>CM052539.1:142373568-142420811 GCA_028533065.1 Trachops cirrhosus
CTGTCATTTTACTACACCTGTTTTTTATCTTCTTTTTCTTAGATAAGTCCCTTTAACATTTCATACAATAATGGCTTGTTGATGATGAATTCCTTGAACTTGACCTTATCTGCGAAGCACTTGATCTGCCCTTCCATTCTAAATGAAAGCTTTGCTGGATAGAGCAATCTTGGATGTAGGTCCTTGTTTTTCATGACTTGGAATACATCTTTCCAGCCCCTTCTCACTTCCGGCCAAGATGGAGGCATAGGTAGACGCACTGTGCCTCCTCGCACAACCAAGATAGGGACAACAAAGATATAGAAACAAAATATTTTACTTGTTTCTTTGTTTTGTTGTTTAGGTTCCTGTTAAAGGTGAGATCATATGGTATTTGTCTTTCATTGCCTGGCTTATTTCACTTAGCATAATGCTTTCCAACTCCATTCATGCACTTTTGTATTTTCAGATTATTTGAAATTGCTAAATGTATTAGTTCTAGGGGTCATTTAATAAACTTTTAAATAATTCTGTGCATTGCTCCCATAATATCTTATTAGGAAAGTTTTCATTTTTCAAAATTTTCAAAATTTAATCATGCTGAAATAATTTATGATAAACAAATGTAATGAAATATGCAAATATTTTAAAGGTTCAAGAGCTTTTCAAAAATATTAATGCTTACATTTTAGTGCTATATTTAAAAGCAAAATTTGCTTATATTATGAGATTCTATGTACTTTTTAATTTACAATAAAGTTATTTGGAGGTGCATTTTGTAAAACATAAAATTCCTCATCCCTACATTAGCCCTGTCAGTATCATTTTAGTTGTTAGCAGTGGGAACTCTTTCAGCATCAAAGTTAGACAAGTAGACAATTATGTAGATAAGAAAGAATGTTGTATATTGATGAACTGATAATTCAGGAAAACTATGATTTAATATAGGTTAATATTTTAAATATTTTACCTTACCAGGACATAAATATCACCTTAGCAATGGAAAATGAAAATCATCTATAACTGATATAAAATTGTCAGCAATCATCTGTTAAGTGGTACACATAGTAATGTTTTTGTATTTCTCATTTTTATAATCACCATATAGAATTAAAAATTAAAACAAAACAGGAGTAGCATATTAAATAATTCTTTAAGAGCATAGTTTTAGTTACAAAAATAATTTTTATATTATAGACATATTTCTCATCCTCTAAAAATATTTATATTGAAAGTTTATAAAGTAATTAAGCAAGAATATACCCTAGTGTTATACGTGAAGGCTTTGCTTGCTTCATCATGTATGCAGCAACTATTTGGTGAGCACTTTATAGGAAGTGCTGGTACACACTGAAGTATAACAGGCATGATTAAGCCCTAGGGATACATACACGCTCATGAAACGTTTTAAGTCATTACGGTTCTAAAACATATCTTCATGACCTTCTCTAAACCGGCATTTTGGGCATTCATTTAATCAATGTTCACTCTCAGCTGTCATTCTCTTTTGTTGAATCTTTATAAAAGTGTAAATTATATTCATAACCATGTCTGCAAGCCTTCAATGATCTTTCTAATTTTTAAAGATTATTGCAGGAATTAAGCAATAAGAAAACAAGGAGGACAATTTTTTAAATAAGAGTTAAGTAACAATAAAATTTAAGAAAGTTTAAGAAAATACAAATTTCACTGCCCAAGCTAAGAACATACAATATCTTATTTTAGAACTCATTGTTAACATTTTATGAAAAAACCTAAAAAAATCTAATTACCTAAAATATATAATCTTAGAAAAATATAACTCTAAAGTACTAAAAGATACCAACATCTCACAATACAGGAAGAACTGAAGTAATAAATGTCAAATACTAGTTAAAAATGTGAAACTTTATTCTCAAAATTATGTTAGGGTATTTTGAAAATGAATGCAATGACAAGTATTTAGCTGGCATTTATATGAATTAATGTAGGAGCTCCATGCACACTACTTTAGATTTTGGGGGAGAAGAAAGGTCTTCTGCTACATGTTACTATAGTCAAAGCAACTCTGAGCTGTTGAGTTGCCGTTCTTTATACCAAATGGCATTATAAGGTTATTATTATGATATATATAGATATATATTACATATATACAATACACTGACATTTTTGTCTAATTAATCGTCTTTGGTTCAGTATTCATAGTATTAAGTTGTAATCAATTTCAAAAAAATTTCATTTTTTGAAATCGACAGAATCAACTTATGCAAGTATAAATGGGAGTTAAGGATTCCTATATGGGAGATGAAAGAAAAAAAAAGACTACCATTATCCTATGCTTGTAATGTTCCCAATGTCCTTATTTGAAATTAGATGCTTGTGTGATTTCAGAACATTTGGAGTCATACAAATCCTTAACTGTTACTTAATTTCAAATCTTTATTTTAATGTTTACTGGAATTAATTTAGCATGAACTATACATAATTAAAGCTACTTCAGTATTCTAAGACTACTTGTAGATCAGATTGAGATTTACATATTGAGAGGAAGATACAGATATTGCCTGTATAATCCCTGTCCTCGTTCATGGAGAATAGCACCCTTCAGTATCAACATCACTCCTAGAATGGTACTTTCTTTTATTTACCTGAGGTCATTTTTTAATTGCTGAGAGAGAGAGAGAGAGAGACATCGATGTGAGAGAAAAACACCAATTGGTTGCCTCTCTTAGGCTCCCTGACAAGGGATGGAACCTGAAACCTAGGTATCTGCTCTGACCAGAAATTGAACCCACAAACTTTTGGTGTATGGGACGACACACCAATCAACTGAGTCATATTGACCAGGGCAGAGTAATACATTTTGCCTAGAATAAACCAACATTGACACATCATAATCACCTAGAGCCAAGCGTTTACATTAGGGTTTCCTCTTGGTGTTGCAGATTCTATTGGTTTGGACAAATGTATGAATAAAGAGTATCTGGCATACAAAGTATTTTTATTGTCATAAAACCCTCTGTGCTCTTCTTATTCATCTCTCCCTCCCCTAGTCCTGGCAACCTTTGATCTTTCTATAGTCTTCATAGTTTTACCATTTCTAGAATGTCAAATAGTTGACATTATACAGTATGTAGTCTTTTCAGTTTGGCATACAAAGAGGAACTGAAGTGTCTGGCTTCAGGGTGAGGGGCAGCTTTATCTCAGATAGAAGTGCTGGCAGAGGTCATTGTGCCACTTCTGAGACTTTCTGCCTCAGAGTTAGGAGACAGACTCCATATCTGATAGCACTAGATAGCATCAGAATAAGATAGCACTAGAAACTAATACCACACAGGTATATTATACTTCCTATTGAAACATAATTTTTCCTTTATAACCATCCTTACTTTTACCAATGATAGATAAATTAAGACTAATTTATTGGTAAAATAAGTCTAATTTCAAGAAAATTGGCCTAATTATTTGTAGAAGCCCAGCAAGAAAAGTAATTAATTATACAGGCACTGTTAAATCATCTTAGCTGGAATTTTCCTATGGAATCTTCAGATTGGACTTTAAATAGCTTTTCAAGTCTAAGAAGCCAAGCTACATATTTGCCATCCAACTTCCCCTGCTACACCTAGAGATTTGGGGGAATTACTCTCTTCTTGAGGTCCCTAATGTATCCTGAAGTTCTTTCTTTGCATCTTTGAGGAAACAACCATTGTTTCTAACCTGGAAATATAACCAAAGTACCAAGCTGTTTTCCCAAAGGGGCTTTATTGGCTTTCAAAGTAAATATTAATGCCTTAAAAATTTCTGGTCATATCTGGAATCTATGCATGTCTCAAACATGTCATTCCAGTCAAAGCCTTGATAAAAAACTAGTTTAACAGATTCTCACTGAACTTATGAAAGTAATCACATTGCCATAAAGTTAAAATACTCATTACTGAATTCTGGAGAAATCATATCTGAAGAAAACTAAGTGTTTTAATTTTGCTCACAGCAGTATAATTTACCAAATTGTAAAGTCATAGGTAAACAAGTTTTTTTTAATCTGGAAAACAAAGTGATTTAAAAAATCAGCAATCTCAAACAGAAAAAGTCATAAAATTGTAACCATTTGCATCAGTTCATTTAGTCCTGTGTAATTAAACTTGCTCTGCTTGAACCCACTTTTTGCAGTAATTCTCAAAATTTTGCCTGATTATTGAGGGGCATAGGATCAGTGATAATTCCAAAAAGTTTGCAAGGCTGTTCATCAAGGCTTGTATAATTGGCTCAGTGAAGTGGGTGCTCCAATCATTAGGGATTTTGGAAGGTATGCTCCAAGTGGGAGACACATTTTTCTAACAGTTTCTTTGTCACTGTGAGGAAATCAGCCTTGTGGCAGGGGAAAGCTTCAACTTATCCAGTAAATATACACAGAAAAACAAGAGCATACTGCTAGCCAAAACTAAGTGGTAGTTGAATAAAGTCTAGTTTCAATATACTATGGTGAATAAAGAAATGCAAAAACTGAAAAAAAAAAAAAATAAAAGCCAGGGAGCTGAGTTAACTAAGCAGCCATCTTCGGTTTCCCATAGCTACTGTGCATTTAATTTACAATTCTTGTTTACCTATCTTAATTTCTCTAATTTAGGATCAGATTGTTACCATGTTTCAAGAACATCAGGATAGCAAAAGCTTGGTAATGAGGGATCATTTTTGCAAAAAATAGCATGAACTGCCTTCACGTGTCCCACAATCCAATACTCAGGTTCCGTTATTTTAACACTTCACTCAATTTTGATGACAGCTTATAACAGGATATCCCAAATTTCCAGCAATTTCTCATATACTTCTAGAACAATTAGGACATATTTTTATATAAATACAACATGAGATGGTCTAATGTTTTTTATTTGACTGCTTACCATGTTATTTCAGCACACCAAAATCAACATAATTAGTTTATTTTTATTTTAGTAAGGAGATAAATATTTTGTGGTGTTCCAGGGGCCCTTCTGGAATACCTCAGTTATTCCCCGGTCAAAACTCTTTTTATAATTTATATTTTGGAAACTGTGTCAAAATACATCAAAATGTTTAGACAATGGAGGACATTCAGTTGTTTTAAGTAATCAAATAACTCTTTAATACCTGATTAAAACAATACCACAATAACAGTAGCAAACCAATAGTCCTTTTTGGCAGAGAGAGAAAAACTTAACTCTAATTTTGCGTGGTTACTTTAAAAAAAAAATCTCACCTAAAAACATGCTTACTGATTTTAGAGAGTGGGGAAGGGAGGGAGAGTGAAAGAGGGAAGAAAAACATCAAAGTGAGAGAGAGCCATTGAACAGCTGCCTCTACTACATGCCCCATGCAGGATCAAACCTGCAACCTAGGCATGCGCCCTAATCAGGAATCACACCCATGACCTTTAAGTTCATGGGGCAATGCTCCAACCAGCTGAGCCACACTGGCCAGGGCTAACATCAGTTACTTTTGATATTAAATTTGCTAGTTGATTAAACTTTTTTATATAATCTTATTAAGCTTGACCACACATACAACTTTCTTTCCCAGGATTCTTATTTGGTAATGACTTGGATAATCAATGACTATCTACCATTTTCTTTAGGTAACAAAACTTTAAAATTCCAAGTTACCAAAGAGATTCAGAAAGCCATATCAATTTAAAAAATCATTTTCTCCTAGTTACATTCATTTTATTTTTCTTGCTGACAAATTTTGCAACAGAAATAACCTGAGCTGTTCAACCTAATCAAACTCAAAATTCACTTTAACATCAAGTATTTTCCCAGACCACTTGATTATGAAAAGCATTTGAGTTAGTTTCTATAATTCTGAGAATTTTAGAATACCCAATATTTATAAGTGCTTGCCTTTGTATTATCTGGAGGTAGAAAATCATCTCAAATTTACAATATATATCAACATCCAGACAGATACAAAGACTTTTTAGTCATAAAAAAACTCACTAGTATATAAAAGAAATACGAGATCCAAATTTAGTTTTGGAGGCATTTACAGTCTGTATCTATTTTTGACAAGTCAAGTTCTAAAGGTCCTTCCCCTTTTTAAAATAAAGACATTTTTAATGCCTTAAATAATTGAGGTGAGCCCTGGCTGGTGTGGCTCAGTGGATTGAGTGCCAGCTTGTGAACCAAAGGGTCGCCAGTTCAATTCCCAGTCAGAACACATACCTGGGTGACAGGTCAGGTCCCCAGTTGGCAACTACATATTGATGTTTTTCTTCCTCTCTTTCTCCCCTCTCTCTGAAAATAAATAAAATATTTTAAAAAAAGAATTGAGTTGACACCTAACAATATTAAATCAAAGGATCCTCTTCTGGGCTATCTTAGTATTAATAGGAAGCTGATTTCTTGTGGGGCTTGTGGGCTTCGAAGGAACAATTCCTTATATTTGTTTTGAGGTTTGTAAAGTCTAAACAAACTTCTAGGTAAAGCCAGCCTCTATGTGCAAGTCTCCAGATGAGCTGAATGCAGTGGACATTCATATAGAACTGCTTTGCACTCTAGAGGACGTTTATATTCAGACAACCCACCGAGATTCATGGTCACATGATAATGCCCAAGCAAAAGCCAACAAGAGTTTTCAGGACACAACCAGAACCAGGATGCTGTCCAAGGCACATGCCCATCTCTTGGGCTCCTCACTCAAAGTGAACCCATTTTAAGGCATTCTCTTTTTTCTAGGGATCCCACCATCTTCTGTGGGATTGGCTGCACTACTTCACTGAATGACTCCTGGTACCCATCTATGCCACTTTAGATTCAGAATGTGAACAACTATCAAAACCCTATTGGCTTTTCAGGTTGGGTATGTAAATGCTCATTTTGTTCTGGAGCTAAGAGATTTAGTCTTTCATATAACCAGCAAAATTATACTCACTAACTAATTCAAATAAAATCTGAACTTAAAAGTAGAAACCCACTATTTTTTGCTTTTATTTTAAAATGCTAGTTTCTATTTCCCAAGTACAATACAAAACTCAGAAATAAAACTGCCCAACTACCACATGTCTGCGCAAGAATATGGGTGCCAATACCTAGCGATGAAGAAGAGGGTAGGAGGGCAGAAGTCTCAGGTGCCATTGTACTTGTTACTTCCAAACCAGTAAACAAAGAAGAAACCTCAGATTGACACACAAATGACAAAGAAAATAAAGTTAAGTACTCTCTTAACCAAGCTTCAGATAAGCTAAACAAGTTACAAATCTAAAATGCAGATAGCCAAACAAATAAATGCTAACAAACTTTCACAAATCAGGTAAAAACCCTATAGCTATTTCCCTCTCCAACAGGGAACTCCAAACAAATGCCCCCCAGCCCCCAATACTTTTTCACTTTTTCACTTTTTCAAGGAAAAAGCCTAAATTGAGGTGAGCAAAATTCCTGGCTGTGCACACCAGGGTGACCTTCCGTACTTCCAAACGGAGCATGTCAGCTTGCAGGAGACACAGAAAGCACAAACAAATAGAGTTTAACAATCCTGATCTGTCTTTCAAATGTAGGCCTCCCAAAATGCAAATGGCTTTGTCCTCAGGGAAAGGATGCACAGATAGAAAAGATTCCAATAAGCCTGATTCTAGCCTTAGACAAGGATCCCAAAATTAAGATGGCTTTGTCTCAAAGGAGACAAAAGCCAGATAGAAAGAATTTCCAGTGATGCATGCTGGAGCAAGTTACCCAAAAAACAAAACCAGCATTTAACTGAGGTACAAAGAAGTTTTCTTATTCCAAATGAGCCATGTGCTGAGGACAGCCTGTACTATTGAGGAAAGTCTCTTCTGAGCTCCCATAGAAAATGGTCACGTAGCTGTTCAGACTCAGGAAAGGGAACACGGCTGGGCCTGCCACAAGCACCATCTACTGGCTAAGGCTTGCCAACTTGCTACTGGTGCAAAGTCCTAGTTCCCGATACTTATAAAAGCCAAAATTCAGTAGGTCAGAGTTCGAAGTAAAGAAATACTTATTGATTAAAAAGGAGCCAACTGAGAAGATGCAAGACCTAATCTTTAAATTTATTTTAGAAAAGTACAGAGTTAGGCTTCTGTTATGTCAAGGGAAGGAAATATGAAAAGGAGAATTGGTGATTGAGGACCACAGGCATCTGGGTGCCAGCAGAGAGGTTCAAAGAAAGTTGTGCTGTCTGTTAACCCTAGTTGATATGAGTTGGTTTTGAGGTTTTTTTCAATCCTTGATAAACATACATATTTCCCTTATCTCCTCAGGAGTGGCACTTTTGGGTAAGAGACTGCTTTTGTAAAACTTAAACTGTAAGCAGAATTCCTGTAATGATTAGCATGTCTATATCCAAAACTTAGCAGAAGCTATTAAACAAAGCGGGCTTCGAGTCAGAGAGGCTGAGTATTTTACTCTGTTATATATACACATTTTATTTGTGTCTATGAATATGACAGAAATGAGCATACAGAAGAACAAATATATCAAAAGGAAAATTGTGATATATTTCTTTATTTATAAAAATATATAATTTTGAGCTTGAATCATATTGATATAATGTATATTCTATTTTCAAAATAGTCTTACCTGTGATGCATACTACAAAAGATACTGCAAAGATGTACAGAGTACTTTTAGTCTAAGATTATTTTGACAGCAATGTTGTCTATATTTTAAAGTACAAATAAGCCTTCACTTAATGTGGTTCTGTACCTTCTCTGACTTAAACCACTTCTAGTAATATTAAGCCATACATTTCACCTTTGAAATGCATAAATTATTTGTACCAGACCGAATTTTCCAAAAGACCCATGTGCAATCAGCAAACACAAGGTCTAATACCTTCTCCGGGGATGATTCTAAGTCTGCACGGTAAGATGTCGCTCACTTCTTTATAAGCCAGGAACTAGTTGCGGTGTGACAAATGTTTAGTTGTGTATTTTGTTGATGAGCAATAGCGACCTTCAGCCACGTCCCTCCACCTGCACATTCTTTTCTAGTGTCTCCCTGCCACCATGTCAATTATGTGTTGTTCAGGGGAAATATAGCACATGGTTGATTCGTTTCTTCATCACATTTTATTACAATTTCATTATATGGAAGATCATTGAGAGGCTTTATTTATAGGAGTAGGGAGATGGAATTCTAGCACCTCTCCTCTTGAAGAATATATAATTGAACCCTTTTCTACCAGGTTATTGTGTGTGATTTTACACACAATAACAGTATTTTCCATTCCTAGTTCATATGATACTTTTCTAGAAATTTCTAACTTAGTTTTTTGTATCTATCACTCTTTCTATGCAAATACAGAAACACATTTAGATACATATTAGAAATGGACATGTAAATAATAAAATAAATAGTCTATATAAATTTATAGGAAGATGCATTTCTATTTTTATGGAAAGGTATATATCTATGAATATATAATAATCATCTATACTAACAATCAGGAAATGTATTCTAATAGATATTTCATCATGACAAATGCAAAAAACTCAGTGAAACATAATTTTAATATTACTCCCTATAGTAGAGTTAATGAGTAATTGGATCTGGAATCACAGTGCTTGGTATTGGCCTTTCTAATCAATGGCATGAAAGCTAATTTAGAATTACTTGATTTGAAGATGGTGACAGAGAAGTTGAAAGCTACACTCACTTCCTTTCAGGACCAAACTGAAATTACAACTAATTTAAAGAACAATCATCCTGAATAACCAACTGAAGACTAGCTGAAGAGAAGTTTTATAACCAAGGATTTACAGAAGTCACATGGAGATTGGCAGGAAGGGTGGAAATGCAGAAAAGGCTGGCCTTGTTTTAAGGCCAGTGGCTGAGATGCTGGAGGGATATCTCAGCTGTGGGAGTTGCCCCTGATGAAGTGCAGACTGTCAAGCCCAAGCCAGTCTTCCAGCCAAGAGCACCAGAACTGGGAAGAGGCACCCACATAACATCCAGCTGTAAGAAACAGCAGCAGGGTTTCTGTCCACCAGAAAGACAGGAGCCCTCTAGAGATACATTGTACCCTCTTAAGGGGCCAATGTACATAATTTCCTTTGCAGTCACTCAGCCTGGGCTCTGGCAAAGGGAGGGCAGAATAGTCTAAACTCATATGAGGACAGTCTGAGATTTGTGCCACTGGGGACAGCCACCAGGACCCTTGAGCTAAGTTATTCTCCAATACTGCATATGCCAGCTTTTTGGGGTGGATCACTCCCCTCTGTGTGGCACCAGCCAGGGGGACAGCAGTAGCCCCACCCTCTGGACTCCCTCTTACCTCACTATGTGGAGCTTAGACTCTGTTGA
The DNA here is from genome assembly GCA_028533065.1 of Trachops cirrhosus. Lineage (NCBI taxonomy): Eukaryota > Metazoa > Chordata > Mammalia > Chiroptera > Phyllostomidae > Trachops > Trachops cirrhosus. The sequence goes on from CM052539.1 coordinate 142,383,819, forward strand.
AGAGTCAGTTGCCTAGGCCAGAGTGTAAAGTCATAGGCAAAATCAGGGAATGTCAGTGACTGGATTGTCTGACTTTGGAATGAGGGCTGTTCCCCCTATTTTCCTGTGGATGTGGCTGGAGCTTCCCCCTCATGGAAGAACCAATAGAACAACCCTCTGGCTTCCAGAAGACCCAAACCCTGGGCTCCGGAGGTCCCACTCCCTTGACTCCTAGTGGCTCCATTCTACTGAGACATAAGAAAAATCCAAGACTGACTGAGTTGTTTAGCTCTGAAGCAAAGATCACAACCACCCATTTCCCTGAAACCTGACTGGCACCTCCCCCTCACAAGAGATCCACTAGCCTCATCCTCCTGACTCAGCCAGAAGCTCCCTTAGTGAATGAGCCTAACAGTAAGCCACCAGGTGAAGGAAGCTGGAGATGGATCTTATGGTGCATTGAGACTTTTGCTGACATGCTTCCAGACCCAGTGCTTATAAAAGTCAAACTTGGAGTGCAGCTTTGGTTCTTCTCATGTGTACCCAAGCAAAAGCAACCACAAACTGTGGATAGCTTTTAGCTTCAAACAGGTTGTTGCAGAGGGCCAGGTACAGACAGCATCTATCATTGATCTGTACCAAAGCCTCTCCCAAAAGGCCCCAAACCAACACACCCGGTTGCCAAATTCAGAAAACATCCGAGCAGGATCCAATAAACTTCACAAACAGCATATCCAAAGGAAGATCTCAGCAGGCACCAAACCCCATTAAGGCAAATTCTGCTTTGGGTGGTCAGCAACTGGACAGCAGCCCACACATGGTGGCTGAGGCAGAGCCTCACTGTCAGAAAGCCCAGAAGTCAGTCTCACTCACAAATGGGACAACAGCAGTCAAGACCCGGTTACTGCAAGAAGACCCACATAAACCACACGAGAGACATTCCTTGAGCACCCAGTGCAGGTGACCGAGGAAAACTCACCCCTGGGTCCCACAGAACACCTACTGTGCAAGGCCACCCCACTAAGACTGGGAGTAATAGCAAATTAATCTAATACATGGAAACAAAAACAAAAAGATTATATGAAAGTAAAACAGAAAAGAAGAGTGAGAAAATTTGCAAGAAAAAATTAAAGGGAAAAGAAAAACAAAGATAAAAGGAAAAAGGAAAGAAAAGAATAAATAAAAAAAGCATGGATCACCTCCACAGGGTTTAGTGCCTGCTGCTGTCTCCCTTTGGATTTGCTGTTTGTGACACTGTTTGATCCTGCCCTGATGTCGGCTGAAGATGGTCACTCGGTATGTTGGTTCTAGACCTCTTTGGAGAAATGGTATACGCCAGCATCAGATATTGTTCATGCCCAGCCCTTGGCAACCCGTCTGAGGCTGAAAGCAACACGCAGCTTGTGGATGCCTCTGCTGGGCTTGGTTGTAAAAGGGAAGGACCAAGTTGCACTCCATGACCAGCTTTTATAGCATAGGGCCCAGGAACAGGTTAGCAAATGTTTCAATTTATAATCAGTTACTAGTCAATTAATATTCAAAAAAGATGGCAAAAGCTTACAATGGGATAAAGATATTCTATTCAATAAATTGTGTTGGGAAAATTGGACAGATACATGCAAAAAATGAAACCAGATCAGTTTTTATGCCACACACAAGAATAAATTTAAAATAAATTAAATGCCCAAATGTTAGACTCACATGTATAAAAATATAGAATAAAATATAGACAGTATATCTCTAACATTTGTTTTGCAATATTTTTTTGTGATACAGTGCCTCTGGCAAAAGAAACAAAATAGAAAATATACAAATAAGATTACATCAAACTGAAAAGTTCTTGCACAGCAAAGGAAACCATCAGCAAAATGAAAAAACAACCCACTGAATGGGAGAACATATTTGCTAATACATCTGATAAGGACTTATTCCCCAAAATGTATAAGGAACTTAAAAAACTCAACAACAAAAAATCAATCTAATGAAATGGGCAAAGGACCTAAATAGATACTTCTCTAAAGAGGACATACAGATAGATGGCCAATAGACTTATGAAAAGATGCTCAATGTCACTTATCATTAGAGAAGTGCAAGTTAAAACCACAAGAGATACTATGTCATACCTGTCAGTCAGAATGGCTATCATTAATAAGTCAACAAAAAACAAGTGTTGGTGAGGATGTAGAGAAAGGGGAAACTTTTTGCACTGTTGATGGGAATGCAGATTGTTGCAGCCATTGTAGAAAGCACTGTGGAGTTACCTCAAAAAATTAAAAATGAAACTTCCCCATTACCAGTGATTTTACTTCTGGGGATTTATCTGAAGAAACATGAAACATTAATTTTAAAGAACATGTGTGCCCCTGTTTTTACTGCAGTGTTATTTACAATACCCAAGACTTAAAAGCAGCCCAAGTGCCCATCCGTGGGTGAGTGGATAACAAAGCTTTGCTACATTAACACAACAGAATACTCCCTGGATAGATAAAAGAAATTTTACCTTTTCGTGACAGCATGGATGGACCTACAGAGTATTATGCTAAGTGAAATAAGCTAGTCAGAGAAAGACAAGTAACATATGATTTCACTTATATGTGGAATCTAATGAACAAAATAACAACAAAATAGAAACAGACTCATAGATACTGAGAACAGACTGACAGCTGTCAGAGGAGAAGGAGTCTGGGGACTGAGTGAAACATGTGAAAGGATTAAACAAAGAAAAATAAAACTCCTTAACATAGACAACAGTATGGTGATAACAAGAAGAACAGAAGGGTAGCTGGAGGTAGAAGAGGGTAAAGGGTAGGAATAAATGGTGATGGAAGGAGACTTGACCTGGTGTGGTAAACGCACAATACAATATACCGATGGTGCCTTATAGAACTGTGTGCCTGAAACCTCTAATTTTATTAACCAATGTCACCCCAATCCATTCAATTAAAATATAATAAAAAATTTAAAAAGCAAATTTGAAGCTTATCTGTGTTATCTATTTAATTAATCTGTACTTCATTGTATGTATCTTTCACCTTCAAAATGTGCAATATTTTATACAATGTTTACTTTCTAAATAATGTATTTTTCTCCACATTATGGTTTCCTGGGGAGTATTTGAAATTCTGATACAAACAGAATATTTTGCCATAAGCTTTTGTGAAACTGGAAAACTAGCTTTAATTTCAGATTCTAATACTGCCCCAAGGAACTCCTTCTGAGTAGATAAGCAGGAGGTCATGGAATACTAGCACTTTTGAAGATAAAAGGACATTCTTTGCAAGTCAAATGAAGATAAACTATTTACAATTTTATTTTTACTTCTCCACAGATGATTTGGAACTTTTCTAAGTATAAAGTAAGGGGGAAAATAGCTTCAATTTAAACTTCAGTCAAACAATAAAAGGAGGATTATCTATAAGTAGTTCCTTCTGTATATCAGATATAATTTGGAATGTATTAAAATAAAAAGATAATAACATGGATGTTAGCATTAGTACAAGAAACAGCCTTTCCTTTCTAAATCCAGTTCTCTGTAAGCTTTAGATAATTTTGTTTGAACTATGGTTAAATTTTCAGGGGACTTTTGCTTTGTTTTGCTTTGTTCTGTTTTGTTTATCTTATTGCAGTGCTGTCTCATGTGTGTGTTTAGACAATGCAAAAAACTTGAGATTTTTTTATGGCAAAAAGAAATCTTTTAAATTTTGTGTAGGGTAATCTCTTTACAATAGACAATATCATATATACCAAGCAACATTTGATTTCTTACCCAATACATAGAAGAAGCTTCTGGGTATAGTTGGGGAAGTCAAGCACTGAGACACACAGTATAGTAGCAAGTACAGGGATGGTAAAAAGGGAATGACAGTGAGCATTGCATAACTGTAAACATGTAATCCTGATGGTCCCTTAGGTGCACTTGCTTCATACAGAAATCTCTTCACAAGCTTATCCACGAATGGCTCGTCTGACTCTGTTTGAACATTTTAGTTGTAGGAATTGTAATGTTTGCAAGCCAGTATTTTCCACACTTGAGTCCCCTAATTATTGAAATGTCCTTTCTATTACAGTAATTCTTTAATATAAAGCAATATTAGACTCCTGTTAAGTATTATTAATGAATGCATCAATGCAAATAAAATACATTAACCCATTTATTTTTACAGATTAATTTTAAGACAGATGAACCTAAACTCAGTCTGTCTTGTATTTTATTGTTACAATAAAAGAAAACAATATTTTGAGAAAAATAAAATTTATTCTATCACCCCACATTTATTTTAAATTTTGTGTATTTTCTTTTCATTTTAAAGATTTTATTTATTTATTTTAGGGAGGGAGAGGGGAAAGAGAAAGACAGGGATAGAAACATCCATGTGTGGATGCCTCTCACATGTCCCCCATTGGAGACGTGGCCCACAAACCAGGCATGTGCCCTGATTGGAAATGGAACCTGCGACCCTTTGGTTCACAGCCAGCACTCAGTCCTCTGAGCTACACCAGCCAGGGCTTTTCTTTTCTTTTTTTTTAGTCTTTAAGCAAAAAGAAAAACAAGAAAAGACAGTTAATTCTACTGTTTTATAATTTCTCCCACTTAGTTTTAAACCATTGTTATATAGACTCAAAGAATATGTGTATCCTTTTTCCACCAGTCAAGCCTTCAAATATTTAAGTAACATAATAATATTCCTTGATAGAGCTTCTCATATCCAGTTTAAGGTATCAGGTGACGAATAGAGATGAGTCCAATGTGATTTCACAGCCCTTCATGTTCCTAGTTGATCTCCTCTGTAAATGTTCTGGTTAATCAACTATTAAGGAGTTTTTCAAAAGACAGCAGTGCCAAGATGTAACCCGGAAACTGCACAACTTGAGGGCATTTTTGTTAGTGCAACTTGCATGTTTGCCAATAGACACATGAAAATAAAAAGCTGAATGTCACAGATCATCAGAGAGATGAACATTAAAACTACAACGAAATACCCCTTTACAGCTGCCAGGATGGCCACCAGCACTGAATCAGAAAACAGCAAGCACTGGCGAGGGTGTGGGGGAAAGAGGGTGTGACAGGACACAGACTGGTGCAGCCACTGTGGAATGCAGTGTGGGGTTTCCTCAAAACATAAACAAAAATGGAACTGCCCTTTGACCCAGCAATTTCATTTCTGGGAATATACCCTAAAAATCCCGAGACATCAATACAAAAAAATGCAGCCCTATGTTCATAGGAGCATTATGTACAATAGCCAAGATCTGGAAACAGCCCAAATGCCCATCAGTAGGTGAGTGGATAAAAAAGTTGTGGCCTGTTTACTCAATGGAAATGAAGATCTATATGGTTTTATTCAAATAGTAAATTCAATATTTCTCTAGAAAGGGCTAAATACAATATATGAAACTACATTTGCTAATGGCACTACATTAAGTGGAGATAAACTTCATCAATCACCATTAATCAAATGCCAACTATTTTATACATGCTTATGTCAACTGACACTTCAAATTGTGTTTTAGGTAAAATTAATCAGCTTTTTAAGTAACAATAAAAAATTAAAATTATTTTGAAAGTCTGTTATCTTGATGATATCTATGATAGTTTTAAGTAGGCACTATTTTATTTTAATTACTACATTCTGGATTTTACAACTGCCCTGAGAAGATTGACATACTGTAGTGTTTATTAAGCAACAAAATTGCTAACTCAGGAATGTTCACACAGGACTTTTTCTTCCTCTTCTCCCTTCTTCTCATTATCCTTGAATCCTTGCCTCATTGAGACTCTGTTCAATGTTTTGAGTGCATGCTCTATTGCCCTTTCAGTACCATGATGTGTGTGGAATTATCTCACTTATCTAAAAAAAATGAGAAAACTTGGTGTCATATCCATAGTTACTGGCCAGTGAGAGACGTTGATTTGAACCCACATTGTTCTCTTCTGACAATACTGATATTTAGAAACTTTCAAAGACAAAAGACAATTCTCTTCTCTTTGTTACACTCCCATTAGTTATTGGACTCTAAAATAAATAGTGAGATGAAACTCTACAAGCAGGTAGGTGGCCATCACAATGGTTTTTCTACATATCCTATCATTTCTTACATCAGGTCTGATCATCACGAAGGGAAAACAGAACAGTTGTTTAAAAGTTGTCAAAAGCATAGATTTTAGTGGCAGACATTACCTTAGATTCAAGTCCAGCTGTCACAGCTGTACATGGAATTAAATAATATATGTACCACTTTAGCAGAGTGTCTGGCATGCAGTAAATGTTCAATACCTATTTGCTAATATTTGGACTGTAGAACTTCTAGGATGAACATTTTTGGATATTATCATTCCATCCTTATACATTCCTAAATGTAAATTATCAAAATTAGAATATCATTTTAAATATTGTAAGTCATTTAATGATTTCTGACTTGTGTTATTAAATTATTTCTAGGAACTTTACACCCATCTTTACTGTTACTAAAATGTACTCTAATTTTCCTCTTTCATGTATCACTTTCCAAATTTATTTTTTTATTTTAATTGTTGTTCAAGTACAATTTTCTGCTTTTTACCCCCACCTCAGCCCAACCCCCAGCCCTCTCCACCTCTCTCCTGTTTACACCCCCACTTTGCTGTCATCCATGTGTCTTTTATAATTGTTCCTGCAAACCTTTTCCCTTTTCCCCCAAAATTCTCTCACCTCTCCCCTCTGGTCACTGTCAGCCTGTTCCCAATTTCAATGTCTTAGGTTATATTTTGCTTGTTTGTTTGTTTGTTTTATTGATTAGGTTCCTGTTAAAGGTGAGATCATGGGGTTTTTGTCTTTCATCACCTAGCTTATTTCGCTTAGCATAATGCCTTTCAGTTCCATCTATTCTGTCACAAAGGATAGGAGCTCCTTCTTTCTTTCTTCTGCATAGAATTCCATTGTGTAAATGTACCATAAATTTTTTAGCAATTCATTTACTGATGGGCACTTAGGTTGCTTCCAGCACTTGGCTACTGTAAATTGTGGTGCTATGAACATTGGGGTGCATAGGTTCTTTTGGACTGATATGTCCCCTAGAGCAAGGGACATAAAAGAAGGAATAAACAAATGGGATCTCATCAAAATAAAAAGCTTCTGCACAGCTAAATAGAACAGTATTAAAATAAAAAGAGAACCAACCATATGGGAAAACATATTTGCCAATGATGGTTTAATCTCCAAAATACGTAAAGAACTCACACAACCCCACTCTATATAAGAAGATAATCAACCCAATTAAAAATGGGCATGGGACTTGAACAGACACTTCTCCAAGGAGGACATACAGAGGATCCAGAGACATATGAAAACATGCTCAGTATTGCTAGCTATCAGAGAGATGCAAATTAAAACCACAATGAGATACCACTTCACACTGGTCAGAATGACCATCATAAACAAAGCAACAAACAAGTGTTGGAGAGGATGTGGAGAAAAGGGACCCCTAGTGCACTATTGGGATTGCAGACAGGTACAACCATTGTGGAAAACACTATGGAATTTTCTCAGAAAACTAAAAATGGATCTGCCTTTTGACCCAGCAATTCCACTGCTAGGATTATATCCTAAGAATCCTGAAATTTATTTTCTTATTTAATAAACCAAATTTTAAATTTTAAATTTTTATTATATTTGAATGTCTTTTTTACCTTTGCATATTAAACACATGAAATTTCCTTTTATTTAAATCATAGATTTATGCTTTTGTGACTATTATCAGTTTGGGTCTTTGTGGGCTTTTTTCCAATTTTTCTTTACATTAATAACTACACATATTTCCATATGACTTAATCTAACAAGAATTCTGCCTTCATTTCTCAAGAACATTTTTATTCCTCTGTCAGAAACCTCTTTGATTTGTTGAACAGTCAACCTGAGAATTAACCAGGGAGGAGATGATATAGAATCTTGTGAAATTACCTTAAAATGGCCTTATAATAAATAGGTCAACCTACCTAGCTGCTTTAGATGTTACTTGAAGTTGGATAGATTACAGAATCTCATTTATTTATGTCTCAAGTTTTAATGTGAGGGTCAGTCAACAAAGAGTCACAGAAAATTCAAACACACCATGAACAAGAGATGCGGCATAGATTTCAGGGTAAAGAAGCAAATCTTATGGCCTCACTCAAGGTTGTTTCCCATATCCTCAAAATGCCCAACAGTTGGGACGCATATCACAGACTGTGTCATCCACTGTTTTATTTTCTTGGGTTCTGATTTATGGCATCACATTGACATAGGGAACACTTCAAGTATTCAACTGCAGAATAAACCTCCTGCTTCAACAGGGACAATAGAAATGCCCACAGAATTGAAAGTCAAATATCTAGTTATCTAGTTATGAAGATCAAATGAAGACATATATGTGAGGTACCTAACCTATAGAAATCTCTTGCTACGATGGAAGTGCAATTCTTATGCAGTTACTGGGCTTCTCCTTGGATTACCCTTCCTGTTAATTATCCAAGATATTCTCATATTTTTTAAAGATCCTTTCTTTACATTCTCAATTTAGAGATTCCTAGAAAACTCATAAAAGTTTAAATTTGCTTTTTAAAATATGGGCTTAGCAATGCCAAAAATATTTTGTTTTCCAATAAAGAATTTCACTGATCATTATTTGAATCTTTGTTAAATTATGATAAAATGTCATTGTTAATATTTTGAATTCACTGTCATCATCTTGTACTAACTGCCTTCTAATTTATATAAGCCTTCTATAACTCGAAGAATATTTTTTAAAACATTTTATTTATTTATTTTTAGAGAGAAGGAGAGAGGGGGGAAGAGAAGGAGAGAAACATTGATGTGGGAGAGAAACATTGATCGGTTGCTTCTCGAATTGCTCAGACCGACAATGGAACCTGCAACCCAGGCACGTGCCCTCTCCAGGAATTGAACTGGTGACTTTCTGCTTTGTGGGATGATGTCCAACCAACTGAGCCACAACTGTAAGGGCTCAAGGGATATTTTTGAAAAATGTAATAATTTATAAAGTTGCTGTGAAAATTATTTGGTTAATATTTATAAAGTGTTTTTGCACTGCATTTGGTATATATTAAGCATTTGATAAGATAGTAGGTATTATTGTAGGTATTATAATATAGTAGGTTTATAAATATACTTGTTGTATTTTATTTTAAAGCACTTTGATGGAAAACATACCATTGCAAGTAAGTGACTAAGTAGGATTAGACTATCAATGTAAATATTTTTTAAAATATACCTTTTATTGATCATTTACACTCAATTGCGGAAATAAATTCATTGGATTATATTATAGTCATATATAGTGTAGAGAGTTGAGAAATTCCCCAAATATATACATGTTACCAAAGAAAAAATTGTCTTGAGGATTGATCTAATAAACATAAGAGCAAAATGGCATATGCTCCCAATGAGAAAAGTAATCCACTATTTGTAATGTATAGTGAGAAAACACTAAAAGTAATATACAGAACATATAAATTGATTAGCTGATTGATCAATATATTCTATTCAAGGGGCTATGAGAAATTAAAATATTGATCTTGTTTTATATAGAAAACAATTAACATTTTAAGTTGAAGATATTAGAGAACACAGAAAAGAGACTGCAGTATAATATGTACAAGGTGAATTTGGTAGATCATAGAAAATGAGAACATTGAACTTATACAAAACAAGTATTAAGGAAATGCATTTTGAATTAATAAGGATATATCAGTTGAATAAAATATTTCCAAAATAGTACATATGTAGTATAATATTCTAGGACAATTTTCAATATCTTGCTTTTACCAAAGCCTCATAAAACAGTCTGCAGATGGACTCCAGACAAATTTTTCTCTAGGAACACATCTTGCTTACTGCATACCTTTAGTCTTCTAAATAGATGTTCTTTATTAATTCTCTTTTAAATGAATTTATTTTTAATTCATTTAAACTATTATCAGTCTAGGAAACCACTTCTAGAACAATAGGATTAATATAATCTCAGATAATCATATTCAATCTGAACTCCTAGTCATCTAATTTAACTTACTTTTTTTAAAAAGATTTTTATCTATTTGTTTTGTAGAGAGGGGAAGGAAGGAAGAAAAAGAGAGAGAGACATCAATGTGTGGTTGTCTGTCAAGTGCCCCCTACTTGGGACCTGGTCCAGAACCCAGGCTGGGAATCGAACCAGTGACCCTTTGGTTCATAGGCCTGCACTCAATCCACTGAGCCACATCAGCTAGGACTTTCTTTTCTCCAACAACTGGAGGCCTCATAGAAGAGGAAGTATGTAACAAACACAGAATTAAAAATAAAATATAGAAACACAGGCCAAACATTCTTTGAGAACTTAATCACTGTGTATTCCTGACTGTCTCTATGTTATTTTTTATTTGGATTGTCAGAACAAAGGTTGTTTGTTTTGTAGTGACTACATTAAACATATTTTCACATGACAGTTAAGATAATTAATGTAAAGTTTTATATCTCTATTATTAAATTTATCTTCTTCACTGCTTCTACTTAGAATTTTATTTTTTATTTTCTAAAATTCTGTTTATATTTCCATTATCAAATTTCTAGTTATTCCTCAAGTAAAATTATATATTATTCTGAGCTAATTTAAATTTTAACTTCTAATGTACAGATAAGGGTTGAGAAGTTACATTCATATGTTTAATATATGTACAAATGCATTTATTTGAAGAACAAATAGAAAAAATAAAAAGTGATTTTAAGAAGGATAGCATGAAAAGCTCTAAATATCCTCTCCTCAGAAAATCTGTTAGTAAAAATTATTTTTATTTATTTATTTTTATTGTGTTTTTCTATTTCCCTTATCCCTCTTATACCCTATAACCCCCTGCATTGTTTTTAATTAAAGTTTTTCAGAAATTCTAAAGGCATATAGCAAATGAAAACAATTTATTTAAAATAATCTGCTACATCGCAGTAACAAAAAGTCTGTGGCGTTGGAACCATGACTCACTTGCTCAGAAGTGACTCACCCACCACCCCAGCTCAGAATGACAGAAGTTCTACTCTGAGTAAGCAGAACCAAGGAAACAGGGTTTCTATTCCCCACACGACCCCTGCTCCCAGTCAAGTGCTGTGCTGTCTCCCAGGTAGAAGCAGGCCACCAGAAGTTCTCATCCCCTTAAGTTCCATATGGCAGAAGCTGGATTTCAGCAAGAATGTCTATATCTGGGGCTCTGTTCTTCCATCCAACCCACACTGGTAGGGCAAAAACTATAACCCAGGCAAAGCAGGTTAAGAGCATTGGGGTCCTCATTGCCCTTGCTCCATCTCACTCATAGAGTGGAAATTTCAGGGGCAGACGGGCAAGCCAAATAGGCCAGAGGATATTTCTCCCAGTTGGTGCCCTGCTCAAAAACTAGGGTTAGTATTGTTAGGTAAAAGTGTGAACTGTTTCCATCCTCAGTTCAAGGGCAGTGATACAGAGGTATTCCCCAAACTGAAAGCCTGATCATAAAGAGAAGGACCTCTGAAGCCCTCTCCAAGAGAACTGGCTTTATTCCTAACAGAATATAGGGAAGCTCACACTTATGGGCATTTTTGAGAACAATGGAGATTATGGTAGTAGTGTAAGAGTAGGCTGGTAGCTCCAGGAGAGCAACAAGCTGAACGCTAGGAGCTTTAGCTTGCCAGAGTGCACTAGGAAAAATATAGCTAATAACAACTCTCGGAGTCAGAGAAAACCTGGAAAACTTGCTTCAAGACCACCCCTGAAGCAGGGACCAAATTAAATTGGATAAACTGTGAAATAATTTATGCCCTAGGTCATTGTTGAAAGCAAAGAGAAGAGCAATTAGCTGACAGTTAATTACAGCTAACAGCTGGTGTGACACCAGATATATTAACAGAAAGATCACACAAAAAGACAAAGGAAGCCCTGCTAAAACCATGGTCACCTAGAGTGCCTTTTTCCTGAGGTGGTGCTCTGTGCTGCAGAGACTATAGACTGCAGGGGGAGTGGGTTTGGGCTTCATTAAAATAGTCCAGTCAAGTAATAGACTACAACAAGAAGTCCCAAGGGAGAATCAGGATCTAGAATTGCTACAACATATTACCTAAAGCGTCCAGTTAAAAAAAAAAAAGACAAGAAAAGCAAAGAAAAAGGAAAGTATGGAACAGAGAAAAATAAAAGGAGCAACACAAACTTCCTACGAAGGGGCCCAGATGGTGGACTTAGCAGAAAATGTCTGCAAAGCAACTATTAAAAAAATGCTCAAAAAACAAAAGGAAATCTTGCTATAATGGAATCCAATCCAGGCATCGTAGTTCCTGAGCTGATGTTCCAAAGCACCTCCCTGGGCTGCTTCACATGTTGAGGACTTTGTATATGATGCATTCATGATGATTATGGGAAGTGCAAGTCTGTAATCTTTATAGGTTCAGTTTCCATGCCTGTAAAATATATAAAAGTCATAAAAAGGGTTTTCTTTTTTTAAATGCACTCTAAAGCCCCTATTGTAAACTTCTATGATTCTTTTTCAAGCAGGCGATATGATTCTTCAATGAATGAAGCTTTTCATTTTTGAGTGTCTATTCGAGTCCTAGTTTTCAAACATGGGAACAGTTCACACACTTCATTGCTTTAATAAAATTGCTTAACACTCAAGTTAGTCACTTTTTAATATTACTAAAACCACAGACATTTAAGCTCTGTGGACTGTTTGAAAGACTATAGTAAAGATATGGAGCTTTAAGTAACAGCATTTCTTAAAGCTAGAGTAATTTTGAACTCAGGAAGTACTTTGAGTTCATAATTGTTTATTAATCAATTACTGATGTCACATACAGGAAATCCTCCCACTCACCTACCCCTATACAAATTCTTGTCATTAAGGGATCATCTTTTAATCATACTTCTTCCTCCTATAAGCTTTTCTTGATGGCTCTAATCTATCAATCAATATCATTCCGAGCAAAATTACCCTGCAAGGCTGAACCCATTGTGCTTAATACATTGTAGTCCCATACTCTTCTATTGCATTGAATCTTTTGTGCATGACCCTGCTTTGAGAATTTTACTTACGTCGACCACGTGGGCAGATCCAGTGCTGAGCTTGCCCTGAACCCCCTGCTGTGCCTTCCTCTACTCACCATCTCCACACAATATATAGGGTTTTAATAAAAGTCCCATGCTTTGGGCCTCTGGAAAACACATGAGAGTAATAGAGAAAAAATTCACTACATAGTTCAAAATATCAGAGGCTATTGAAAAAAATAAGATGACTGCTTCACAAAAAAATTAAGCTTTACAAAATAGCTAAATATTGAGAATCATAAAAGAGGAAAACTATCACACTTGCGCCCTTTCTGGCATAGTAAATTTCCAAATGAAAAGATCTTCACAAAGCTACTTTATCAGTGTTTATTGACATGGGAAAAATAATTCATTTTCTCAACTTATTTGTCTGAGACAGTATTTGATTTTGGATCCCTATGAATCTTTTTAAATTTAATCAATATTTAATATTTCTAAGAACTATAACTTTATTATGATTCTAAGATGAAAATAAAAATAGAATGTTTTACATAGATGTATTTTTTTCCTAAAATAAGTCTGTAAATCATTTAGGTGTTAAGAAAACTGTTCACATAAATCGAGTTAAATACAACCAGAAGATACGGCAGTATTAGCATACTTAACGCTCTCATGCTGTATACTTTATTATAGCTGGGCCTCTGTTTCTAAGAATAGTAAAATAAACGTATCATCTATCAGGGACTTAAGAGTGTCTACTTGGCATCTAAATTTCATTAGGACACACACTGTAAAGAAAATTGAAAATAATGCATTTAATTTCATTATACTTATATTTTATAATTATTAAAACCATACATTTTTAGCTCTGTGTGTTATCTGAAAATGATGGTGAAAATGAAGCACTTCCTAAAGCTGGAGTAATTTTGAACTCAAGATGTTTGCATTGAAATAAGTGCTTTTTCTAATGAATATAAACAAAAATGCCTAAAAACTCCTACTGTCAGTTTTCCAAGCCACAGCCATTGCACAATACCCAATACCCAATACCCAGTTTCCAGGGTTAATCTATATAATTGCATAAGATGCAGTCATCAGATAAAAAGATGCTCATAAGATTTACATAGTCAGCCCCTTCAGGTCACTTAAGATATGGTTTGGTTGTTTAGGAATAAATTATTTTCTACCATAATTTTCCAATTGTGCACAAAAGATTAAAATGTACAGAATTTTAATACACTAAAAGTTTCTGTATGCTTGGCTCATCAGTTAAACACATTTTATATAGATTAAGTAATTTTATGAAAAAGCCAGCATTTTAATGTCATTAGAGATTAAAATGCAAGTGCTAATAAAATTTTTATAAGAGCTGAACAATCTGCATTTCTTTACACTCTTAGAAGCATCTAAAATATTGCAGATCAACACTTTCTAAAGTATCAATTATCTTATTTTTATCTCTATAAGTCTTATCTTTTCAGAATGTATTTGAAGTAAAAAAAGTGACACAAGTAATTATTAAGGAAATGGGACAAAAAATAAGGGAATTTCTGATAAAACATTACTATATAGCATATTTGTTTATAAAACAGAAATTATAAATGAACATTATATATATGCATTTCCCAGTAGCTCCTTTTTATTTTAGTTTGTTTATTTATTTAGTTATTGATACTATTATAGTTGTCCCCATATTTTTCTCCCTGTGTCCACATTCACTAGACTGACTGCTGGCAGATGGGTGTGGGGCAGGGGGAGTGGATAAAGGCGAGGAAGGGATCAACCAAAGAACATTTATGCATGGCCCATGGACACAAACATTACTGTGTATTATGTGTAGTACGAAGATTGAGAAGGAAGTTTGCTTAGAGTCAAAATAAGATATACATAATTGATATTCTTTCAAAATGGGAAATTAAGCCTATATATTGAAGCTTTTTGATCTTCCAAAAATTTTTGGTTACAGTTTTTGTTACAGTCATTACATAAGATAGAATTATTTACAAATAATGCCATCTGTGATATCTAATAATGGTCTTCCAAAGGAGGAATATACATTAACCAACCAATGTTCTCACCATCCTTAATGGAGCTGAATAAAGCATATTTGGGCAGACAACTGAATTAATTTGACAGAGGGTTTCCTGCAAAGAGCAGTGCTCCATACTAAAATAAGCCATTAAAGGATAGTGAATGTCTGTTTCTGGAAGTTCTTTGCCTTGTTTTAATTACTATATATCATAGAGTCATAAATTTCTGATATACATAATTAATTATGTCTCTAATATATGTTTCCATATCCCAGCCACTGTCCAATTCCCAATTTTCCAGAATAAAAGACTTGAATTTAGTAGATATCTGGGCCTGCTCCTAATAGAAAAATTTATCAAGCAGTAGGAGCCTTTAGATGTCACTATTTCAGCTGCTTGCTACTGCAGGACATTGCTGTAGCTTTTTCCCTTATCAAATAAAATCGGACAGTGGCAATAATCTGATTGCATTCAGCATGGTGCCTGCAGAAATATCTTCGCTTTCTGAACTGCTCTATTGTAGTCATCTTTGTTAGACTGCATCCAGTTTCGTTAAGGAACTTTGCTGCAAGGTTTTATTCAGGACACCACAGGAAAAAATCAAAAGCAAAACACTGGAATTGTCCTGAGAGACTGCAATAACATCAGTTTAAATTTGTCATACAGCAAAATAAATTCAAAGAAAACTAGTGAAAAGAGGTGGCAGGAAATTGTTTTTTCCATAAAATACAACTTTCTTGTCATGCACAAGTCATGTAGCCTTTCTGAACTATATTTTCACTAACAAATAGGAATGAAAAATATGTTAAGGAAAAGAGCTGTCCTATCTGAAGGACGTAAACTACTATGTCCTTCAGATAGAACCCAAATATGTATAGGCCTGTAGAGCTTGTGATGGCAATGAATTCATACTAGCCTTAAGTCATAATATTGCTGACTGCTTCCCCCAAATGCACAAATAAAAATCTTTAGAATCCCTTACCCAACTTCCTTTCCTCAATCCCATTCCAATCCAATTATTTCTCAGGAAAATGCTCCTCTTTTTTTTTTTTTAAAGATTTTATTTATTTATTTTTAGAGAGGGGAAGGGAAGGAGAAGGAGAGAGAGAGAAACATCAATGTGTGGTTGCCTCTCATGTGGTCCCCACTGGGGACCTGGCCCGCAACCCAAGCATGTGCCTTGACTGGGAATCGAACCTGCGATGCTTTGGTTCGCAGCCCGTGCTCAATCCACTGAGCTACGCCAGCCAGGGCTCCTCTTTTTTTTTTAATTGTTCACTTTTCTCTGTGGCTACTCCCAATTGTTCCCTCTTGTCATTTTCATGCTACTAAAGGCATGATTTATTTTGTCAGAAATTTGAACCTGAGGTCCCAAACAACTGCCTGTTCCCCAGTCCTGATATGACTGGGAAACATTTGTCCCCCATTTGTAAATGTGTGTCAAAAATAGCTGCTCTATCCTCTCTATAGATGCAAAACTTCGAGTGGTGGCTCGAACGGTGCACGCCAAGTCTCTAGAACCAACTCTTCTAAGTTTTCAGGACTTTTGGGAGCCAATCATTAAACATTGATAGAAATTAAATTATATAAACTTCACTTAAATAAATTACTTTGAAAACATGGGCAATAAATACTTAAAACTTACCACTTCCTAATTTGTTATTGTTATTGGTCCTATTATGTTATTAATGCCTGGTGTGTGCCATACAATGATATGCTACATTGCTTAGTTCCCTACTCTGCATTCAATGATGTCATTCATTCATGACATCATTCTGCTTGAAGTCACTCATGGTGAGAGTATTTTAGTAGTGTCCTGGTAAATGTTTCACAAGCATGTCTTTAGAAGAAGAAAAGCCCGATTTGTAGTGTTTGTCACTTGTTGTGATAAAAATATCCTCAGAATGACTAACTGGCTTGGAAAACTGAAACTTTGACAGTTTCCTCTGGTGATCTTGTTGGAGTTGGCTCAAACATACCACTGATTTTTGATGCCAGAGAAAATAAAACTGACAAACATTAACAGCTAGGATTTCATCGTTTTGTTTTCTCTGGTTTTTAATTTTCTGTGTTTTTTGTTCTGTTTGACTGTTTTTCTAAGCCTATCATTATCTCCCAGTACAGAGCAGTGTCAGGTAGAGTTTCTGAGACCCAATGTAAATCAGGCCCCTGACTCAAGGTGTTTTTCAAGACCTGAGGCTTTGCCTAAAAAAGAGTTAGGAAAA
The DNA here is from genome assembly GCA_028533065.1 of Trachops cirrhosus. Taxonomy (NCBI): domain Eukaryota; kingdom Metazoa; phylum Chordata; class Mammalia; order Chiroptera; family Phyllostomidae; genus Trachops; species Trachops cirrhosus. The sequence continues at coordinate 142,401,061 of CM052539.1, forward strand.
CAATGGCTCTAAAGGACCTGCAGTTGGTTTTTTCATTGCTCTGAAACTGAAAACAGTCTACATTTTGAGAGGGTTGTAAAATAAAACACAGAATGTGTGACAGGGGTCCAATGTGTCATGCAAATTTTAAACTATGTACTAATTGGCCATACAAGAAAAATTTTTCAACTTCTGTTCCAGTTCCTTATTCTCAGGACTATAATTTTGATTTTTTTCTAAATATCAGTGAGCCCAGGTGAAAAATACTGAACCATAATTCTGTCTCACATTTGTTGATGTACATCAGCTATTGCAACTACTCTGCCTTTTTATTGTATCAAGCTCAGTATCTATAGAATTGGGGGTCACAGGGTCAAAAGTCAGATCCATTTTTTATTTTCTGATGTATCTCCATACTGCTGTCCACAGTGGCTACACCAGTCTGCATTCCCACCAACAGTGCAAAAGGGTTCCCTTTTCTCTGCATCCTCGTCAGCACTTGTTGTTTGTTGATTTATTGATGATAGCCATTCCAACAGGTGTGAGATAGTATCTCATTGGGGTTTTAATTTGCATCTCTCTGATGATTAGTGATGCTGATGATCTTTTCATATATCACTTAGCCATCTGTATGTCCTCCTTGGAGAAGTGTCTTTTTAGGTCCTTTGCCCATTTTTTAATTTGGTCGTTTGGTTTTTTTTTGGGGGGGTGAGTTTTGTAAGTATTTGTAAATTTTGTATATTAAACCCTTATCTGATATATCTATGAATATGTTCCCCAGTCAGTGAACCCACAGACTTTATATTTTGTTGATGATTCCCTTTGCTGTGAAAAAAACCTGTTTAATTTGATGCAGAGCCATTTGTTTACTTTTCTTTCTGTTTCCATTACCTGGGAAGATATACCCAATAAAAAGTTGCTACAAACATTGACCAAGATTTTGCTGCTGATATTTTCTTCTAGGATTTTTATGGTTTTAGGCCCCACATTTAAGCCTTTGGTCCATTTTAAATTTATTCCAGTATGTGGTATAAGAAGGTGCTCTAGTTTCATTTTTTTTGTGAGTATCTGTTCAATTTTCCCAACACCATTATTGAATAGCTGACTGAGGGCCTTCAGATACACTGCTGGTTTCACTATGAATTGCAGTAATTTTGGAAGGTCATCGTCAGTATCCATCAAAGAGTTTACATGGCACAGAAAATTCTGCCTGTACCAATTTGTCCTGTAGAAATAAAAGCAGCAGTGTGTAAAGAAAAACATACAGAAATGTAGATACGCCAACACCTACAACAGCATTATTGATAAAGGACATGAATTGGGAAGCAACCTGTATGTACATCAATAAAAGTATAAGTAAACACATTACAGTTATACATTCTACCAAATGTTATGAAGCTATACAAATAATTACAAAATAATAAAGTAAATAAGTATAGAATGTTTCTTAGGAGGCTAAAGAAATTTGATAGTCCTTAGGAACATTTAAAATAATTTTTATTCAAGTGAAAATGTAATAAAGTGAAAAAAATAATTTTGACTAAATGACCCTTTACCTCATTAAAAATGTTTGATAAAATTGAAATCTTATAAAATATTCTAAAGAAAGTTGATACTGTGAAATTTCACTTCATGGAAAGGAACATCCATAAGAGATCCTCAGGTATTATGAAGATAAAATTATCTCTATAAAAATATAGCTGCATAAGAGAAATCTGAGTAGTAAACTGCTCATAGTATGTATCTCTATGGGGAGAGATATTTTTACTTTTTCATTTTGTATTCATTTCATCATCTAAGTCCTATGTTGGCCCATCAGATTCTAGAACAGAACAGGTGATTTTAAAAATAGCTGTAATTTAAGCCTTTTGAGGGTGGTGGTGAAGGCACGGAGGACATCAAGGAAGGCTTCCACAAGGTGGTGAGACACTGCAGGCCCACCCCCAGGAGCCAGCACACCGCCCCTGCATCGCATGTGCATCTTTGCATCTGCGCATGTCTTTGCTGAGTCCTGCTTCTGGTATGTTTTGTCTCAACTGATGAAGATGAAGAAACCTTCATGGGAAATTGTTTTCTGTGGGCAGGTGTTTGAGAACTCCCCATTTTGGGTAAAGAACTATGGCATGTGTCTGTGTTGCGACTCCCACAGTGGCACCCACACCATGTACCGGGAATGCTGGGACATGACCATCGTGGGCATTGTCATCCAGTGCTACAGAGACATGGGGGCCAGCACGTGCCTGTCCCCACTCAATCCAAATGGTGAAGGTGGAGGATATCGCGGCCCGCTAGTGCCACCGTCCACCGGCAGTCAAGCAGTTCCATGACTCCAAGTTCATGTTCCCACTGCCTGGCCCCGTCCTTCATCTCCAGCAAAAACTGAGCTTCAGGATCAAGAAGCCCAACACATTCTTTTAGATGCAGTGCCTCCCAGTTCTCCTGGTCTGCCCCAATAAAACCTTTATGAAACCAACATCAACAATAAATATCTGTAGCTTATGCTTAAGGGAATCAGAAATGTCTTAGATGAATCCATTGACAGAGCCTGGAATCTCCTTGCTTTCATGCAATATTTATATTTCTTTACATAGTATAAAGAAAACAAAAATATAAAAAAGTGACTTGGTTAATGATGTGTTCCTTAGGTTGCTGCCTCTCATTAAGAAAAATATAAAAATCAAGAGAGGAAGGGAAGGAGACAGAAACCACTATGGAAGGACCACTATTCCAAATTAATTCTGCAGGCACTTTTAATTCCAACATCTGAACTTGTGTGTGAGGCACATTATTCACTTGATATAATGTGTGTGTGTGTGTGTGTGTGTGTGTGTGTGAGTAATACTCAAATATAACCTCCATTTTACCTAAATACAATTTGTGTGATTATTTGATATATTTGGTTAAAGTGATAACAAATTTGGATAAAGTGGATATGATAAGGTAATAAAGGGCCCAAATGAAACATCATTTTAGTAACCTTATAGGTATCCTTAAACTAATAATATGCCATACTTGATTACTGATTGTAAGAATCAGTAATCTTACAATTGAGATTACTGAGTCACAATTGAGATAACTCTAACAGAGTTATTGAGAGGATCCAAGTATATCCTAAATACATGGGAAATTTAAATTGCCATCTCAGGCCTGGCTGGTGTGACTCAGTGGATTGAGCATGAGCCTGCAAACCAAAGAATCACCAGTTCAATTCCCAGTCAGGGCACAGGCCTGGATTGTGAGCCAGTTCCCCAATAGCGGGTGCATGACAGGCAACCATACACTACTGTTTCTCTCCTTCTCTTTCTCTTTCCCTTCCCCTCTCTCTGAAAATAAGTAAATAAAATCTTTTAAAAAATTACAATCTCATAATACATATTTCACTTTCATTTGCCTGTTACAATCTCTTTCTAAAAGGGTATTAATTTCTAGGAAATAATATCTTGTAAATATATTTTCTAAAAAATATTTTATATACAATCACTTGTCAAAATTGAAATGTTTACAATTTGACTAAAGTGACCAATTTAACAAATAATACATACAGGATTATTTTTCTTTTAAAGGTTATAAAAGGTTCAAAATGTAATTTTATTTTACATTTTGTGTAAAATAAATATCTTGAAGTTAAGATCTTGAAGTAACCTAGCCACACCTGAAATGCAAATACTCTCAAACCTACTCATTATGATAGTTCTTGAGCTCTGTTAAAAGAGATGATCAATGAAAATTATCTATTAACTTACCTGGAAAAGCCATCCATAGTTAATGTTTGCAGATAAATAGCATCCACACTTTGACAAAGAGCATCAGCACCAATAACTCTTCCACCTAGACAGTTTTATGTGTTTTCTCTTCATAATTATCACATTGGAAAGGTTTCAAGTGATAATTCTTATTACAGTAGAATAGTTTCCTGATAATGTTCTGATATATGTGCCCTTATTTAAGGTGAGTTCTAAGATGTCTAGGCCAAAGCTAACAAAGTCAAATGTACAAATTTATAGATATCCAGTGGAAGGACTCTTGAAATACCCCTAGAAACTAGAAATCCCCTATGTGGGAGGGGGCTCCGCCAATGTCTCAAAGGAGAAGCTCCAGGAGCCCGTTCCTCAATGGACTTTTACTGGGTTCATTTGCACAGGATTACAAATAAAGGCCATTAATCATTGTCAAGCAGTAAAGATCAAACAATAGATAACAAAGAACTCTGAGGGCCTATTTTGAGTCAGGGTCAGATAGCTAAAGAGCTGTAAAGCTTTGAGGGACAAACTCACTTCTTGCTTGGACCCTTATCATTTAATTGAGAGCATTCTAAACAAAGCAGGTTTCACAGGACTTTACATATTCTTTCTTAGGCCTAATTGCCTGGGGAACCTGCACTTTCCAGCACAGGGCTGCACCACCCTCTGTCACTGTTTCAGGCTTAGGTGGAGCAAGGGAAGTGAGGCAGCCAAGAGATTAGGAGACTTTTCCCAGACAGAATGAGGAATCAGGCTTTGTCAAAGCCAAGGGGTGAGGGTCTTTTGCCCCCTTCTGCTGTACTCCCCAAAGTCCTTCCTTGGGGGCCTCCCACGTGATCGTGCCTATCTTAGGTTGTTCCCCCCTTGGGGAATCTTACCCATCATTGGCTAACCGACCAAGCGCTGGGGGCCAGTTATGGAAAGAGGAGCAGAAGCAGCGCTCCTGCCAGGGAGATAAGCTTTTATCTCCTTGGTGGCTTATGGACCAAGGTCACTCCCTCAGCCTTAGCCTGGGGGGGGGGGTTAGAGCTTCTGAAACCAGGCAGGGCGGTTCCCAACACCCCTACCCATGGAAATTATTTGTCCCTATAAAATACACTATCAAAAGTCAAATTATCACATAGATGTGAGCATATTACTTTTCTTGAATATATTTTACCTTTTAATGTTCAGATCTAGTCATTCTTTATGAACCTGGTGTTTATAAACACATAAGAGATTGCTATTTGTGAAATGAGGTTCTGACATGAGATTAAAATTAAACACGCCTTGAAGGCAAACTTGAGCCATCATTTCTCTTTAACTTTTGGGAAATAAAACACATTTGAACTGTACATCAGGAAAATGCTGAACTTCTTTCAAAACCCACAGACATGGTTTCATTATCTCTCCATAGCATTTACTTTTCCCTATTTTACATCTTCAAAATTATGTCTATTTTTTAAATTTTTTGCAAACTTACTAATATATCAAATAAATCAGTTTATGGCCTATATCATTCTTTTACTTGTCTGTTACTGATGTAACAAGAAATTTCTAGGTATATGTGGTTTGTTACTACATTACTTTTTCAGACGTCCACACACAGCCCCTATAGTCATGCTGCATAGATTACCCATTTATCACCTAACTATTAGTAGAGTAGACTCATCTTTGGCAACTATCCTGAATTCAGCCACCTGCGAACAACTTGATGACATGTCATAAAATGTTTCATGTGTTAACAAGATTGTTTCTTGTTTTTATTTCATTGTAATGACATATCATAACAATTTATGTCAGATGATTGAAAGTGTTGCAACAGATTCAACTTTAAATCTCAAGTCTGTCAAAATACCAGGTAAAAAGGATAAACAGACAAAACTTCTTATCTTGAAAAATACAATATGAAATGTGGACTATATCAGATTCAATAACAGTTTGATTGTTATGAAGGCTGACTGTATCCTAAGAAGTAGTCAAGTACATTAAAAATGTTTGATATTATTGTTAATCATATATAGTTTATAGAGGAATAATTTGTATGTTGGTAAAGTCTTAATAAAATATTATGATAATATTTTAAATAACTGTAAAGGAAATTATATTCTTTATCAAAACAGACTTTGTATGTAAAAGGAAGTAACAGGGTAATGCTATTCCATCGTCAGTTTTTAGTTTTCTGTATTTAGTTACAGATATCTTATAAAGCATCAGAAGCCTTCTCTGTATACATCTCAGTAGAAGTGAATAGGAATTTATCTAGCGACACCTACAGAAATGCAGTCAACACGTGCTATCAAACATGCGTCCAGAAACCTGGAAGGCACAAGCCAAGCAGTTGGCTTTACAATCCCAGCCTAAAGGGAGCACCTGCTTCATTCAGTGTGATGACCCCTGCCCCTGAGGGCCCATCGAAGACCCCGCTTTGGCTCGTTGGCCTACACGAGATCATCAAATGTCTGCCAATTTCACACCCACTCCCAAAACCTCAATCTTAGGAGCTGTGATTGGAATTGGACCTTTGTTCTTCTGGTATTATGTTTTCAAGACAGAGAGAAATGGGAAAGAAAAACTTATCCAGGAAGGAAAATTGGATTCAACACATAACATCTCACTCTAAGTCTAGCAGTGATAATTATATGTATTAGTGTTTCAATAAATATTCTATTAATCAGTTAAAAAACAAATTACAAATGTCTAAAATAATTCATTCTAATTAAATTTAAAACCTGAAATCTATATAATATAGTTAGTTTTATTTACATAAATTATAAAATAATAACTCCAAAATCAAGATAATGGGTATATTATGGTGTAATGAGTATATTATGCTGCAGGATGAAGTATATATATAAATATATATATTCCTGCATCATATATAGATTCATATATATATATGTATTCTTAAAATGAGTTTTGTGTGTGTGTTTTACACATTCGTTGGAGTGCTCAATTTATTTAATTATAAATTTAAAATGAAAATTAAATTGAAAACCTGTATTAATGGTATTTAATATCTATGATTGATACTGGTGCCTTAACTGAGTCTTGTATGGTGTTCAAGGCAGCTCAGGATGGAATAGTATTGTTACAACCCAAGGGTTGTTAGTTTCTATTACAAAATGTGAACATGTTTCTCGTCTCCTTTTGAGTCCTAGACAGCACTGCCTTACAGTCCAGAGTTCTATCACCAGACTGCTCGAGGTGATTTAGGCTTTCTCTTTCAGGACTTCCACAACTATCATGAGGGCTGAGCCACCATGTCTCTCACCTGGATTTTTGCACTAGCTCCTCAGGCTGCATCCTCCACCCTTCTCCCTCTCCATTTTATGCACAAACCAGGAACCAAATAATTGTTTTTAAACATTATTGGGAACTCTCTGGGTACCTCAATTGGTTAGAGCATCATCTGGACATGCCAAGGTTGTAGGCTCAATCTCCAGTCAGGGCATATACAAGAATCAACTAATGAATACTAGATAAGTGGAACAACAAATTGATGTTTTTCTTTCTCTCTCTCTCTCTCTCACTCCCCCTTCCTCTCTCACTGTAAAATCAATAAAGAAATATAAAAATTATTAGATTATGTGATTGCTCTCTTCAACAAAACACAACAATGACTTTCCACATTCTTTGTCTGGGCTGTTTGTTTGTTTTTTTTTTTTTCCCTCCTGCCTGGAATGTCCTTCTTTTATCTATTCAGTTGATTACATCCTTCAACTTTTCAATTCTTTGCTCACATCTCACATTCTCTGTGAGACCTAGCTTCATCACATTATTTAAAATCTTAACCCCAACCTCATCCCCAGAACTATCAAGTTCTTGTATCCTGATTACATTTTTCCACTCAGAGTGTTTATTATTTCCTAATTTATTATATAATTTACTTATGTATATGCTCCCCTCTAACAGATGTCAGTCTGTTTTCTGTACCTATAAGTCTATTTCTGTTTTATTTGTTAGTTTATTTTATTCATTAGGCTCCACATGTGAGTGGAGTCATATGGTGTTTGTCTCTCCCTGACTGGCTATTTCACTTAGCATAATAATCTCCTGGTCCATCCATGCTGTCACAAAGGGTAAGATTTCCTTCCTCGCCAACACTTGTTGTTTGTTGATTTATTGATGATGGCCATTCTGACCAGTGTGAGGTGGTGTCTCATTGTGGTTTTAATTTGCATTTCTCTGATGATTAGTGACATTGAGCATCTTTTCATATGTCTATTGACCATCTATATGTCCTCTTTGGAGAAGTATCTATTTAGGTCCTTTGCTCATTTTTAATTTGGAATGTTTTTGGTGTTGAGTAGTATAAGTTATTTTAAAATTTCATATATTAACTTCTTGTCAGATTAGTGACAAGGCCTTTGTATTAGGCCTGTATGGTCAATCAATATTTGACAATATAGGCAAAAACATACAATGGGGTAAAAATAGGCTATTCAATAAATAATGTTGGGAAAATTGGACAGATATGTGCAAACAAAATGAACTTAGACCTCCTTCTTGTGCAAGAATAAAGACTTAAATGTTAGACTCCAGACCATAAAAATCCTAGAAAAAAACAAAGGCAGTAAAATCTGAGACATTTTTTGTAACAATATTTTTTTATCTGATAGTTCTTTTGTGGCAAGGGAAACAAAAGAAAATTAAATAAATCAATGAGACTACATCAAACTAAAACATTTTTGCACAGCAAAGGAAATCACTGACAAAATGAAAAAATAACCCATTGGATGCCCCCATATTACCTAAACAAATGGATGTAGACACTATGAAGTCTTAAAATAATATGAAGAGAAACAGTGAGTCATACATTCTCCAATGACATTCAGTCACCTATGAACCTCAGTGATAGTTTATTTGAAAATATATTAAAATTATCATCAGCAAAATGTCTCAGTTTGAAACACATTACCATTTTCATTTTGCCTTTAACCAAAAATTTTTGAATGGATACTTCAAGGTGAATTTCCAAATTAATATGGAGTTGGTAACACTTTATGACATTAAAAAAGCCTATAACCTATTTATAACAAAAATGTAACTCGATTATATATTCATCCAAAGTTTAAATTAGTACTTTGATCTCATGAATATTCTTTTAAGAATGTTACTTACTAACAAATTACTTGACTACCAAAGAGATTCAGTCAGCAATTCTAATTTGCAGTTCTATAATATGCAAAAATCATAGAATTTTGCAAAGTAACAAATATTTATTACTTTATCTCATATAAGAGTGTAATTTTTTGTAAATTAAAAAATATTTATATAAATGAGAATTTTAATTTCTATGTTGAATCAATCAACTTAGGAAACATGAACATCAAGCTATGAATAAAATTCATCCAGGTATATGAAAACATTTTTGTGAAAAGTGTAGTCTGCTTGCAAGAGTTTGCCTTATAATATTTTTAATTTCTAATGTATTCTAATACTATACAATTTCAGTGTGAAACAAAATAAAATTATATTTATTTCTTTTGTTTGTATGTATGTGTTTGTATATTTGTACATATGCAGATATATAAGCTATTGTGAAATACTGGGATTCTTATGTTTAATTTTTTTAAAGTATAACTACAGAATTGCCTTAGCAACTTTAAAGTTCTTATAACTTTTGGGTTTGAAAGATTGAAATAAGAAGACTCTAGATTACTAAGATTACTAAGAAATAATGTTAAAATAACCAAGAAATGAAAACATTTCTGTATACCCCTGTTAAGGGATCAATTCTCTTACTCACCAAATAGACCAATTAATATGAAATCATTATAAAACCATGACCTATTAAGAAAGAACATTAATTTGCTTGGTAATAATTTGGAGACTTTCAAATTAAAGAATGTTGTAAAATTGCATTATACATTTAACTTCATTTGGATAAATTTTTTTCCCCTCCCATTAGTTAGACTTCTATCAAAGGGTTTTACTCAGATCATGAGAATTCTTCTGTTGTTCCATGGCTACACTTCAACCCAAGTCAGAACTTGACATCACATTGCTAAAGGTAGGTTCCTTGTGGCATTATCAATTGATTGAGGAGAGAATTGGAAATAGATATGTGATATGATTAATACATACAAAGTTTTTATATATGTTATATATATTTGCTTAAGTTGACTTTCTCAGCTAAGGCTTTACATCAGTGTGAATAGTTTTGTTTTGTTTTTTAATTGTCAAATAGATGACAATAGCTGCTATGATCTCAGTGGCCTGCAGAAATATTTACTTTACAACCAGAGAAAAGGAGAAATTACCCACCCATCTTTGTGTAACTGGTTAGTATAATTCCATAGCAGATTTTTGTTTTAATTCTTAAAATTCATTTTTGCAAAATGTCCATTTTTCCATGTATGATCTCATTTATGCTGACCTTCCTGATCACATATGTGATGTATCTGCCTTATTATTAGAGCACATCTGGGAGCATATGAGAAGAGCAGTAAAGAAATATCTACCAACTCTGTCTCCCTCATACATTCCCCAGGGCACATCATTATTGATTACACTGCCAGATGGCAAATGAGTAGGAGGATAGGTAGCACTCAATATCTTTCACAACCATTCTGGTGAGAACAAGGCAGGACACTGACCAGTACATGGTAGACATGAACCATAGCTGGAAGATTCTCTTTGACCACCAAATAGCATTGAATAGGCAGTTACTGGAGCGCTATTTCAGGTAAAGTTATGAATCATATTCTCCTTTCAACAATATCATTTATAAGCATAATAGTATGGTATGGTAATAATACTAGCTATGGTTCATTGAGTGTTTACTATACCAGAGTCACTCTTAATATATTATAACCTTTAATGATATTACACCTGATGTGAGTCCAAGTTGTATGACCTCAGAATTTATTTTCTCATCCACTACCAATTATCCTACCGCTACATAGACTAGGAGACCCACTTCACTAAATTTATTACTCACTATCACTTTCTGTAAAAAGGGGATGATAATATCAGCCTCACAGTATTACTAAAAACAAAGCACCAAAGAAGATCCCTGGCATATAGTAGATGCTAGAAAAATGCAAGTTTCATTTGCATAAAACAAATATCTCTTATGAAAATGTGTGTGTATGAGTCATCTTCTGTACATACCAGAGAAGTAAACTTATTCATATTCCTTAGTTTTAACAGATTTATTACCATGAGGTTTATATTTTTCTTTCAGTTTATAAAGATCTTCCCTGTAACAATCAAATATGCAAAAAAGAAATATCAAAACTATAATAGCAACATTCAATATTGCTGAAAGAATACACAACATCTTTTGAATTTTATAATGAACCAAGCACCATGGTATTTGTTCCCCACACATTATCTCATTTAGTATTCCAAACCTATAATTCTTATTAATTGACATTCATATAACAGATAGGGAAACTGATATGGGTGATTTCAGTAATTTACACAGGAGGAGCCCATTACTGGAAATTAATGGCAGATCAAATATTTAAATCCAAGTGTTTTGACTCATAAGCCCATGCTTTTAAAAAAATATTTTATTTATTTATTTTTAGAGAGGGGGGAAGCAAGGAAGGGAAAAAGAGAAGTATTGATGTGCAAGAGAAACAGCGATCAGTTGCCCCTCACACTCCCCCAACTGGGGACCTGGCCTGCAACCTAGGCATGTGTCCTGTTGGGGAGTAAAGCTGGTGACCATTTCATTTCCAGCCAGCGCTCAGTCCACTGAGCCACGCCAGCCAGGGCAGCCCATACTTTTTAACAATCAAAGTTTCCTTAATTTCTAGTAGCAAAATATAATATTTTCATTGTATTAGCCTTATATATTTATTTAAAAATTTTAATGTTAGCTCTATATAAAAATTTTAAATTAGTTCAAATGCATTTCATCATAAAATACAGTTATGTGTGTAGTTGCATTTTGACATGCAGTCTAAAAACATAAGAAATGTACCTTGATTTTATTCAATTTTGTATTTAATAAAGTATTCCAGTATGAAACACAAATATTAATTGCTAGACTCAGACCCTTTTCTGTGCTTTTAAAACTAGCATCTATTCCCTGTACTGCAATACTTGTGGCTGAATTGTTTTCCAATACCCACTAGCTGGTGTGATTCACTTACTCTGCACATTACTAACATCAGTGATTTGAATACAAATGAGTCATTTATTTCCAGAGGATACATTTTTACATGTGTTGTTGAACTCTAAATATTTCTTCAAGCTATCTGTAGGAAAGAAACATGGCAGTTGAGAAGAAATGTCCAGAAAGCTATGTAGCTTTTAAACATAACAGCTTTAAATTATTTTTCCTTTTTACCTAAAAACTCTTGGCACTTTCTATCTCATATATGGGTCACACATTTTGTTTTTCTGTCCTTAAAATAAGATTCATCCATCTAGTCACAAATTATAGGCTGTTATTATTCCATTCCCTCTTCTATGGTGCAGTTTTCAGCTTCTTGCTGTCAAATGTCTACAGTCATGTGATTTACTTTTATTCAGCCTTATCTTCTAGATCAAGGCGATCCACCGGGCATGGTGATGTGGATGCACTGGAGTTCCCACTTCTCCCAATCCTGATGGCTGTGCTCCATAAAATAGTCCTCAGCCAGCAGGTGGACATGTGCTGCACCAGAGCAGGCTTCCCGTTCTTGGAGCAGGATGGGCTCGCCTTGCTGGGGTTTATGTTTAAAAACAAAACTGGACAGTTGCACAGAGCTTCTATATGAATGCTCACACTGTATTAAATTTCTGGAACAAGGCCTGATATAAAAAACAAAGTAAATAAAGATTTTGTTCTTTTTACCTTCCCAGTAAGTCTGGCGAAAATGTAGGGCAAATATTAATATTTCTACTGAACACATGAAAAAATTGAGGTACAAAGATACTTGAGGCACAAAAATATTACAGAAATTTTCCCAAAGTTAAATAATTAGTAAACATCGGAGCTCAGATAAGCATATGTTCTGAACTACAGGCAAGCTCCTAGCCTCTCTTTGCTCCTGCTTTCTTTCAATAGACACTGTTAAGAAGAATTTAAAAGTTCCTGCTGTCGTCAACTGCTTGAATTCCTGATCTGATCCTGCTGGATTCTCAGGCTGGGTTAACTTGGCCAAATCACTTAAATACTTGGTGACTCAATTATTTTGCTCTTCTGTAAATAGAGCTTTTATTGTGAATTTTATGTAACAATGCTTAATCATTGTAGTATATATATAAATTAGCAATAATAAACCTTGAGCCACCCGTTTTAAGGTCTTCATTTTCTAGTAAAATTATGTAACAAAAACCAATAAAGGAATACCTGAGTTATGTTAGAGTTGGAAAAGCCCCGGCACAGGTCATTGCCTTGGACAGCCATGGACTATTCCTGGTACAACACAAGATAGACAGTGTCAGGAACCAGGGAAAGGCACAGAGAATGTCTTAAAGGAAAAAGAAGACATTCAGATAGGTATTAGATACCTTAGGTCCCCCCTCATAAAGCACCCTGGTTCCCAGCACGTCGTGGCAAATTGAGAAATGAGATAAGGGAGTGGCAATGGCGGTGGAGACTGAAAGATCACCTTCGTGAGTGATGAACAAGCAGTTACTACTGGGTGTGAAGCAGAACAAGCCTGTTACTGAATCCAGAATTAGGCTCATTTGCAAACCTGGATGCAGACACACACTCCCCCACCCCAGGAGGAAAGGGTGCAGAGTGTCTATCTCCAAAGGATCATCAAGAAAATTCTTGCTCCCTGCACTGGACTCCCAGGAGGGAGAGAAGGCAGGGCTGAACCTAGCATGCCAGGAGACTCCTCCACCATGATGCTCAGAAAGAAAAAAAAAAATCACTCCATAAACCGTAGAATTGAAAAACAAGCAAAAATAATAGAAATATCTAGGTGAAAAACAAAAGATGTCCAAAAATACAAAACTGCAGTAACAGACAATGTTTGAAATACAGACGTATTATGTAAATGCAACAAGGAAACTAAACATGAATTCTTGTATGAAAAGTCAAAGGCAGGCATCAACTTCAACACAAATAGGAATATTAGAATGTGAGTGTTCCTCTGATGTGTCAGAAGAGCAAGACACTCAAAATGAAAGTTGTTTTTTTTAATTCCTGTGACAACACTGTGCAACAGGTCATAATACCTTTATTTTCCCAATAGGATGGGAAAATCGGAGAAGTGTAATTATTTCCCACATCCTAAAACTAGCTCAGGGAAGAACTGGGAATGGGACCCCACGCAGTGGGCCTTCAATTTCTCAGCAGAAAATATCACACATGGCAGCAGAGCCAGTTCTCTCACTAATGCAGGCATCACATTAATGTCGCAGTTTGTTTGTAAAGCAAAATATCAAACTAAGGAGCATCTAATAACATTAATGGGAAATAATGACAGCTTAATGTCCTCTCCATTATAACAGTATATTGAAGTATAATTTTCAAAAAAGGTAACATTGTGATTCTCATGCAAATGTAAAATGAGGCTGAATCAAATATTGTATTATGCTTATTAATTAAACCACTGGTAATATGTTTAAAATGATTCAAAGATAATTTTAGAAATTGTATACATAGGCAATATATCAGAAAATTAAAAAACAATTGCTGTATTAGATTACTGTTAAAGTTGCTAATATCTAATAGAATGAACTATAAACCATAATATTTGATGTTTAATCTGTTTTACTGAAGATAAATGATTTGCGTCATCACTGGACAAACACCTATGATTTGACTTTTGCCCTTCCTTTATGGAAATGGATATTGTCTGGTCAATAAAAAGTCAAGTCCGTGGCTGCAGGAAACAAGCACTCCGTAATCTCTTTCATCTATTTCCGATATTCAAATAAATATTCTGACAGATACATGGAAACACTTGCTACTTATTAATTAACGTTAATGTTTTTCTCTTGGTCACTCAAAGCTTTCTTTGCCACCTGTTCAGTAGAGGAGACAGGTAGAAAATTGTTCATCTTTGGCCACTCACTTTCGTAACCATGCCACTGATTCAGTCACCTTGTGTGATGTCGCTTACTGGGCTGAAGTTCTCTTTTACATCCTCCTCCCCCGTTACCTGATTTGGTTGTGTCAACTGGACTAGAAATTGTTCTAGTGTATTAACTGCAAAAGAAATATCTAAATCTAAATTAAAACTAAAAAATAAAAATAAAAATAAACAAAAAAAAACAATACACAAAGTTTTTTTCTCAGGACTTTTGTGTCCAGGTCCATAGACCTTCCATGGGCCACAGTCAGTATATTGGCATTGACTTTCTCCAGTGAACTGGTACATAAGCGAGAGCCACAGGCAGCTCCTGGCTGGTTCTACTATAGGGTGACATCCAAAGTGGGCTACAATTTGAGATCCTCCTACTCTCCCAAAATCTCTTATCTCTTTATTCTACTTACATTTTCTCAAACATGTCTTGTTTTATTCAACTGTGCTTATGAGCTTCTCTGTGCCTCTTTTCTACCCTTCTCTTATTTACACTCTAATCACAATTGTTCAAATGTCTCTCCAGTGGACAGATGGTCCAATTTTCCTACTCACTTTTCCTTTTATACTCACAAAACCTTTAATGTACTTCTGCATAAAAAGCATGATTTTATTTTTTATTATGTTTCTTGTGTTAATCATATAGTACATCTTCCCATGCCCTTTGCACAAAACATGTATAGTTAATATAATGTGAGTAAATGAATTAATCAATGAATAAGTATGGATGGAGTAATTAGTTAAAAAGACATTTGCAATTTATCATAAATGTACTAGTATTTTATTATGGATGAATTGTAGAGAGATGTATGTAAAGGTATTTATATAAAATTTTTATAAGTTCCAATCCCTTTTATTGTCAAGATTCTGTTCAGGGGTGAGCTTCATGAAGTCTTCCCTCATTTGCCAAAGGAAAACATTTTGTCCCTGTGGGGTCATGGGGTTAGTAGAGGAGTGTGAGATCCTGGAGGAGTGGTGAGAAAGAGAAGATGGAGTAGAGAATACAGTGTTTTGCTTAGCAGAATTAATAACAGAATTTTTACTCAAGTCAAAATTTCAAAGTGTCAACCAGGTACATTGGTCATATTCAGAATAGCTTAACATGGTTCCAAAAAAATTGTTTTCTCAAAAATCTCAGTTTTTTTGGTAAATTTCCTGTGATACTAGATGGCACACTTAAAGTTGAAGACATCTTTCTGAATAGATGTGTCACCATGTTAAAGCAACAAGGTCTATGTATGTGATTATACACTAAGAACCCTGAAACACCAATCCATAAGAACCTATGCACCCCAATGTTCATAGCAGCACAATTTACAATAGCTAAGTACTGGAAGCACCTAAGTGCCCATCAGTAAATGAATGGATCAAAAAACTATGGTACATTTACACAATGGAATACTATGCGGCCGAAAGAAAGAAGGAGCTCTTACCCTTTGCAACAGCATGGATGGAGCTGGAAAGCATTAAGCTAAGCGAAATAAACCAGGTAGTGAAAGACAAATACCATATGACCTCACCTTTAAGTGGAACCTAATCAACAAAACAAACAAGCAAGCAAAATATAACCAGACACATTGAAATTAAGACTAATCTGACTGTAACCAGAAGGGAGGTGGAAGGAATATTAGTGAGAAAGGAGGGGAGGGTTTTTAGGAACAACTATAAAGGACACATGGACAAAACCAAGGGGGGTGCAATCAGGGGAGGGAGGTGGGGATGGCTGGGGAGGGGGGAATTGGTGGGAGGGAAATGCAGACAACCGCACTTGAACAACAATAAAATTAAATTACATTTAAAAGAAAGAAACAATGTCTATGTATAACCCCCAACCCCAAAATAAAAGATTCTGCATGCCTTATATTTGGCAAAGGTTGATGAATGTTTACATGGCCCATAAACTAATGTGATTTTAGATAGCTTTCTGCACACCATAATCCTTAGAATTTCTAAGACAATGTTTTCCCATCAAATGTTATGCAAATTATAATGAATTATGATAATTAATTTTAAATGCAGATTTTCTGCTGAGAAAACTCATTCAAACAGATGTCTTTTCCATGTCATTGGAATCACAAGCTATAAACAAGTCTAGTAATTTACTAAGAGCTTTTTATTTAGATTGAATTGTTTGAACACCAGCTGGTTGTCAGAAAGATATAACAAATAGTTTCCATAGAAAATCATAAAGTTCTAGGGCTGCAATTAATTGTATCAGTAAGTACTTATTATTATCTGAATAAGCCAACCTATGTCACTGATAATTTTAAACATCGTGAACCCTGAAGCCTATATATAAAATATCATATCTTTAATGTGTACTGCTAGAACTTCAAGTAAGGGAATATTTATGTTTCATCCAGAAAAATCCATGGCTGTTTCACACAGAGGCATAGGAATCCTTTTTTTCATTTCCTTGGGATGACTTGGTTAATTTTTTGTAGTTCTTACCTCATTTACTTCAGGCTGCTGTCACTCATTTTTTAAACTAAATATATAGTCTAAAAAGCTATACTTAAAGAATCTGGTGGAGATTTATGATGGAAGTAGAAGACATGAACCCAAGAAAAGGCCCAAAACTTTGATAAGTTCAGTTAATAAAATGAATTTTAGAAATTCTGTCTCTGGCTGCATACTTCAATCTAAGTCAGTCCAGTTTTCTAGGTGAAAATGTTCTTAGTAAAGTTCACACACATACACACAGTGAAAATAATATTTTGTGCATACCTTGTAGTATGCTCCCAATCTTATTAACTATAATACTGAGGTATATTTATTTCTTGACATACAAACACAGAAAAATAACTTCTTATGAAAAACTAATATAAATCCAGGGCACAAACTCACTTTAGTTTCAGTTACATATATTAAAAAACTATAAAATTATAAAAATGCAAAAACATGGGATCATACAAATTCACATCTACTTAGAACTTCAACAGCTTACTAACTTAATCAATAAGTATTATTCACACCATAGATTTTCTTTAAAACGTTTGAAAACACCTGCATCATTGGAGGATAAAATGGTTAAGAATAGCACAGAAAGGACTGTCCCTTAATGTAACACTTAGCTCTGTCATTTTGCCCAAGGCAAACCAATAACAATATAGTACCAGGGAAACAAAGATAATCTGCCAAATGACTTTTGGGCAAAAGTTAGTAGTATTTCCAAATAATTGGCTAAAATCTGAGTCACTTATTTAGGCACAAGTATAAGTTTAAATAATGCATGAGGAAAGAGTGTTTTAAAAATATTTTGAAGATTACAGTCAAAACATTTATGGTGTTTTTCAGAGCTATGACTGAAGAGTAATTTTCAGAAAATATCCATTGAACATACTTTGTCTATAAAGACAAGGGACAGTGAATTTACAATTTAGTAGTAGAGGAATGATAAATACACAAAAATAATAACAGGAGTCAGAGAATAACACTTGTCATAACAATGTAGAATAGATTTCTACGGAACATGAAAGAGGAAATGATTATACTTCTTCTAAGCCTCAGGGGTGTCAAACTCACTTTCACTGGGGGCCACATCAGCCTCACTGTTGCCTTCAAAGGGCCAAATGTGATTTGAGGACTGTATAAATGTAACTGCTGCTTAACAGTTAAGGGAGAGCTCTGCCCTGTCACCAGGTAGAAACAAGGTGCTGGGCTGGAAAAAAAAAAAAGGTGGATGGCCAGATTTGGCCCGAGGGCCTTGTGTTTGCCTCCTGTGATCTAAGGCATCCAGAGTCTTCCCAGAAAAGACTGTTCACACTGGACTTTGAAGATGGGTAAATTAAATCAGATAGAAAGGTAAGAAATTTCATGAGCAAAGGATCAGTAAGAGCAAAATCACAGACACTGGAGTTGAGGGATCACACTTAAAAAAGAGCAAGGACTCCCAGCCAAGATGTAGGCATAGGTAGACACACTGTGCCTCCTTGCACAACCAAGATAGGGACAACAACAATATAGAAAAAAATAATAACCAGAACTGACAGAAAATTGAACTGTATGGAAGTCTCACAACCAAGGAGTTAAAATTGGACACGTTCATCCAGACCGGTAGGAGGGGCGGAGTCAGGCCTGGCCAGGGACACGGAGCAGAGAGCTGAGCAACGAGGGAGGTGTGCAAGTCCCCAGCGGGCAGACCCTGGGCACATAAGCAGCGGTGGCTGGTGGGCCCAGCCAGGGGGTGGCGACCAGCAGACCCAATGAGGCAGCTATTGTGAAGCAAGGCACTGCGTGCCACTCAGGGTCCCAGGACCAGGAAATAGAGCTTTGGGTCACTGACTGAGAAGGAAGGTCCCACAGGGTGCACAGGCCCACCCACACTGGAATTGGTGCCAGAGGGGCCCAGTTGGCTTTCAGAAAGCGGCGGAAGGGTCTAAGGTCCTACAGAGAGCAGAACAAGTGCCATTGTTCCTCCTTGGACCCAGCCCCCACATACAGTGCCACAACCCAGCGACTGGGGTGCCCTGCCCTGGTGAACTCCTAAGGCCCTGCCCCTCACTACAGGAGCTTGACAAGACCAAAAAAAAAAAAAAAAAACCAGCAAAAAGATGGCTCCAACAGAAGAAGAATTGAAAACCCCAGAACCCATCCTTTTAAGTGACCAAGAGATAGCCATCTTATCAGATGCACAGTTCAAAGCACTGATGATCAGGATACTCACAGAACTGGCTGATTTTGGTTGCAAATTAGATGAAAAAGTGCAGGCTACAATAAGTTTAATGAAGAAAAATTCACAGGGAACCAATAGTGATAGAATGAAAGATGGGTCTCACATCAATGGAGTGGACCAGAAGGAAGAAAAAAATATACAACCAGAAAGAATGAAGAAATAAGAATTCAAAAAAATGAGGAGAGGCTTAGGAACCTCCAGGACATCTTTAAACGTTCCAACATCCGAATTATAGGGGTACCAGAAGGAGAAGAGGAAAAACAAGTGGAAAAGATATTTGAACAAATAATAAAAGAGAACTTCCCCAATCTGGCAAAGGAAATAGACTTCCAGGAAGTCCAGGAAGCTCAGAGAATCCCAAAGAAGTTGGACCCAAGGAGGAACACACCAAGG
>CM052539.1:142421311-142456965 GCA_028533065.1 Trachops cirrhosus
TTTCTTTCTTTCTTTCTTTCTTTCTTTCTTTCTTTCTTTCTTTCTTTCTTTCTTTCTTTCTTTCTTTCTTTCTTTCCTCTCTGATTGCTATGGCTAGGACTTCCAGTACTATGTTAAATAAGACAAGTGAAACAGACCTCCCTGTCCTGTTCCCAATCTTAAAAGGAACACTTGTAGTTTTTTACCCATTTAGTAGGATGCTGGCAGTAGGTTTGTCATATACTGCCTGTATGATATTAAAGTATGTTCCCTCTATACCCACTTTGCTTAGAGTTTTTAGCATAAATGTGTGCTGGATTTTATCAAAAGCCTTTTCTGTATCTATTGTTATTATCATATGTTTTTTCCTTCACTTTATTTATATGATGTATCACATTTATTGATTTGTGAATGCTGTACCAACCTTGCAACCCTGGAATAAATCCCATTTGACCATGGTGTGTGATCATTTTGATGTATTGCTGTATTTGGTGTGCTACTCATTTTGCTGAGGATTTTAACATTTATGTTCATCAGGAATATTGGCCTATAATTGTTGTTTTTTTTCTGTAGTGTCTTTATCTGGATTTGGAATTAGTATAATCCTGGGCTCATAAAATGAGCTTGGGAGTCTCCTAGCCTCTTGAATATTTTGGAATAGTTTAAGAAAGAAAGATGATAATTTTTCACAGAATACTTGGTTCACCTTTGAAGCCATTCAGTCCAGGGCTTCTGTTTATTAGCAGTTTTTTTTATTACTGCTTCAATTTAACTAGGTGTAATCTGTCTATTCACGTTCTCCGATTCTTCCTAATTTAGTTTTGGCAGATGGTATGTTTCTAGGAATTTATCTATTTTATCCAGGTAGTCCAATTTGTTAGCATATAGTTGTTCATAAAATTTTCCTACAATCATTTGTATTTCTTTGGTGTCAGTTCTTATTTCTCCTTTTTCATTTATGATTTTATTTATTTGGACCCTCTCTCTTTTTTTCTCCATGAGTCTGGCTAAAAGTTTATCATCGCATTCATGGATAGGAAGAATTAACATCATTAAAATGTCCATAATACCAGAAGCAATCTACATATTCAAAGCAATTTCTATTAAGATACCAATGGTGTATTTCACAGAACTAGAACAAATATTCCAAAAATTTATATGGAAACACAATGGGCTCTGAATAGCAACAGTGATCTTAGGAAAGAAGAACAAACTTGGGGCAATCATGCTACCTAACATCGAACTAAACTATAAGGTTTTAGTGATCAATAGAGCATGTCACTGGTATAAAAACAGACTCATAGATCAATGGAACAGAATAGAAAGCCCTGACATAAACCCAAGCCATTATAGTCAATTAATATTTGACAGAGAAATCAAGCACATACAATGGGCTAAAGATAATTTATTCAATAAATAATGTTGGGAAAATTGCCTAGATATGTACAGAAAAATGAAACTAGACAGCCTTCTTACACAACACACTATAATAAATTCTAATAGACTACAGACTTAAATATTAGACCTGAAACCATAAAAATCATAGAAGAAAACTTTGACAGTAAAATCTTGGACATTGCTCATAGTAATATTTTTTTCTGATATATCTCTTCAGGAAAGGGAAATAAAAGAAAAACAAATAAATGGGATCTCATCAAAATAAAAAATTTTGGCACAGCAAAGGAAATCATCAACAAAATCAAAAGAAAATCCACTGAATGAGAGAACATATTTACCAATACATCTGATAAGGGGTTAATATCCAAAACTTAAAAAGGACTTATAAAACTCAATACCAAAAATCCCCTAAACAAATCAATTTAAAAATGGGCAAAGGACCTGAATAGACACTTCTTCAAGGCGGACATACAGATGGCCAATAGACATGAAAAGATGCTCAATGACACTAATCATCAGGGAAGCACAAATTAAAACTACAATGAGATATCACTTCACACCTGACAGAATGACTATGATTCATAAATCAACAAACAACAGGTGTGGGTGAGGATGTGGAGAAAGGGAACACTTTGGCATTGTAAGTAGGAATACAGATTGGTGCAGCCACTGTGGAAAGCAATATAAAGTTACCTCAAAAAATTTAAATAGAGCTGCCGTATAACCCAGTAATTTTACTTCTGGGGATATATCCAAAAGAACCCAAAACACTAATTTGAAAGAATATAAGCACCTGAATGTTCATTGAAGTACTATTTGGAAGCAGCCCCAGTGTCAATAAGTAGATGAGCGCATAAAACAACTATGGGACATTTACACAATGGAATACTACTCAGCTGTGAAAAAGAAGAATATGGTATCCTTTATGACAGCATGGGTGGAATTGGAGAACATTATGCTAAGCGAAATAAGCCAGTCAGAGAAAGCCAAATACTATATGATTTCACTCAAATGTGGAATCTAATAAACAAACTGAACTAACAAGCAAAACAGAGACAGGCTCATACATGGAGAATAGATGACATCTAAGGGTGGGTGTGTGAGTAGGGAGTGCAGGGACTGAGCAAGAAGGAAAAAGGACTCATGGACATGAACAACAGTGTGGTGATTGCTAGGGGGAGGAGGGCATAAAAATTTTTAAAAAGCCTATCATTCAGATGATCATATTACTTTCTTTGTTAAAAAAAAAGGATTTTTGCATAATTAAAGGCCATAATCTAAGTTAATGAAAAAAGAGATTATCCTGAGTGAGTCTGACCTAATCAGATAACCTCTTCAACAGGAGATTCAAACTCAGAAGTACACTTTATTACTGGCTGTGAAGACCCAGGCTATATGAACTTTATACCTACAAAAGAATGAATTCTGCAAACACTGTTGGAAATTCAAAGAGAACACTGATCCAGCTCAGCCAAAATTCTAGATTGTGAGACCTTGGGCAGAAAACCCAGCAGAGCCCACCAAACTTAAACTTCTGAATTTGGCATAATTTCTTTCCCAAGAATAGTGAACAGCTGAACTGTGTGCGCACCAAAAAGTGGTAAAAGAGATTCTTGAAAAGATAACTGATATTCAGATCATTAGGGTCCAGAGAACTGGCTAAGAGGTTTCTTCTTTAGGGAATATGAAGCTAGAGAATAATTTGGAGAAGGAAATTTCTTGGAAAATAAATACTGAGAGAAATGTCCTACAATTACCTTATTCTACAGTTATTTAAAATAAATATTGTTTTAATAACCAAGTAGTTTATTTATGAGAAAGATATAACTATAGGCATAGGAATAGGACTAGGAAATGGCATAGTTATGGGTGTTACTGGTAGAAATGTAAGTATAGCAGTCTCTCCCTTATCTGAAGTTTTCCGTTCTGCAGTTTTAGTTACTCATGGTCAATTGCTGTCCTAAAATATTAAATGGAAAATTACAGAAATAAACAATTCATAAACTTTACATCAAACAACTTTCTGAGAATCAGGATGAAATCTTGTGCCATCAGTTCCATCCTGCCTGGGATGTGAATTATGCTTTTGTCCAGCATCTCCATCCGTACCATATACACTCTCTGCCTGTTAGTCATTTAGTAGCTTCTGGGTTATCAGATCAACTGTCTCAGTATTGCTGTGATTGTGTTCCAGTAGGCCTTATTTTATTTAAAAATCATCCCAAAGTGCAGGAGTAGTGATGCTAGAAATTTGAGATATGCCAAAAAGAAGCTGCAAAGTGCTTCCTTTGAGGGAAAATGTGAGTAGAGAACAATAACATATTGTGAAAGAGAGAGCACCACATTCACGTTTATTACAGTGTATTGTTATAATTGTTGCATTTTATTTTTGCTATTGTTGTTAAACTTTACTGTGACACTTAGCAACAATGATACATTCTGGAAAAAGCATTGTAAAGTAATTTCATCATTATGGGCACATCATAGAGTTCATATAGACAAACCTAGATAGTGTACCCTGCTACACACTGAGGTTCTGTGGTATAGCATATTGCTCCTAGCTACAAACTGGTGCAACATGTTATTGTACAAAACAATGTAATATTAAATCAAACAGAGAAAAAAATGATGCAATCAAGAGAGTAGTAAATAGGAGATGTATGGGGCTGCTTTCTGCATATTACTGCATAATATTTTCCTATATTTTTATAAGTAGAAAGATGATACTCTAACAATAAAAAGTAAATGTAGTAACTACATAAACCAGTAATATAGTCATTTATTATTATTTTCAGGTATTATATACTTACATGATTGTATACACTATACTTTCATCCAGCAGACAGCATGTAGGTTTGTTGACACCAGCTACCCCACAAACTAATAAGTAGTGTATTGCACTACTACATCACTAAGCAATAGGAATTTTTCAGCTCCATTATAATCTTAGGGGACCACCATTGTGTATGTGGTTTGTACTTGACCAAAATGTCATTATGTGGCATGTGACTATGTAGAAAAAAATCACAGTAAATATTGAGTTAAATACTACGTGTGGTTTCAGGCATCCACTGAGGGTCCTGGAATGCATCCCCTTGGATAAGGAAGGGGATCTGCTGCAATGGACAAACATGTCACCAAATGGCTATAGCCTTGGGAACCCATGAAATGTGGTAAGGACTGGTTGTAATTATACTGAAAAGGAGGTGTTCTCTTCTTCTCTACATTTGGATACTTACAGAGTAACATCTGTCACCACAGATAGAGAAACAAATTATACCCTTTCTAGAGTAAAAATACCCCTTCAACAGCAGCAACCATAGCATCAGAGAATAGGGGATTTATAGACTACTGTACCATCCTCAAGTAGATGGTAACCAGACCTCAGCTCTTGGTCTTAGAGAGTTCTTATGGGTCTTGAACTTAACAGGGGAGAAGTCTTCAATATAGAAACAAGGCTATTCATGTACTAATGGAGAACTCTCATATTAATTTTAATTTTAGAAGTTATTTTTATATACTAATAAAGAGGGCATACAGATTATACTATGTGTGGACAAGTATGTTAACAGCAAAATTTGTAATGATTTCTAGATTATTACTAATATTTTACATTTTCATTCAAAAATTAGAATATCAACCAGACAGATGAAATTTCTGCCATTTTGAAGATAGACAAAAATTGATGATGTAAGTTTCTTTCACTAATATTTAGTTTCTTTTTTGACAGGAGCATAACATTAATGATTCATCTTTTTGACATAATATTTATTTATGTTAAAATGATTTTTCATCATAAGAATATATTTCAATCATTACTAAATGACTGAAGTAGACTTGCTTGAGGTGTAGAAGCCCTCACACTTCAAGAAAGCTGGGCAGGGACTGAAATGGCCAGAACTGTCACTTACACCCACGAGCAGTCTGGTCCATGTGCGCCCAGCTGCCACATACTTGTGTGTCTTATCATTTTCTCTGTGTCCTACGATGGGAAATCCTGTCTTGGGGCCTGTTTTGCTGTTGGAAATACAATTAGGGTTTCTATATCTCTCACTGAGCAGTTTGGACTGGTGACATTTTCAGAGCTCTGTCATTCAGAAACTAGTTCACCTGCTATGTGACTCATACTTTGACTGTGTGGAGTGAGCCAGAGCATTTCCTCAAATACACAGAGAGTAACTTCAGAACACATTATTCTCAGGGCATACTAACATTTTACATGTTATTCTTTTAATATTTGCAGGCTTTTTATCTGTAATATGTGTAGAATTATTTATCTTATTGAATTGGTTGGGGTTATATTGGGTTATAAAATTATATAGGTTTCAGGTATACAGGTTTATAATACATCATCTGTATATTATATCGTGTTCACCACCCCAAATAAAGTCTCTTTCTATCACCATTCTTCCCCCTCTCACTATCCTCTACTTCCCCCTACTTCCTTTCCCTCTGGTAATCATACTGTTGTCTGTCTATAAGTTTTTTGTTTCTTTGTTTGTTATTTTATTTTTTTTTGCTTAATCCCATCACCTTTCCCACCCAGTCCCCGACCTCATTCCCCTCTTACAGCTGTCCATCTGTTCTCTATGTTTCTATTTTGTTTGCTGCCTTGTTGATGATGATCCATTAGTATTTACATCATACTAATTTAAAAATGGTTACTGTATCACTGAAATGTATAAAAAGGAAAAATTTTAGAAGTTTTTATTCCACAACATAAAATTATATAAAGCCATTATTAAATTACATTTTGCTTAGAATGTCATCAAATTACATGCTTCACACAGTGAACTGCATTGTGACATTAAACAGTTAAAATGCAAATTCATGCATTCTCCCCCTCATACACACCCAGCCAGACTTTCTTACAATTAGTAATAGCATCATGAAGTAAAAGGAAGTATATTTTATATTTTTTTCTTTCCTTAGGTCTAAAAGAAACTGTACTTTTATATCAACCTCTCCTCATTAAGACAATTCTACATTATATAGCAGGGAAACAAATCAAAGTATCAGCCAAATGATAGCTCCACTTATTTTGTGGGGTAAACAGTCAGGTTTTATTGGTGACTTTAATACCCCTTTCAAATAATGTCTGTAAACGTCCTAATTTACAGTGTCCAAGTCAAATGTCCTCTTCTAAGTGTCATGGGGGCACTCCCCTCTTTGCTAACAGCAAGGCAATTTTTGCAATGGGCCAGAGACTTTGTGTGTAAAAGAAATAATAACATTTTTGTGTGTTAAAAATCAGAGCTAGGGGGTTGCAAAGTATGCTGGATGCCCCTCTTTTCTTTAGATAACACAATGATTAGGAAATGGGTTAGTGCATTTTAAAATTTGAGTATGTGGTCTTATTAGTGATACCAATTCCCACTGCCTATAATCATGCTTAAAGTGTTGTCAATTTTAAATACGTAAATTAAATTAATGTGTATAAGATTAAAATTGGAAGAAGGCTTCAATAAAAAGGAGGTAAAGCTGGAAGAAATTCTTATAACTTTGCAAATTCAATATAATCAAGTTGGTGTTCTCATTCAATATTTTAAAAATATCAACTACATAACATCTCTCAAGTAGCTATCCACATCATGTTTTATATACTTACTAACAGCAACCTCAATTAGTCCACAAAGTATCTAATTTAAATTTTACTTTTGGAACAAAAAACCCACCTAAGACCCTTTAGACCATGGAGAACTGCATAGAAGCCTTTTCAGATCCTAGATAGAAATCTTTGATCATTTCTGATAACATTTTATGTACTCAATCTTCTGCTACTAATTTAAAATAGTCACTGTATCACTGAAATGAATAAAAGGGGGAGATTTTAGAAGTCTTTATTCCACAGCATGAAATGATATAGAGCTACATTAAATCAGATTTAATAATGGTGAGAGCACCAACTTGATTATATTGAATTTGTAAAAGTATTAAATGTGTATTAATAATGTCTTATTGATTCTTTCTCTGATCTTTTAAAATTTTTATATTCACATCATTGCCTCTGTTAAGAGTGTACCTAGGTCCAGCTGTTCTCTCCAAAGTGTCTGGATAACTACAACATTCCCTTAGCTAAATTGACTAATGAGCCTCCATGTGCATAGTTATATAACTAATCTAAAATATTGCTTGTATGACCAAAAGACTACAAGAGTACAAAACAATAATGCCCATGATGACAAAATTCAAGTTCACATTCTAACTACAGAGTCTCTATGCTAAGCATACATTTACTTACTAAGTTATTTATACCAATATTTTTCCAAATGAACGCCAACACTTTCAGACTGGATTCTTTATCACCATAATTCCTAACCATGATGTATATATACATAAGGATGTGTTGAATAAATAGTAATCAATTGTTACTAATAAAATTAAAGCAAAAAATGTTTCATTGATAACACAAAGCCTCAAATTATCAAATCAAATAAACAGATATACTTCTTAGTGTAAAACTTTACTAATAATTCCAATGACACATACAGTGAGACACAGGCAAAAGCTTAGAGAAGTCTGAGACTGTCGACATAGTTCTCCAGATCTTTTCTTGCTATGTCAGAACTCACTCTGGTCCATACTTAACCTATGAGGTTCAAAATGATAAATGTGGGATATCACTTACACACACAAAAAAACCGCTGCAGTCATGAAACAGCTCCAATAATTATATAAAAGATTTGACACCCCTAGCAGGTTATGACTCGGAAATTCATAAATTCTAGATTTATTTGTCATAGGCAAGCTACAGAGCCCAGGCATTCCTGTTCACTTTGTTTTATAGTTGAGGACTCCATTATCTATTGATATCAAATATCTTCAGATGTATGGCATGGCCATTTCATTCCTTTCTTCCCAGAAACATTAATCCCCTGGAAAGTACAGCCACTAATTCTTTTGGTTCCAGTTTGCTAGCAGTTCATTCTCACATTTCAGTAGAGTCTCTTGGCTAGGAGAGAAAGAGGTAGGTTACAGGAAGACTACTGGGAATAGCAAATAAACGGAGTTCAACCATAATGTTCACATGCATGTCCTTTCCACACTCCACTGAATGTCTGTGGCATCAGGAAAAAAAGCTGACAATGGATGGTTTTCTAAAAGTCGTTGCTTTTTGTACTTTCAGAATCTACATATTTAATGGAAACATATGAAATTGCCCAGTATAATATAACAAAATGAGGATTAGTGGGCTATGAAAGGTTCATGTTGCATATAGAAGCAGACAATTTTAAATATTTAAATGCTCTGCTGGCCACACAAAACATTTCTATAAAATGTTTTATTAGTTAGACAACAATAACTTGCCATTTTGACAAAGAAACCCTTTTTTTGACCTTAGCCTTCATTAGTTTAAAATGTTTTTCAGAGACTAATTAAGAAAACATTTATTCAATTATATAAAAATGAGTAAGACATGATCCCTCATGAGAATATAAAGAAATTTTCACACACCTAGAAAAAGGCTAATTGTTCTATGATCATGACACCAATTAGCCCTCAGAACTGGTTTAAAAACTGCCTAAGTAATAAATGACATTTTTAGTTTGTTTGTCCTTGAGATTGGCTGTGAGTTGGTCAATGATCAGCTATGGTTTGACCAGACTTTTTACTGAGCATTTGCTTGTGAATATATTCTAAGATCTTAGAATATGTAACCAAATAGATCTTTGCATAAAATCATTATGTTTGGTCCTTATAGCTGCTGTGACAAATTACCATAAAGGTAGTGGTTTAAAACAACAAAGTTTATTAAATCTCCAACCTGAAATCCAGAATTCCAATATTAAAGTTTCAACAGGAACAAATTGGGAATTGGTCTACCTTTGACTTGGGTTCCCTACAACATTTTCATAAGAGTGCACCTGTCAATCTGTGAAAGAAGAGTCACACAATTCAGTTCATATTTCTGGATCAAAGGCTGAACTGTTGGTTATAGGACACTTCCCTAGTGTCTGTCTAGCCGAGTATGCCGAGGACTGTTCATAAGCATGCATTTTTACCAACTGTGGTAGTTTCTTTCTTATTTTGTTAAATATTCAAATTTGTTAATATCCAAAATATCTGGAAGAAATTCTGGTTCTTTATATAAACTCATAGTATAATCAAACTTTTGAACTTATCTTGGTAAAAATTATAAATTTTGTCTTAAAATAAAAGTGGATGTAGCTAGTCATTAAAAACCTATAATATGATTCCATTTATATGAAATGTCCAGAGTGAACAAATATATAGAGATAGAAACTAGATTACAGGTTACTTAGGGCTGGGAAGGAAGAGGAAAATATGAAATGATCGCTCATGGATATGAAGGATGTTTTAGAAGAGATCAAAATGTCCTAGAATCAGTGTTAAAGATTACATAACCCTATAAATATATCAAATACATTGAATTATACACCTTTAATGAATAAATTGTATATATGTGAAATGTGTGACAACAAAGCTATTTTTAAAACCAAACCCTAATCAACAAAACAAACAAGCAAGCAAAATATAACCAGAGACATTGAAATTAAGAACAAACTGACAGTAACCAGAGGAGAGGTGGGAGGGGAAAAGCAAGGAGGGTTGTCAAGGAACCTGTATAAAGGACACATGGAGCCAAAAGCAGGTGGGATGGAGGGTGGGAGATGGGGATGGCTGGGGTGGGGTGGAGTTGTGAGGGAAAATGGAGACGGCTGTACTTGGACAACAATAAAAAAATAAATTAAAAAAATAACAATCATTACAGGAAAATTTTGACATGTGAAAATCAACAAACTGATACATTAAAAAGGGAATTCTAGGAAAATTAGGAAATAAAACACACAATAGTTGGCTTCTTTAATCAGATCAAGAGAACTATAACTCCACAATAGTCTCTCTCAATCATTTTCCTTTTAATCTTCTGAATCCTACCCTTCCTGCATTGCTTTCTCCCTCAGCTTTAACACTGCACTCCACCCGTGCTCCTTCTTTTGTCTATGCTTTTTCTTCTGACCTTCAAACAGAATTATTCTTTCCTTAGAGTCTCTGCAGGAAAATAACAATCTGCTGTAAAACTGTTACACTCTAAGACAAATCTTTATAAATTGAATTCAAACCCAGCTCCAGCCCTCAGTGAAGTGCTTTAATTGAGCGTTTCCTTAAACTTCAGAAAGACAGAGAGAAAATTATTGAAAAATTCAGGATGATTAGATGTCTAGTGTCCTGGATCTTAACCAATTAAGTCATTAAATAAATAGCGCTGCAAATTAGAAGGAGAGAGGGAAACAGGGAGGGAGGGAGGGAGCCATAGAGAGTCGGGGGGAGAGGTGGTTTAGGGAGACAAAGAGAGAGTGAGAGAGAGAAATGTTTAAGATGATCAAAGTAAGAAAAAGGTTAAAAATGCCAAGCTAGTTACAATTAAAAAATGCATTAAAAAGGGAACTAAAAGAAACATACTAATTCCATTTCAAAAGCTTTTCACTTAAGGGCATATTCCACAAAATTAGAAAATTAAGATAAGAAATTGACTACAGGAAACTTTCAAATAGTGTTATGGTGTATTCTGCTGTGAATTTAATAACTGAAGTAAAGGAAGTATTTGACTCTGTTCTCAGAAATAGGAAACTAAAAAACTAAAATCAAAATATAATACAACCAGTTATATAAATATGTAGCTGAATGGTTTTAAAGAATTCTTAGTAAACAAGATAGCAATAAAAACAAATTATGGCATGCTAGATAAAACAATTTCTCCAATAAAAACAAGAACAAAAAGTATTCTGTTCTTAAGATTTGCAAGCCTGTGCATCAGAACCTGTACGGAACTGCAAAGTCCCATTGGAAGAAGCAGTGTCCCATGTTGCATAAGAAACAAAGAGGCATCTGTACAGAATTTGCCCAATTATGCTTTGAAGGCAATATTAGCACTCAAAGTTTCTGTATTTTCTCTAAATTTCCAAGAAATATTATTTGTAAATATAGGTGGACAATAATTCATAGTTTTACTGACAGGATTCCACTGCCACAGACCATCAGATCTTCAGAGTAAATTTTGAAGTGATTTTAATGGAAAGTAGGAAGGCAAATTAACCAGTATTAGAAAGAAAGAAACAAATAGGATATTCTTTAAAATAAACATGCTTAATTGTGCCAGAATATGAAGTAATAGAGTAAAAGATAAACTTGAATATGGATAGTAAGTTGTGGAAGACTTGTCAGGAAAATGAATTGTTGCCTTCATTTGCTAAAACATTCAAGTAGGTCGAATTTCCACTTTCTTTCCCAAGTCCAACTTGTAACTCACTTGGTGAAAATTATCAAAAAATTAATTGTCATATGGTGTAACAACCAAAATGTAATAGGTAGAATTTATTTTTAAAATAAATATTTCCGATAACATACTATAGAAATAAGAAAAGCTTTTAAAAAGTTTTTCTTATGATCAGATTACTACAGATCTTGATATTAATATATGTGGTTCAAAAATAAGCAAATGAACAAAACAGAAGAATTACCTATGGCTCTAGAATCTCTAAGGTAAAAAGGCTCTATGGATACAAACAAAATGTGTGGAGTAGTGCATATACCAATCCAGGTTGATCTCCCCAAGGTTAACATAATCTTTTCATCTGAATGTGCAAGGTTAGGCTCTGATCTAGGATTACTACCAGCATGACACACATTGGTGACCTGTTGCATATCATGGTCTATCTCTTGATAAAGTAGCCACAACTCTTTCTCCTTGCCTCAGAAAAACTATCGCCTTCTCATACTAGAAAACCATTAAGTCTGGTGGTACCATATGTAATATAACTCCTATTGCTAACTGAAAACAGTTAATATGCTTTAGCTAAGTGACTGACCAGTTGTAAAATGTAGTTGCTTTTTTCCCTCCTTCTATTGCCATCCACAGGTACAATACTCTCAACCCATCATTTCTTTCATTCTTTACCAAAGAAGGAATACTTTGTAATTAATTTTCTTTCTGAAGGTTAGGAGCTATACTATTATATTTTCAACACTATCAACAAATTCTGAAGTAACTTTTTTTTGTTTTGACATCTTATTTTAAAAATTAAAAGTGGCAATGCCAGTTTGGGGTGCAATAACTAATATTTTATAAATTCTATTCTTTACCAGAAGTTAATTATTCCAATAGCCACAATTATGGCCTTTTTAAGAGCATGCCAAATTACTAAAAAGTGTATATACACTGTCAGTATATACAGTGATTGATATGCAGTGTATTATAAAATGATTATTGTTTGATGCTTTGAGACTTCCGGAGAAATTGTTCCAATAAAGGTAGATGATCACAGTAAAAAAGATACTATGCTATCTATAGAAAATAACAGATAATCACACTAAAAAGCTATCTATAACTACAGCTACATTGAGGTAATAAAAAGATATACCCATATAGAAATTTAGGAGTTTCATTTATACACACAATATGTGGTCTCAATTCTATAAACATTTGAAAATGATTGCATTGGTAGGTTCATAAAATAAGATCTGGCAAAACCAGAATGGCTGCCTAGTAGCACTGGATACAACTCCTAGTTGTCATTTGCTAAAAATTCTCCATGAGATTATGTGTCACAATTGGTACATGATATTAAATAATAATAAGGAAAATTTTTTAAATAATAGAGAATGTAGTCATAATGTGTCACAACTTTAATTATGTAAAAACTGTAACGGTGGTGCATAGAATGGAACCATATCCTAAAGGATACTTTGTGCCTCTCTAGATGGAGTTTATGTAATTGCTTCTTTCTGTGAATTATGAGTATAGAGGCATCTAGTATCTTCTTATATTACTTTTGGTTTTCTTGTTTGTCTTAGTTTTTCAGTTTCTGCATATGAAGTCTTTAATACATCTATTCACAAAAGACAGAAACAGAATACAATTATGCTGGTAAATACTGAAGCATGAAGTCAGTCCTTTATCAAAAACAACAAAACAATCATTCACACAAAGCAATATTCAGATCATATATTTATTTTATTATTTTATTTTATTTTATATTTTAGAAAGAGGGGAAGAGAGGGAGAAAGAGAAAAAAAGAAACATCAATGTGGAAGAAAAACATTGAGCAGTTTCCTCTGATAGCACACCCTGACTGGGGACTGAACCCACAACCCAGGCATGTGCCCTGACAGGTAATCGAGCCAGCGACCTTTCATTTTGTGGGATGATGCCCGACCAACTGAGCCACAATGGTCAGTGCCAGATCATATATTTCTATGATATAATTTTGAAAACTATATAATCTTATTAACCAATAGGATCATACTAACCAATAAGATCATACCACCAATAAATTTAATTTAAAAAATCATGCTCAAACAGAATTGACAACAATGATTAAAATCTAGTTAATCGTTAGTACTCTCTACTGCAGTTTTAGCAAAAGAAACATGAAAAAGAAAGGGGTGAGATTAAATAGACATTCTTATGCCCCTAGGAAAACTGAATGCTATTTAGTCAAGATAATTAGTAAACACTAGTTAGATGCCTGTTTAATTAAAAAAAATTAATTTGATAGTTATAGAACTACCAAAATCCAGCGTGAATTGCTATTAAACCAATAAAAAATTTGTCTCAGTGAACAAGCTTATGGAAGCCAATTAGTTAGTAATGGCACCTAATTTATTTGTCTGTTTGTTTGTTTATTTAAATCAGCCAATCAGAGGTGGATTGCTTCCAATGACTAGGCACCTGCACCACCTTGTCAGTAACAGTCTGACCTGAGTAATCACACTTCTACAGCTGGCAATAACTCATGCCCCTGAAAATCAGCCAATCTCTGATGTAAATAGCCTCAAAAGCCATTTGAGTTTCTTTACTAAGAATTATAAAGTTAATTTTTTTTCTTTTTTTAAGCAGAAGAATTACAAGCACATTTACCATCACTTGTGAATCCAAACAGTAGCTGTGCAAGAGAAATGGGAGTTGGGAGAGATAAGAGAGAAGGAGGTAAGTTAGGAAGTTGTTGCAACAGACTATGTGGAAATTTATTAGAGTTTGAAGTAAAGTAGGGGAATGCAGGTAGAAAGGATGTTGTGCACTTTAATTATTTATTTGTTTTTCACATCTCAATATATTTTATTTATGAATTAATTTTAATTAGCAAAAAATAAAGGAATTTGTGCTTTAAATACATTTTGAATGAATTTGACTTAGGAAAGTTCTTACTACTTCTCTCTAGGATACACAAATCATTCAAAACAGCCTGAAATCTAGCTGAATTATAACTAAGGATATAAAGAAAAAGTCACATCGAGGTTGGTGGAAGAGGTTGAGATGAGGAAACACTTGGTCCCAAGCCCATGTGTAGTATAAAAATTGGGAGCCATGTCTCAGCTGCAGAGGTCTTTCTGGAGGAGCAAGGGGTCCCAGGCCCATTCCAGTCACCCCAGCCCAGGGTTTCAGTGCCAAGAAAAGAGTCCCCATGTCTCCGGGCTGTAAAAATCAGTGGGGATTAAGGCCAAGGGAGATAGAAGCTTCTAGAATCCCAAGCATTCCTCTTAAGAGGCCCTCACATAGACCTACTCAAACTCACTTACTCTGAGTTCAAGTGCTGGCTGGGGCAGTAGAATGAAAGGCACCAAGGAACATAAGGGGAGGAACCACAGTGTTAGGCTTCAGGGTGAGGGCTGAATGCACAGCCTTCTCCGAGACAGAAACTCTGGCCCAGGTCATTGCTCCTTTGCTGAGCCCTTTCCCCACAGAGCAGGCAGACAGGCATCATATCTGTCTCCATTAACTTAATACTGTTCCCTAGCCCTGGTGATTCCCTGAGACGCTGCCTCACTCAACTTGCAGGCCCACACCAACTGCTTTCAGTGGCTTTTCCAAACAAGCTTCTATCCTGGTTCATGCTTCAGACTTTCCTAAAATCTCTCAAAGTTTTACAAATATTTTAAAAAATCAGCATATGGCCTCAGCAAGCAATGTACCTCTTCCTAAGTGGCCCCAGGCACAGCAGTAACAGCAGCAGCTGGACTTGGTCAGCAGTATGGCTTCTCCCAGGCACCTTCACTTCAGCACAAGTAGTAGCCATCTGCAAATCACCTTGTGTTTCAGGTTGGGTAGCCCTGGGCAGAGCGCAGGAAGCAGCTGGCCTTGACCTGCACATCCTGAGAGGCTCTAGTAGACAGATTCAGACTGTAATGAAGCACCACCTAACCACCTCCACAATTCACACACTCAGTGTGGGGAATAAGCAGGCAGCAGAGTCCTGTTGAGGCTAGTCCTGTTCCATGGGGTGGCCCCTGTACAGATCCTCTGTTGTTGTCACTGCCTCTTTGCAGACAAAGAACATGGGGTTAAATCCCTCTCATTGATGTGCCCACAGCAATCAAGACTCAACTACAACAGAAGGGTACACACAGCCCACATGGAGGTAGACCTGAAGAGCCCAGCTCAGGTGACTAGGGAGTCTATGCTGCTGGGCCCCACATGACACTTACTACATAAAGCCACTCTACCAACACCAAGAGAAACAGCAGCTCTACCTAATACATAGAAACAAAAACATGGAGGCTGCCAAAAGAGGAGTCAAAGAAACATGTCCTTAATGAAGGAACAGAACAAAATTCCAGAAAAATAACTCAACAAAATCGAGAAAAGCAATCTACCAGATGCAGAGCTCAAAACACTGATAACATGGACAGTCAATGATCACAGTTGAGAATGTCAACAAAGAGATAGAGCAAATAAAAATGGGGCTAAAATACATAAAAAAGAGCCAATCATAAATGAAGAATACACTAACTAAAATGAAGAATACATTACAGGAATCAACAATAGAGTGCATAAAGCAGAGGGCCAAGCTAGCAATGTGGAAGATAAGGAAACAGAGAATGCTTTTTATGAACAACAAAACTACAAAAATGAACCCAAACAAAGATAATTTAAGGAGCCTCTAAGACAATTTCAAGTGTGCCAATATTAGCATCATGGGGGTGCCAGAAAGAGAAAAGAGAAAGCAAGGAAAGGAAGACTTATTTGAAAAAAACAATGACTGAAAACTTCTCTCACCTCACAAAAGGAATAGACATACAAATTCAGAAAGTACAGAGTCCCAAACAAGATGAACTGTGAGGCCCACACCAAGACACATCATAATTAAAATGTGAAAGGTTAAAGACAAAGAGAATCTTAAAACCAATAAATGAAAAGCAGTTTGTTACCTACAAGGGAGCTCCCATGAGATAGGCAGCTAATTTCTCAATAGACTTTATAGGCCAGAAGGGATTTTCATGAAATATTCAAAGTGATGGAAAGCATGTACCTCCAGCCAAGATTACTCTACTCTGCAAAGTTATCTCTAAGCAGAGCAGAGTATCTCTTATTTAGACTCTAATGAGAGATAAAGCACTTTCACAGGAGACAAAAAACTAAAGGAGTTCATCACCTCCAAGCCAGTACTAGAAAAAATATTAAAGGTATTTAAAAAAAGAAGAAAAAAGATAAAAAATATAAATAATAAAATGGCAATAAATACATAGCTATCACTCATATGTTCATTGCAGCATTATTTACAATAGCCAATGTGTAAGCAAGCTAAGTTTCTGTCAATGGAGGAATGAAGAAATGGTCAATAGATATATGAAAAGATGTTTATCTTCACTAGCTATTGGGAAATGCAAATCAAAACCCATAATGAGATACCTGTTAGAATGGCTATTATCAACAAGACAGGTAGTAACAAGTATTAGAGAGATTGTGAAGAAAAAGGAATCTTCACTCACCACTGATGGGAATGTAAATTGGTATAACCACTATAAAAAACGGTATGAATTTCCTAAAAAAAATTAAGAATAAAGTTACCATGTGACTCAGCAATCTCTCTTCTAGGTGGCTATTCCAAAACTAGAAAACATGTATTTGCAAAGGTCTATGCACCCCTATGTTCATTGCAGCATTATTCACGGTGGCCAAGACATGGCAACAATTTGATCTGTCCTTTGATAGAT
Source organism: Trachops cirrhosus (assembly GCA_028533065.1). NCBI lineage: Eukaryota > Metazoa > Chordata > Mammalia > Chiroptera > Phyllostomidae > Trachops > Trachops cirrhosus. The sequence goes on from CM052539.1 coordinate 142,438,646, forward strand.
GATTGGATAAAGAAGATGTAGTATATATATATATATATATATATATATATATATATATACACACACACACACACACACACAATAGAATACTACTCAGACAAAAGAACATATGAAATACTGCTGATGGACCTTAAGAATATTATGCTAAGTGAAATAAGTCCATCAAGAAAAGGTAAGAACTATATAATTTCACCCATATGTGAGATAGAAAACTGAAATCCATAGACACAAATAACAGTATGGTGGTTGCCAGAGAGAAGGAAGTTGGGGATAGTGAAGGTAAAGCAGCCAAAAACATAGTGATGGAAGATAATTTAACTTTGGGTGGTGGGCACACAATGCAATATACATATCATATCATAGAAACACACTTGAAATCTGTATGACCCTATTAACCAATGTCAACCCAATAACTTTAATAAAAAGATAAATGAATGGATAAAAAAGTGCATATATACAGGATTGGGCAAAAGCAGGTTTATAATTGTGTTAATAATACAATTATTAACAAATGATAACATAAGAGTAAACTCTGTTTCATGTAGTCACAACTGTAAACCTACTTTTGCCCACTCCATACAATGAAATGTGGTGGAGCCATAAATAAGAACGAAATCTTGCCATCTTCAAGAGCACGGAAGGACCTAGAGGGTATTGTGCTGATTGAACAGAGAAAGACAAATGCCTTATATATTCATTTATATGTGGAATCTAAAAAACAAGATAAATGAATAAGCAGAAGAGTAACAGACTCATAGATAAAAAGAACATTTTGACAGTTACCAGAGCAGAAGAGGATGCAGGTGGGTGAAAAAGTGAAGGAATTAAGAAATACAAACTGGTAGTTACTGAAGTGGTGTGGGTGTAAATTACAGCATAATGATGATAGCCAATAATATTGTAATAACTATGTATAGTGTCAGATGGACACTAGATTTATTGGGGTGATCACTTCAGAAGTTTTATATAAATGTCTAATCCTGGGTTGTATACCTGAAACTAGTATAATATTGTACATCAGCTGTAATTAAAAAATTAAAATTTATTAAAAGCAAAAGAAAAAAAGGACAAAAATTACTTAGCAGCATATGATGTGTACCTGGACTTTTTCATTTGTTTTCACAACTAGTTATTTTAAAAGTAGCATTTCTACCTACTATTTTAATTAGTTTTAAAATTATTTTTATATTTTTCAAAAACAGTTTACAATCAATTTTATTTTTATAAGTTTCATATGTGCAGCATAGTGGTTATATAATCGTACACTTTACAATGTGTTCCCCCTGATATTTCCAGTACCCAACTGACACCATACATAATTATTGAAATATTATTAACTACATTTCCTATGCTGTGCTTTCCATCCTCATGACCATTCTGTAACTACCAATCTGTACTTCTTAATCCCTTCAACTTTTTCACCCAGTTCCCCAACACACCTCCCCTCTTGCAACCATCAATCTGTTCTGTGTATCTGTGAGTGTGTTTATATTTTGTTTATTTATGTTGTTCTTTAGATTTCACACACAAGTGAAATAACATGCTTTTACTTTTCTCTGACTGACTTATTTCACTTATCATAATATCCTCTAGGTTCATGCATGAAGTTGCAAATGCTAACATTTTGTTTTTATTTATGGCCAAGTAATATTCCATTGTATATGTGTGTCAAAGTCTTTTTTTTTATCCAGTCATGTATTGATGGGCACAACTGAACACCAAAAAAAAAATCCCATTAAAAAATGCACAAAGGACCTGAATAAATACTTCTCCAAAGAGGATATATTGATGCCCAATAGATATATGAAAATATGTCCAATGTCACTAATCATCAGAGAAATGCAAAGTAAAACCACGATGATATACCACCTCACACCTGTCAGAATGACTGTCATCAATAAGTCAACAAATAAGTGGTGGCGTGGATGTGGAGAAAGGGGAACCCTCAGGCACTGTTGGTGGAGATACAGACTTGTACAGTCACTGTGGAAAATAGCAGAGTTTTCTCAAAAAATTAAAACTGTGACTGTCTTATGATCCAACAATTCCACTTCTGAGAATATATCTGAAGAAACCCAAAACACTAATTCAAAAAAATATATGCATCCCTCTGTCAGTACAATGTTATTTATAATAGCCAACATCTGGAAGCAACCCAAGTGATCACTTTAAAAAGAAGGTAATAAATTGAGTTCATGAATAACTTAGGAAGTTTTCCTTATTCAGATTTTATCAACACAGTGGTAGTTGGAGAAAAAGCACAAAATTAATACTGATTAATATCCTCTGTCAAGATTACTTGCTGAGACCAGAGCCAGGGTAGAAGTATTAATGTTCATTTATTCTGTAAAGACTTGGATTCCTGCACAAAGTGCAGCCCATTCTGCACATCTCAGTCTGAAGTAACTGAATTTGTATCATGTCTGAATCAGAATTTGAATGAAAATTGCCAATAAATGGTTGCATTTTTGCTATTTATATGTATATATAAATAATTGATACATTAAAGAACTTATATAATATAAAGAGCAGTTTATTTTAAATATAAAAAATGCCAGCCTGACTCCAAGGGGCAGAAACTACTTATTTCCTTTAAGATGGCTATTATGAAGTCCTAGGCTGCACCAACCAATTCATTATGTTAATTAACACATTCCATTTGATTTCAAAAATTAGGAGGCATTGGTGGAATCCAGGCTATCCATCAGAGGTATCTTCATTTATAAATCGAAAGTAGTTTGTGGTGTCTATATATGTGCATCCATTTGCCCTTTTAGGGATTTTCTCAATGATTTTAATTTATTTTGCTCATTCTCTTAATATACAAACATTAGACTGTTCAGTCTAGTCTGCTGAGTTCTGGAATTAGTATTATATTTTCCACTTCTGGTGCCACTAATCTAGTTCATAACGTTTTAATTTTAAAAAAAGTAGCCCATATTATTGTACTAGCCTCCTAATTAGCCTCCTTAATATTAATGTATTTAGTAGCCCTGTATATCTTCTATAATGTTACTTGAATTATCTATGTCAAAGCAGTTGAGATCATGTTACTTCTATGTCCTCCACAATCACTTTACAGAATAATGTTCAGTCTTCAAGGTCATTGTCACGTCCCAGTCAGGGTACACTGTGGCCAAGTGAAGCTTGATGTCATGTAAGAGGGTGTGATGGAGACTATGGGAGCTGAAGATCACAGACCAAGATTGTGACCATTTAAATATTTTCAGACCAGACCCTGGCCCGGTGACTCAGTTGGTTGGAGCATACACCAAAAGATTGCAGGTTCGATCCCTGGTCAGGGCACATGCCTAAGTTGGGGGTTCAATCCCCAGTCAGAACATGTATGGGAGGCAACTGATTCATGTTTCTTTCACATTGATGTTTCCTCTCTCTCTCTCTCTCTCCCTCTCTCTCTCCCCCCTCTCTCTCTCCCTCCCCCAGTACCTTCCTTTCTCTCTAAAATCAATAAAAGTATATCTTTCGATGAAGATAAAAAATATTTTCAAAACATCTTTAAGTTACATTAAGTATCCATAAGATTAATTACAGTCCTCTCTGGACCTAGTAAATCTGGTTATATCTTTTTATCCTAGTCTCTATTCTTACTACATATTTTTCACAGGGCCAAACTGAGGCATTGGTCCTCTCTATATATACTCTCAATTCCACTGCCTTCATGCATCAACTCACAAATATTCCGTAGCCAAAAATGGCCTCTTCACCTATCTGACCTATAGCAATAATTCTTTCTTTTTAGATTGGGCTCACATGAAACTGTCACTGAAACAGACTGTGAATTCAGAATTTATGTGCCTGTTCAGAAATTATTTATTTATTTTTTTGCTTCTTTTGCCCTAAATAAATTATTTTTAAATGTACTCTCACAGTGCTTTTTCTGTATATACATGGGATATATCTGATGATCTTGTCTAACTCTTACTCTCTGATATAGTGTCTTGCATATACATGGTCTCAGCAAATTTTTATGGAAATAAATTTGTGAAAGAGAAGAATTTTAGTACATAAAATGCAGAACTTTTGGGTCGAAAAAGATTTGTACTTTACTTATAAGATTTCACTTATTAGCTATGTAAATCCATCCTTTTGCCAAATTCCCTGTCTCAATTTGTTCAGCTCTGAAATGATGATAATAAAGTAGACCTTACAGAGTTGTCGTAAGAATTAGTCATAATGGATATATAACATCCATGGATTCCAACACAGCACATTTCACATGCAAGTCGTGAGAGGCAAGCACCACGGTGCTGCAGCTTGCCTACAACTGTAGATGGTGACCCCAGTCAGTCCATGACTGTTTTCACACATTGGCAGAAATGTGCAATTATTGTCATTTTTGAAGTATTTGCTGACCCTGTTCATTTATTTTTCAGGAATTATAAAGGCTTCCTAACCTTGCATATCTGGATTTTAAAAAATCTCTACCAGCATCCCCCCCCCCACAAAAAAAGGGTTACCAGCATCAGCCCAAAGTAATAATACACACTTGTTTAAAGAAGACGGTTCTGACTGCGAGGAAACGTGCCAACGTGGAGCATGGGGAGCGGTGGGGGAATCGGCGCACTCTGACCCGACCGTGAGCGATTGATCACAGCCCCGCAGGGGCCACAGTGCTCCTCAGCGGCAAACAGAGTGCTGGGTGAATACGTTTCCTGCTCAAATAATAACTCATGTTTCTAGTGTCAAAGTGTCTAAGGAGCTATGTCGTTTCCATATTTGTCAAAGCTTGTGAGAATTAAACCAACACTAAGGCCATTATAAATCAAAGCTCTGCTGAGGTAAGATCTAAACCTACATATTCCAGTAGCTACATAAATTAGGGTGTATTTACAATTTTGTTTGATCATCTGAAATTTAAAGAAAGTAAAATTTTTTGAGATAATAACACGAATCTGATTTTTCAAGGCTTCTATAAAAGATCCTCATAGTCTCTCACATATCAAAAGAAATCCAAAAAGCCTGTTTATCAACCTTGTATCAATTCATTACAGTATAAATCAGCTCTTCTTTAAAGAAAAAAAGCTGGATTGATAAGTACATTGAAATTGAAGAGAAATATTTTAAGTCTTCTGTGCTTTATTAAAAAAAGCACTTTGAGTGTTTGTTTTCGGCAGTTATCTCAGAGAGCTGTGTACGTGTATGACCGTGTGTGCATCTACAAACACCAAAAGATGATTCTAGCAATCTTTTGTCTCAGATGGAGCTACTAAATAATCACCCACTGTACAAACTGGAACAATTTACATGCCATTATTTTATTGAATGAGGAGTGAAATAATACAGTGATATGACTCCCTGGGAGGCAAAGAGGGCATTAACTGTTGCTCTAGCAATTCCTATCTACCAAACTCCGTTAGTATTATGTTTCTGATTTCTTTCAGATGGGTAGGACAAACCACAGCATTTTTTTCTACTTGTGCTCATTCCAATAGAGTGTATAAAGATTAACTGCACTTCTCTGAATCGGTGAACACAGTAAAATGTGGGACTTCATTAATATTATCCAAAGAGGAGAAATGATTTTTATTATTATCACTCTATACAATATTATTATAATCATATGCTGTGTCAGTGTGACCTAGTTGTAAGGTAATAAACTGACTTACAATAAAATCCTTGGCTGCCAGGTAAGGATAAAGAGGTTATACTTAAAAATGCTGCATAGAATGTCACAGTCTCAGAAATTTATGTATAGAGGAAAAAAGTTTTCCAAGGAGCATTCAAAGTAGTCAGACTCTCTGAGAGCTAGAATTATAGACAGTGAAAAATGTTTTTATTCAGTGTATAAACTGGAAATAGTGTTGCTATCACAAGCCCCAGGTTTGTACCATCTCACTCTGTACCACTCCCTTCCCTTCCACTTCCATTTCTTTATCTTCTCTCTCCTCCTCTGTCATCACCAGCACTGCAGGAGTGTAGCTAGTGAGGTAGAGACAGGCACCAGTCAGGGCCAAGGAGAAGGGCCCCAGCTGAACACAGAGCAAACACTGAGAGAAGGCAATTCAAGGAGGAAGCCCGCATTTTGAAACATGTATCACAGGAAAATGAAGCTCTTCCTAGAATCTCATGGGTTAGATGAGAAAAGCCAGAGACAACAATAATGCTGAAGAATCTCCATTAACTAATTTCAGATGCTGAGTAATTGCACCAAATAAACATTTTCTGCAATTTCTGGAGAGAAAAATACAAGTAAACTGTTACTTGACACCAAGAGACATGGGGGATGAAAGAGTTTGGATGTTTTAAACAATTTTATTGTCCTGAAAGGTGTGGATCAGTGGATTGAGTGCTGGCCTGTGAACCAAAAGGTTGCTGGTTCCATTACCAGTCAGGGCACATGCCTGGGTTGTTGGCCGGGTCCCCAGATGGGGGCATGCAGGAGGCAACCGATCAATGTGTCTCTCACACATCAATGTTTCTCTCCCTCTTTCTCCTTCCCATCTTCTCTCTAAAAATAAATAAATAAAATCTTTTAAAAAATAAACAATTTTATTAACTAACATCATCAGTAAAGAAATCTTCATGAAGGTAGAGAAAGATTATACAACCTTGAACCATTCCTTGGATGCCCTCATTTCTTGCAGAAAGAGGGAGAAACATTAATGGAGAACAGAGGGCAAGATAATCAATAAAGTAGGAAATGTTAAAGTGTCTTCTAGAAGAAGAGGAAAAAAATAAAAATATGAACAATAAAATGGCAATAAATACAAGTCTGGCAACAACTGAATCTAAAAAAACAAAACAAAACAAAATACAGAAACAGGCAGAACAGAAACAGACTCGTAGAAACAGAATATTTTTATGGTTGCCAAATAGGAAGGAGTGGGGGGCAGCATGAAAATGGTGAAGGGATTTCAGAAGATTGGTAGTTACAGAATAGTCATGGGGATGTAAAGTACAGCATAGGGAATATATGTTATTGTAATAATATTGTAATAACTATGTATGGTGTCAGTTGGGTGTGAGTTTTGTCAGGATTATTACCTAGTAAGTTATATATTATATAATCACTGAGCTTTACACCTGAAGTTAATATAATATTATATGTTAGTTGTAAAAAAAAACAAAAAATGAATAAAAAATTTAAAAAGTAAACCATGATAATACGTCTCTGCTACAAAGAGAGGGCAGGATCAGAGAGCAGAGTACGTTTTCAGATGGCAGGGGTCACTACTGGTCATTCATCCCTGACAAGCTGACCTTGTGAATATTCACAATGCAAACACCTTCAGCTAGGGCTAGGGCTCTGAGATTTCTATCATTATATAGTCATTTGAGGAATAAAGCACATTTTGTTTAAATGTCTTCTAAATTTGTATCTGAGAATCCACAAAAAACAATTTGTCAAAGTCAGCATATGCCCTTTTGAAGAACTCCTGAGTGTTGCTAAAATGGGGATGGCATTACAAAGCCATGTGATCAGGAATTATGCTGCATTATTTGCTCTAGAACCATCCTTTTTCATACCACAGGGGCCTAAATATAGTACATTGCTCTGGTGAGCAAACAATGATGTGAACCAAGATCACATGTACAATGTGTTCCCGTCACTGTCTTGGCCTTCTTTTGAGACGTGCTGTGGTAACAAGGTGGGCAGAGGCATCTGACACAGGGCAGCTGGTCTGGCTAGTCAGCAGTTCAGCACTATCATACTGCAGGTGCAGGAAAGAAACTCTCAAATACTTGAGAACAGTTGCCTTTGGGCCAGCTATGAACTTGACCTCATTTCAGATAGCAGCTTTTCCTTTTCACCCAGAGCACAGGTGAAGTTTAGAATAAAATTCACTTAGCTCAACTTTCAAAAATAAATGGATTCAAAGCCTACTTTCCTAAGTTTTCTTTGAAGACAAAATGCCATAAGTTTTTACTTTGTTGTTTAAAAGATTTATGAAGATTTTTCTTTAACAAGTAAAAATAATTTCAATGCTTCTGTATCTAGTATACCCTTCATTTATCCCAGGTATTAAGTGATTTGTGAAATTTTGTAAGCAATTTCTTGGGCATTATTTTTTATTCTGGTAAGATGTAGTCATTGAATTAAATAGAGATATAATGTCTTTCTGCTCACTTTGTTTATTCAGGAAATTATTGCATTGAATTTAGTCCAAAAATGTGACCCCAGCAATTTCAACTTCATTATTTAGAGGTATTTGGACACCTTTCCAAAATTAGAAATAACATGTATAAATATTGACTACATATTTGAGAGGTCTGAAAATATAGAAAGTCACTTAACTCTGAAGAATCATAATTTGCTAAAAATATACCTTACCCAATAATAAGATGGAGTACTCAGTGATTATTAAGCCAACCACTTTACATCTATAGTTAAAAATAATCACACTATTAAAAGCTACTCAACGTGGATCCTAAAGTGATTAAATGGGAATGGCAATAGGACGACTCTGAAGTACCACTTGATGGGATGGTCCATGGTCCTGGATAAAACACGACATGGCCCCCATGATAGTATGAATAAGCAATTTTCCACTAGAAATTATTTAGATTATTCTGTTTCTTGTCCCTTCTAACCCTTACTAAACAAAAAATACTGCATATGACAGAGAAGAGAAACACCTGCTTCTTACTTTGTTTTAGCTTTTTTAATTAAATCATCACCTGGGGATATATTCACTGACTCCAGAGAGAGAGGAAGAAGGGCAGGAGGGAGGGAGAAAGGGAGGGAAAGAGAGGAAGAGAGAGGAAGAGAGAGGGAGAGAGAGAGATCTTAATCAATTGTATCCTGCCTGGGCAAAAAACCCAAAACTGAGATAATGTGCCCTTATCAGGAACTGAACCCATGATCTTTCGGTTTATGGGATGATGCTCAGACCAACTGAGCCACATCAGCAGCCAGGCTTAATTTTATTTTCAATACATATGGCATAGCTTCTTTACACAATTGCTAAAATCAATGATCATGTACCTCCACAGTGATCCCGTCTTACCTGGTATCCTTCCCTCGACTCATACCTTTGACTGCCACACAGGACTATGTTATATTGGGCCTGCTCATGTTCTAAGTTTAGGTCACTAAATGAGGAAAACTTAACCCAGCAAGTATTATTTAATCTCCAATTTGAGGAACTGGGCAAGGATTTGTGATATGAAGGTAACTAACATGATCATGCTATTAAAGAGGTGGTCACCTAAAAATAATATGATATATGCACAGTTCATTAAACAAGGATGAACCATGTATAGGGGCAATGAGATGGGGTGAGAGGAAATCCTAATTCTGGGATGTCATCTTAAAGAGCTTCCATGTAAAGTGGCTCCAAGTAACTCCATGGGACTGTCAAATGGGGATTGAGGTGACAGTGAAGGGAAAGCCTTTTGAAACAGAGACACAGTGTGATTGAAGGCATGGAAATAGAAAAGAGGGAGATTCTGACACTACATTAAAACTCTCTTCTTATGACATCATCTTTTCTCTCACTCTACTTCTTCTTTAAGACTTAGCTTATAAATCACCCACTGAGAGAAGTCTCAGAAAAATAGACACCACTTGGCCAACTAGACATTTTTAATATAATATATTTCAGATGTATACATATACTGTGTTATATTCCATTCTGAGTACATAACTGACTTAATAATTAAATTGTAAATCCCCAAAGGACAGGTTTCGTGATTTAATCCTCTTTCTTGAAACAAAAGTCCAGTGCCTGGTACTTTGTAAATATTTATTGAACTAGTGAATGACTGAATGTTCAAATACTTTATATTAAGATACCTATTCACATCTAACCTCTCATTTAATTTTTATTTTATTTAGTTATTTAGTATTGGTTTAGGTTTGTGTAGCTTAGCGATTAGACAATCATGTTTTACATAGTGTTCCCCTCCATATTTCCAGTACCCCAACTGGCAGCATACATGGTTAACACAATATTATCGACTATATTCCTTATGCTGCAGTTTACATGAGTATTTTGAAACTGCCAGTTTGTACTTCTTAATCTCTTCACCTCTTTCACCCAGTGCCCCAACCTCCATCCCCTCTGGCAACCACCAAATCTCTCTCAGTATCTATGAGTCTTTTTCAGTTTTGTTTGTTCATTTATTTTGTTCTTTTGATTCTATATGTTACTGAAATCATGTTATTTGTCTCTTTCTGAGTGGCTTATTTCACTGAGTATAATACCCTCTAGATCCACCCATGCTGTTGAGAATGGTGAGATTCCATTCTTTTTTATGGCTTAGTAATAATATGCCATTATATATTATGTAACTTTTTTTATCTGTTCCTCTATTGATGGGCATATAGGTTGCTGCCATAGCTTGGCTATTGTAAATAAAGTCACAACAAACTGAGGGGTGCATATATGATTTCAAATTATTACTTAGGGTTTCTTCAGATAAATCCCCAGAAGTGGAGTCACTGGGTCATAAAACAGTTCAATTTTCAATCTTTTAAGGAAACTCCACACTGTTTTCCATAGTGGAAGCTCCAATCTGCATTCCCACTAACCGTGCAGAAGGGTTTCCTTTTTTCCACATCATGGGCAACACTTTTCATTTGTGAATTTATTGATGATAGCCATTCTGACAGTGTGAGATGATATCTCCTTATGGTTTTAATTTTCATTTCTCTGATGATTAGTGACATTGAGCATCTTTTCATATGTCTATTGGTACTCTGTATGTCCTCATTGAAGAAGTGTATATTCAGATCCTCTATGCATTTTTTAAATTTTGATTGTTTATGATTTTGGTGTTGAGTAGTATGAGTTCTTTACAAACTTTGGATATTAACCCGTTATCAGATGTATCATTGCTGAATATATTCTCCCATTTAGTAGGCTTTTGTTTTGTTTTGTTTTTGATGGTTTCCTTTACTGAGCAAACCCTTTTTAGTTTGAAATAATCCCATTTGTTTATTTTTTCTTCTGTTTTCCTTGACGAAGGAGATATATCAGAAAAAATATTTCTCAGAGAACTGTCTGATATCTTACTGCCTGTTTTCTTCTATGATATTTAAGGTTTTAAGGTTTCATTTTAAAGTCTTTAATCCATTTTGAGTTTACTCTTGCAGAAGGTTTAAGGAGGTAGCCAGTTTCATTTTTTGCACATATCTGTCCAATTTTCCCAGCATCATTTATCCAATAGATTGTCTTTACTCCATTGTATATTCTTGTATTCTTTGTCAACTATTAATTGACCATATAGTCATGGGTTTATTTCTGGGATCTCTATTTTGTTCCATCAAACTACATGTGTGTCTTTATGGAAGTACAATGCAATTTTGCTTACTATGGCCCTATAGTATAGTTTGATATCAAGTAGTATTATACCCCCAAATTTGTTCTTTTTTCTCAATATTGCTGAAGCTCAGAGATTTTTGTGGTCTCATATAAATATTTGGATTATTTGTTCTAGTTCTGCAAACTATGCAATTGGTTATTTTGACAATGATTATGTTGAATCTATAGATAGCTTTGGGTATTATGGTCATTTTAACTATGTTAATTGTTCCTATTCATGAACACAGCATATGCTTTCATTTATTTTTATCTTCTTTGATTTCTTTCTTCAATGACATAGTTTTCTGAGTACAGGTCTTTTACATCTTTGATAAATTTAGTCCTAGGTATTTTAAATTTGGGGGGTAGAGTTGTAAATGGGATTATTTTCTTAAATCCCATTCTGATAGTTCATTATTGGTGTATAAAAATACAACTGATTACTGAGTATTAATCTTGTATCCTGCTACTTTACTGAATTCATTCATCAGTTCTAGTAGTTTTATGGTTGAGTCTTTAGGGTTTTCTATGTACTGTATCACATTATCTGCAAATAACAAAAGCTTTACTTCTTCCATTCCAGTTTGGATGCCTTTTATGTCTTCCTCTTGTCTGATAGCTGTGGCCAAAACTTCCAGTACTGTGTTAGATAAAGTGATGAAAATGCACATCCCCATCTTCTTCCTGATTGTTAAAGGGAATTGCTTTATTTTTTCTCATTGAGTAAAATGTTAGCTTTGGGTTTCTCATAATGACCTTTCTTATTTTGAGTTTTATTCCCTCTACTCTCACTTTGCCATTTGCTGAGAGTTTTTGTCATAAATGAGTGCTGGATTTTATCAATACTTTTCTGCATTTATTGATATGATCATATGATCATATGATCATATTTATTCTTTATTTTGTTTATTTTGTGAATACTATATCATCTTTGTATCCCTGGGATAACTCCCACTGGGTCATGGTGTATGATCTTCTTAATGCACTGCTGGATTTGGTTTGCTAATATTTTGTTGAGTATTTGCATATATGCTCATCAGGGATATTGGCCTATAATTTTCTTTCTTTGTAGTGTCTCTATCTGGTTTTGGAATCAGGATAATGTTGTCCTGGTACAATAAGCTTGGGAGTCTTTCCTCTTTTACATTTTTTGCAATTTAGTTTGAGAAGGATAGGTGTTAGTTCTTCTATGAATGTTTGTTAAAATTTACCTGTGAAGCCATCCATTCTAGGACTTTTGTTTTCTGGGAGTTTGTTATTACTGCTTCAATTTCAGCTGTTATAATCTGTCTATTCAGATTCTCTGATTCTTCCTGATTCAGTTTTGGAAGATTGTACGTTTGTAAAAATGAATCCATTTGTCTGGGTTGTCCATTTGTTGGCATATGATATTATGTAATATTTTCTTATAATCCTTTGTATTTCTGTAGTGTCAATTCCTCTCTCATTTCTGATTTTATTCATTTCAGTCATCTCTCTTTTATTTTTATGAGTCTGGTTAAAGGTTTGTCAATCTTGCTTCTCTATTCAAAGAATGAGCTCTTGGTTTTATTAATTTTTTTATTTTCTTTTTATTTTTTAATGTCTATGCCATTTATTTCTGCTCTATAGTTATTATGTCCTTCCTTCCACTTACTTTGGGCTTTGCTTGCTGTCATATTTCTAGTTTCTTTAAGTGTAGGTTAGATATTTTATTTGAGATTTTTCTTGTTTCTGTGGTGGGCTTTTATTGCTACCAATTTCCCTCCTAGGATTGCTTTCACTGAGTCCCATAGATTTGGGGTTGTTGTATGTTCATTTTCATTTTCCTCAAGGTAACTTCTGATTTCTTTCTTGATCTCATTGTTGACCTATTCATTGTTTAATAGCACATTATTTAACTTCCATGTGTTTGTGTTTTTTTCAGTTTTTTGTTGTGATTGTAGTTTCATATTATTGTGATTGGAAAAAATGCTTCATATTATTTCAATCTTCTTAAAATTACTGAGACTTGTTTTGTGTCCTAACATGTGGTTTATCTTAGAAAATGTTCAATGTGCACTTGAAAAGAATGTATGTTCTGCTGATTTGGAATGAAACGCTCTAGAAATAGCAATTAAATCCATCTGATCTAGTGTGTCATTTAAGGCCACTCTTGTTGATTTTCTGTCTGGAAGATATATTTATTGATGTCAGTGATGTATTAAAATCCCCTATTATGACTGTATTACTTTTTACCTCTCCTTTGATGTCTACCAAAACTTGCTTTATGTATTTAGGTGCAACTCTGTTGGATTTATAAATATTTACAAGGATTGCATCCTCTTGTTGGATTGATCCCTTTATCATTATGTACTTTCCTTCTTTATCTTTTATTATCATTAGAGCTTTAAAGTTTATTTTGTCTGATACAAATATGGTTACCCCAGCATTTTTTTAAATTTTCATTTAAATGATAGTTCTTTTTCCATTCCTTTACTTTCAGTCTGTATCTTTCAGTTTGAGATGGGTCTCTTGTGTGTATATATATATACACACACACACACACACATACATACATATATATACACAAAACTATATATATATAGTTTTCTTATCCATTCAGCTACTCTGTGTCTTCTTTTAAAGATTGTTTATTTATTTATTTAGTTAGTTATTTTTAAAGAGAGAGAAGAAAGGAGGGAGAAAGAGAGGAGAGAAATATCTGTTGGTTCCCTCTCGCAGGCACCGATTGAGAACTGAACTCACAACCCAGGCATGTGCCCTGACCAGCAACCTTTTGCTTTGTGGGACAATACCCAACCAACTGAGTGACACTGGTCAGGACTACAATATGTCTTTTGATTGGAGCATGTAACCCATTTATATTTAAGATGATTATTAATAGATATATATTTATTGCCATTTTATTCTCTCTCTGTCTCTCTCTCCTCTTCTTAAAGACGCTTTCACATTTCTTTTAATACTGGTTTGGGACCAATGAACTCTTTTAGCTTTTTCTTCTCTGGAAAGCTCTTTGTTTAATATTATCTTTTGAATAACAGACTTGCTGGGTAGATTAGTTTTGGTTATATGCCTTGCTTTCATTACTTTGAGTATTTCATGCCAATTCTTTCTGGCCTGAAATGTTTCTATGGAGAAATTAGTTGACAGTCTTATGGGAGATCACTGTTAGCTGACTAACTCTCTTTCTCTTATTGCTCATAAGATTCTTTTTTGCTTTTCGGTGTAAGCCTCTTTGAGTTCATTTCATTTGGGACTGTGGGATTCTTGGGGATTTGTGTCTTTTTCCTTCTCTAGGTTAGGAAATTTTACAGCCATTATTTCTTTAAATAGGTTCTGAATTCATTGGTCTTCCTTTTCTCCTTCAGGTACCTGCTGATGTGGACATTGTTACTCTTCATATTGTCCAAGAGGTCCTTTAGACTACACTCATTTTCTTTCTTTTCTCTCTTTTTTATTATTTTGTAATTATTTTTAATTATTTTTCTTTTTGTTTCCTTGATTGGATGTTTTCTGCTACCTTGTGTTCCAAATTGCTGATTAAGTTTGTCCCTGTGCTCATTTAGCTTGATGATAGATAATGATTCCTTAGAGTATTCCTCATTTTTGATATTGTATTCTCATTTCTGACTCTTTTAAAAAAATTTTTATTTACTTATTATTAGAGAGAGGGGATGGGAAGGAGAAAGAGAAGGAGAGAAACATCAATGTGTGGTTGCCTCTCACATGTTCCCTACTGGGGATCTGTCCCACAAACCAGGCATGTGCCCTGACTGGGACTGAACCGATGACTCTTAGGTTCATAGGCCCACATTCAGTCCACTGAACTACACCAACCAGGACTTTTCTGACTCTTTTTTATGGTTTCTATTTCATTTCTCATGTTGTTGAAGTTCTACTAAATTCTTTGATCATCCTATAACCCTTGTTTTAAAGTGTATCTGGTAGCTTGCTTGCCTCCATTTAATTTAGTTCTTTTTCGGGGGGTTTTCTCTGTTTTTACAATATTTGGGGCATGTTTCTTTGTCTCCCTATTTTGGCTGTCTCTTTAGGTATTGTCTCAATGTATTAGATGGCCCTTCTATGTCTTAGTATGGTGGCCTTATCTAGTAGATATCTTGTGAAGCAGAGGCACTTTTCCCTAACATCCTGAGCTAGGTGTTCCCAGAATGTCCCCTATGTGGGTTATGTGAATCCTGCTGCTGTAGTTGAGACTTAATTGCTTTTGGCTCATCCATGGGTGCAGTTGCCCCTCTGCTGGCTATGAGGACCGACTCTGAGCCCAGTGTGTGAACAGCAGTGAGATGACTGGCTCCGTAAAGCTGAATTAGCCCCAGTAGGGTCTGGTGTCTGCCTGTTGAAATCTCCCTTTCTTTGTGCCACTTGTGGAGCTAATTGAGTTGTGTTCTGATGTAGTCTGAAGCTCTTGTTATGTTGGCTCTGGGGCCCCTTGGGAGGGGATCCAGTGCTGGTAGATGTCAGGCACTGCCATTGATGGATCTTGTGCTATCTGTGTAGAGCTACAAAGCAATCTACAGTTTGTGGTTGTTGGGCCTTGGTGTATAGGGGAGGGGCCCGTCTGCACACCAAGGCCCAGTTTCCACCAGCCCCAACCCCAACCCCAGGGACAGGTTAGCAAAAACCCAAGGATTTCTGAGATCTGCCTTCACTTGTTATATGTCTGTTAGACTCAGTTACTGAAAAATTCCCTGGCAATAGTGAGGTACCTGAGGGAGGCCCTCAGAGCGTCACCAGGTAGAGGTGAGTGATGTTCACTAGACTGATACAGATTCAAACCTGGCACCAGTGGTGGATTTGAGGCCACTCAGGATCAGTAGCATCAGAGTATACCAAGGCCAGCTGCCTCCTTACTGTGGACCTGTGGACCTTTGTGGTGGGGTCGGGTCTCAGGGATTCATCAGGATAAGGCCAGCAGTGTTCATCAGGCCCACACCGACCAGGGCTTGGACAAGTAAAGGGAGAGCTATGCACAATAATGTTGCTGCTAGTTTAGATTGTGCAAAAGGAAAAAATGGCCCTTCCCAAGTGCTACACAACTCAGTTTTTCCCATAGTCCACCCAGACCTTCTATAGAGTTTTTTTTCACTGGGGCTCCTGGCTGGCACTACTGTGTATCACAAGCTTAGCTGTTTGGGCTACCAGGAGTTGGGAGAGCAGAGCTAATGGTTCTCCTCTGATGGGGCTACTGTGTCTGTCTTGGAGGATTGGGGAAGGCAGGCAGCTATACCACTACTGCTGTGGGGGATGGGGCGATCCCGCTGGAAGGCAGCCACTGGGGCTGGGCTCCCCTGGCCCACAGTAGGAGGGAAGGGCGCTGGTCTCTGCCTCAAGTCACACAGTCATGTCTGATTTTCCTTGTGTTCCTCCTCAGGATCCCTTCAGGAGAATCTATACCACAGTCTCAGGCAGCAAACTCTTCTGCAGAGCATGAGCTCGGGCTAGGTAACTGGGCGTGGGGAGAGTGGGGTCCACACATTCCTCCTAGGCTGATGCAGTTTGGAGGGTTTGTCCCAAGGAAGATAGCATCCGTGGGTAGTGTGGGAGATAAACTCAGCACAGGGATGAACCCAAGGGCCAGTTCACCAGGTTGCCCCTAAATTCACACCACCCAGTTTGTTTCTGACCCACACTCCCCTCATGAGATCCAAGGGCAAGTAGCTGCTAAGGAGACCCTATGCAATGGCCCTGGAAAAGGGCACCTGAGTCTCTAGCAGCCTTCCCTCTCGCCCTGGTGGACAGAATCTGCACTTATCTTCTCTGCCCCCAGGTGCCTCTGCTTGGCTCTATTGCTCTGGGCTGGGAAGCTCAGCATCGGGTTGAGCCCCACTTTCCTCAGGGGGAAACTTTGCTCCTGAGATACCTCTCTAGATACTCAGCCACTTTTCTAGGATCAGCCCTCCTTGTCTCTCCTTACATCCTGCCAGTCTCCATGTGGCCTCTGTAAGTCCTTCTCTGTAAGACTTCAGTTCAGCATCTCTTCCATTGGTTATTCTAATTGATTCTTCCACAATTCAGTTGTAACTGTAGTTTGAGGCCAGGAAGAGGTGAGTGCAACTTCCACCTATTCCGCTGCTATCTTTCCCACACTTCATTTAATTCTTATAGTGTTTTTTTGTGAGATGATTAGATTTTATTGGTCATACTCAGGCTTTTAGAAAGTACTTTTGTTCAAAATCAAAGTCTCTACTCTCAAAGACAAAGATATTCTACCTCCACATGAAATGCTGTGTAAACATGACTCCAGACGATAAATGCATTGACCTGTCGATGTCAAAGCACTTCAGCCTACATTGAAAATTTTATTTCTAACACATAATGCTGCATACTGAGGCTGCATTCAAGTTTTCATATGCCTCTACTTCCCATGTGGGATTCAGAGTGTTGGCACCCTTCTTTTACTCAGAACCGCCTTAAGACTGTGATAACAGTAACTGGTGACAGGAATAATGCAGCAAAACTGCATGTCTTGAGAATAATGGTAGTTGGAATTATATGTGAGTGTGGTGACAGAGAATTTCTTTTTTAAACATGCGAATATAGATCCTTCTTTTTCAAGGCCTAAGAGAACATCTAATTTTTTTTTAAACATCAATGCCTTGTATTTTTAGTTACAAAAATTAGAAACTGTTTTTCTTTCCAGAGTTGAAGCAAACTGAACCCACCTTATGACAGCCCATAAATTTCACTTTCAGCTTTTAGCTTTTTACTTTAATCCAATCAATCTCATTTTAATTTTCAAGTGTACAATATTAATATTTATTAAGACATTTAATTATTACCATATTTAAACAATACAGATATAGTAAATATTCCCTTTAATTACTACTACATTTAAATTAAGACCCTCCCCCATATATAACTATTAACATAATTTTTCTGTGTACCTTTTCAGAATTTATTTATTTATTTTTTTTAATATATTTTATTGATTATGCTATTACAGTTGTCCTATTATCCCCCTTCATTCCCCTCCACCCTGAACACCCTCTCTCACCCACATTCCCCCACTTTACTTCAGTCCATGTGTCATAAGTTCTTTAGCTTCTACAT
>CM052539.1:142457465-142517701 GCA_028533065.1 Trachops cirrhosus
TCTTTGTTTTGTTGTTTAGGTTCCTGTTAAAGGCAAGATCATATGGTATTTGTCTTTCACTGCCTGGCTCATTTTGCTTAGCATAATGCTTTCCAACTCCATCCATGCTGTTGCAAAGGGTATGAGCTCCTTCTTTCTTTCAGCTGCATAGAATTCCATTGTGTAGATGTACCATAGTTTTTTGATCCATTCATTTACTGATGGGCACCTAGGTTGTTTCCAGCACTTAGGTATTGTAAATTGTGCTGCTATGAACATTGGGGTGCGTAGGTTCTTTTAGATTGGTGTTTCAGGGTACTTAGGATATAGTCCCAGCAGTGGAATTGCTGGATCAAAGGGCAGGTCCATTTTTAGTTTTCTGAGGAAGTTCCATACTGTTTTCCACAGTGGTCGTACCAGTCTGCAATCCCACCAACAGTGCACTAGGGTCCCTTTTTCTCCACAACCTCTCCAGCACTTGTTGTCTGTTGTTTTATTTATGATGGCCATTCTGACTGGTGTGAAGTGGTACCTCATTGTGGTTTTAATTTGCATCTCTCTGATAGCTAGTGATATTGAGCATCTTTTCATGTGTTTCTGGATCCTCTGCATGTCCTCCTTGGAGAAATGCCTATTCAAAAAGTAACTTGTTTTAAAATATTTTCGAGAAAAAGAAGAAAAGCACATTTTATGTTTACAGATTGCTCCACAGCCAGGTGAGGTTCTATGACTCCTTGGAAAATAATACTGTTCAAAGACATTGTTGCAAAATAACATTCTACAAAAGATAATAAGCATTAAACATACAATAAGTATTAAAGGTAAGTAGAAACATGACAGAGACAGGAAAAATGTGTTTAATTGTCATGGACCATTGTGGCACACAGACTCTGGGATACGTCTCACTCACCTCTGCCTTCTAATATTCACACCTTTGTGCAGTCCCCTCTGTTTTGTGTGGGTAGGGCCCGTGACTTGCTTCTAGCCTATAAATTACAGCAAAAATTATAGGATGTCAGTGCAGTAATTATGCTACATAAGACTTCTCCACATGTCTTGCTAGAGATTCTCTCTCATCCTAGCTGTGTTGAAGTAAGTGGCCATGTTGGGGAGGTCCATGTGGCAAGGAGCAAGGGTGGCCACTGGCCAAGGCAAAGCCAGAAAATGAGAACAGCCTCCAGCTGATAGACAACAAAGACTGATTCTCTAATGACCCAGGTGAGCTTGGACATTTTCCTTCCCTAGATGAGCCTTGAGCTTGGACTGCAGCCATGGCCAGCACTTTGACTGCAGCTTTCAGGTGGGACCCTGAAGCAGAGAACACACCAAAGCCACACCCAGACTGATGACCCACAGAAAGTGTGAGATAACAGCCATTTACTGGTTTAAGCCACTGGTTGGTAGTGCTGTGTTACACAGTAATAAGTAATTAAAACAAGGAGTGAGTATTTAGTGGAAAAAACACTTGGGCTTCCTTGGGATGTCCTACCACACCTGCCATCCTAGGCAATAAACTGGTCTCATCTCTTCTACTTCAGAATTTACAGCTGGGAAACTCACAGATGTTCCATAGACAAGGGAGACAAATTATCAGTCTTGTTCCTGAGTATAGTTTGTATTTGGGGATAAATATCACTACATTTTAATTTAGCCTTGGCTGCATATAAAAAAGCATACCAAATAATTTGGCTCAGACACAAAGGGTTATGCATTCTTGTATAAACAAATCCAGATATAGACAATTCAGGGCTGGTTTCTGGGCTCCATTAAAGGAGGAAGATATAAGAATCTAATCTTTTAATAAAGCTCATTGTCATCTCTAATTATATTACACTTGTATTACTAAGGAAGAAAATAAGTTGGAGTTCAGGAAGTCAGTTAGCAGCATCTACCACATAATGAAATTTTTTAAATTATTAAATCTTGAAGAATGCTTTAGGTATACAATTAGGTGGCATAAATAAATGTGTTCCTGAATTGTATTTATAGTAATGCTACCATAGCATGAGATAATGATGAAGCAAGATAAGTGGTAATAACATTTAATTTATGATAAATGCATTATAAATGATAACTATACCCAAACTTCTGCTTTTAAGTTGTCAAAGATGCAGAAACACTATTCTAATGCCAAATAAAATCAATACCAACCACTCAAGATTTATAAATGGGCTCCAAATAACTTGATATGATAAAAGTTAAATTATACTTTCAAAGTATAAGCATGGCCCTAATGTGTCATGTTTTAAATATATCATCATTAATAACTGATGTATTTCTACACCATTCTTCATACTTCTGAACTCATGGACTTTGGATAATCTATGAACATTTGACCAAAATAGGACATCAACAACAAAAATAGGAAAAAGGGAAAAGTAGCTGATAAAAAATACAATTAGATACAATTGCTTTCCCAGGAGACCAAACAAATGCTAATTATTGAATAAATGGTCTGTCCTAAATATATATTGATCTCAGAGAATTATTCTATCATGCTCTACTACTGTTTTAGTTGGCAACAATATTAAAGTATAAAACTTTTTAATATAGCAATTCTACTTAGAAGCATTTATTTGGGGGGTCAAAGAATAAGGTATTTTTATTGCTGCAACACACATGGTAACATAATAACGTCAATAGGCAGCTGTTCAACAATACAAAATTAGCAAATGCATTATGGTATAGACAGGTAATAAACACTGCTCAGACTTTTTAAACATCAGCCAAAGTCAGCCAAAGATTGTATCACAAACACTGGCCGGTCTTTGTCCTCCCTCATCTCCCATGCCCAACAGAGTTACTTAAAAAAAGAAAAAAGCAACATTACAGAGGCCATTTTATGGAATAAAACTTGAGTGTCCTGAAAGAGATCAAATGGAACCCCTTTGAAAATCTCTAATAAAAAAAAAAGAAAAAAAAAGAATAGAAGTGGACCTGAAGTAGCTTCCTAAGAATATGGATTTTCCTCTGATAGTCTTAAGGTTAAAAGCAATTCATTTGATGTGACAGACAATGGCTGATAATTATCTCAGACCTCCCAGTGCCAGAGCTAAAAGCCAGTTCAATTAGCATTTTTATCTGACCACTGGGCTTTTATTACTGTAGAACAAGATTTTGAAACAGCAGTGAATTCTTCTAGAAGTATAAAAATAAATACTTTTATTCTTTCTGTATGGTATAGCAACATATTGTGGAAGTTTTTTGCTTTCCGTTTTATTTTCCAAGTCTGTATTCTATATCCTACACTGTCACTTGATCAAGAGAAAGCTTTTCTTCTTTTCATAACACAGACGCAAGAAGGAAACAAATCTATTGATACATGAAAAAAAATCTACCCAAGATTCACTTTAGTCAGGTTTTAGGCGAATTTCAAGGATTGCCTAAATATAGAAACAGAGTGGTCTTTGGCTTACAATATAGGCCACGGTCTCTAAAGGGCCACTGTGTGGTATTATTTCAGGAGAGCCTGGGGGCATCAATCAGGACTTCACTGTGTATCTGACTATAGTTCCATCACTGGCTGTGATGGTCAGCACTAAGGCATTGCTTCTTAAGAATCCTCAAATGAAACAATTTCTGTTTGGTCTTCTCTACCCATATCCCCTCTCTGGTCTCACCCACTTCTGTATACTAGCTATCACTTCCACAGGGATGCCTCTTGTGTTGATGCACACCTTTAGGTTAAGTTTCACACGCCTTGCCATTCCTATAGACCCAACTGCCAAAAAGACTTACATATAAGATGTGTCTAAAGCTCAGCATGATTTATGCTGAACTCATTGAGTGACCCCAAACTCACCATCTACCTCATCTTGGCATATCACCATTCTTTCCAGAACCTAAGCTAGATATAGAATTATCTCTGTTAGTGTATGGAAGTGGTTCTTCCCCACTTTCTAGGAAAGGTGCATATCTCCTTTTTGTACAGAACACTGTTGACTTTCCACACTCTAACCATGGGGTTCTAATAACAAGCCGCTGTTCTATGTGGGCTGGGGTAGATTGGGGAGGAAAGGGCAGTGCTGCTCAGGTGGCTGAGGTGCTTTGTCAGAGCCATACTCAGTACCTCTTACTTTCTACATGCTTATTGATAATTTATAATAACAGGTGGATATTATAGAATGGCCACTTTTTCTCATTATTAGGCAGGTATTCTTTGTTATTTGGAAGTGAAATGAGCTTTCTGAACAGGAAGTTTAGGCTGATCATCCTGTGTCAGGAATGCTATAGATATTGATCTTGAAATGATTTTATTTCTAAGCCCTGTCATTTCTTAATGTTTTCTGAACCATTAGCAAGAGCCATTTGAACCTTTTTCGGCTGTCCGTGTTTAGACAGTCGTATGTAGCTAGAAGGCCATTATTCCGAAACTATAATTAGCCCAATTATTTTGGTAGTTTTACTTCTCATAGAGATGTTTCCTTGTGGGTAGAAGCATTTATAGATGAGAGAGGGAGCTGTCTATATTTGTTTTTAACGAGGTGATTTTCTTGACATCAGTGAAATTTCCACTGAACTACGCACAAGAGTCACTGGATTCCCAGACATGTGCCTCCTCTTGCCCACTCAGTGTTTGAATTTACAATTAGTTAAGAGATTTGTGACTCTGTCTCTAAAAATACTCTCATTTACCTATTAAGCAAACATGCTTGAAAACTATAATGAGCAGCAAGTTCTGTACCACATTTCTCTGTTCTTCACAGTAAGAACATATTTGAAAATCTTGCTGCCTCTTACCTTTCTTTCAGCTTGACCATTTTATAAGGGCTCTTTATTTGCTGCAAAATATCACCACTCTTGATAAAGCCAGCTACTGCTTCCAAAACTCTTTCTTCATTTGCACTAAAGAACAGCAGCATTGAAGGTTATCTCATCTAAACCATTTCATGGATGGTAAGGTTATAAAAGCAATACAACTTTAAATATATTTAAATATTTATATGTTAGAGGCATTTTTAAAGCTATTCATAGTGAGTATCTCTAGCTGCATGGCATTTTATAAGTTTCTAGAGACTAAATATACAATTTAAAAAACTGAGATTTTTGCTTTTTTCATTAATGCTGAGTACTAGCACAACATTAAAAATATATATAACTCCACAAGGATTATACTATTTACATTATATTTTTACCCTGAATTACAATTCAGATCTTTTAAAACACACACACATAGTCAGAAGGTCTTAATTAGTTCCTTTTTACAGAAATTAAGCTGTTGGATCCAGTTCTAATTTTTATATTTCTTTAAATATTGTGGAAAAATGAAGACCACCAAGATGAAAACAAACAGAGCTTCCCATCACAGGAGAGCCATGCCCATCACTTGTACTTGGCAAGGACTCAAGGCAGGCAGGAGAGTGGGGAGGTTTTATAGTAAAAAGGAAAGGAAAGGCTTACGGATGTCTGATTATAGGTTGGTGGCAAAGGTAAGCTGGAGACTGGCGAACTAGAAGTGGTGCTGCTTATATAATTGCTTTGGAGATCTTATTTGGCTTTCTCTGTTTGACCCTGAGTTGGAAGCCAGGAAGCAAAATAGGAAAGTTTGCAGTCATTGACCGTGTCCCGTCCATTTGTGGCTGTTTTGTACAGAAGTTGTGGTTTGGCTTCCAGGGCTGATTACTGAAAAGGCTGGGAGTAAGAGAGAGTTCCATGTTCATATATGATCTGGCCATTGTTCATTGGAATATTCAGTCCCTTAGTGTCATAGATAAAATAAAACAGCCTTACTTCATTGAGAACACTTGATTATTAGAACTGTAAAAATATATCTCCATGAAGTGTGGTTGGGAGGCAATTCTCTGTAAGTCTTCTGTTTTCCTGCACATCTAGCAAGCAGAGGCATTTCATCTTTTATTCCAGGTCTGTTTAAAAGGAATTTGGTTTTGGGAATAGCCTTGGGAGACAGAAGTAGTAGTTTTTTCCAGAACAGAGCACAGGTGTGTTTACAGCCCGGTATATCAAAGATAATATGTCCCTCCAAGGAAATGTTAGGACAGGTTTACTTTATAAGACATTTGAGTAGTCAAAATTTAAGCTTCTTCCATTATAATACAAAAACACTGTGTGTACAACATCCACTTGGGGCATTCCATATGCCCTCATAAGGCTTGGAGATGAGGAAGTGAAGAAAAAAGAAAGCTCAAACTGCTTGCTAGGGCGTAAAAGACAAAGTCCTTAGTCTCTGAACCAAGAATGTCATGTCTTCTACCAAAATCCAAGAAACTGTGGAAGGATAACTTGCTAGCAGGGTAAAACCTCCAACTCTTTTGCTCTTGACAAGTGCCAGGTATTGATACCCAAATAATCAAGCATGTATGTAAATGCTGTTTGTTTCTTCCTTTGGTTTAGAATTATAACCAGGATTGTAAGAGTAATGCA
Organism: Trachops cirrhosus; assembly: GCA_028533065.1. Taxonomy (NCBI): domain Eukaryota; kingdom Metazoa; phylum Chordata; class Mammalia; order Chiroptera; family Phyllostomidae; genus Trachops; species Trachops cirrhosus. Next base: position 142,463,826 of record CM052539.1, read on the forward strand.
CAAAAATGTAAAAAGCACTTTGAAAAAATTCACATAAGTGAATTCCAATTATATATGATAAATGGACAGCAATTTAATGCTTAAGGACAGATGGGGCTAATGAAATAAAGCTTCTGACTGTGTTTGTCAAGATATATGTTCACTACTCCTTCCCAGGTGGTTCATACTGAAATAAGGCCAAATATCAAAACTATAAGAATGAAAAAGATTACAGAAAATGCTCAGATTTAATTTATGTTTAGTACTTATACTCCATCTTCAAACCTCATAGAAATAATTGCAGCACAGTTACCAAGCTTTTCCACTGTAGGATAAAATATCAGTGCACCTGGTATGTCTAAACCAGTTACTCATAAGCTGCCAACATTTTCATCTTAATGGAAATAGATCTAACTAGAAAAAAATTCATGAGCTTAAAATATATCTAAATAATCATCCATGGATTGGAAAAGTAGATGATATTTTAAAAATGTACTTAATCAAGTAAGAGTTCTTCTAAGTCTATGTAATTCAGTTGGCAAGCAGAGTTTTGCAGAGTTCTTTATGTGTAGTAATGGGTCATTATGTAAGTCAAGTTACTTCTTATAGGGTGTTTTTTAGTGTAATGTTTTATTGACTGAGGATTTGTCAATATCATTTTTTAAAATTTATCCAATAAGTGAATTTAAGATCATAACCTCAAATATACATTGCTTATGTACTTTTGAAAGAATGACTCAGGGCTTAGGTTAGAATATTTGGCCCCAAGTTTACCATGTGCTAATGAGCCACTGAAGCAAGGATATTTCCAAATCTGCCAGAATGTTGCATTTCCTTTTTCCTGAAAAATGAGACCAATACACTTTAAACTTCAAGTGAGCTACTTTTTAAAATAAAAACTAAATATATGAGGAGTGGATAAATTGCCTTGAAATAGCCATCATACACCATTTTTCCTTCTTTACAGAAGACAATATGTTACCTGTGTGATAGGGATTACAATGTTCATTTTCAGGAATTGGGGACAACTTCAGACAAATATAACAGCCTGAAAGTAAAATGGGTGGGAATTACATGTCCAAAGAGAAGGCTTATAAATGTATGGGGACCTAAATATCTTTTGGATCTGACCAAGAAGACACAGGTGTCACCCCAAAACTCTACCATGTTAAAATACACGAATTAAGAGTTATGTTTTCATAACATTTATGATGTAATTGAAATAAAGTATAGAATAAGATACTTAAAAAGTGGAGAATAAAACTGTTCCCTCTTGTTCAGCAGAGATTTTTAATGGGTGATCCTCAAATTATTTCATCATAAGCAATTTTTAATATGAATGAGAATGTCACCTGTGAGCCATAATCTGATAAAAAATACTTTGACCACATCAGCATCCCTGTCCTGTTTCATGATTAAAATGCTACCTTCAGATTTGTAATTCAGCCTTCTGAGTGGCACAGGGAAGAGTTCTGAGCAGTGGAACAGGTCCTGTTACTGAGCCAAGTGACTTCATAAGGTATCATTCTGGTGTATTGCACTGCCATGCACTTATCTCCCAGAGACAGAAAAACTCTAAAGCGATACGATTATTTTTCTCAGCCTTAAATATGGAGCACCAGATCCTGGGCCATAGTGATCCCACCCAATTATAGTAAATTCTTACTTAATGTTGTAAATAAATTCTTGGAAACTGCAACTTCAAGGAAAGCAACATATAACAAAAAAACAATTTTCCCACAGGCTAACTGATATAAACAAGAGTGAAGTTCCAATGCTGATTTTCTAGTCAGAAAAAAATGAGCAAACTTCTAAATAACCACCAAACACTTCTAATATTAAACATTGAAATAAATGTGAGCTATACATATATTTAACAAAGATAAATAAGGAAAAGAAGATAATTATTTTCTGACCTGCTTAATCCAGTTCAGAATCATGGTGGCTGGAGCCACTCCTGTGAGCTCAGGGCAGCAGGCAGGACCCACCCTGGACAGGACACCCTTCCATCCCAGGGTGCACATACACACACACACTCATACTGGGACAATTGGGACAATTGAGATACACTAATGAACCTCACATGCACAGCACTGGGATGAGGGAGGAAATGGAGGACCTAGAGAAAACCACACAAACATGAGGAGGAATGTATAAACTCCCCACAGACAGTCACCCCAGCTGGGAACCGATTCCACCCCCCACCATCAACACTATATCTGAACAACATGGAACAAAATGACATTATTCCAGGATGTGCTCTGCAGGTGGGAGACCCCAGCTGAACCAGCTCACCTGTTCCTCTTTACTGGCACCGTGTGCCATCAACAGAGGTTTTGTATAAACTAGTCAATACTTCATTGGAAACTCAGATGAGGAAGTGGGGGTCCTGAAGAAAACCCCAGCTGGAAAGACAGCTTCTCTGTCTGAGGAGGAATGACTGTGAGCCAAAACAAACATTTCTAAAGATCAATGACCTCTCACATCTAATTCCAGACCAGCCCCTGTTTTAAGAAGTGAGATGATTGACAAAATCAAGTTAAAAACAGGTAACTTTGAATGCAAATTCAAGAACGTAGGATTGTCTGATAAAAAGACAGGCCATGTCCTGGGAAAACCATTAAAAAAAAAAAGCAAAAAGTTCTAGAAGCATTGTTCATCTCTAGACAGAAGTTGAAGAGAAGATTTTGCTACGGGACTGAGCCTCAGGGCTGTCCTATCATCGACATGTACACAGAGACCTAATAAGATGACTGATTCCTCAACACTTTCCTAAACTGAATGGTGACCTCCAGGACAGACCTTGAAGCCTAAGCCTTTTGATGGGCTGATCACTTACATTTCAGCTTTATTTTGCTTTCCAGCCCTTTAAGCTAGGACATCAAGTTCATTTTAAATCATACTTGCTCTTTGGAACAAAGGTGGTCTGATGGCTGAGGCTTTTATCCAAGGGCTGGAAGGTTAATCTGTGAGTGTTTACATCCCTGGAATAGCCAGCTAAAATCAGGCAGGAAGAGGAGGCATGCTCAGCAGGGATTCTTAATTGACCAATTAAGAAACTGGGCAGAGAACTTGGATGTTTTGCTAAAGGGGTTGCATAGAGGCAGATCCAGCACATGTTAATGATGCAGACAGTGTATGAGCAAGGATCGGTTCTTGTCAGAGAATTTCGGCCAGGGTTATATGAGGATGAACCAAATCGGGCATGTGGGAAATGGCTGTCTAAATCTTTTAAAGAAATCTATTGCAGCTAATTATTACAGTAAAAGCTTCTGCAGCCCAAGTACACAACTCTGTCTTGGCAATTGCCATGTAGGATTCCCAAATTAAAAGAAGTGACATTCTAGCTTGCCTGAAGGCTCATGTGTACATGTTGTTTACAAAATCCAGTCATGCTTTTGACATTGGTTCCTACTATGGTCAGAGGAATCAAACAAAAAACGGCCATATCTCTCCACATATCCATGGCTCGTAACTCATTACTTCATTTTTCTCTTTGTGTACCACACTGACCGTCTCTCAAACAGTCCATTGAGCAGCTCTCTGACAGGCGCCGGCCCGCTGGTCCCAGCATGGTGGAGCCACCACTGCACTGTGCTGCTCTGCTACAAGGGACGGGCCCTTTGTAGCTTTGGTGGCTTGTCCTGCTTTTCTGGCTGAGTATCACAGCCATTCCGCATCAGTTTCCCGGTATTCAAATTAGCATTTGGGAAGCAAAAGACGAAACTATAGTTTATGGCAAAACTGAAATAATGTATTTCTCCCCATTGGTTCACAATGTTCTTAACAGACCCCAAAACAGGAGTTTCTGTGTTTCAAGGTATAGCAGCATAGTTTTTTTCATTCTTTTTTTTTTAATTTTAATTTTATGTTTATTTTTTAAATTTTTCTTCACAGCTTTTTCCTAAGACTTAAAGGGCTGGCCTGAGACAAATTCAGTTTATAGCCAAGTGTAATGTGTCCAAACTGCTCCCCCGACTCAGGATAACAGGAATGAGCTACACAGACTCGATGTGTGACTCCATCCCATGAAGTGTGATCAGCGGTGCAGTCCCACACATTCACCACCCAGACTCCAGCTCTGACCCGGGGGCTTGGAACAGTAGATGTCCAATTTTGGGAGTTTGATAGACCTTGAGTTCACAAAGGAAGACTGATGGGTTTGTAGGCTGTTGATTAAAGTGTAAAAAGACAGCTATGTCTTAAATAGGCCTTGCTACAGAGTTCTCAGGCCTAGTTCTATATCAGAACCACAATTTTAAAATGAAAAATGAGGCTCCTGGAGTTTACACAACTTGTGCAGAGTCAAATAGCAAGTAATTTACGGTCTGAGATGGGATTGAAGCTGAGATTTATTTATTGAAGTTCAAAGTTTTGCTTTCCCTATAGGGCTACACTGCTTCCTTCAACATATATATATTTTCCTACTAAGTAGTTAATTTACTTTATTATTTTATTTTTTAAGATACTTGTCTTTTTCTTTTATTTTTTATTGTTGTTCAGTTCTAGTTGTCCCAATACCCCCCATTTTCTCCCCTGCCCTGCCCACCACCCACTCCCACAGTCAATCCCCACCCTGTTGTCCACGTTCGTGGGTCCTTTATACTTGTTCCTTGACTAGACCCTTCCCCTTCTTTTCCCTGTTATCCCTTCCTCCACTCCCTCTGGTCACTGTCAGTTTGTTTCTTATTTCAAGTCTCTGGTTCTGTTTTGCTTGTTTGTTTGTTTTGTTCATTAGTTTCCACTTATAGGTGAAATCATATGGTATTTGCCTATAGAATTAACCTTAAATTTAACTTGGAATTTTTCTCCATATTATTAAGTTGCATCTTTTGGAATTTTTCCTGAGAGACATAGTATCTAAATATCATCAGGGCATGTGAAAGGCATAAATTACATATTTATGCATATAAATTATGAAACAGAAAGTTGACCATGAAATATAGACATGATTTTGGTGATTTATTATAAAAATGGCTTTTACATTAATGAAAAATGCCTAGAATATAAAATTGCATACATAATACAGTTTGATCTTGTACTGCTGATCAGGTTAATTCCTTCTGAAGGGCTGAGAGAAAATGTAAGCACACAGACAGCTTGTGACACAGAGCACATCAGAAGAGTTTAACTGAATTTTTCACCTGATTTGAGCTGCATAAATTACCAGATCACTCAATTTTCCTTTGAAACCTTCCCGGTGGGGATTACACAAACTCCCAATTAACTCTACTAAGTAAGTCAAGCTATTCCAATTGCTTGGGTAATGCATGTCTGGAATATGTTCACTGTTTTGTTACTTTAGTGCTTTGGGCCCAAACTGCTACTTAATCCCTGCCTCCCCTCTTCCTTAGTAACAAAACCTAGGTACCATTCCAGGCAGCACTCTCCATAGTTAAGAGCTACATTTCCCAGCCTCTGTGTAGCTGGAGATGCCTGATGAGAAATAAGTGGAAGTTGGTGGATAGGACTGGGAGGAAGCACTTTTAGAATGAGACAGAACTGGCATGTTACCCCCTCTTTTATTTTAGTTGCTTCTCTGAAATGCAGATGTGATGATCTGGAGGTAGTCCTAAAGATGGAGGACCCATGCAAAAAAAAAAGGTAAAATGGAAAAAGAAAAAAAATAAATTTTTGAGTTACCACACAGCAGTCAAAATAGCTCAGGACTTATTTCTAGCCTTCCTGTCTGAGAGAGAAATAAACCTCTATCATGGTGAAACCATTATTATTTCTAGTCATTGTTACTTGAAGCCAAATGCAATTTTATGCTGATACACTGTCCATTGTGTCTAGGGCCATCCTGGGCTCAAATGGAAAAAGGGTTACTCAAGCAGTGGCTATAATCACACCTGGGAAATTGAGTTCCTCATTCTTAAGCTCTCATCTTTTTTCTCTTTTGTAACAATTCATTATTACTTGAAGTTCGTGTTATTATTTCCCAAATGAAAGTACATCATTTGAATAGGAAGATTGAGTTTGAAGTGATGCTAGCAGTCAGTATGGTACAATGGGCAGGGCTTGGGATGTAGAATCAGTGAGTCCTGAATTCAAACTCCAACTCTAACAATTTTCAGCTGTGTGTCTCCTGTCCAAGTTAGTTTTCTTTGCAGTAAATGGAATAATAAGAGCCACCTCACTGGGTTATTTTTAAACATAATACTATGAATATCATGGTATCCAATAATGGGATATATTATTTTTATTATTTAATTTCTATAAAAATCATATCCAAAGTGTCAGAGGAGATTAGTGAAGCCTCAATAAAGTTCTCTAACATTATTAATAATCTTGAGAGAGCCATGATTTCTACCAACACTGAAAACTTACTGCCATTTACATTTTATGTGTGCTTGTTTTTCCCTACAGATGCCAAGTTCTTTAGATCCTGAATCACTACCAGAGGCCCTTCTAGACAGCGGCTAGTCAATACGTTTTTGAGGGTGCTGCTGTTAACTATGTTCTCACAAGTATCAGAAAACAGAGATATGTGTAACTGTAGTAATCAGAATTCAGTTATTGCTTTATCACTAAAGCACTATGTATTATAAGCCCTAAACTAGTAAGAAAGGCAATTTTTGACAACGTATGCCATTTGAACAGGTCTTAATTATTGTAGTTATACATTACATACCTTATTCCTACTCTGTCTAACTTATCTACACCTTCTGCTTTAATTTTTAGGACAACATAGCAGGTATACAGACGCCGTCTCCATCCACACTCTGATAGACACTGAATCTTCTCATTGCCAGTGCCACACTTCTTTCATGGACATTTTAAGTCAGCTTTTGGTACATATTAGAAAGTGGACAAATCCAATTTTATATTGATTGTGGATTTCGGATTAAATTAAGGCTGAATTTTTAGCTAACAAACCAACTAAAAACTTTCCCTGATCTTCTTATTCAATATGTGAAAATAACCCAGGAAGCCGGTTCTAGTCAATGTCATTATAATTTTACCATGACTTTAGCATTTGGAAGCATAATTATGTAATTAATTTTATATAACAGTATAAATTAACCATCAGGATGAGGTGTTTTAAAAAGAATATTTAACTTAATCTGTTTTGAAAGCAGAAATTATTCTAGAAAGGATACTAATGGTAGTTAGTATCATTAAATTCTGATTATAAAATGTGTCCTAAATTTTAAAAAAATATGTACAGACAATGGTAGACAAGCATAATTAAGCAATTACAAAACTAAATGCTAATGCTAAATAGTAAGGTACTGATGCCCTTTATTATGATATAATTCCAGCACTGGCTGGTGTGGTTCAGTGAACTGAGCATGGGCCTGAGAACCAAAGGGTCACCAGTTCTGTTCCCAGTCAGGGCACATGCCTGGATTGTGGAACAGGTCTCCAGGAGGGGGCGCATGAGAGAGAACCGCACATTGATGTTTCTCCCCCTCTCTTTCTCCTTCCCTCTCCCTCTCTCTAAAAATAAATAGATAAAATCTGTAAAAAAAGGTATAATTCCAAAGTGCACTTGTCAAGTGGTAAATTCATGTTGTACCTCACATTTAATGCATCCTGTCATTGACTATAATCACATTAAACAATTAGACAAAAATATGCATGCTTATGAAAATAGAAAAAATAAGATGCTTTATTAATAAGTGATAACGCTTTATACCAATAAAGGATACTTGTCCATAATCATATGTATAAAATCCACTTTACTTAACACAACTAATATGCATTGACATTATTCTGTATCCAGATATTAAATCTGACCTTGAGGATTTTAATATTACTTATAAATATTCTCTACCTCTAGAGTGCTCACAGTTTGAGGAGGGATAATTATAATGCAGTTTAGTAAATTAAAACACACACCCACAAAATTGTGTTCAAACTGATAAAGGACACTTACCGAGCTGCAAACTTTAGGAAAATCTTCCTATAGAAGATGATGCTTGAGGAAACATTAGATTTACTGACATCTCACTGACTTGCCTTTTCACTGTGCCTGCTCCTCAGTTTGATGTAATTCTCTCCAGTGATGATGAAAACACGTCTTCAAGGAAGGAGGAGGAATGGGAGCATAGGTTTGCTTCTTATGTCCCACCAGTCCCATCCCTAGTCATCATGAGTTGAAAGCTAGGAAAGAACCAACAAAAAACACAAGCAAGGAAAAAACATCTGAATTAGGGGTATATACCAAAAAGAAATGTCACACATATGCCTCAAAATGTGGAGAATTTGTTCTCAGTAAAATGCATCTGGGACTAAATAATATTAAAACTAAGAAAAGCAGGAAGTTGTTGCTGGTTGAGATAATAAAGTAAGAGATAATAGCAAAAGTAACAACAACTCCCAACATATTTTGGAAGTTAAGACAAAGATAAGGGCGGCTCATGGGAGAAAGATGTCCACTGCAGTTGGATTCTTTTGGGGGGTCAGGCAAGGACACATTGTCTATTGGCATATCCTTTGGCAACTGTGGACAACACCAAGTGGGTTTACTGAAAAAAATATGTTTTTCATTAATTGATAAATTCTGTGAAAAAATATTTTTTCATGTTGTTAAGACTATTTTTTTAGAACGGTTTGACTCTTAGTTTTGAACTTTGCAAACTTTATATAGTAAATAATTTGAAAAAGGGGGTAGGTGCCCAAGATACTCTCAGAATTGATAAAAGTAGAGATTCCACAATTTAAGGACTGGAAATGACCTCAAAGAACACAGTCTAATTCACCTTACAAATGCAAATATTGAAGCCCAAGGACCTTAAGTGAATTTTCTTAAGACTACAGGGAAAGCTAGTAGTAATGAAAACTGCTGGTTTCTTCACTTTAAATTCAGACTTTTCAGTTATTTAATCATTTTACTGAAAATAGTCCAATACACTGACTCCACATGCATGTGTGAACTCAATTGCTGAAGTGCTGTATGGACAGGAAAAATGTTATCTCCTTTCTAATGTTTTCAGATTGAAAGAAGAGAGGCTGTCTTTACTGAATAAAAGCATTCTAACTTACTACAAGGGAGAGAACTTTGGTATACCCTAAGGAGGGAAAAGAAATGTGTGATAAACTCTTAAAGTCAGAGTGGGAAGACTGCCAAATGGTGGGTAAACAGTCTCTGACAAGAGGATTTATAAACAGCTCATGTACATAAGCAATAATTTGTATCACGACTGCTAATATTGCTATTTCAAGAGCCAAAGACTCTGTTCCCCCAATCCTGTGTTCAAGCCCATCCCAACAATCCGGGAACATGTAAAACTGAAGCCTGAGTTTCCCCACCACTGAAGTCAGAAGACACAGAGAAGCATCTGTCAAAATCCAAAATGTGTTCCTGAGAAAAATTCTCAGCGAATGAGGATAGAAGGGAATTTCCTTAACCTGGTAGTTGGCATCTGTAATAAACAGTAGCTAACATTATATTAATTTTCTGTCTAAGAGCACAAGCATCTTGATGACTATATAATATGAAAAGAAAATGCATTACTTAGAAAATATTAGTGATATATTTAATAATCCTGGGAAAAATATAGAAAGTTAATGAGAAAAAATGAGTATGCATCTTATATGCATTACTCATTTCCAAACTATCCAAACTATCCAAACTATCTTAAAACATTCTTAATTTTCGATTAAATCACTTAAATTGATTTTAAAAAAGCACATAACACTGATCTTTAGTATTTTAAGGTGTTCTATGTCCTGAAAGATTGGTTACATTTGTATACAAAATTTTAATGAGTTGAATTTGAAAAAGAAGAATGCTGGATTTAACTACTAAACAGACATGAATTAAAGTTTATGTTTATTACAATTTTGGTCATTCTTGTATTTCATTAATATGTCATAGTATAAAAAAACTAAGAATCATTTGAGCTTATAAACAAAGCATAATTTTAATAAGCATAACTTATTCTCAGAAATATAGTTAAATTTATAAATTAAAAACTTTGTTTTTGTTGTAGTCTTTTTCTTAGTTCCAATCTAGTAATAGCTTGGTATTAACTTCTCAGATGAGAGAATTAAAAAGCAGATGCTCTCTAAACAAGCATGACTGTATACATAAGTAGTGAAGGGCTTGCCTGCCTCGGTCTGCTTCTGTTTAATGCTATTCCCACCCAAGATTGTAGATCTTCACAGAAAGGCATTTTCATATGACTTCTGATATTTAAAAAAGGAGAAATTCACATGCTTCTACAAAATAAAGACAAAAGTATTGGTAGCCAAACAACAACAACAAACCCCCAAAAGACAACAACTTGTTGAAAAGACTTGGAGGTGAATAACACATAACCACCAATTCGGGATGTTCATCAGAGGGCTGAAATGTGGGTTGTAACTGGATACTGTGGCTCATTTTTGAAGGGCTTTTGTGGGAAGTGAAGCAGGTATGTGTTCTCAGCTGAGAAGGAATCTATACATTTTCTGCATACATATAGGCAGTGGGGATTTGTAATCAAACCAAAAATATATATATATATATTCTTTTTTAAAGTCTGTTTTTAATTGCTTTCTGTGGTAACCTTCTATAATATCATAGTTTCATTAATCCTTTAAAATCACTTAAAGCATTGCTATAATATTTGCTTGATAGTTTTAGACCTAGAAATTAAGCTGGGCCAAAACATTACGTGTAGATAATCCCCATGTTTTAAAAATTCATTCAACAATGCTAATCTTTTTATGATTGAAAATATAGAATAAGAATATGGGTAGGTTCAAATATTATACATAACTTTATTTAGGTTTTCAGGAAGAGGAAAGCTAAAACCATGCACAGAAAATTATTACAATGTTGCATGAGATCTTTCATATAAAGTATATTTTTTCAGTGCTCAGCCTCATTCTTTACATAAGAAGTAAGTTTGTATAAGCCAGCCTCTGCAGCTTGTTAGTTTTGGTGCAACTGTACTTCATGCACACACAAAATATATCCAGTAAGCATGCATAATGTTGAAATCTACTTCTACCAATTAGTATAGCTTTTGAGCATTACTCCACCTTTAATATTCTCTGATAATTATAAAATGTATTTAATAGTTAATATGCAGTTATTACCTACTTCCACAGTTTACTATTGTGTTTTTAAATTTAAGGGATTTTTCAACATTTTGACTTTCATGTAAAAATTATAAAAAGAATTTTAATGGATGCTCAAACTAGTTAGTTCAGAAAGATTCCCTGAAAAAATTTTAATATGAATAAATCTTCATGAAACAGTTGTAAAAAGAATTTTAATGAATGCTCAAATCAGCCAGTTCAGAAAGACTTCCTGAAAAAATTAATATGAATTAATTTTAATATCAGTTTTAATAATTGATGCGTGCGAGCTCCATGGAAACCAACTTCCATCATTCTCTCTAAAGTGATTCAGTAATGCAGCTTCATGCGTACTCTAAGCTAGCACTGCATTTCTGCATATAAACAATAGTGAAACTTCCTTTAGAGATATTTTCATTGTGTCTTTTTTATCTGTCTCACACAAAAATAGTGTGTTGTTTTTAATGTTTCCATATGTTTAAAAGATTACAAGACTACAGCGCTGGCAGGAATAATGTTAAAAAATGAGAATATGTTGCCCCTTGCGTTGCCTTCATCCTGTGTGAGAAACCAACATAAAAACTAGTTATCACTAATCACTCATTATAGCAGCAACTGGTTATAAGTTTCTGCCTGTTCTTGCAGAGATCAGTGCCTTACTGGAGAACACAGATGCTGACAGCACGTGTACTAGTTGTCTCTCTGGAAATGTGCTGGTACTCAAGGAGCCTTTTTCCAGCAGCAATTGTTTATTCAAATTACTGATGATCAAAAGTTTAATAAAGATAATTGTATGCATGCTTGTTTTTTATTGCTACCATAACAAATTACCACAATGTTAGAATTTTAAAACTGCATATTTACTATCTTTCAGTTCTCTGTGGGGTAGCCTGACAGAGGTCACCAGGTGTGTTGGGGTGGTGCTACTTTCTGGAGATTTTAAGGGAGGATCTGTTCCTTGCTTGTTCAGAGGGTTGGTCGTTCACTTCCTGAAAGTTATAGTGTTGAGATCCTTGCTTTGTTGCCAGCTGCCCACTGAGATCCAATCCCAGATCTGGAGAGATCACCTGCATTCCTGGGCTTGTGTCTCCTTTCTTCCACTTTCAAAGCAAGCAACTGTGGGTCAAGTTCCTGTGCTTCAAATCTCTCCTATCTCATTTCTCTGACCACTCTTCTGCCTCTACCTTTTGCTTCTTAAGAGCTCTGGTAGTTAGATGGAGCCCACCAGATATGTCTGGTTAATGCCCATGTCAAGGTTTGCAGTCTTAACCACATCTGCCAAGTCCTTTTTGCTATGTCAGGTAACATAGTCCCATGATCCACAAATTAGAATATGAACATAGTTGAAGGACCATTGTTCTACCTACCACAGTAATAATAACTAAGCACTATTACTGTACATATTTTAAGTGTTTTACATACATGAACTAATTTAAACCTTACAGCAGCTTTATGAGAAAGATAGTATTTTCTCCATTTTACAGATGAGGAAAATGAGGCAGAGCAATGATATAAAAATCCAAAAGTCACTCAGCTAGAAGGTGAAATAACCTTCCCATTGTCACACAGTTGTAAAGCTGGACTCCACTCTGTCTGTTTGAGTCCACGGACGGTCAGATCAGCCTTTTTGTGCCGATCTGCTTCCAGACAGGAAGGTCATAGCTTTGAGCAGGAGCAATTATAGTAGAAAGGCTGAAAGCAGGCTCCCTCCTGAAATCAATATGGGACTGACTAGCTCAGACTCCATAAATATATTCTGTCTTCATTAAAAATATCAATATAAAAAAATGGGATTTTTTCCACATGAAGTTTTCAGGGAGATTTGCCATTTCTACTACCTCCTAAAACCCACCATGCTGTCTCATTTGAACTTCTTGCAAAATTGAGATATTTAATCACATAGGAGCCTGAGTAGGTAAGTAGGAAGACTCGAATGTAGTTTTAACAACTAAATTCCCTCTAGAAGTTGTAGAAGCTTCCTGTAAGGTGATTATTCTTTTACAAGGGGCTGTGACTGCAGGAAGCAAGAGTGGTGAAACAGTGCAACATCTGCTGGGACTTTGCATTCATAGCGCATGCAGGTGCACTTACGGGTGTGCGTGTGTCGTCCAGCAGGGAACTACACATTGGCTGTACTTCAGGGGGGGAAATAAGTAGCATGTTTATTGTTAAAACACATAAGAAGTACATCTATTTCACTGAAAAAAATCTCTGTAAATAAATCCTGAAGTATAGGTTTGTCACCATAAACCTCAAAATATAGAAATTGCCCTGCATGTGTTAGTAAACATTGTAAATACACTGACACATTTAAATGACAGATGGCTGAAGCACAATAGTTTCAAGGTTAACAGTGGCACATTCCACCTTCAGCTTCTATTACTACAGTAAAAAAAAAAAATCCTGCCATCAGGCATTTCAACTGTTTACCTGTAAATTGCAATAAAAACTCCATTACATAGAACAGAGTGCATACGCCCTTATGAAAATCAATAAAGTCAATACAACTTTAAAAGTAATCTTGTCTGCAAATCCACTTACATCTCAGTATATGAATCCTATATTCTCAGTGGTATGTAACTTGATTTTAGTTATTATGTTTCCAACAGAATAACAAATAGTTTACAGATGAATATATTTGCAACCATATAATATGTCATTATTTTCTTAGCTACAATAATGGCTGTTTTTGATCCACCTCTCCTGTCATTTTTTTTGAAAATGTATTGGCAGCAACAAACATGATTGCTGTGTAAATGAAGAATGAAGAATGTAGCGAAAAGTTTGGGTTAAAGAAGGAAGAGGGGAAAGAAGAAAGGTGAATCACCAATATTTTGTACTTTGGTTTAAGAAAGGCAGAATGTTAGAAAATGTAAGTCTCAATTTGTTTTAAACAGCGCCTTCCATTCTGTGTATTTAAAGAAATCAAAACCACATATTATCAGCCAATTTCATGTTATTTTCCCTAGGAACTCTCTTTCCATAGCTTAGACAAATAATTTGTACGTTAGGGTCACATATCCTCATCAAAACTATTTCATCATTTTAAAATAATTTCATTATGATTTGCTTTAAGCCCTGTAAACATCAGAATTATATTTGTGTATATAGCAATGCTTTTCTATTCCACTAAAACTATTCCAACCATCTCTTCTTTACACCATTGTTCACTTTTAGCAAGTATTTTTAAGTTTCTTTTCTAATTTGGTCATCATTTTTTCTTAACTAAATAGAAAGTACTTTGTAAATCTGTATACAAAAGAAAAAAAGAAAAGAATATGGGATTTAGTCTTCTTAACCATAAGTCATGGTAGTAAACTGACCAGAATTCCTAAGTAAGAAAATTCCTTGATATTTTCTTTTTTCCTTTTTTCCCTTTCTTTAAGAAATTTCATATGATACCAGTATGAGCATCACTGAATTGAAAGGTCAAGTCATTAGTAAAAGATGAGCACTGTAATGTTACTTTGTCTCAGAAGAACACTGAAATGACTTTGGCTGAGGCTCTGAGGGGCATATGGTCATCCCAGAAAATTAATAAACTGGAATTAGAAGGTCAGGATGCCCTTGGGGATGGTGAAGGAGCCATGGGGTTCAGGAGTCAGCTTCTAGTCAGGCTCAGGCTTGTCTGTAATGTAGCTCCCTAGAGGAAAGGCAAATTCAGCATTACAATCAAAAGGGACATTCTAAAAATTCTTTGTGTCCTGGATACTGGTTATAAGGATACTTGTTTGATACTTAAGGCAAAAGTGCTAGTCCCAAGTCTGTCACAAAATGATTTTATGACCATGGACATTTATTTTATTTCAGGACCTCAATTTCATCATATAAAATGAAGATTTGAGATATTTCCACCTTCTTTCCTTAATGTCTAAATTTCAGAATTTAGATGGGTTACTCACCCAGAGTGCAATTTGCTTAGAATCCCTAAACTAACTGATCTCTAAAATCTTTCCCAGTTTCAACCTTATTCACCGCATGAACAGCTCCCCAGTTCTCACCTTCTATTATTATTTTAGTTTACAATAATCACGTGTCAGGAAACTGCTGGGTATCAGGAAAAGTATGCAGCAGAACTGCTAGACCTACAAAGCCATATAAGATATATGCCCTCCTTTAAGAAGCAGAAAGTCTGAGTCCTGGCTGGAATAGCTCAGTGGATTGAATGCAGGCCTGTGAACCAAAGGGTTGCAGGTTCAAGTCCCACTCAGGGCACATGCCTGGGTTGTGGGCCAGGTCCCCAGTAGGGGTCATGTGAGAGGCAACCATAAACTGATGTTTCTCTCCCTCTCTTTCTCCCTTCCTTCCCCTTCTCCAAAACTAAATAGATGATTTTTTTTTAAATGTAGAAAGTCTGGTCAGTGGAGAAAAACATTTAAATTGACAAGTGTAATCAAGAATTGCAAGTTTATTAAAAGCTATTACATTAAAATTTAGGAACTATAAAGAAAACCAGTTTTACTTGGTGTGTTTTGAGGTGATTACTCCAGAAAGATTTTATAATTAAAAAAGTGGTATCTGATATTCTGCAAACAATGACAAGGGATAGGTTAGAGTTTACAAAAAGTCATTGCCAGCCAAAAATATTATGAGGGGGGCCAAAAAACTCAAAAGTTATTTATAAAAGTGTATGTATTTATTCTTACATGCTCAAATTTCAGTCATCTTCAAAGCACTCTCCATTTGATGCAATACACCTATTGAAATTTTTTTCCCACTGTTCTAAACAGTTTTTGAACTCGTCAATTTTGATGCCTTTTAGTGCTTCTGTCATTTTTTGTTTCACCTCCTACACATTGGTAAAATGTTTCCCTTTGAGGATTTTTTTCATCAGGGGAAATAAACAAACAAAAAGTTACTTGAGGTGTGATTAGGTAAATAAGGAGCCTGGGGCATGGAGGTCATGTCATTTTTGCTCAAAAAAGTGCTAAACCTCAGCATGGTGTGGGCAGGTACGCTCATAAATCACCAATCATGAAGTGGAAAAATGGAAAGAGTCTTCAAAACACATTCACTGAAGTTGAATGCAGCCTCTCACAAAAATGCCAGCTAGTACACTGATACAGATGGGTTCCTAGAACAGTCATCTATTGGAGGAAGTTTGTACCACAATGGGCCAGCCCTCCAGAAGACAATTCTGGATTTTTCTAGCACCCTTCATATATACACCCCCCAGAAGATAGTTCCATTTTGGGGAGTTCCCCCCTCATACAATAGCAAGAGTGTAAGTTTCCTTAATATAACTGGGCTTGTTCATAGGAACTAGCACTTAAGTAGTGTTGGAGGATAGAATATGAGGTTGGACACAGCAAGACAAAATGCTGGAAAGGTAGTCAGAGATTAAATTTCTGGACTGGAATTTTTGCATAAACGGTGTGGGTTTTAGCCCATAGACAAAGAAGCTTAAAGGCACAGGTGACATGGATAAAATACCAGATTTGGATGAAAGGCACTATTTAAAGAGATACAACATAAGCAGGTTATACTGATTTGATATATGAATTTAGGGTTGTTAAAATCTAATTTTCCAAAGGCACAATTATAAAATCTGGCAAACAAAAAGTGAATATAGCAGCTAATTGTTCAACTAATTAAGGAGGAAAACAATAACATATGAGAAACTAGTTATGTATAAGCAATAGACAATTTAAACAATAATGTTAGGTTAAGATTGTTAGTTTAGTCCTAAATTTGCTTAATGACTAAAAAGGTAATAAACTATAAACTTTTAGTCATATGTCCCATCAAATGAAAATAATTTGAGTTTCTACTGGATAAAAACCAATGAGCTAACACTCAACATGACGACCTGAGATCTTTGATCCACAGCACAGTGAATTGGAAAGTACATTTCCTAAACTTCCTATGGGTCCATGTTACTCTAAGATATGGAAACACATGGCATCTATCTTTTAACCTTATTTCCAACTTCTGCATAAATTTGTCTAACCTAGGAAAACTACATCAGCATTTTAGTATGCACTGTCCCTTCTGCTAAGTTTATGTACCATGAAATTGCACAGTTTAAAACATGCATAGATAAATGCTATCATATTGTATAACTCAAATTAAAATTTCAATCTAAATATACCACTTGAAACAAATTTCTTGCCTCTAGAAATATTCATGAACACCACTAAGTGGTGGGCTCTCTTTATCATTTAAAAAAACCTGGTTCATGTATAACTGTTTTGTCCAACACAGTAGTTCATCATACTTTTTAAAAAGGCAACACTTGGCTCCTACATTATAACCAATTAGCACACTAAGCAGTTTTGCACTGGAAAATTGCAATCCTGGGTTTCTCAGGCCATTGTTCTGCAATAGAAGCAGGTGGCCTTAGGCATGGCTATTCCATCTCTGAGATGGTCTGCTCATCAGTAACTCTTAGATTATCCTGCAAGTACAAAGAAGATTTACGGCTTCTATTGGATCTTTCTTGGACATGGGCACGGTGGCCAAAAACCCAATATGTGCCATGTTAAAGAAACACACTGTGTTCCTGTCTGTGGGTGCCTGCCCTGGATTTGTTTCACATCACACAACCAATTCTGTGAAATAAGCATCTGACAGGACCATGACAATATTTTATAGGAAATAACAAATGCTTCGTACCTTTGATTTACTCCCACATCCCACAGCAGGAACTAGAACTATGAAGACACTTGACTTTATATGCTGATATGGCTTTATTATTAACAAATAAGGGCCAGCTGGTCTTCATGTAAAATATGAATAGCCCATTGAATGCTATTCAAAGAAAGTCCACAGATCTAAAGTCCAATACATTATGTCTCATTGATTTTATGTAACAAGTCAATACATTCTTCTACCTCCTCTTTATTCTGTAACCAATTGGTCCCAAAGAGTAGACTTGTGTTACATAGTTGAAAGTTAATTTTATTAACTCCTTCAACAGCTATTTATTGAAACTTTTAAGTTCCATGGATCTGATGATCAAAAGCCCATACTTTCCAAGATCTTACATTGAAGTGGGGAAAGTCAGATGAGAAGTGAACATATAAATAAATAAGACAATTTTCTGTGGTGACAAGTGCTTTGCAGAGAAATGAGATTCATGTAATAGTGACTGAGCGGTTTTCTAGTTTAGGAGGTCAAAATAAGATCTAAGGAAGTTAAGGTTAGCATGAAATTAAATGACAAAAGGAGGCCCATCAAGAGAAGATAAAAGGGACTGACATTACAGACCAAGGGCACAATCAAGGCAAAGAGGAAATCCCTTGTGTTTGCTTTACAAGGTGGAAGGAACCGGTGTGCACAAATACGGAAAAAGGCTAGAGGAGTGTGAGATGCAGTGGATGATGAAGGCTGCACTGAGATTGTGGTTCACAGCTAAAGAATGCTCTGTATCGGGGTCTCCAACCCCAAGCGGAGGACCAGTAGCCCGTGGCCTGTTAGGAACCCTGCTGCAAGCTAAGTGCCCACTAACCAGCGCTACCTCCTCCCATCATCTTCCACTAAACCAATCCCTGGTACCAAAAGGTTGGGGACTGGACCGCTGTTCTACATCATGTCATTTGAGAACTTCACTTGCCCATATCTATTTTGGCAGGTCCCAAATATATATTATTGTGAGGTTACTTAAGGTACTTAGTATATTTCTGCAAAGAAATTGGCTTACCTTATTTATGTAGCAAGGATCTAATGCCTCTGTTTTGATCAAAGGGACAGTAACACTGATAGTTCCTATTATCACTGTTATTGAGAGAAACTTACAGGGGTTGCCTGAAGGTTGTGATTCTATCCATTGTTCTATGCAAGAATCTGTTCTCAGACCCTTTGAGAACAATCCCAAATGTTCTCATTTGGAATTCAGCTCCTGATTCTCATCCTACATTTCACTCCCTTTCGTTCTGTAAATAATTTGTATGTGTTTCAATTTCACTGACTGCAAATTGAAGGACACTGTAAACATACCTCTCGTGGATAACCCGTACCATCTTTTTGATGCTGTGGGAGAGGGGAGTTGGTGGAGAAAGGATAAGTTGAGAGAAAACTCATCATCCCAGGTCTTGCAATGAACCATTTACCCCACAAAAGAAATGCAAAGTTAATACCCCAAGATGGAGAAAAAAGAGAAGTTAAACCTTTGGGAAAACAATTATGAACTTAGTGAGATGGCTCTCCTAACACTGAGAGGGAAAAAGAGGGTAGGACTACCAGTATGACTTATTCAGTGTACTGGCTTACAAAAAAATAAAAACAACTTTAGTTAATTAAAGCAAAGGGGAATTCTGGGAATAATTATGGGGGCTCAAGGAATTTATAAGAAGTTGGCAGTCCAGGCTTGGGATTGGAAGGAAGCAAGAAAGGTACATGGAAAAAAAATGGAATAAGAGAAGACAGCACAGCAACTGTATCATAGTAGATACTGGATGGTCAGGAGGCAGCTGCTGGTCCTACTGATGTACTTGGACTTCCTCAGCTGAAATGAAAGTGTTTCATGCTCCTGTGTGCAATTCTTATGTCGATAGCATGTGCATGTGTTGTGCTAAGATGCAATAATACCACCTGGTTTACAAAGGTATGTAGTGTTGATCGCATCTATAAACTGTAAAAAACATCAATAAATGGGAATCTGCCTATTTGCTGGGATGTCATGGAACATTAGGAAAACACTCATCCAAAAATATCTATCAAGTGTCACTAATATAAGGTATTACATGCAAAATAATTACCTAGGCACAGGCTTAGGTAATAATACTTATATATTTTATATCAATGATGATGACTGTTATTAATCATTTTATTATAAATTGTGAAATAATCATTTTAGACATACTCATTTTTATTATACTATCAGGGTAATGCACAGATATGTAAATAATCAAGTTGTACACAGATATGTAAATAATCAAGTTGTAAACCATAATTAAAAGCTACAGTGAGGCTAATATTTTAAATATACTTTTGTATAAATAAATAAAAATAATAAATCTTCAAATCATGATAAGAGACATGAACAATTAAGGATTATACCAAACTAAAATAACAGTTCTAATCATCTTTTTCTGCATACCTACAGGAAAAGTGAACAGAGACAGTTTATTATTTTAAATAAAAAGTATTCAATATGTATTTATTTAAAGTGGATGAAGAGAAAGAACCTAAAGGTATTTCCAATATTTAAATAAAGATATGCATTTTTTACCAAAGTTTTATTTCTTAGAAAATCATTATAAAATTGAGAAAATAGATTTTGCATTAGGAGTTGTGGTAATTATTTTTTAATTATACATTTCAATTATAGACAGTAGTGTTGATTTTGTCTGGTGAAACGCTGAATAATATAACCTTTTACTTTTTGTTAGCTATACTACAGTTGTGTAGAATCCCAGTTTATATTTACATCCTGTTGTGCTATGTGATTCATTGGCTTAATTAGACTTCTCTCAATATTCTAGAAGATTCAGTGGTCTGTGTAAACCTTTTTAGAGCAGCATTTCTTTTCTGTCTTTGTTATTGTTACTCTTTTAATTTTAAAATGCTTCTTCATTTTTTTGAATTTTTTCTAACCAGGTATTTTCATCTTGTTGCAAAAAAAGCCTGGCTACTCTAAATTCTTTCAATTTTGAGAACGTTGTCCTTATAAATAACCTATAATGTGTTATGTTAACTGTGCTGCTGGTACAGAATAGTAGATATTAGTTGAAGGTATCGGGCATTCAGTGTTGCCGGGAAGACATCTCATCATCAGTCTGTTTAGACTTTTTCTCTTGGGAGATTTCCTTTTGCTACATGAATGCCCAAAATAGTTTCACTTCATGAATAAATTTTAATAAATTAATTAGGATTGATCATTAGGTCACATATTCTATATGGAATTTTCCTGAATCTAGATATGCTTTTTCATAATGCAGATCAGTCTTTTATTTCAGAGAATTTTGTAGATATTATATTTCTGAAATTTTTTTGATTAATTTGTTATATTGTCTCTTCTTAAGAAATCAGTAATGCTTCAGTTGGATCATGTTTGGTACTTTTCACATGATTTTGCTTCTCACTGATCACTCTGTCTTTCTCTTGCATTCTCACTGCAGTTAGCTATTTAATTTCAGCTGTCTGTAGATTTCTGTCCTCTTTTTTCCAGCATTTTTATGATATGTTTTGGCCCTAATTTCTTCCTTAAGCCTGCAACTTGCCTTTCCTTCTCTTCCTGTTTCATCGCCCTATAGTTGGATTATTGTTTTTATTGAATTCACATTTACATTGTTCTTTTATAGTACAAAGTATTTCTGAAGAATGTAATTTTTTTCTAGCCTTTGTATTTTTCTATAATGGAATAAATTTTTAATGTTTTTTGAAAATGTATATTTTTCTTTCATAATTAAAAAATATTTCCATTTTGAAAGTTTTGCTTATAGTATTTTTCTTTGCTCTTGCATAGTGAGTAAACTCTTTGCCTTATCCCAGGATTATGGATTAGTCCCCCTCACCTGGACAAAGTTTGAAGGACTGTCACTTTCTCTGGCCTCTGTTCCCCTCCCTTTTCTCAGGACAATGCCATGGGATGAGTGAAGGAGGGCAGTCAGGGCAGGGTTGGGGTCCCTTGTCACACCTTCCACATCTCAGATTGTGTTAGAAGTCCTGCATTATGCTTCCACTATCTAATGGAGGGAGTGTCATTAGTGTAAAAAGACATTTTGGATTTCAGATTTTACAACACTGAAACATTTATTTGACAAGAGAATAAAATGATGCTCACTTCTTTGTCTTCTTCTCCCCATAACTCTTCACCTTAACTTCATCACAAGAGGCAAAATATGGGGATATTTTTTCAGTTGGCTTCACATATTTGTAAACATCAGTGAGCAGTATCAGTAAGTTTTATCAGCTTACCAGCATGGCCTCTGGGTGTTGTGGGTGGGGATAGGAACATTGCCACTCCTCAAATATGTTTTCCTGTCTTCAGTGTGACCTGGCTCTGTGATGCCTTTGTCGAATGATTTTATGTTAAACACCTTGTTAGACAGTGAACAGATCTCTCCCAATTGAAACTACTAATGAAAACAAATGGGAATTTTAGGTGACTAAGAAAAAGGGAAATTGCCATGTACATGAAATTGGGCAGTAAATAACCTTTTTTATCAAGGGACCACTTTTCTTAAAAACTACTTCCCATCTTCTGCTGGGATGCAGGGACTCTTGTTGATTCATCTCTTTGATTTTCGTCTGAACGACTAGTTCTCCACTCGCCTGCACATTCAGATTACTTGGGGAGCTTTAAAATGTGTCTCTGCTGAAGTTCAAATCTAGAATAATGAAAGGATATTGCAGATTGTGGTGAGGCCCAGGCACTCACATGTGATTCTGATGAACAGTGAGTACTGGGAACCACGAGTGTTCCCCAACATTAGAGCTGTCAAGTCGGTTTTTTACATAGGTCTTTGAACACTGCTTTAGCTTACAAAAGCAAGTGATTTGTTAAACACTACTAACTTTCCATTACTACCAATATATTTGCAAGGGAAATATAAGCTCTTCTTGTAAGAGATGAAAATATACAGGTTAGTAAAGGCTAGCAGAATTTCTAAGTAAAGGTGATATTATGTGGCAGAACTAACAGTTCTTTCAGGGACTAAACATGTTCTGTTGGATTTTTCCTGGATAGTTATACAGCTCGTTACCTAATGTCATATTTTATCCAGGATGTCGCACTAGAGATCTACTGGAATTAAACTCCCATCTCTGCAAAGTCAAATCCACAGCATGTGAGAATATCCAGGGATCTGTCCATGAAGTAATTACTGAGGCAAAATGTTAAAGTCTTTGCACCACCAAACCTTTAAAATTATCTAGTAAACCAGTCATAAGAAATAGAACCCACTAATAATGTTATTTTGTTAGCCTTTTTCTAGTAAAAAAAAGAAAAATCTTTAATATGCTTCATAGAGTATCTACCAATGCAATATTTTATTGCACAATTTTAATCTGAATATTGTGCACCAAAGCAATTGGATTTCAGGAGATATTCAAGGAACACATTCTATTAGTTGTTCCTGCTGTATCACTTGGAGCTTAAAAATTGTATAACAAAAGGACCTAATATAGGTTCAAGTCCAAGGGACTTACTGAAAAACAAAGATGTATATTTAATGGGTAATAGAACAAACTGAATGTCATGGTCAAAATTAATTTTTGTCATCCAAAGTGTAATGAATGACTATATTTGCCCTGTAAATCAATGGCCAGTACATTCCCTATTCTTAGATATGCTTTCAAATGCCAAATTTATGGGCTTGAATATTAAATGAGAGCATTCATAAACATATAGTTTGGAGTAAACCAATAAAATATCATAGTTTAGTTTCTATATGATATCTCAGAATCAAAATTTCAAATTTAATAAGTAATTTTGGCAATTATATTTTGTGAATCCTACAGGTCTGGTAAGTATTTCTGAAATGCAGAAGAAAAACTTTGCTTTATGACTTTTTGCTTTAATAAATCCCTAGATGTTAGTAACCATTCTACTACTGAAACACAATACTTGGAAGACCTTGTAGATTCTGATTACTGGTAAGGGCATAGGATTTGGCACCAGTCTTTCGAAAATTAGATTCTGGATAAGGCACTATTAACAGCTGAAAAGTGGATAATCTCTTCTTTTAGCTTCAGTGACCCTACTATGAAGTTATGAAGATAGAAATATCTTCCTCATGGGCATGTTTTAGATACCCATGTTTTGGGTCACGTTTATACATATGGAGAAGATAAGCCAGTATTTTTAATGTGGTCAATTTAGCATGAATTGAGCAATGTAGATGGATTCGTTTGCCACCCGCTATAAGAATCCCTTAGTAGGCTCCACGATTAGAAAATATTACTGTTATGAAGTCTTCCAAAATATCTAAGTAAAATAAGCCAATATTGATCTTGTTCTACAGAAATGCTAAAGTTTATCTGAACAGGAAATCTCATTAAAGGTCTAGCAGCTGCCCTTTGCTGCTATTGTTATTTTAAAATGTCTTCTATGCAATACTTTTCTTTCCAACCAAATGTACTCAAGTGTGGGAAAATCAATGCAGTTATCTGAAACCTACTGTTGGTAAATAAAAATTATTGTGTGGCAGCAAAATGAACTTCATTGCCATACTTTTAGTGACTGGCATGAAGGAATCTTTAATTTGTACTAAAGCATTGGAAAATCTATAAAATACAAACATTACTTAGCTTGTTTTTTTTTTTTTTATTTCTAAGTGGCAGTTTTACGTTCTAACTATATCTTTTCTGCTCAATACAGCTTTATTTAATGGCCATGTAGCATATTCAACATAAAGTTAATACAATAAATTTTAATGATAGGAACTTATTTTAAGAAATTGAATAAGCCAAACTTTTTTATGCCAAATGTGCTTTTAAAAATTCCATTATTTAAAAAATAAGCAAAGCCCAAAGAGGCTACAGAGGCTTACTTGATTCACTTCTCTTGGATATAACTAGAATTATAGTTCTTGATGTATTAAAATATTTTCTTTAACTTCCATAATTAAAACAATTTAGCTATTTATTTTTTTATTTTCATAATGTAAGGAGGCCCTCAGAAATACCTCAGATGTGGGGAGTCCCTACATAAGAGCACTAAGGGACAGCTTTTCACACGGGGTTAGTCCACATGAGGCATTGGCTTTTTTTTAAATTAGGGGCTGTTAAAAAAAATAAAATAAAAACAAACAAAAATGTATTATAACTATACCTTTCCTGGCACAACGTTTCATCCACACTGAGTTCGTAGCAGAAAACATCCCCTGGGACCTCGCAGAGAGGCAGGTATGAGTACACCAGCCCTGGGGTGCAAGGTGGGCACGCTGCCCTGCCGCCCAGCAGCCCTCGCCTGGGTTGGTGCTCCGTCGGGGAGGGCGCCAAGCACTGTCACGTGCCCAGACTCGCAGGCAGTGGCAAGGTAATGGCTGTCAGTGCTTCTTTCACTCTAGGCTGTATGCTGTTTGGATTAGGGACTGCATACTATAAATATTTAAATCCACAGAGCCTAGCAAAGTGTCTAGTAGGTAAATAACATTATTAATCTATTTAATAACTGAGTGTAAAATATAAATGAGAATTTGTGTTGAAGGCAAAGTTGGGCATTCATGTGTGCATGTGTGTGCACAGTCTTATACATAAGACAGGGAGAGAAAAAGACTGATTAACAGGATAGAAAAGAGAAAATCCCAACTGTAATGTTGTTTGTTCTTATTTTAAATTATTCTTTTATATAAATTTCTTCAAAACAACATGTAAGAACTTATCAGTAGATAACAAATATGAAAAATGGCTCTAAGACATTTTTGACATATTATTTATACAGATCTATTTTTATTATTTCCCCTTCACAATTAGGTACTAAATACCCAAGGATACAAAAAGATTTTCTAGCAGGTCATGGTAGAGACATAGATTGCTTCTAAAAAATCAGTTTCCAGACCCTCAACTTCAATCTACCAGATTTACCAACTCATTTTTTTCACCTCCCTTCTCAAAATTCCCCTTTTACCACTATACAAAAGAAAGGGGTACATCCTACACTTTGCCAATAAGGTAAATTACCACAGGGTGAAAGCACAGGTAAGCACCAAAAGGGCATTCTACATCCCACCTTGCTTTTGCAGAGCATGCCACAAAGGCAAAATAAAGACATGGAAATGGAAACACCCTTTTTCTCCCAGCTAACAAATTAAATGTGGAAGTTTCTATATCTTAGATCTAACATGTTAGAATTCAGTAGTGAGAGTTCTGTCACAGGGATAAAAACTGATTATATTTAAATGCAACTAAAATGAAGGCAGATATTTACATGAAAAAGTCTGATTTTGACTAAGAATTACCTTTGCCATTTAGGTTATATGAAGGATATTCCACAAATTTGAAAATCCTAATTCTGAAGATTCTGTTGACAAACAGCAAAATCCCACTCTGCCAACGTAAGTGAAGTTCAAACATTTAAATTTCACTAAATGCAGGGTTGCATGAATGAGCTTGATTAAATGACCAGAGCCAGGCTGCTGTGAAGGATCTAATAGCATTATACCTGAATTTGCAGTATCCAATAAACAAAATGCCACAATTTTTTACGGTACATCAAATTACAATAATAATTATTGATGTTAAAATGTAGAAGGGCATACACAGCTTTTTTTTCAGTATTCTTTTAGGAAATATAAAATCAAAGAGTTTGAATATCACTACATAAGGACTAGGTTTCTAATATTATTCTTGTATTTGTGTGATAGTATTTTGAGCATTTATAACTGCATAAAAATATCTTGATTTTTCTATTCATCCCTATTTTCCATTTCTCTCTACTTCTATAATTATTTTATAGAATTCAAAAAAGATCTGCATGTATTTTTAATTATTTTTAATTTTTTAATTATAGTCAAGATACATTATTATATTAGTTTCAGGTGTACAAATAGTGATTAAAAATTTATATCACTTACGAGGTGACCACCTGGTAGGTCTAGTGCCCACCTGACACCATACATAGTTATGATCTCATCACCTGTGCTGTACTTTACATGCTCCTGTTTTTATACCTGGCAATTTGTACTTCTCAAACCCCGTTAGCTTTTTCACCTGACCCGCCAATGCCTTTCCCATCTGGCAACCATCAATTTGTTCTCTGTATCTATGAATTTGTTTTTCTTTTGCTTATCATTTTTTTAATGTTCCACGTTTAAAGAAGATCTTGAAGTTTCAAAATGTTGGAACTTTTACATGAGTTGGTCTACCTACTCTTCTTATTTCATTAACGTAACAATCCACAAATACAAAGGAGAATTCACACACATCTCCACAAAACAATATCCCTCACAGTAGCTATTTGCTGCTAATGGTTTTTTTAAAGAAATATTTCCTGGTAGCATCACGTAGATTTGGTAAATCTTGCTCTTTTTTTTTTTTATATTCGCAATTAGCCTCAGATTTCTTACTTAATAAATAATTTCAGGCTTATTTTATTCCAATCTTCATTTATCAATACTTGGTCAACACTTGCAGGCTAGTTATTTTTCTAATATTCTTCTTAATGACAAGAACTTGTATTACATTACGTAATCCCTACTTGCCTGTAGCTCTTTATCTTCTCATTTTGTCACATGTCTTTTGTGTAGTAGTCTAATATCATATTTCCTCAGCAATGTAGGAAAGTTTCAAATACTTTGTTCTTGTTGTTGTTTTAATTTTAGCTATTCCAGGGGATATGTCATGATGTAGTTTTAATTTATATGTGTCTGATCAGAAATAATATTGATGGCTTTCTCACTTGTTTGTTGGCCATCTGTCTACCTGCTTTTTGAAGTTATGTTCAAAAATATTTTGTATCTTCACCCAAAAATGTTTATTGATTTTAGATAGAGAAGAAGGGGAAGAGAGAGGAAGAAGCATCAATGTGAGAGAGAAACACTCACTGGTTGCCTACCATATACACCCTGACTGGGAATTGAACCTACAACCTTTGGTATACAGATGAAGCTCTAAATAAGACACCTGGTTAGGACTGTTGAAATATTTAAATCAGGGTTTTTTTTAAGAATAGAATTTTTTTAAAGATTTTATTTATTTATTTTTAGAGACAGGGGAAGGGAGGGAGAAAAGGAGGGAGCGAAACATCAATGTGCGGTTGCCTCTCATGTGGCCCCCACCAGGGACCCAGCTTGCAACCCAGGCATGTGCCCTGACTAGGAATTGAACTGGTGACCCTTTGGTTTGTGGCCCTCACTCTGTCTACTAAACTACACCAGCCAGGGCATTGATCGGTTTTTATATTGGATTGTTTGCATTTATTATCAATTTGTAGGTATTTATAATTCTGTATACCCATCTTTGTATACATTCTTTGTGTGTTATGAAGTGGTAGATTTTTACCGGTTTATAGAAGATATGTATTACTTTTTTCAATGGTGTCTTGCAATATTCTGTCTCATTCACTCTTCTCTGATTTTAATTATTTTTTTCTACTTCTTTTTAGTTCAACCTCTTTTCCTTTTCCTGAATTTTAAGTGATACTATAGATCATTAATTTTAAATATTTATTTTCAATAAGACCTTATTGAAATTTTCCTTTAAGCATTGTTTTAGTATATTCCAAAAAGTCTTTCAGTTTTATATATTTTATAATTTAATTTTGGACCACTGGAGTCTAGAAAAGTGTTATTTTAATATTCAAATTCTTAGGAGTTTAAAAATAATTTATTATTACAAATTTCTAATTTAATTTCATTGTAATCAAAGAACATAATCTGTAAAATAAATTTTATTTTCTTGATGTAGAATGTAGTATTTTTATAACATCAATTAAGTGGTTTGATAGAGTTCATATATTTTATGGATTTTGTGATATTTGTATCTAGTTCTATCAATTACTATGTGAAATGAGAATTTTAAAGAACTCCATATACATTACAGATAGACTAATATCCCCCTATAATCTGTCAATTATTGCTTCATGTATTTTGAAGCTCTATTAGGTGAACACATATTGTATATCTTATTGTTAAAATGAGCCTTTATCATGACAACATATCTCTATTTTTTTCTGCTAACACTGTTTAAAGATTTTCGTCTGATGTCTGTAGAGATGCTGTAGCTTTCTTATGTTTGATATTTGCATTTTTATCATTTTGAATTCATTTTATATTTAATTTCTCTGTTTATTTGTATTTAAACTGTCTCTTATAAATAGCATATATTTTTCTAAATCCCAACTGATGTTCTCTACCCATTAACTGAAATGTTTAATTCATTTACATTTAATATAATTATAGCCAAATCTCAGTTCCTGAGTGCCTTGGCTCTCAGTTTGGTTCTTGAACATGTTGTTCACAGAGAAATATTGAATAAAATTTCACATCACTCTTCTGTACCCAACAACCCTTCCGTGCTGATACCTGTATGATCAGTCATACCTCTTTCGGGCAACAAAGGAGGTTAGATTTTTTAACAAACCACTTCTTGAACAGTTTTCTGGAATGAATTATGTTCAAGAACTGAAGTTCTACTGTATTTACATAGTAAGGTTTCAGTCTACCATCTTGCTATTTGTTTTCTTCTTACCACCTATTTTTCCCTTTATTTCCATTTCATGCCTTCTTATGGGTTGGATAATATTTTTATATGCTAATTTAGTTCTTCTGTTGACCTTTTAACCATATATCTTCATTCAACTGTTTATATAGCTGCTGAAAGGTAGAGTTTCTCGATATCACCACTATTGACGTGTAAACCTCAATAATCCTCTGTTGTGTGGGGCTGCCCTGGGCGTTGGATCACGTTAGCAGCACCCTTGTCCTCTAGATGTCAGCAGCACTGCGCTTTCAGAGGAGCAATCCCATTTCTGCACATACCAAATGTTTTATGAGGGGAAAAATCACAACTTACTTATAATTGATGCTCTAGGGGCTACATACTGCAGTCAAGAGTTATCACTATCGACTTAGCGGTTGCTTCATGTAACATGTGAGAACCTTACACCAGTAAAACAGTTTTATGTCCTCTGCATTGGTACTATCATTGCATTTATTTTATGTATATTCAAGTTTTAAGTCTCACAGAGTAATGTCATCATTTTTACTTTACATATTCATTTTTCTGAAAAACCTAATATATATGAAAAATTATCTTTTATGTTTATCTACACATTCAGTATGTCTATTACTCTTCATTTTTTTTTCTTGAAAATATAAGCTTCCATCTGGTGTCATTTTTCCCTGGAGAACTTCATTTAAATTTCTTATACAGCAGATATGCTGGCAATAATTTCTCTCTGGTTTTTTAAAATAAAAAATATCTCAGCTTAGCCTTCATTTTTTGAAGAGTATTTTTGGGTTTTTGCACTTTAATGTTATTTCATTCCTTCCCCTGTCCATTTGTGCTTATCAACAACTGAGCCTAAAAAGCAAAAACAAACTAAGTCAACAACTAGAACAGTAACAGAATCATAGACATGATCCCATGGAGGGTTATCAGTGGGGACTGGGGGGGGGAAGAGAATGGGGGAAAAGGTACAGGGAATAAGCACAAGTGGCAGGTACAAAATAGGGTGAAGTTAAGAATGGTATAGCAAGTGGAGAAACCAAAGAACTTACATGGATGACCCATGGACATGAACTAAAGGGGGAATGATGCTACAGGGAGGGAGGTGCAGGGCAGGGGGGGAATAAAAGGGGGGAATGGGACCACTGTAATAGCATAATCAATAAAATATACTTAAAAAAGTTATCATCTGTATGTTTGGTCACAAATAATATGTGTAGTTTCGCAGGCTGTTTTTAATGTTTCTCTTAATGTTTATAGTTTGCTGTTTGAATGTATCAGTTGAAGTCATGTCTTTTCCTATGTCCTGCTTAGGAATTTGCTGAGATTCTTACATTTTTCACCAATATTTGGAAATTTCAATCATTGTCTTTTCAGATTTTCCCCTTCATTCTCTCCAACCTCTCCCTCTATGATTCTGATAACAGTTATGTTAGCCTGCTTGATATTGTCCAACAAGTCAAAGAACTAGTTCTTTTTTTCCCAACAATTTTTTTCAATGTTTTTCAAACTGAAGACTAGCCATTGTTTTGCCTTTATATTTATTAGTCCTATCTTCTGCAGCCTCAATGCCAATAGGTCTAATTAGTCTATTTTTCCCCTCAGGCCAAACAATTCTATTCAATTTTTATTTCTCTTTTTTGATAGTCACAATTTCTCTGCTGAGATTTCCTATCTATTCACTTTTCATAATGTTCTCCTTAAATAGTTGAACATATATTTTATAGAGTGTTTCAAAGTCTTCACCTAAAAATACTAATACCTTTACTGTCCCAATGACTGAGTGCCTTTTCTCTAGGGTTGGATGATATTTTACTAGTTCTTTGCATGTCTGGAAATTCTGAAGTATGTTGAATTTAGATTATAACATTTTCTAGTAAAGACTATTGATTTTTTTTTTCCATCAGGTTAAATTACTGCCTGAAACTTGTGGTCCTAATATGTTTGTTTGTTTGTTTGTTTGTTTGTTTTTTATTTCTTGTTTAGAGCAAATCCAGTCTGGTAGTGAACTTAGTCCTAGAAAGTGGCATTTATTTTTGGGCATGGCCATTCCTCGTCCTTGGGAAGTAACTAAATGCTAATGTGCTAAATAATGTCTCTTTACTCTGGCCATGCTTGACTCTGGTATCATTTTTTATCTCTAACTTAACTTTGGGTGAACTTTGCTAGGCCTCTTGTGCCTTTCCTTTACCCGTACAGCCTAGCCTTTGTCTAAAAACTCATGATGAGCCCTGCCGGGTGCTCAGGGGACTGAGTTCCGGCTGGTGAACCAAGGGGTTGCTGGTTTGACTCCCAGTCAGGGCACATGCCTGGGTTGCAGCACAGGTTCCCAGTTGGGGGTGTACAAGAGGCAATCACACATTGATGTTTCTCTCTCTCCCTTCTCCTCTCTCTAAAAATGAATAAACAAAATCTTTTGTAAAAACTACAAAGTATCATTTTTTTTTAATCATGGTGAATCTCTCACAGAATTTTGGAGACCCCTTCTGAAGAGCTCCCTCTTCTCTATGACTATGCCTTATAAAGCTCAGGTGATCCATTAATCTTTTCCCTCAGATCAAGTTCACCAACATTGCTTCGGTTTCCACCTCTTAGCTACAGCAGTACGTGCCACCTGACAAAGAACTGAGATAGAGTTCACTTAATGCATTTTCTTTTCTCAAAGACTACTTTGCTTTGCTCCCTGTTTTCCAATGTCTAAAAACACTTCTCTAATATATTTTAATTAATTTTAAAGTTGTTTTCAGCAGGTATGCATGTATAGTCCTGGAAGAACTCAAAATTTCTATATCAATGTTTAGCATGATTCTCTTTCACTTTTTAAACATGTATTGTTAAATGTACTTTTAAAAGGCATAAGGGTCAAATCATTCACCAGAGCTCAACACAAATAGTAGAAAATTAAGACACATGTAGTAAAAAATGTGAATTGAAGAACAGTCTAAGTCATAACACTGACAACGTACATTTGTGCACACCAATTGTTTTATGTACACACACACATTAAATAATACACATAAGGAAAATCTAAACAAAAACATTAAAAATAATTATAATAATGATGATATTATTGATAATGGATAATACTTTTTCAGTGCTTACCATGTGACAGACATTTACCTGTAGTGACTGCATTGATCTTTACAAGAATTCTGTGAAATAAACGTGATCGTTATGCCCATTCACAAGATAAGCAAATCCCCAGGCACTGAGAGGTTCAATAACTTGCCCACAGTTACAAAGTTAGAAGCACTACAAAGTTTTGGTTTGTATAAAAGTAACATACTTTTGTTGCTCTTCTTGTCTACCCTTTTGATTTGTTTTAGAGTTTGTTTCAGGAATTTGTGAACTGATTTCCCAGCTCCTCTTTTTATTGTTTTAACAATTAACATCTTGTTAACTGTGGACAGGTGTTTCCCAATAGAGGCTTGCACTGCAACCAGGTGTTAATGAAAAAAAGATGTTAGATTAATCAGACGCAGGAACATTACCATGTATCTGAAATAGGGTTGTAATTAGCTTGTTCTATTAAGGGAGAAATATATTTTCTTTCAAAATTATTTCCCATTTTCTGCCAAATTTCAAGAACCTTTAGTAATTCTTTGATTTTCACTTTAGTTTAAGGTAAAATGTGCTTATTTAATTTATGTAAATGTAGCCTTCATCAGTGACTTTATATCAAAATTAACACTGTGAATACTCACTGCTAAATAACATGCTTTATAATGTAAAATTTAGACTGGGAGTAACAGGGAGGGTGGAATAACGCATAATAATACATTTGTGACACAAATAACTTCTTTACACACTAAACATGTTCTTTCAATCCCTTGCTATATGCTTTCATGAAACCAAGTTCATATACTATTCAGGATTTTATAAAGTAATTATATTGGAATTTCCAATGACCTGTTCTAATATAATGATATATGTAAAGAGTAAGTTGTTAGGAACCTTTTCACAATGATGATTATAGCAAGTAAGTTGAATACTTCTCCCAAACTAATCACAATTAAGAATTTTGAAATAATGGCCAGAACATTTGATTCAATAAGGAAATAATAAGATAGCATTTTATATCTTTATAAAACACATGAAAATCATCCACCAATTCCTGTGAGTAAAGCTGAGTTGTGTGCCTCTGTATACATCTGGTGGAAAATAAATTGGTAAAATATACCAAGATATGTGTAGGGTAAGATAGGGAAGGAATGGCAGAGTGTGGCAATTTCCATAAATGCATGCTATTGAAGTAATCAAAGAGGTTGAAAAGTTTACATTTTAATGTAAATGACGGTGCGAGTAGAGCAGAATTGAAGGAACAGATGTTTGTCATTTAAAATAGGGTGGCCACTGCAGATATCACTGAAAGATAGCATTTCATCAGCAAAGATGTGTAGAGGTAAATATTTTTAGTTATTTTTGACTCTTAAATTAGAGAGATCTGGGAAGTAGCATTCTTTTCCTCTCCACCCAGATGGATGGACAATACTGTTAAACTGAAACCCAAATTTTATCCATTGTATTGCTAATGCTCACATCAACATAAGCTAAATATATATATTTGGACTATTTCTGGGATTCTTTTCTAATGTCATTTATGTATTTTTTATTGCTGAGTTTATAATACATGGTGTTAATTTATAATGTATATATGAATATGATCTATAATTTACAGATTTGTATTAAAATGTATGCTAAAATTATGTTTTGAGGTGTTGATACAAAGAGATCTGATCAGATCACTGGAGAGGAGAAGGGAGGGGCCAAGGAGGAGACTGCCTGAGGCAGTGGTAAACACCCTAGGACTGGAGTGGCTGAGGAGCTGAATGCTTCCAAAGTACATGGAATTATGGGCTAAAAGATCTGAAATAAAAGAAGGGCTGTCGGGCTCTCTCTCTTCTTCATCTGGATGCCTGGGTGATCCTGTTACAGCTGCGTGTTTCCAAACAGATGGTATTGTGGACGGAAAGGAACTCCGGGCGCAGTTTAGGATCAGACTGGCCTGGCTGCGGGAGGCGGGGTTACTGTTCTGTGAGTGTTCTAGAGGGGACAAGATCTGTGGCAGGAGCCTGCCATTCTTCCAAAACTGTGTGGCTCTTGTATTTTATGTTGTTTTAGTTTGTAAACTAACCCTATAGAAATAAGATAATTTTATACCTCTTTATCTCATTTTCTTTAATGTTTATAACCAACAAAGGTTTTTTTTTTCATTTCATTTTAGGTTTATTCTTTGCCACTTTAAAATTTTTGTTGCTATAATAAATGAAAATTTTTCTATTATTTCTTAATTAGTTATTGCAGGTTTGTTACTTATATATATTGATGCACAGCCAGCCCTACTGTTAAAACGTCTTATTAGTTTAACTTCTGAATTAATTTGTTTTTAATTCCCTAGTGACACATTTTTATTTCCAGTTAATAATGACAGCTTACTCATTCTTTTCCTTTCCATGAAATATTTTTGGATTGATTAGAAACTTTACAACAATATTAATTATTTTCATGTTCTTCATTATAACAGGAATATTTATTATGGTTTAATAGTTCATATGATAATTGCTATGTTTATAACTGAAAGTTTTAATCAGATAAAAGTAGCTCCCATTTATTCAGATTCACTAAGACAATCTATCAAAAATGTGTGTAGAATTTTATCAAATGTTTTCCTGCAACTTTTAGGGTGCTTTTATGATTTTGATCTATTAATATAAAGAGCACTAGTAGATTTTTTAAATGATGTACATTTTTTCCTTTAAAAAATATTTTATTCATTTATTTTTAGAGAGAGGGAAGGGAGGAAGAAAGAGAGGGAAAGAAACAGCAATGTGTGGTTGCCTCTCACACTCCCCCAACTGGGGTCCTGGCCCACAACCCAGGTATGTGCCCTGACTGGGAATTGAACCAGTGACCCTTTGGTTCACAGGCCAGCATACAATCCACTGAGCCACACCAGCCAGGGCTAAATGTTGCACGTCTTTTAATTCCTAGTTAGTCATAATTTCTTTTCATCCAATGCTGGATAAATTTGGTAATATTTATATAAAACATTTTTGTTTTCACAGTCAAAAAATCCCATTCCCCATTTTATCCTAGTATTATTGTACAGTACTATTAATCTCTTAAACTAAATTCAGTCATTTTTCAGTTTTCCATAATCTGTAAAAACATTAACATTTCAGAAATATCTATTCTTTGTAAGTTAACAAAATTATCTAAGGTTGGTATCTGTGAAATTAAATATCAACTTAGACATATGATTATTGGTGGTTTTAGGTTTTTGAATTCTTGATATGTGTTTGTGAGTCATATTTTCCTATAAAATGGTCCATTTTATCTGGTTTTTAAAGATATTGTTTAAAATATATATTCATAAGTTTTAGTTTCATCTTTACCTCTAATTAAACTGAATCCTTAGTTTGTATATGTAATCTCAAGCTTTCTTACTATTTTTTTGCTTCATAGTTGGAAGAATGTTACTCCTTTTATAGTATGTTGGTCTTTTTAAAAAACTAAATTTAAAGCTGCTGTCAGTTAACTGTATTATTGTGTTAGTTTTTTAAAAATGATACCTGCTTTATTGCTTTTTTTCATTATTAGGGAAATTCAAAGAAATGAGAAGAGAGTTTCTGACCAGAGTTCTAAGATTCAGGTGGGTCACAGAACAAAAGCAAAATGCCTGCTTCTCAAAGGGAGTCTGCAAAGTGAGAGATTCCTTATGTCAGTCCTAAATGAGAGCCAGGGTTGGTGTCTGAACCAGTAGTTTGTGTCCACAGTCCACCCGGTCTGGTCAGCTATCTCTCATGTCCATGCCAGAAGGATTTGATCAATGTTTTTGTTATCATTCCCACTCAGAAAACTGACAGAGTGAAGTCTTCGGTATGATAAGGCAGCATAATAAAGTGGGATTATATTTTGAAATTGTTAGATAATATTTACAGTTTAAATATATTCAAATATATGCCTGTAACTTTCACTTAATCTTGGCACAGGCTTGTGAGTGGGTCTTTGATGTTTTCCAGAAAAGTAAATAATTTGTATCAAATTATTACATTAAACCATTTCTCAAAAGTTTTAAATCTTTGTCATTTTTCCTCTATTTGTCTGCTTTTATTAAAATTCTGCTATTCAGAATTTTAAATAATTTATCTACATAAAGATTCTTTTCTTACCTCCAGAGAGTCTGAATGTTTTATGCAGATTAAAGCATATTCACATAAAAGCATTAGGTGGAAAAAAACAAAAAAAACAAATTTTCAGAAGCTGAAATGGTATTATAGGTCTAGTAAGCTGCAGTAAATTCACACATGCTACAGCTGCTGCAGAAATATGAAAATGCCATTATAAAATGCAATTTAGGTAATATGTTCTATGCATATGTTTATCATTTCTTCTCAGTCAAAATAAGAATTTAATATTTTGCATATATCCCCAAATAATTGTGCACTGTGTAAAACTTCTAAGAACTATGCAAAGATTATTATATAAAATATGGATTATGAAGTATAAGAAAACGCAAGATGATTTGCCTCCTGCCTAATGTCCCACTATCAAAGAAAAAATTCTAATAAATTTGAAAATAAGACTCTAACAAATTTGAATCCCTTTTAAGTACTTTAAATTTTCTAATGAAGGAAACATCTTCTGCTGAGTTTCTAGTCAGAAAATCCAATAAAGTTTTTATTGAAATGAATAGTCACAGAAAAGGAAAATTTAAAGTAAATTATTTGTACAATTTAATAAGGCCTTTACTCATAAACAGCAAGTAAGTCCTTCATTAAAAAGTCCAATAAGACAACTAAAGGGGGAATCCAAAATGGCTGTAGGGTGGGTAGAAGCTACACTCAGCTGCTGCTGGTGCCAAACCTAATTTACAGCTAAAATTTAGAGCAATCAGCCTGACTAACCAACTGAAGGGTTGCTGTCCTGAAATATTCTGAGGATTTACAGAAGAAGCCGCATAGAAAGTGGTCATAAGGGCAGAGACACAGAAGGGGCTGGGCTCAGCACCAATGGGAAGTGGCTGAAAAGCCAGAGGGATATCTGAGTTACAAAACTCCCTCCTCAGAGGAGTGTAGGATCTCAATCCCACACAGGGACTCCCAATCTAAGTAACAGAGACCAGAAGAGGAGCCCACATAGCATCTGGTAGTGAAAGTCAGTGGGAACTCAGTCCACCTAAGAGAGAAGAGAAACTGCACCCAGACACTGCCTTCCAGGGTCGAGCACTCCTATTTTACACAGCCAACCTGGGGAGTGCACTGTCTGGTCCCCAACTACTGGCAACACCATTCTGCCTTGCTTGGATCCTGCAGAAGGCTCTGCTGACTGCACCCAACAGTAAAATTTGAGGTGCTCATTCTCTGGAGAAGCTCTTCGCAGAGACTCAGACAGTGACTAAACTGTGCAGCTTTGGAAAGAGGACCAATCTTTCCCACCTTGAGCACTGAACCGGCACCCCACACCCCAGACCTGTTGACCTGTTGAATCACTTGACCTGCCCTACCACTCTGAGGCCCCACCCTGTTGAGTTTAGTTCTGCACAGGGTTCAGAGTGTTGCACATTGCACATCTCCTGGGGAAGCTTTCATCTAGAATCAGATGAGAGGGTGCTGGGTTGTGTGACTATATCACAGGGTGTGGGGCATGCCTATCTCCCTTCAACCACAATCTGTGCTATCGAGGGAAGAGGAAGAAGTGCCTAAGAATAACACAAATAGCCTCAGTAATCTTGAGAAGGAAAAACAAATTTTGAGGTATCATACTACTTTGATATCAAACTATACCAAAAGGCCATTATAATAAAAACAGCCTGGCATTGGCATAAGAACAGACATATAGGTCAATGGAATGGAACAGAGAGCCCAGAAATAAACCCATGCATTTATGGTCAATTAATATTTGACAAAGGAGGTAAGAACATACAATGGGGTAAAGAGAGTTTCTTCCATAAATGGTGTTGAGAAAATTGAACAGGCACATGCAAAAAAATAAAACTATAACACCAACTTACACCATATACAAGGATAAACTCAAAAGGGACAAAAGACTGAAATGTAAGTCATGCAGCCATAAAAATCCTAAAGAAAACATAGGCACTAAAATTTCAGGCATTTCTTTTAGCAATATTTTTGCCAGTATATCTCCTTTGGCAAGGGAAACAAATGAAAAAATAAACAAATGAGACTATATCAAACATAAGATTTTACACAGCAAAAGAGACAAACTATCAACAAAATGAAAAGGGAATCCACTGAACGGATTAACATATTCACCAATGAGTCATCTGATAAGGGGTTGATTTCTATAATGCATGAAGAATTTAAAGAACTCAACACCAAGGAGACAAACAACCCAATTAAAAAATGGGCAGAGGACCTAAATGGACACTTCTCTAAAGAGGACATGCAAATGGCCAATAGACATATGAGAAAATGCTCAATGTCACTAGCCATCATAGAGATGCAAACTAAAACCACAATAAGATGTCACCTTCCACCTGTCAGAATGACTATCATCAATAAATCAACAAACAAGTGCTGGTGTGGATGTGGAGAAAAAAGAACCCTAGTGCACTGTTGGTGGGAATGAAGACTGGTGTTTTTCAGTAAAAACAGTAAAAGATTACCTCAAAAAAATTAAAAATGGGACTGCCTTTTAACACAGCGATACCACTTCTGGGAATGCATCTGAAGAAATCAAAACTCTAATTCAAAAGTATATATGCACCTCTATGTTCATAACAGCATTATTTACAGTAGTCAAGATCTGGAAATAGCCCAAGCACCCATCAGCAGATAAGTGGATAAAAACACTGCGCTACATTTACACAATGGAATACTCAACTGTAAAAAACAAACAAAAAAAAGGAAATCTTACCTTTTGTCATAGTATGGATGGACGTGGAGATTACAATGCTAAGAGCAAGACAAAAAAACATATGATCTCACGTATATGTGGAAACGAATGAACATAACAAATGGACAAACAAAATAGGAATAGAGGTATAGATACATGGAACAGATTGACAGTCGCCAGAGGAGAGAGGGAGGAAGCTGGATGAAAGATGGTGGAGGGATTAAGAAAAAAATATATATGCATATGTCACATAGATAGCCAGTGGGAAAGTGGAT
The DNA here is from genome assembly GCA_028533065.1 of Trachops cirrhosus. Taxonomy (NCBI): domain Eukaryota; kingdom Metazoa; phylum Chordata; class Mammalia; order Chiroptera; family Phyllostomidae; genus Trachops; species Trachops cirrhosus. Next base: position 142,503,008 of record CM052539.1, read on the forward strand.
TGGGGTGTAAGTGGATGTGGGCAAATGGGAGAGAAGTAGGGCTGGAAAGAGACTTTGTTTAGGGCGATGGGTGCATGTTGCAGTGTGCAGATGGTATTTTGTTGAGTTGTACACTTGAAACCTGTATGGTTTTGTGGACCAATGTCACCCTAATAAGTTCAATAAAGAAATAAGACACAGAAAATATAGTTTAATCAACACCCATTAATTAAGCTTCAAAGAATACTGCATGGCTAGAAGAAATTAATATAAAAACAAAATGAAAACAGATGTCAGTTGAGAAGAACTTTAAAGTGACTAATTATTTCATTACACAGTTAAAGCATATGAGACTTTAAACTGAATATATGGAACTCAGAAATTATCAAGCAACTATATATGAGAGACTCAAGGGACATAACTTTGAGCCAACATACATAAGTAGGAAACTATTTTAATCATGAACTAGTATAGAAATAGACTCACTCTTCCACTATGCCAAACAATTTTAAGAGCCAATGTTGATTTTGAATAAACCAAACATTATTAGCATTGAAACAGAAGAATCATGTCTTTGACTATTGAAAGGAACTCAGAGCCCCAACTCACATTACTCTAGGGGAAAAAATTTGGAGAACACTTTCACCTATTATTTTGAGAAAAACAAAGGAACTCTGTAATCTATAGACCTAAACAAATGTATTAGCAACAATTAGAGTTTTACCTAAAAAATAAATGGGAATTAGGTAAGTTAATTAGATAAACAGCCTCATTTTATTTCTTTCTTTTGTTCATGTTGGGGAATTTTCGATAAAAAAGAATCCTTCAGTTAATTGGTGTTTAAGATACAATTTTTGAACAATATAAGCAATTTATATGAGCTATAGGAGAAGGGTAAGTATGTTCTTAAAGTAAATAATCAATCTTTATCCATGACCCACATGCCAGGTGGGGCAAACATAGGTTTACAGGTGTATGTGAAATACAGTGTTTATTCTTGTATTATTATTTATTAATTCTTATATTATTTTTCATATGAACAACTGTAAACCTACTTTTGCTATACCCTGTATAATTAATTCTTTTCATTTAGGTTTTGGATTCTGAATTTTAAAAGTCATTTACCATAAGTAAACTCTGTTCCTCATACACCTGCAATGGGATCGTGTCTCACACTTTCCTGTTCCGAAATTGTTTCACAAAATGTCTTAACATGAGCCTTACTGGGCATATTGATCCCACCTTGACCTGATTAAATCTTTATAATGTTTCCTTTTTAACATATGTAAACTAAGGGAAGATGCACAGGCAATATGAGCACAGTGTGCATCTCACAATCACAAAAGCATGCGGTGAGAAACCAGTAACTTTTCCCACTGCACACATCAAATGATTTTAGCTTAAAAACCTATGAGTCCAAAACTTGTTCAATGCACACCCCATACTGTTTTCTATGCCTGCAGCTCTTTTGGCCTTAGTCATCCTTGCAATGAATGATGACTCTCAATTACAGGCAAAGAACCAAAAAACAAACAAATAAATGAAACTCACTGTATTTTCTTTTCCCATCTCTACAAAAAAGGCTTTCTCCTGGAATTTCTTTCATTTATTCTTGACTTAGACTTTCTTTTATTTTTTATTTGTTTTTTTATTTTTTAGACAGAGGGGAAGGGATGGAGGAAGAGAGGGGGAGAAACATCAATGAGTGGTTGTCTCTTTCATGCCCCCTACTGGAGACCTGGCCCACAACCCAGGCATGTGCCCTGACTGGTAATCGAACCAGCAACCCCTTGGTTCACAGGCTGGCACTCAATCCACTGAGCCACACTGACCAGGGCTGACTTAGAATTTTTGAATACAAAGTCCTACTCCTATTAGCCTCTCATCCTTTAAAAAATCAAGGTGAGTAATACAGTGTAGGGAATATAGTTAATACTATTGTAATAACTCTGTATGGTACCAGGTAAGTACTGGAAATATCAGGGGGAACACTTTGTAAAGTATATGATTGTCTAACCACTATGCTGTACACCTGAAAGTAATATAAATAATATTGAAAATAAGCTATAATTAAAAATTAAACAATTTTAAAAAATTAAAAAATAATAAGCAAATAAATTTTAAAAATTAAGGTGGACTTCTTATTTGATTTATATTTCTGAATAGAACAGCACTGAGGTTTAACACTTTGATAAATAGAATAGATTGGAAAATCTTGGGCAGTTAATTTCTAAAACAAACAGATGTTATCAATCTTGATATCTTCATCTGTGTATGAGGAAATCCAAAGTTCAACATGGTTAGAAGGTTTCGCAGCTCCTCAGGGCAGAAAGGACTTGACATTTAGATGTGATTTCAAACTCAGAGCTTTCTATACAGTGTGATTTTATAAGAAAATAATCAATGAAACCATGCATATACAGAAAATTTTGAAGTCTGTTTGTAACAATTGGGGCCCATTGTATGCATGTATATATACAGACGTATTGTTAAACCTTTTGTTGGTATATAAAACTTATCCACATAGAATTTAATGACTTCTTAGCAAGCCTACCCACTTTTCTTAAAACCATTTTGGAATTATCTGTATCATCTACCAAACACTTGAACTTGTGTTAATTTCTATTTTATGTTGTAAAAAGTTTTGGCTGGGTGAAGATGAAGAACAAAGATGTGACCCCAGAAGATTAGACTGTTAGTGAATTTTCATTACAAGATAAAAAGAACATGTGCTGAGAACCACCAACCCCCTGTCCTCACCATTGTGCCTATAAACACCCATTGGTTAAATGAAAAGGAAGACAAAACCCCTTACTACTCAGAAAAGTAACATCGTTATACCTGTATCCTCAAATAAGTTTTAAAGGCTCTATGATGAAAATTATAACACAGACCTGTCTAATGGATTAAAATGTAATTGCCATCAGGCTGAAATGAATATTTGCATGTTCTATATTGTTGAATTAGTAAAGCGGTTACCTTTCACATATAATAAATCTGGTGATCACAATAAAAAGATTTTAGCATGTTATAAACTATGTTTGCATCCCATCAAAACACATGTGTTGAAACTCTAACCCCCAATGTGATGGTATTTGGAGATGAGATTATCAGGTGTTAATTAGGGTTAGATGAGGTCATAAGGGCGGATCTCTCAGAGGAAGAAAGTTGAGAGCCTCATAAGAAGAGACAGCAGAGAGCTCCCTTTCTCTCTGTGCCATGTTGTGAAGAAGTCAGTGAGCGCACAGGAGGATGGCAGCCACCTACAAGCCAAGGGAAGAAGCCTCATGATGAAACCTACCTTACACGTGCCTTGATCAAGGACTTCCTAGCCTCCAGAACTCTAAGAAATAATTTTCTGTTGCTTACATCACCCAGTCTATGGTATTTTGATATGGCAGCCTGAACTAACCCATATCACATCATCAACTGACAAGAAAATTTAGGACCTAAAAATTATGACTATTCTTGGTTTGTTTCCAAAAGCAGAAACAAAAATTGTAAAAGCAAATATTTTTAAAAAACAAAAAACTTGAAAGATTTTATCATTACTAATTGTGTCTCCTTTTAATGTTTTATTAATTATGCATTTACTTTCAAAAGTTATATCTTTTATCTCTCATATCTCTTTAATAAATCCATGTTTGAGATTTTTAGTACTACACTGTATAAACTATAATAATTTAAAAGAGTAAGAAATTCTGCTTTGTGTTTCTTCTAATTTCATTTACTTTTTTTTTAAGATTTTTATTTTTATTTATTTTTAGAGAGGAGAAGGGAGGGAGAAGGAGAGAGAGAGAAACATCAATGTGTGGTTGCCTCTCATGTGGTCCCCACTGGGGACCTGGCCTGCAACCCAGGCATGTGCCCTGACTGGGAATCGAACCTGCGATGCTTTGGTTTGCAGCCCACGCTCAATCCACTGAGCTACGCCAGCCAGGGCTATCATTTAGTTTTTTAATTGCAAGTATATTCTATTTATTTTATTTTTCCATTGCTGTCTTACATTAGGCTTTTGTGGCAATGTCACAAGTGTTTTCTATTTAAAACAAATAAGCAAACTGATAGATCATAGATAGATAAAAATATACATAGATACATATATGGACAGACTTATTGGAAAGATGATGTCATTCTTTATATTTATCTCATGCTTTTTATATACATTCTTCTTTCAAATTTCAGACTAAAGTTTAATATAGTCACACTTGGAGGGGGGAACTCCACTAAAAAGAATATTAATTCTCTAGTTTCACAGAGAACAGTTACACAATTTTAAATGGAGCACTCTGTACATGTCCTTTTACCTGTATTAGTAAAAGGTAAAATTGGAAATATTTATTGAATCACTTCTACTTTATAATTTCATAATAATATATCTAAGTATTTAGAAAAATGCAATAAATTTTAGTAATGAATTTCAGATTTTCTGAGAGTCTTATACACTAAAACTAAAAATATCTCAAAGTCACATAAATAGTGCATTTATACTTGCAATATTATATTAACATTTATGTCTAAGGAGAACAGAGTTATGTCAATCAGTATATAAAGGAAAGCCATTGCTTTCTGCCTATTTTAAGAACTAAATATATAATACATTATTCTCTATAACAGTCACAAATATGAATTACATAAAAGAAACTTAGTCCTTATTTAGCCTAGTAGGTTTTTATCTCTTTCAAGTGGTGACTAGCTCACAACACACATTGGTTCCTTGTATCAAAAGTATAGAAGCTCCAGGATCTGTGATCCTCTATACCCACACTAGTAGATGCCTAAGGGCTGACTCAATTTCAAAGATGCCAAACAATTCCCTGGCAGGAGGAAAGAAAAAAAGGCAGAGGACAAAGACAAGGGCCAGCTGAGTTCATCCTCTTTCTTCAGAGCTTTCATGTAAATAATGCCAAATGATTTTAATTGCAGTGCACTGACCAGAACTGTGTCTAACAGTCATCTCCTGGCAGTAAGGGAGGCTAAGGAAAGTAGCTTTGTAGGTGGGGCTGTCAACCTTTGCTGTCACCCGCCAAATCAACCAGATTGGTCAGTTAAGAAAAAATGGATTGGTGATTGAATAGGTGACTCCTATCATGTATCTTTTCTTACCACAATGCTATGAAGCTTCACATCTGTAGGAAAAGAAAATTGGAAAACTCATAAATATGTGAACATTAACAACACATGCATGACTAAAGAATTGGTCAAATAATAAATCAAAAAGAAATAAAAATATATTGAAGCAAATGAAAATGAAAACAAAACAGACCAAACTTTAGATGCCATAAAATCAGTTCTAAAAGGAAAATTTAAAGTGATAAACACCTACATTAAAAAAAAAGAAAAATCTCTTCTAAATGACCTAACTTTACACCTTAAGAAACTAGGAAAAGAAGGACAAATCAAACCTAAAGTTAGCAGAAAGAAGGAAATAATTAAGATCAGGGTAGGAATAAATGAACTAGAAAATAGAAAAACAATAAAAATATTAATAATGCAGAGTTGTTTTTAGAAGATAAAATAAATTGACTGACCTTCAGTTAGACTAATAGAGAGAAAACTCAAGTAAATAGAATCAAAAGTGAAAGATTAGGCACTACAACTAATCCCCAGAAACACAAAGGATTATAAGAAACTATTATGAACACATGTGCCAACAAATTGGCTAACCATTTCGAAAAGTACACGTAGCCATTTTAGCAGTTATAAGGCAGCAGCTATAGTTTATATGCTATTTTTTTCAGAATTTGTTATTATTTTCTCACCACTTTTCTAGCCTTTCTGAAGGCAATGTCATATGTGTAAAACAACACCGCCACTCTATGGACCAATATTTGTATCAGGTAGCTCTTTCTGCATAAACACCCATTCCAAAATTTATTGACTTGTGACAACAGCCATTTACTTACTCATGATTTTGTGGATCTGAAATTTGGTCTGAACTCAACTGGGCAGGTCTGCTAGGATCATTCATATGTTAGTAGTCAGCTATCAATTATCTAGGAGTCTCTCCTTGCTGGAATTGAGTGGCTACCAGCCGAGCAGCTGGATGATTCTTCCAGCCTGGAGCAGACTAGTTTCAGCTGGCCTCACATGCCCGTCTGCTAGTGAATTGGCTTTGACTAGCTGATTGGGATAGCAGCTTCACTCCGTGTAGTATCTTATATGCCAGGCTTGTCCATATGTTAACCTTCAAGTGCCAAGGCCAGCAAGAGTAGAAGCTACAAAAAACCTCTTTAGATCTAAACTTGGAACTGGCACAGTGGCACTTCTTCTCAGTCCTATTAGTCACAACAAGTCAGAAGTCTATCTCGTACTCAAGGATTGGGAAAAGGAATTGCATCTCTTCATAAAAGGAATGAAAGTAATGAGTCCATTTGGCAAGCTATGTATGGTTTCCAAAGAAAATAGTTAACTTAGCCTGAATTTTTCCAAAGTGCAGAGCCTAAGGAAAAGACAAGCACGCAGATGGTTTATTCTCAAAATATTCATAAGAATTAGTAATTAAAACCATTATGTGAAGAAAAAACCCAGAAAACTACCCCAAGGATGCATTAGTGAACCGGTCACTGGTGTGGATGACTGGGGCCACCGCTTGGTTAGTTTACAGGGGTGCACCAACGCCTGCCCTGACCAGTCTGAACTTTCCAGGGGCCATGCAGGTAATGTCAAAGAAACTACAGATACCATCACATTTGAATCCTGTAAGTGTTTGAAATGTGCTATAAATCCAATTCTTCTGAGAAGCACATTTGTTTTTTGATTAACTATCTGGAACATGTGGGAAAATCACTTGGACATTTCTGCAGTGATGGTTCTGACACCCATGACTGGAGAAACAGTGTGAGACTTCTGGCATTTGTACTTGCCAACCAGGGAAATCTCCACAGGATGAGTCTCTGAGCCCGCTGAACCCCGTGGCTGGAACACCGTGTAATGCATGGCCTTCGGAAACCTCCACCCCTACTGAAACCATGATGGCATATTGGGTCCCTTAGTAACAATAGCATCAGCTCACACCCTGTATTCAATGGCTCTAAAAAGGTCTAAGTGTTACCCCTTCCCCAATATATAGTTAAACTGGCAATTAGCCATTGATCACTTTGGAAAAATATTAACAAGTGTCTTAGGTATATATTTATTATTAAAATTTACTACAGGGTTCTTATTTAAGGGGACCCTTCTTTAAGTTAAATTAATGCACTTTGAGAATGAGAATTGGATTAAAACTGAAGATTGAAGAGGAGATTAAAAGTTTCCATTGTGATGGCTCACACCTGCATTCTGCTAGCCAGATATTTTACTGGATATGTCGTTAATTAACCTAGATTGACAGCCATTTTACTCCTAAGAATACAGTGATTGATATATTAGCCATGATACATACAACTGCATGTTAAAGAAACTTGGTTGCAATACTGACTTGGCTGCCCACTACTTTAATTATATCCTTCCTGTCACTGATATTTAAGTGACTACACTGGGCTTCTAATATTCCAGAATTCCCACATCCTCGTTGGTGCTAAGGAGGAAGTTTTATGACAGCATCTCCTACTGTCCATCGTGGTGCATATAGCACCGCCTACACTAAACTTCTTAAATATGAGGTTTATTACTTCCTTATTGAATGAAATTTAGTATGTGTTATGGGGAACCAAACCAGGGCGTAGATTCTCTGATCTAAAATAATAAATTTATTAAATGTCTCTGCCTTCATGAATCTTGGGACATCTCTTTAATTCTTGGACACAGTGATTTGGGCATCTGACCTATAGGCTGCTGATGTGCCCAAGCTTCACAGAGCCTTCCATTCAGCATACTAGCTCTGGTTCCAAGAGTCCTTGCCAGGACTTCAAACTCTGACTCAGGGGAGAGTGCTCTCACATGAAAAATTTGTTTTCACTTCTCGCCTTTTATTAAAATCTTCCTGATACAATACCCACAGGAGCCTCTCCCACCTGTATTCCCAAGTTCCTAGTATACTTTCAGTGAAGTTTTGCAATTCTTTCTGGGTATTGGCTATTTAATTACAGAGAAGAGCTTATGTCTCTGTGCTCAAGTTATGCTGCAACATCTCTCTCGTTATTCTTTGGCAGGCAATGAGCAGTGAGAGGCATTTCTTTAAAGAGGAAAACCATAATGCTATGAGACACCTTTGTGAATTAAAGTCTCTACAGTGTATCCTCTAACTGGGGGAGGAACATTTTTCTACTGACCTGGAGTGTTCAGGAAATGGAGATTCTCAAACTTGTCTACACAAAGGTCCAACATTTCTTAGGGTATTGCTTTTTCTCTATCAGGTTCATAATTTTGGCATAGGAGATCCACAGAGACTGTTTCTTTTGTAACTACCAGTAATAATACTGTATTATTGACTTGTGACAACAGTCACTTTCTTACTCATGATTTTGTGGATCTGAAATTTGGTCTGAACTCAACTGGGCAGGTCTGGTAGGATCATTCATATGTTAGTAGTCAGCTATCAATTATCCAGGAGGCTCTCCTTGCTGGGATATATTTGAGAGTTGCTAGGAAAAATTATAACTATGTATGCTAACAAATGTTAACTAGACTTATTGTGGTGATCATTTCATAACATATACAAATATCAAATCATTTATTATACAGCTGAAACTAATGTTATATATCAGTTATACCTCATAAAATTAAATAAATAAGCAAACAACCAGATATATATTAATTAACTCAATGACTCAAACATTTCATTTTCATCTACCCATTCTCAGGAAGATGTGATAGAATATGTTTCACAAAATGAGGAAGTACAACAAAAACAAGGATGCCATCTCTGAAATGGGAGAACCAACATGGAAAAAGAGCAAAGGAACCACCAAGCAGCAGTTCCCAACCTTCTTGGCACAGGGGACCAGTTTCACGGAAGAAAATTTTTCCACTGTTTGGGGTGAGGGGATGGTTTTGGGATGATTTGAGCACATTATATTCAAGCTCACCTCCTGCTGTGCAGCAATGTCCCTAACAGGGCTGACTGGTACAGGTCAGCCGCTGGGAGCCTGGGGACACCTGCTCTAATGTGATGGTAAAGGAAAGTTCTAAGACAAACGCTCTGCAGCCAGCCTGGAGTTCAAGCCCAGTTTGGAGAAGGATAGTGACTTCTGTTTGATCAGATTAGATCAGTTAGACACAGTAATAATGTCAGGTGATTGGGGAACTATATATAATAAATAATTTATAAAATTATTCAAATAAAATATTAGCAAGTATTGTCTCAAAAATTGTTACAAGGAATAAAACAATTATTGTACACAGATGACTGAGTTGAAAATAATATTTACAGTTATGATAATGTAAATGTTGAATATTTATAAAGGGAAAAATATGGCATAACTATATTAGAAATATGACAGAAAAAGTGTATGTTTGAGGAGAGCAGTGAGGAAAGTCAAGTTCTCATGTTTTTCCATAGAAAATCAATAATTAATATCTAGAAATGAAAATAAAAAGTATCAGAATATGACTGTATATATCAGAAGAATTAGTTAACAATATAAACCATATTTACCTCTGAAAAGTAGGAATCTGATGAGGAGAGTTGAGACAGGGGATTGATCTTTGTTGTAAGACTTAAAAAATATTATGAAATTATGCGTGTTATTATTGTGATATATTCAAATTTCAAAATCAGAAACCAAATAACAAAAGGAAAAGGAGTGGCAAGAATACAACTTTGTTTCAGTAAATAATACAGCATTGCTATAGCTCTACAGAATGTCCATTCTATAATTACCCAGATTACAAACATAACATCCATTGCTTGGTAATAAAACCCATAAAATTTTAGAGTTGAAGAATTTCAAATATATAACAGATGTGTTTTATTCTCAACTATGACACTTACTAGCTGTGTGGCCTTGAATATATTACTTAGTCTTGAGAAACTCGCTTTCCTCATCTGTATATAAGGGTTAGAACTGGTGTGAGGATTTAATAAAGTAATCCATTTAAATATCCACCATTTTTCCTAACACTCAAAAGCTCATATGAAAACACAGATATTTATCATGTTCTAGGAATCAGTTTTTAAATTGTCAAAATAATATAATCTATCAGTGAAGTTACTGTACTCATTGTAGTTACCGAATTACAGTTGATAAAAAAATCACAAATACAAATAATTACATTGAAAGGGTCTGTTCTCATAATTTCCCAAGCTGACATCATTCACCGCATTCCTCATTTTGATGCTTTTATCTAAGTAAAGGCATTGGTCCCTGCATGAGAATAACAGGAAAAATATAGTTGTTTTAGGTAATTCATTTTAAAATAATGAGTACTTTAGTAATTTTTTCAATTCATAAAAGAGACATACTATCTCATAATATCTCTAGATCGTTCTAAACAAATTGATGTTTCCTTTGTGCCTTGTTGTTACTTTATATGGGTATCATACGTCAGTGTTCAGCAGGGTTGAATAGAAATACAGCTGTGGGCTTTGGACCGCTCAATACAAATGAGAGATAAGCAGGAAAAAATATGTTCAATGTCAATGCTCCAGTATAAGTTAGAAGCTAGAAACATAAAAACGCTAGTAGGAGATGTAATATATGGAAAAGGTTTTGCCTAACCCTACTTTCTGACAGAGAATGATGGTTCTCTTCCATTCGATGTTATAAACTGCTTATCTCAGCTGCAGGGCTGATACCGATTTCCATGAAGCAGATGGTGGTGAATCATAGTTAATGAAAATGTGCAACTGCTTTAAATGTACGGAAGTGTGGTTTGTTGGTCTCTCAATAAGGACACTGCAGCAAACATGCATTTCCCTTTTCGGTAACATCTGAGTGAAGCTATTTTAAGTGTATTTAGTCAAGGCCAAAGTTTCATTATTTCTTCATCAAAGTGTCCTCTGTTATACTCATTTCAAAGAGACCAATGGATGGATCTTAGCTACACAATGTAAATAATTGGTTATTTATATTTTACATCTATTAAATATGCCAATATTACAAGTATTATGGTAAGTTTTGAAAGTGTTTTTATTGATACTTTGTTTAGAGGAATACACAGAATTTTGAGCAAAAGCGATTTCTCTTTATTGTTACGCATTATCTGAATAATTTTTCCAGTATTTAAATGTCACCTTGAGAGAGATTACAGGAGTAAGAAGAGTACTTAAAGTACTCTTTGGCTAAAATAATTTATATTTTTAAAGGAGGGACATAAAAAATACATTGCAAACTAAAGGAAATCATGGTGAGCCCATGAGAAGAAAGGTTTTAATGGTGATAGAAGCAATATGAATAAATGCTAAAGGAATCAAAGCCAGAAGTAAACAGCCATCAGGGGGAATTAGTTCTGGAATGGACATTATTCATCTGTGCATGCGTACATTCAATCATATCTTATATATTTATTTATGAGGAGATTAAAGTTACTAAAAATGTGGCATTACTAGGGCAAAATCTATTTGAATATGAATCACTAATTCATCACTGATAATTTAGATGCTTGGGTCATGTATTTAACACATTATTTGTAAAATGTGAATGATTTAAGTCATACCTCATAGGATTGTTTGGTTATAAAGAGACAGTTTATATAAGTAAAATAGCATAATATCTTGCCAAAGGTAAGTACCCAACAATTATATCTCCCTTGCTTTCCCCATTTTTATCGCCCCCTAGAACTGCTTTGAGAAAATAGCATATACTGGCTGTATTTTTAAAATACTTTAAAAATATTTTAACATTTTAAATATGAGAAAAAGGAAGCCTACTTTAGCCAACAGATCTGTACAATGTTAAACTTCCATCTATGTCAATGAATGGTTCTCAGCCCAAGGTGGCTTACCTCAGGGGAATTTGGAAATTATTGAAAGCATTTTGGGTTATCACAACTGTGGAAGTACTACTAGTATCTGGTGAGCAGAGGGCAGCAATTCTGTTAAACATCTTAAAATACACAAAATACAGAGAAGAGCTCTCCCTCTCAAAGAAGTATCCAGTTCAAAAAGTTGAGGTTGAGAAAATCTGGTCTGTTTAATGAGAATAGTCCCTAATGTTTAATAAAAAATTTTAGATGAGTGTAGAAATAGTCCATTTTTTTTCCTTCAGAATAAGAGTTACCTTATAAATTTTAGGAGAGAAGAAGATAAAAATGGTAAAATTACAGTGTAAGGCAGAAATAAGAGCTCATATTTTTCTTACTGAAAGACATAGGTTTGCATAACTGATTCCAACAAGTACAGTCTATGAGGAAAGTATGCAAATAACCTCAATGTCTCTGACCATCAATTTCCACAGCTAAAAAATAGGAATAATAATACCTTTCTTTTAGGGCTATGAAAATTAAATCAAATAACATATATAAAATTTCTCTGAATGTATGACAAAAGAGATGCTTAAAGAATAAACACTTTGAATATATAGTGATAAGGCCAATAATAAACTGTACTTAGAATAAATTTATTCTCTTAACCAAAATGATTTTATTTTATTTTGCATTTTTAAGTAATTTTATTGATTGTGCTATTACAGTTTTCCCAATTTTTCCTCCTTTATCTCTCCTTTACCCTGCCCCTCCAACATTCCCAGCATTCCCCCCACTTAGTTCATGCCCATGGGTTGTACATATAAGTTCTTTGATTCCTCTGTTTCCTATACCATTTTTATCTCTCCCCATCTATTTTATGCCCACTAATTATGCTTCTTCTTCCCTGTACCTTTCCCCCCCTATTCCCCCCTCCCCACTGAACTCCCTCCATGTGATATCCATTTCTCTTATTCTGTTCCTGTTCTGGCTGTTTGCTTAATTTTTGTTTTCACTGTTTTTGTTTTCTTTTAGGTTCATTTGTTGATAGTTGTGAGTTTGTTGTCATTTTATTGTTCATATTTTTATCTTCTTTTTCTTAGATAAGTCCCTTTAACGTTTCATATAATAAGGGCTTGGTGAGGATGAACTCCTTTAACTTGACCTTATCTGGGAAACACTTTATCTGCCCTTCCATTCTAAATGATAGCTTTGCTGGATAGAGTAATCTTGGATGTAGTTCCTTGCCTTTCATGACTTCAAATATTCCTTTGCAGCCCCTTCTTGCCTGCAAGTTTTCTTTTGAGAAATCAGCTGACAGTCAGGAAGTCCAGGAAGCTCAGAGAGTCCCAAAGAAGATGGACCCAGAGAGGAAAACACCAAGGCACATCATCATTAAGTTACCCAAGATTAAAGACAAAGAGAAAATCCTAAAAGCAGCAAAAGATAAGGAGACAGTTACCTACAAAGGAGTTCCCAAAATGATTTGATTTTAAATTCAGCACGTAAGTTTGCATTCTGACCTTAGAAGCCAAATGTTTACAATTTTTTACGATAGATCAAAGGACAATGTAATCATATTGATAGCTAGTCTGAATGTCTGGTCAACCATCCAATGTTTTTCTTTTTTTTTTTCTGGCCTTTTCCTATAGCCATTTTAAGTACATGTAACCATTATGAATCTTCAAGATTAATGTTGTGTAAAAAAAACCTTCACCATGAATAATTTTCTTTATTCTGATTTTAAATTACCATATTCATCTAAAATAAACTAATATATTGACTTAAAAGAGACAACAAGGGAAATAAGGAGAATTCACTGAGGAGCAGCGGTGTATTATAAAGAAAATTCCTAAAAACTGAAATCCCAGTAAACAAGAGCTGATTACAGGAAGGTCAGTCAATTTAATTTTTTTTACTTTTTATTCTTGTTCAATCACAGTTGTCCCCATTTTGCCCCATTACTCTCCCCTGCCCTACCCACCCCCACTGCCCACCTTCAATCCCCCCCATTGTCTTTGACCATGTGTCCTGTATACATGTTCCTTTTGCTGAGTAATTCTAATGTCAAAATTAAAATCTATGAAGTATTTCAGAACCTCTGAAGCTTCAACTTGTTCTTACAGACTATGAGTCATAATTACGTATTTGATCCCAAGGAATGCAGTGGAGTCTGCAGGTCTAAGGTATATTACTAGGAATTTCCAATGATACCTGATCACTAATAAATAGAAGATATAGACAACTGCTATTTCAGAATCCAAATACTAGTCAAAATCCTATACTATTATTATTATCTTACATTAATATTGCATGATATGCCTAATAACACACAAATTGTAAGATATTAAAATTTAACCTAAGTAGAGTAAAAATTGTTTTTTTCCTGTGACTTGGTGGTACCATTAGAAATTATGATTGAAATGACTAGACAAGTTTATTTGCTTACTAGGGGTCTATTGTATAAAGTGAAATACTATTTTATGGGTTAAAATTGGCTTTTAAATAAAATTTCAATAAAATTTTAAAGTATACATAGTAGAAAATTCATATAACTTTTGCTACAGTAAAAATAAAACTTACATCTACCTTGAAAATAGCTAGAAACCACAGTGGAAAATGTAACACATGGCAATAGACAATGTTGCTTTAATGTTACCAATTGATTTGAAAAAGCTAAATGCTACAGAAATTCTGGAGAGAGCTGAAAAGTGTCTTTATTAGATAAACTAAACAGAAAGTCTTCTTTATAACTTTTTCAAATAGGTTTTCTATATGACAGAACTACAGCCAATATCATACTCAATGGGCAAAAACTAAAATCTTTTCCACTAAGATCAGGAACAAGACAAGACTGTCCACTTTCATCACATCTATTCAATATAGTTCTGGAAGTTTTAGCCACAGCGATCAGACAAGAAAAGGAAATAA
>CM052539.1:142518201-142554253 GCA_028533065.1 Trachops cirrhosus
AATATAGAGGACACATGGACAAAACTAGGGGGGTTGGAAAGGGGAGGGAGGAGGGGAGGGATGGGTGGATTGGCTGGAATGGGAATAAAGGATAGAAACTGTACTGAATAAACTAAAATAAAAAAATTTTTAAAAAAAGAAAATTTTCTTTAAATTTTGATCTCTTGTAAAAGAGATGACAGGCAGGCAATAATTTTCTCTTCTGTCTGACAATAACATTCATAGATAATTTAATAGAGATTGCTTCAAATTTTTCCAGTGTTTAGGGACTACAAATTAAAAATTCCAAAGAAGAGAAAAATAGTCATGTGAGTTTTTTTTAAAAAAGGAGAGCCAGAATAATATCAAGCTTTGTTATCTTCACATAAACATGTTACTGGTAAACATGTTTTACAAAGTTCTGAGAGATTGTTCTGCATATAAAATTATTTACCCTGGCAAAGTATCAAGTAAATTTAAAAGCAAAATAAATACTTGCTTAGAAGTTCAAGATTTCAGAAAATCCAACCGCTAGACATTCTTTTAGGGAAAACAAAAATATTAGGGAGTGCATACTGTAGCAAAGTAAACAAAAGCCATTGAATCTGGAAAAAGATTATGGGACAAAAGAAATATAGATGAAAAATTGGTGTCTTGAATTTTGTATGCTGTGAATTGAAGACTAATGATTATTTTACATAAAGCACAATAAGTGTTACATCTTGGCATTATGCAAGGCAAAATAAAATAAAACCAACAAATAAAGACAGAAAACAAAAAGCGGCCCTCCAAAGTCCATTGGTTATCCAGCACCACAAAAGAGAAGGGGCCTCCAGCTTCCGCCTAATAATATGGAGAGCTCAAAGGGGCACTGCCCGCATCTTACACTGAAAAAGAGCTGGATTGACATCAAATTATAACTTGTTTTGAAACCTTTAAGTTACCGAGATCGACCAATGAGCATCAAACACCAAGAGAGTGCATGCAGAGCAGGAGGACACACAAGGACACAGGAAGCGCTCACCCGGGGTTCATGGAACCGGGCACTGGTAAGAAGAGTTTGGCTAGAATAGTCTGCACATTGCTGAGGGCTGAGTGCAGACTGTGCAACAGTTGAAACCTCTGGGAGGTCAAGAGATTAGGGATCCATACATTTTTACAAGTTCTTATTCCATCAGTGGACCCAGGTGCTCACAGAAAAGATTGAAAACAGACCCCCCAAAAGTGAGGTGAAGGTGTTCCCTTCTGTTAAGGGAAGAGAACCACCATGTGAGAGGGCAAGAAATTCCATAAAGGAAATTCCATTTTCCTCTGCCAGTGCTGTCACAAACTTGGTCACTTAAACATTGTTTCTTCTCAGAGCTCTGAAGGCTAGACCCCTGAGATCAACGTGTGAGCAAGGTTGCTTCCTTCTGTTGACCGGAAGAGAGAACACTGTTTATGCCCCTTTTGACTTTTGGCAGTTTGCTGGCAACGTGGGTGCTCATTGTCCTGCAGATACATCACTCCATCTCTGCCTCTGTGGTCATGTGGGTTTCCACTTTCATGCATCTCTGTATCTGTGTCTAAATATTTCTTTTTAAAAAAGAATGTAGATCACAGTGAATGTAGATCACAGTAAACAGTGATTTAACTGTTTACTTCTGTAAAGATCCTATCTCCATTGTCAGATCCTGAAATAATGGGAGTAGAACTACAACACATGTTTGGGGAGACAAATATTAACATCCACTAGCTATACAAGCCTTCATCTGTGAAAAGGGCAAGAAGAATGGTTGCCCTTAAAGCACAGGTAAAATTCTTTACAGCTGGGAGAGGGAACAATGAAAAAAATTCTACTTCTGAATGAGACAATATTCTGTGCTGAGGCCCCAACTACTGCTGACAGAGAGAGACAATAGAGCTGAGAAGACCACACCTTCTAGACCCAGGAACACAGAGCATGGCCATGACTGAGGCTTGGTCAGAAAAGCAACAAACGCATCCCACACTGCAGTCTAGCAAGCTACAAACAGCAAGTAGTAGCAGAATACTTCTGAGAGTGGCAGGAGAGAGACATGAGTATGTGTGCAATCAAAACCTCAGAATCAAACACATTTCTCTAATAAACCATCCCCCAACACTAAACATAGCTCTTGCTACAAAAATTTGAAATCTGATTTGTAATGAGGGTAACCATAGCAACAATAAAACAGACCAAACCAAATCCTAAATACATGAAATCAAACTGCACTCTAACTAGCAGAAGAAAAAGTGTGCACATATCCAGACATGAAAACTACCTCACTCTCTACTGTCCTAATGAAATGTATGCCTTTCATCAAAAAATGAGGAGGCATTTAAAAAAAATCAAGAAAAAACATAGTCTGAAGGGACAAAAATGACCATACAAACAAGACTCAGATATGACAGAAATGTCACAGAATCTGACAGAAATGTCACAGAATCTGACAGAAAATTTTATACAACTATAATTCATAAGTTTAAGACACTAATGAAAAGTTAAACAACATACCATATCATTTAACAGACAAGCATCATAAAAATCAATGGTATTTCTATACCCTAGCAATGAAGAATTAGAATTTAAATATTTTTAAAATACCATTTACAATAACACCAAAGAAAAAAAGAAAGGAAAGAAGGACGTTGTAGTTAAATTGGGTCACTCCAAAAATTCATATACTGAAACCCTAACTCTCAGTAATGCAGAATGTGATTGTGCTTGGGGATATGGGCTTTAAGTTGGTTATTAAGTTACAACGAGGACTTTAGGGTGGGCCCTTATTCAATCTGACTGTTGTTCCTATAAAAAGAGGAAATAAGGACACAGGGATAGACACCAGGAATGAAAACTCACAAAGGAAAATCACATGAGGATCAGCAAGAAGGTGGCCATCAGCAGGTTGAGGAGAGAGGCTTAAGAAACCAAACCTGCTGACAACTTTGATAATGGACTTCTAGCCTCCAGAATCATGAGACAATAATTCCTGTTATTTAAGTCACCTAGTTTGTGCTTTTTGCTTGTTTGTTTGTTTAAGGTTTTCCTTTTTTTTTATGTCAATCTTAGAAAACTAATACAGAAAGGGACTCTTACCTTTTGTGACAGCACAGATGGACCTGGAGATTATTATGCTGAGTGTAATAAGCCAGTCAGAGAACAACAAATACCATAACATCTCACTTATATGTGGAGTCTAATGAACAAAATAAATTGATAAATAAAATAGAAACAGGCATAGATACGGAACAGACTGACAGCTGTCAAAGGGGAGGAGGAAGAAGAGAGAACTGGATTAAAAAAGGTGGAGGAATTAGCTAAAGAATATGTATTCATAACTCATAGACACAGAGGATAGTATGGTGATAGCCTGAGGGAAGAGGGGGTGAGGGCTGGGTAGAGGTGAGCAAAGGGGGAAAAATGGGGATATCTGTAATAGTGTAAACAATAAAAATGTAGCTAAAAATAAAATCAAGGGAATGCTGAGATATAAATCCAACAGATTATCTCTTGACAATGTATGCTAAAATATGAAATATTAAAGGAAAAATCAGAATACCAACCTTAATGGAGAAAGGTGATACTGTGTACATGGGCTGAATGCCTCAATATTATCAACAGGACAATTCTACTCAATTTTATCTGCAGATTCAACACAATCTCAAATAAAATTCCATTTGTATATTATAGATATTAACAAAAAAGTTTCTAAACTTTTAGTAAGAATACTAAAATTGCCATATAATTTTGATGAAGGAAAACAAAGTTGGAGGATTCCACCACCTGATTTCAAGATTTATGCATTTATAAATGAGATGGAATAATTATCTAGATAACACATACAGCCAACTAATTGTTAACAAAATTGCAAAGACGATAGAAAGTATAGCATATTCAACATCTGGTGCTGGCATAATTGGCTCTCCATATGCCAAAAAATTAGCCTGGACTCACTGTGTATAATACAAAAAATATTCAAAATAGATCATAGACCTAAATGTAAAACACAAAACTATGAAAATTACAGAAGAAAACTAGCATGATCTTGTCTTAGGCAATGACTATTTGAGTGCAATGCTGTGAGCATAATCTGTACAACAAAAACTTGAAAAACTGAACTAGGATATTTTTAAATGGCAAAAGTCAAGTGCAGCTGAGGATGCAGAGCAATGGGGAATTGCAAAGTGGGAGGCAAAAAATGTTTTGTTTAAAAATCAATTTTAAACAGTTTTACATATGTTTATTATGTGACCCAGCATTACCATCAACATTTTTACCCAAGAGAAATGAAAATTTATGTTCACATAAAACGCTGTCTTCCAATGTTTCCAGGAGCTTTATTCATAATTGCCAAATCACCAAACTCGTATATTTGGTAAATGGATAAGCAAACAGTGGTGAATTTGTAAGAATGAAATTCTATTCAATAATAAAGCATAAACTATTGATTTACACAACTTTGGATGAAACAAATTCTGCTAAGAAAGAAAAGTAAATTCAAAAGGCTATGCATAGTATTATTTGATTTATGTTATTCGGGATAAGACAAAATCGTAAGGAGGAAGACAAAATAGCAGTTGCCAATCTGCTGGGTGACAATAAAGCTTGTCTCTGAAGGATAACGCAGGGGGACATTTTGAGTAAAGGAGCATTTGTTCTGTGTGGAACTGTAGCAGGGAATCATGATCCTATGCATTTGCCCAAACCCACTGAGCAGTACACCACAAAAATGAATTCTGCCATATACTCATGGAATGCAAACTTTGGAAATGAATCTAAGTGAGAAACAAATCAATCACTTAATACTGAAAACATGAGGGAGAAAAGAGCTGTTCTAACTTGGGAGCACAGTGCTCTGGTGGGACAGAAACCAAGATACAAAGAACTTTACTTAAATGTATAATGGATACAAAATTTGTTCTCACAAGAGGATAGCTTAAGAATTATATTTAAACATTAAGTTTAAACAAAATAAATTAATATATTGTAGATAATGAGAGGCCTGTTTGTGACAGACTTTAGGTGGTGAAACAAGGAGTTTCTCCTGCTCCAAGGGACTGGATATTTTAATTACTTATTGAAGAATCTTAATTCAACTGAGTATGGCTAGAAAAGACACAGGATTTGCCATAATTTTTAATCAGGAAGTAGCAAAAAACTTTACTGAATAAGTTTACACATTGAGTGAATGTGAAAAGATATGTATTTTATTATTTATCCTGTGAAGTATGCTTGTTTAAGTGACCAGCTACTTAGTCATTTAGTGTTTATATTGATACAAATATTACTTATGCAATCTAAATTAAAAAATAAATATCCATTGCTTATAATAGAAAATGAAAAATAAGTGAATTCCATAGAAAATGGGATTTTTAAAAATGTATGTTAAATGGCAAATTCTGTACTAATGAAATTGTTTAATTTAAAATGCCCCTAAAATTGGCTGGGCACATAATAGAAGTTGATCAAGACATAGTCATTAAATGATCAATCACATTGCTTGGGAAATAAGGATTCCTCTGGTTTCCTCCTTGGTGACATTGTGTAACTTAGAGAAAGGGAGATTCTACCAGGTAAAGAAAGGAGAGAAAAGAATTTCAGGCCAAGGCAAGAATTCAGAAGGAGGAGGCAATATACAAAACCAGGTTTGTGGAGTGGAAAATAACTCAGTGCACCAGGACTTGGGGCTAGGGAAGTGAAGCAGAAAGAGTTAATCTTTAAAAAGTGAGTAATTTGAAAAGTGCCACAAAAAGTGGAGATGAAATAATTGTATCTATTTAGGGGGAAATTGAACACAAAGGGCATACGGGATTAGGGTGAAAGTAGACACTGAATGCCAGTCAAGGTTAACAAGCTGCTAGATTTTCCAAGATGATGAAATCGTGAAGAAAACAAAGTCTTTGTACATAAAGAATAGAAATGTGGAATCGAGGTTCAAGGTAAAGGTCAGAGAAAAATAGGTGTCAGCTGTGACTGAGGCAATACAAATAGCTGTCATCAGCCAGGGCATTTATGGATGTAACGGGAGAATATAAGGCAGAACTTTTGAAAATAACAGCATAGGAGACACTGACAGGAAAAGAGAAGACAGGGAGAGGATTATTAAGAAAAAAAGTAAAAAAGACAAGCAGCACAAGCCAAATGAACATCAAGAAGGTCAAATTTAGCTAAAAGATTAAGCAGAGGAAAGACAGAACAAGTCTTTGGACGTGCAACTCAAAGCTCACATGTAATTTTAAAGGAAATATTTTCAGGGATTTAATTTCCTCAATTTAGACAATGGGACTAGTTGAAGTTTAACATTTTTCCAGCAATAACAATACTGTTATCCTGGATCTAGTTCTAAATCTGACTTGAGATATGGAATACCTTAATTATGTTGTTTTTTTCTGTAATTGCAGAAAAGATTTATTTGAACATCCATTCATCATAACCACAATTGACCATATGTTTAAGTCTGTATGTATGTATTCTCAAAATGTTTAGTTTGTATAAAATTATTGAGGGGTTTATCTTGAAGTTAAAATCACATCATTACTGTTCTTATTAAAATGATTTCATCCAATAGTCTACTTGACATTTAAAGTTCTTTTCTTGTTTTTGTAAACTAGAGATTCATAAGAAATAAGGAATATAGTTAAACTTAACATACTGTTGAAAAACTTTCTGTTTTTTTCTAATAGTATTTGATTGTATAGAAACAATTTTCAACCAAAAAAATGTACATCATTTCCAAAATTATATCTATGTAGATATCATGTGTTTTATGACACTGGAACTATTTATTATTTAAGAAATAATTCAGTCTATTGTGTAAAGAATAGGTTATGTCATTCTATACATATTAATAATCTAATGCCTCCTAGTCAATTAATTTCAACAATTGATAGTCATTTTCTATTATTGACAGTTGACTATAATTATTTATTAGTTCCCTTTATTATTGTGAAAAGCATAAGATGTAAGATACTTAGCATATTCAGTGTTAAAATGAAGTTTAAATATTCCACATAGAAAAACTCTGGGAATTAGGAGATGTTTTATTCTTGGGATGATTATTATATGAGGTCTATCCAGGTAAAGTCCCACCATTGCTAATATAATGAGAATGGTTTGTGTGACATTGATGTAACCTGGCAACCAAGGGAAGTGGACTGGAATGTGCATAGGTAAATAATGGACTTCACTGTACCAGTCAGTGGAGGTGGTAGATGCCGTTGAGTGAGTATGTGCACTGTGGTCATCACATTCAAAATGACTGAGTGAGTAGAATAATGAATTTGCATCAATTTTTTAAAAAATTTTATTTATTTATTTTTAGAGAGGAGAAGGGAGGGAGAAAGAGAAGCTAAGAAATATCAGTGTGTGGTTGCCTCTCGTGCACTCCCCATTGGGGACCTGGCTTGCAACCCAGGTATATGCCCTTACTGGGAATCAAACTGGTAACCCTTCAGTTCGCAGGCCACTGCTCAATTCACTAAGTCACACCAGCCAGGGCTGCGTCAAATTTTGCATGAAGCCTGAACATCCCTT
Source organism: Trachops cirrhosus (assembly GCA_028533065.1). Lineage (NCBI taxonomy): Eukaryota > Metazoa > Chordata > Mammalia > Chiroptera > Phyllostomidae > Trachops > Trachops cirrhosus. Next base: position 142,525,715 of record CM052539.1, read on the forward strand.
CAGGGAAGCTATTTGAATGAATCAGTAGGCTTTGGGGGTATGCTGCAATGATTGATTGGCAGCTTCATCAAGGCAATGCATCTGCTCATGCATCACGTCTCGTGCTGAGTTTTTCTGTGAAACATTGAATCACCCAGGTGATTTGGATCTCCTACAGTCCAGATTTGGTGTCCTGAAATGTCTGCCTTTTCTCAAAACTAAAATCACTGCTGAAAAGGAAGAGATTTCAGACCCTCAATGAGATTCAGGAAAACATGGTGGGACAGCTGATGCATTGGGAAAACTCTGTGAGGTCTCAAGGTGCTTACTTTAAAGGGAACTGATGAATCACTGTTCTATGTACATTGTTTCTTGTACTTGTATCTTCTCCAACATATGTCTCTATTTTGCTGGCTGGATACTTTCTGGGTGTACTTTTCTGGAGCAATTGCTTCTGGGACTTTGTAATGCATTCCTCTTCTTTATGTGTAAGATTTTAATAGGTTATCCTACTAAAAATAAATAAATATTTAAAATGATAAAACCCAAGAGATTCCCAAGAACTATGGTATTATCTTCTGCAGTCATCACAATTGAAGAATTAAGAAATTCATAGTTTTTTAATCTTCTTTGAAGAATAATGATTTTTATAATTGTATATCTAATAAATATAGTGCCTTGTGGAGACAATATATGAAAGTTGCCTTGTACCATTTTAGCTAAAATAATTATAAACATTTCAACTTGGAAAACAAGATTAAAATGTAAATTTAGCTTTACTGAGATACTAAAGTAAATATTTAATATTGCTTTAAACACCAGTATAAAAATGGGAAAAATTTTAAAAGTTTTGAAATCTCATGTAAACAAACAAAATCACTTGAAATAACATTCTGGGAATCCTAGAAGTTACTTGCTATATCTCTTTTTAATATTGTGGTTTTCATCTGTAAAAATCTGTTAAAATTGTACAAATACACCCCAAAGTTAAAGGTTTGTTATTGTAATATGATTACTTTTTAGTGCTATTTTTCTTTAGTTCAAATTTTAAATAAATTTAATTATACATCTGAAATAAAGCTATTTTTTATCATTTTGATGTGTGTATAAACAAACATCAAACAGATTTTTAGAACACATCTGAGGCAATGTTGTATGCTAGAAAGAATGTAAGATTTGTCTGAAGATCTACTCTCTCTACAACTAAATGTCACCATGCTCTCTTGGAATTTTCCACAGTTTCTGAGTACTACTGTGTTATTCAAAAAAGTAATGCATAATAGATCATATAGTTCTGTATTAAATATCAAAACAAGGTAGTATTTTTAGAATATTTTTATTTATTTATTTTTAGAGAGGAGAAGGGAGAGAGAAGGAGAGGGAGACAAACATCAATGTGTAGTTGCCTCTTGTGTGGCCCTGACTAGGGACCTGACCCAGGGAGGGGTGTGCCCTAGACTGGGAATCCAACCAGCCACTGCTTGTTTCCCAGGCTGGCACTCAGTCCACTAAGCCACACCAGCCAGGGCCAAAATAAGATCATATTTAAACATGCTTTTCAAAGTACAAAGTATCATTTAGGTACTAATAGTTTTTATTATTCCATCCTCATTTTTATCCAAATCCAGCATATGGTCTTTTACATACAATAAATGTAACTGAAAGTTTGGAATTTCTGGGAATATATAGGTATAAACTGGTGAGTTAACAGCAATCTATTCAGAATTCAGACTCAAAAATAAACAAACAAAAATACTTTTGAAATAATTGCACTTAATTAGTGATGCTTAATTTCATATAATATGCAGTTGTTTTCAGGCTTTATCAAAAAAACTGATGCGAAATAAATATTCCAAGAAGCAAATTGCAATCCTCGTTCAGTAATAAGGATAAGACAACCCTGGAAACCCACGCTGGTGAAAGGAGTCGTAGCGCGGCGCAGGGCACGTCTCAAACACTGACTAATGGCTGTGCCTGGGCTCGGAACAGGGCATGGACCTCGATTCTTCAGGGTCTGTCAAGAAAGAGACTGACTAATGGACCTCTTTTAAACCTATGCTAAACATTTTAATTAATTAGCGCCGTTTAAAAATTGAAACCTTACATATAAACATGTTACTCTTATAATTTATTTGAAAAATTGGAAGGTCTGGGTGCCCACAGCAAGGCTAATCTGTGGGTTGCTGGAGTTGAAAAGTCTAAATTCTTTATCAGTTGTTCTAAATCCTCCATCCCCACACAGTTCAGTCTGTTTCATTATTTACCAGTACAATCTTCCCAGTGTAGGCATGTGGGGTTTAACTTTGTAATCCCTGATTAATATGTTTTTCATTTTTTTAAAAAACTTTCACCCAAGAACATTTTTTTCTCATTGCTTTTAGAGAGAGAAGTGGAGAGAGAGAAACATTGAAGTGAGAGAGAAAAGCCAATGGATGGCCTCCTGTATGCCTAGACTGCAACTGGTCTGTGCCCAGAACAGGGATTGTATCTGCCACCCAAATGTGCTCTGACTGGGAATCAAACCCCCAACCTTTTGGTTATGGAACAAGGTTCCAACCAACTAAGCCACACTGGCCAGGGCTGATCAATATTTCTTTACACTTACTTTCCTTTTTTCTTTTTCTTTCTTTCTTTCTTCTTCTTTTTTTTCCATTGTGATAGAAAGCTTTTTTTTTTTTTGCATTTTACTTAATTTTTGTTGCATTTTCCCATTACCTTATATCCCCTCTCTCCCCAGCAATCACCACACTGTTGTCCATAACCATGACTCCTTTTTCCTTTTTGTTCATTTACTTTAAATCCAACTTTATCCTCAAGAACTCACTCTTCTTTCAATTTGACTTGAGTATTTGTAGCTTGAAAGTTTCTGAGAAAGCATAAACTTCAGACCTATATATGCTGCTACGTTTGAATTTGCCCTAACTTCTATCCTCACAAACCATAAAAGTACTGTCTCTTTCTTTGGTGAGATGTCTCTGAGTTCTGCTGTGCTTTAGTTATCATTGCAGCATATTAACAGGCTTAAGATATTTGTTAAGAACCCATTGAACAATACATGATAAAATGCTGGAAGGATGTTACTGCACTGTAATCAAATCAAATAATTTTACTGTTACACTGTAACCACATATAGAGAAAACCAGGCTTGGGTACAACAGCAAAGGAATCAGACTTTTATCATATATTAAAGTTTCCTGTAGTGCAAAGATATTTAATCTATTTGCCAATCTTATCTATAGCTTATAGGTTGGCAAAAAAGTTCCACTTAGAATTTTTGTAAAACATTTGTCTGGAATGCTAGCAGAAAAACTAAATAATCATCACCGTAATAACAAATTCCCAGTTGTTGAGGAGCTTCTTACATTACCTTAGTCTTAGCTTGCTTCTGTGTTCTGAGGAAACTGGAGTTAATAGAATCACCTCTAAGCCTTCTTTGTGCTCTTACAGTCCTTGATTGCTTCATCAAGCAAACATCAATTTCTTCCTTTTCTAAGGGCCTATAACAATGAAAATTGTAGCAGCACAGCTTAGCATTTTATGTGTTAGTTTTCTCCATATTTTTGTATTAATTATAAATCCCAAGTGATATTTTTAACTCAAGACATAAACCTAGCTATATAGACATAGATATCTGTCTATATTTGTCTCTATATATGTAACTATATATACACATATTTTAAATAATGCATTTGACAAAAATTATTGACAATTACCAAGTGCATAAATACTCAAGCAATCTCTTCATGTGTTTACTCTCATATGAGCACCATCTATTCTTTCAATGGAGAAAATATTTATCACTTTCTATAACATCACATTTTCATTACTCATCCACAGTTTTTCTATATGTTGAAATAATTATTACTTGGAAAATAATTTGTATATACACACCTATAATTTCCATGAAATGACAGTTGGGCGAGTCACTGTTTCAAGATTAGGAAGAGAAGACAGTTTTTCATAATATGTAATTACTACTTTACTGAATTAAAGTCTTGACAAATTATTCCCATCAGTGAATGGTATAAACACAATCCATTTAGCTGATTTTTGAATTCAATTGTATCATTATGGTATCCTCATTTTGAAAAGACACTGTAGCATCCTAACAGATCAATGGATGCAAGCTTTCTAAACTATGCCATCTGATTACATTCCATTTGAAATGTTCTCTTCTCATAACTCATATTTAGACAACTGTATACTTATATGAACTACACTTACTAAATTAATTTTTAGATATCTTTGTGAAAGTGAGAATAAAATATAGCTTAGATGGGTTAATGCTTAAAAAATACTTTTTTTGCAAAGTTCTAAATTTAATTCCTATTTATTTCTTTAGGTTTTTTTCTCTTCTTTGTCCATAATGTTTTCTAGTTCTAAAGATTAACCACATTCTCAAACCATTCTAACCAAAAGGCATTAAACACTTATTACTCAGTTATTTGACTTTTATTTGTTATTTAAAAAATGTTTAAACAGTTTAGAACAATTATTTCAGTTATCACTTAACCTTCGGCTAAATTTGAGCAACAAACTATAAATCTGACCTAGGAATAAAAGAGACCAAATACAAGGTCCAGCACAAATAACACCCACCCTTTTTTTAAGATTTTACTTATTTAATTTTAGAGAGAGGGAAATGGAAGGAGAAAGAGAGGGAGAGAAATAGCATTATGTGGTTGCCTCTCACATGCCCCCTATAGCAGACCTGGCATACAACCCAGGCATGTGCCCTGACTGGGAATCAAACCAGCAACCCTTTGGTTTACAGGCCAACACTTAATCCACTGAGCCACACCAGCCAGGCTTGCCCTTTTTATTATAAACTGTTATTAAAATATCATAAGCATGTAACTATAACATAGCAATATCATACTCAAGTACACCATATGATATTTTAGGTGAAGTGGTCATTAAAAACTATAAATTATTACAACCATATTATTACCCTTTTAACCACTCTCAAGTAGTCATTACCTCTGCCAGATCCTGTACATAATTTCTGATAAAACCTAATTCAACATGTCATTTAATTGTTAATTGGATTTCCCTGGATGCACAGATAATTGTGCTATCAGTACTTTCCCCCCCTCCTTTTGTAATAAGTTATCTTGTTTGAATGACCTGCCTGAGAGAAAACAATGTTCAAGGTTCAAGCCAAGGAAGAAGTCTGGAGTATAAGGGTGCCTGAAATACTGAACCATTTCAACAGCATTGAGAGGGACCGAGTACCTCTGGAAGCAACTTGCTAATGACTACTTAGAGAAAAATGCCTGGGGTGGACGTTTTCCTCACAGAGTAAGTTTACAAGAAGCAAATACTGGAAGCATTACTTTTTCAATGGTTGGTACTAAAAAGATTAGCTTCAGATAGGCCATCAAGTAGGGAAACAATTACTATTCTTTTACTCAGCATACAAGTGGAAAGGAAGATTTTAAAGGATGTCATTCCACCTTGAAATGTGAACCTAAGGATAAAAAACACGATGGAAACTAAGTGCCTTTATTTGCAAATCCAATAGAATATTTTGTCCTGATTTTATTAAAGTGTCATGCTATATCTGATGCACCTGATAAAACCCAGTAGGTACTAACCTGTAAAATCTTACAATATTAAGCTATCATGTACTGAACATATACTAATTGCCAAAGGGTTCATTGTATCTGACAACAACCCTTAGACAGATACTGTTCCTATTTTGTAGATGAAAAAGCCACAGCGCAGGGTGAATATGTGATACAAATTAAAGCAACTTGGTGAATTAACTGTCCATTTGCTCTGTGAAGACAGGTGCAGCTAAACTGGCTGGGAAAGTGAGCAGAACTGCCTGTCCTGCTCATGAATGCAGAGCAAATTGGCTGTCTCATCTGTAGGTATGGCTTTGGAAACGGTGCCTTAGTCAGGTGAACCAAATGCTAATGTATCCTTAGTGAAATCTAATGACTTGAAAAATATTGCACGGTTGTCCATAAAGTAAATAATTGAAGGAAAAATGTCAGAGATAAGTTTCTTAAAATTGGGGAGCAAAAACTTGAATTTGTAGTTATAAAAATCATTCATGTTGGAAATTTAGTATTTAACAAGACATTCTTCACACATTTTTATAAATTGACATGACACCAGAATAATAATCAGGAGACAAATGGGATAATTTAATATCATTCAGAAGTGTCTTGATAATTAACTAATAACAAATTGTTACAGACCATTGAGAATTGCTTACTAGATTTATTCCACAAAATCTGCTCTGGGTAACTTATTTAACAGTTCTAATCAGTCTGGATTGTACTGGATTAATCTGCATTCTTAGAAGCAAGAGGAAAAAAACAGTAGCAAATGTCAGTTAGAGCTTCAACCTAAGCATTTTCAAAAGCTGTCAAATTAAACAGCCCAAAAGGATATAACCATGTGGAGTCTTCTGCATGATGCTCTGGTCTGTGAAAATCTTTCCCTTAGGGAGAGCGCTGAAATTATGTAAGGTTCTAGTGTAAGAAAGAATAAGTAAGAATTAAAGTACTACTATAAAATAACAAAAAATAAAGAAGCTTTTATATTTTATTTGTTTCCCTCTCCTTTCTCTGCACTCTATAAATTAATTTTAAGAACATTGTTTATTCAGTAATTATTGAGAAGAGACTTTTTCTTTGATATTTTCACTATTGCTCCCTCCTTTATACAAGTTTAAAGCCTAGTATGTCTCCTTCACATACTATGTTCTTCCAGATTTCTAAACCTTTGTTCACCCTGCTTTCTCTCACTGGAAAGTTCGCTACTAGGGGTCTACCAAGATTTAGTTTAACAGCAAGCAATTTCACGATGCTTTTCCTAGTCCTGGTCCCTCCAACTTAGGATAGAAGATGATTTATTTTGTGTTCTAGCTAAATCTTATCTTTATTTATTAATTTACGTATTTATGCAATCAATCAGGTGCTCACATATTCATTCAAGATACGTGTTTATCAATCCTTTATTATGTGCCAGTCACAGTGCTAATCACTGGAGATAAAATGAATGATGCAAGAGAGAAACATTTTTATATTAGACTAAAATAGGAATTTTAATAGCTGAGTGAATTAATTTCCTGATTCTTTTGGGGTATACGAGTAAACAGTGTAAAAAGTGCTAGAGAAGAAACTCAGAGACAACAAGATAAATAGTTCTAGTAAGAGGAGATTGTTTTTAGGAAGCATGGTGAGGAATCTTTTTCTGAGCCACACCTTTAGAAGCAACATCTGAGCTGATACATTAAGCATATAAAGGAATAAAATGAATAATTTCAGTTTACAAAAATTAGCGTTCTTGTCCTGTCTGGTGTGGCTCAGCAGGTTGAGCCCCAGCTGGGGGCATGCAGAAGGCAACCAATCCGTGTTTCTCTCACACTGATCATGTTTCCCTCCCTCTTTCTCTCTCTCCCTTCCCCTTTCTCTAATAAATAAATGAACAAACAAAATATTTTTAAAAAATATCAGTGCTCTAGAGTAGCAATGCACTCAGCTATTTTAGGACTAGAATATTAGACTATGATATACATTTTCCAAATACTGCTGTATTCCTAATATCAATAAAAATGGCTAACACATGGTAGGTGTCAGTGAGTATTTGTGGGTTAAATAAAAAGTTTACAAAGTAGGTAAATGGTGCTGGATATTAGGGACATAGAGGAGAATAAAATAGAGTTGATGATTAAGTTGAGTGAGGTCCTGGGAAGTTACAGAGATCATGATAAAAAATTTAGATTTTATTATAAATGTACTAGTAGATTGTGGGAAACTAAGTATCTGCCAGACTATCCAAAGATAGAGAGTAAAGCTGAAATTAAATAAGGAAATAAAATTATATGTTGATGAAATTGGCATATTTTTAACACCAGCACAAGTTTGGCAAGTATGTGGGGTAACAAGCTTGCTTGTAAGGTTCTGATATAACTTAACATTGTCTCCAACTCTGTGACTTTTCAGGAAAAGTCAAAATTATAGAAACAGTAATAAAATCAGTCATTGACAGAAGTTTAGGGGGAAGGGGAGATAAAATGTTGAAGCACAGAAGATAGGTTTTAAGGCAATATTCTGTTTTATATTTTTATGGTGGATACATGTCATTTATACATTTGCCAAAACCCACATCCATGTTTCTCTCACACTGATCATGTTTCCCTCCCTCTTTTGCTCTCTCCCTTCCCCTTTCTCTAATAAATAAATAAACAAACAAAATCTTTTTTAAAAATATCAGTGCTCTAGAGTACTTTTTACATACATTTACAAATGTATAAACTTTTTACATACATTTACAAATGTATAAATTTTTTACATACATTTACAAATGTATAAATTTTTGGCAAATTTATACATTTGCCAAAACCCACAGAAATTACACCATGTGTCCATGTGTCCCTCAGTAGATGACTAGATAAAACAACTATGGGGCATTTACACCATGGAATACTGCTCAGCTGCAAAAATGAAAATTTTACCCTTCCCAACAGTATAGACAGACCTGGAGAACATTATGCTAAATGAAATCAGTCAGCCAGAGAAAGATAATACCATATGATTTGCTCATATGTGGAATCTAATGAACAAATTGAACTAACAAGCAAAACAGAGACAGACTCATAGATGGAGAGCAGGCTGATAGCTAAGCAGGAATGTAGAAGGTGGAAGAATTGAGCAAAACGGTAAAAGGACTCATGGATATGGACAACAGTGTGGTGATTGTGGACAGCTGTATAAGGGGATTAAATGGTAATGGGAAAAAAACACAATTAAAAAAAAGAAACAAGAAAAATAAAAGAATAAAGAAAAAAAGTGCACCATGTGTGAACCCAAATATAAACTATGGACTCTGAAAGGTAATAATGTGTCAATGTTGGTTCAGTGATTGTACCAAGTGTCCCCTTCGGTGCCTACAGAGGTGGACAGGAGTGTGGGAACTCTGTATGCTTTCTTCTCATTTTTTTCCTCACCTAAGGACATGTTTCTTGATCTTAGAGAGAAGAGAAGAGAGGGAGAGACAGGGAGGGAAACATTGGCATGAGAGAGAAACATCGATTAGTTGCCTCTTACACACCCCGACCCGGAAGAGACCTTGCAACTCAGGCATGTGCCCTGATCAGGAATCGAAGTCAGGACCTTTCAGTTTACAGGATGACACTGCAACTCACTGAGCCATACCTGTCCGGGCATTTTCTGCTCATTTTTACTGTACAACCAAAAATCCTCTAAGAAAAACTGTTTTTTTTAAGTATGCTTTAACTTTTTATTGTTGTCAATTTGGCTTTGGACCATTAAAGTATTCATATATTTTCATTTGAAAAATTTTATTTCTTATATTATTGTCCCACAAATTAATCAAAGATGTATAAAGAATTTTTGTTTAGAAGTTCTCATGTCACAATTATTTATAATAAAGAAATTTTGGAAACACCCTCAATTTCCTGTACTATGAGAATTGGGAAATTAATTTTAGAATATCTATTACATTTTTCCAATGTTATACTAATATTTTAAAGAATGATAATAATTAAGGACTATACTTATGATAAAATGTCAAGTAAAATATTGGTAGAGTATAACATATACAATGCAAAATTAGTGATAAAAGTACAAGAAAATATGTATACTTGACTGAGTTAAATGGGATAATGGAAAGAAAGGTATCAAAATGCTACAGTAGAATAGCTGGGTCATAAGACAGTTCCATTTTTAAACTGTTCAGGTAGCTTCATCCTGTTCTTCACAGTGGCTGCACCAACCTGCATTCTGCCATACCCTTGCCAACACTGAAGAAACTTGAAACACTAATTCAAAAAGACTATGCACACTCCTATGTTCACTGCAGCATTATTTACAATAGTCAAGATCTGGAAGCAGCCCAAGTGCCCATCAAGAAATGAGTGGATAAAATGTTATGGCACATTTACACAATGGAATAGTACTTGGGCCATAAAAAAAGGGAAATTTTATGCTTTGCAACAGCATGGAGGGACCTGAGGAGTATTATGCTAAGTGAAATAAGCCAGTGAGAGAAAGACAAATACTATACAATCTCACTTATATGTAAAATCTAATGAACAAAATAAACAGACAAAATACAAACAGGCTCATAGATACAGAGAACAGACTGCAGCTGTCAGAGGGAAAGAAAGGGACTTGGGGACTGGATGAAATAGGTGAAGGGATTAACCAAAAGCAAAAACAATCAAAAATGAAAACAAAAAAACCTCATAGACACAGAAAACTCTGTGGTGATTATCAGAGGGAAAGAAGGTTGGGGTGAGGTAGGAGAGGGGAAAGCGGGGAAAATGGAGAAGAAAGAAGACTTCACTTTGGGTGGTGAACACATAATACAATATACTGATACTGTATTACAGAACTGTACACTTGAAACCTATATAATTTTATTAATGAGTGCCAACCCAATAAACTCAATAAAAATAAAGTTTAAAATGTTATAGCAATGGTATCTGGTGCATGGAATTTCTAATGAATTCTATTTTTTATGCAAAATCATGCTTTCACAAAAAGTCAAATGTCAAAGATTAAAAATGAAAATAGTTTTTAGATGCTGCTTCTGCTGAATATTTTATCTTATTAAGTAAGCAAAAATATTTAATTGGTAAGGTAATAAGGTTGTATTTGATTTATGTTATATGTTAGCATTTACCAAACTGTGTTTTCTGCAGATCCAGTCTCCTGAAATTCTCAAATCAAGGAAAAAGCAATAACAAAGTTAAGAAATATTAGAAAATATTTCACCCTCTTTGAGACATCACAACATTATTTTGTATAAGGTTCTAAGAATTTCTGCTTAACTTGTTTAATTTTATTTAACTAACATTTCCTAAATGCATTTGGCTTAAAGCATTTTAAATATTGGAAAGAACATCCTGGGGGACAAATTTTAAGGTGTTACTGTAAGTGCCAGCAACAATCTACAGGTTTTTTTACTTTGAAATAACCCCCAAGTACAAGTTCCAAAAGAAAAGTGGCAAATATAATGACATATAATGTTTTCTAACAATTTGAGAGTAAAGTCGTAAACCTTGTGCCCCATTATTCTTGATAACTTCCGAAAACATTAGTGTGCATATTCAACAAACAAAGACATTCTGTAACTAACCATAATGGCACCATCAAAATCAGTCAATTTACATGGATACAATACTTCAACATAATTTTAAGATTCCTTACAGTTTTCACACTTAGCCTAATAATGTCCTTTGTAGCCCTGAGTTTCAGCTCACAATGAAGTGTTTCATTTAGTTGGCTTTAGTCACCTTCAGTCTGGAACAATTACCTTAACTTCCATGTCCTTAACACCTTTGAAAATTACAGACTAGATATTTTGTAGAATACCCTTCAGTTTAGAATTGTCTGATGCTTCCTGATGATTAAATTCAAATTATACACATTCAGCAGAAAATATTATAAAAGTGATGCTGTGTTCTTTTTTATTTCATTCTGTAAAATGTCATACAAGTTGTTTGTTGCACTGCAGTTTAGATTCACTCTGATCACTTGATCAAAAGTGTGCCTACTTCTCCCACTGTAACATGACTCTTTTTTTTTACTTTGTAACTAAGAACTCACTTGTGGGATGATACTTTGAGCTATGGATCTAGTCTGTTCCTCACTATGACAAACATACTTGGTTGGGGAATGTGGGAATCTATCACAATTCCCACATTTTGGTATTCATGCCCTTGCACAATCTCCTCTGGAGGCAACAACTGTGACCAGCAAAGGTGATGGCATATTATTCCCATGATCACATTTTGTTATATATGACTTCGTCCTGCTAGCCAACTCATTCTAGAGTCATGCTTTCAATAGCTAGCTTGAAGGAACACTAAGCCCATATGAGATTTAAAGCCATCAGCAAATGAATTCTTCCAACAACATGAGTGAATTTGGAAACAGAATCTTCCAAGTCAGGACTCAGATAGAAACACAGCCCTGGCCAACTGTTTGACCACAGGTTCACAGAAGACCCTGCATGAAACCTTGATTGCAAACTCACAGAGAACCCGGTCATACTGGGTCTGACTCCTGAAACAGTGAGATCATAAATTCATGCTGTTTAAAAGCTGCTACATTTGTGGCAATTTGTCATCCATCATAGAAAACTAAAACACTTAGCAAACTTCCATTAATTCATCAAATCTATCATTCATTGAATAATTTTTGTATAGACTCATATTTTATTTATTCCCATTTTATTCAATTATATTCTGACACTATCAATATTTATTTTGATCCTATAGTGTTTATAGATTTGACCAGCAATATTTACTATCATTTTTATATGTACCCATCAATCTTCAAGAACTTCCTTATTTTCTGGCACGACCTGATATTCCAGGCTCAGCTTGTTACTATACCACCCCAGCCCTGAGAATCAGCCATTTCTCCACTGAGCACTGATTAATTTTAGTAGAGAAATGTTTAAAAGACCATCTATTTTCTAGATGTGGTTACTGTTATAAGGTATCCCTATTGCAAGGCAGATACACACACATACATACATACACACAAATATATATGTATATATTTTATTCATATCAATAATTACATGTACACCTATATTTTATGCTATCCTTGTTGAAAGCCATAAGATTGCTCACATGTTCCCGATTCAATCCAACATCATACAGTTCATGCTTTTATCTCTTTCCACAATTATAACCCTTGTCTTCAACATCAAAAAAATTGGCACCTATTTTTTTTCATTTACTTTTTATTTGTTCGATTTGCCCAGAAGAGAGTGATCCTGATTAGTCTTCAAAGCCCAAAGACAGGCAGTCCTGCTACGCAGATACCTCCGCTACCTGCTTGGTCTCTGACAACACACCCAGCTTCACTCCCCTGTGGACATTTCTTTAATCTTCTTGGACTTTGACACCATAGGCCAGATGTCCCCCATCAGGCCGCTTGAGCTCCAACGTCTTGCATCGGGCCATATTTCCGACGGGTTACCCTCCTTGTTCACCTCTGGCTCTCCTACCCAGTGTTGGTTGCCTTTCACTGTGACCAGCTTCTTCACCACACTTGAACACTAACACTGCATGCTGAGCTGCACATAGTCTGTAAGTCCCAAACCAGGATAGCATGGTCTTCAAACTGAATTATCCTAGCTCCATCATCCTAAAGAAAACAGTGAAGAAACAGAGAGACTGAAATAGAGACAAAAAAGACATTGTTTTTTTTAAATGTACTGATGGAGTACAGTACACTATATAGAAAAAACGATCATATCTTCAAATGTAAAGTCATGTAGCTTGTTTCAGCAAAGTACTGATTTTAACACAGTTATTTTAAGTTTAATTTTCACATCTTTCATATTTTATAACTATATATATAGAGATTTCTCTCTATATATAGATATTTCTTATATAGAGAAATATATTTCTACTAATATATGTATATATATTATATATATTATATATATATATATATAGAGAGAGAGAGACCTGAATATATATATTCAGTTCTTCCCATGTTTACAACTTACATAATTTATTTCTTGCTAAGGTTTAAGTATGTAAACCTGATGAGCATTTTAATGAGAAAGGCCAATCAAAGACACATGTGCACACCTAAAAATGTATGTTTTAAATGTACCTTTGCATAAATGTACACACATGAACAAAGCCTTTCTACACAGTATATTATAATTTGAAAGGATATATGCTCTTATTCCATAATGTTAATATAGATAGATACAAATTTGCTAAATACTTTTTAAAGTATAAATTAAGTATTTAATTATTAGGAAAAATGTCAAAATGCATAAATACGTTTTCATATAATTTTAAATTCACAAATGACCTCAGAATTTACTAATATGTGTGACAGAAAGATAAATAAATGTGGTGATCTCTAAGAACTCACATTCTGCTCAGTGAAGCAGTTCATAACAAAATAACAGAAAACTTTGAAAACTTGTAATAAAATAAAAAGTTAAGAAAAAACAAAGAAGAAATAAAAATTACCTTAGAAACATATTTTATAATACTTTCATTTTGGTGAATCAAAGAATGAGAATATATAAATGACATCTGCATAATACAAAGTATTCACTGCTAGAGTTGGAACTGGAATAAATTCTTTTCTCATATACCCTGGGTTTTTTACCTTACTTTCCAATATATCATAAGCAATTTAATAGCAGGCTTTTTTTTAGATATGGAATGTCTTCAGAGATTTATATATGGAGATATACATATATACCCCCCAGCACATTAAAGAACTGGTTTGCAGTGAAGCATTTAATAATAAGGTATAACTTCTGCACACTCAACATATCATCATGTGAGATATTAATAAGGTAGAAAATTAAAAGAAATAACAGCACATGGGTCTTTCAATGCTTTAACCCTTTCTAGTCCCTTAGTGTTTTCTTACCTCTACTCTTGCACAATGTACATTATACTGTTAATATAAATGTGTATCATATGCAAATGAAAAAGTGTAAATTCCTACTGATTCCTTAGATCAACTGACACCAAACTGGGAATATTTATGGAGACTGACTGTTTAATAAATATTTTTCATAAAATTCTTCTATCTGTTAAAACATTTAATACTCTCAGATGTTTTAAAATCAAACAATCAATTTATTAATTAATTAATCTGGCTCCAGTGAGTGCTCTACAAGCTTTTAGCACAATGTCAACTAGATAATTTAAAAATAGGGTCAGAAACAATGCCAAATAGAGAATAAATGTTGGTGAATGGGGTTAGGGCATTTGAGTGTTTTCTACTAAATTTAGTCTTTGTCAAGTTACTATGTTGCAATTAATTTGCAGGCCAAGTTCATGAGTAAAGGACCATAAGTGGTTAGATTTAGCAAACCAAAATATAAATATTTGATGCAAAGCTATGGTTGTAGTCTAGAATATTTTGAGTAGAGGATGATAATGCATGTAAATTAACACCATTTAGAATCAGATTTTAGGTTTATTAAAGCAAGTGCTACATTTTTATTACTTAGTTGGCTACATTTCCAGCATTACAATGGCCTAAGTATTCATGTAATCTAAGAGGTAATCACAAAAATCTAGGTCAGATAGAATGGGAACATTCAAAGGATAAATAAGGTTTCATTAAATAAAAGGGAAAAAACAGAAAAAAAATTCTTTAAAATGTGAACAGGTAGTTTAATATCCAGTGCAGAGCTGAATCATAAAACAGGAAACATATGTCCAATTTAATTTATGGCCTCAGACACATATCAAAAAAGTCAATAAATTATTATAAAGAATAGTCAATGCTGTTCATGAAGAGTGTGCATAAAACCCTTGCATGTGAGTTAATGCACAAATATAAGAATATTAAAATGTGTGTGTACAAATAATATGTGATTTTTAAGGATAATATATATAAATGAGCTGTAAATCTAGGAAAACTGTGGTCATCCATTTTTTTCTATTTTATATGCTAATTTTTAAATGATCACAAGTCAATAAGGTATTTATTTATTTCTTCATTCTTCAATTTGACCAGAGGAAGGTTAATATATTCTTTTTCATGATACCATCTTATTCGAGCATGACCACCATCCCATCCCCCTATCTTCCCTGCTCAGGATGTCCATTGTCCCAAGTCCCATGTTCATTGCTTATGCAGTCCATTTTTTGTAATATTAGTTGTTTTTTATTTTTTTAAAAGAGCAGCATGCTATATTTACTCTGTAGGACTTAACTTTGGTCACAAATATATATTGCTGAAGAGAAGCACCCTATAATTGCAAAATAAAAAAAAATAAGGACCTCTGAAAATCTACTCCTTCATAAAAACCAAAGAAAATCCTTTGATTTTTTTTCAAAATCAATATTTTTAGAAATCTGAGTTAACAAAAAAAAAGGTTTACAACAGTTCATTGTGTTTATTTAAGAAAAGAAGTTAAATATTGGTTAAAAAAAAAACCAATGAACCCCGTGGCATTTTTACCTGTCTCATTCCCATCCCCAGCTCTTCGTCAGCCTTGAATGCAGCCTTAAAACTGTTAGCTATGCAGAAAGCAGCCTGGTAGACATTAGATGGGGAATTGGCATTATGATACTTGTCTGGCAGCTCATTCACAAAACATGTCTGTTTCTTTTTATTTAGAGCATATCCAGTGAAAAACATTCCATCTATACCCCAGGCATTTGCCCAAAACATCAGTTGCCATCACAGAAGCTTGCGATGACAATACCAATTAGAGCAAACAACAGGCTGGCTTCAAACTTCAAATAACCCTGGGTACAGGATGTCTCTGGAGGACTTCCACTTTCTGGTCTGGCATGTAAGAAGCTTGGAAATCACCACTCCATCCTAATAACAAGTAAAAAGCTGAACAAACTGAAAAATCAACACCAGGGTTCCACCAGAAAAATCAGGTAACAAGACAAACAGCTGCTCTCAAAACTGGAGAGTCCAAGGGACAAATACAGAGAATCGTAAATTTCCAGAGTAGAAACCCTCTGGCTGAAACCTCCTTGGGAACCATGCCAAAATAGAGAAGACTGAATTGTAATTGATACATTTCTAGAGCTCAGTCGAAGACAATTCTAAGAGATAAAAACTGAAGGGGAATTCAATCTTTAGGGGATCCCCACACTTTGTTGAGTTTTGCCTCCTGGAATTCTAGCACGTCCTTATACTATCAGAAAAAAATAATCCCCTCATGCATCCAGCAGAAGAAGAGGGGCAAAGTACTATTTTTAAAAATGTTTTATTTATTTGTTTTCAAACAGAGGGGATGGGAGAAAGACATGGATACAAGAGATAATGTTTCTCACACACCCTCAACCAGGGACCTGGCCCACAACCCCGGCACATGCCCTGACTGGGAATCAAACTGATAACCTTTTGGTTTGTGGGACAATGCCCAACCCACTGAGCACACCAGTCAGGGTACTATTTTAAAATGCACTGGAGCATCCTGTTTTGCTTTGTTTTGTTTCTAACAAAGTGTGACTTTAGGTTAACTTACTGAGGTTTTATCAAAGCCTAACTGACCTACGAAAAGGGAGATATCCACCTTAAGCCTACTCTAGCTATCTTCTCACACCTGAACAGAAGACAAAAGAGAAGAAACACCTGTGGAGTTCACAGCCCAGGGACATACTGATTCACCAAAAGCCTGAGATTTAATAACAGAATCATGGAATGTTTGCCCTCCCCACCCCCAACTTACCACAACATTACTAAAAGTCTATTGATAGCAGTTTTTTTACCTAATACACCATCTCTATCTATTAAGAACTTTACAAGGTATACTAAAAGGTAAAATAACACAGTTTGAAAAGATAAAACAAGAATCAGAACCAGACTCAGGGCAGAGTTGTTGGAATTATCAGACCAGGAATTATTTTAAATTATGATTAATATGTTAAAGGCTTTAATGGATAAGGTAGATAGCATGCAAGAACAGACTTACAATGAAAACAGAGAGATGGAAATTCTTATAAAGAACCAAAAAGAAATTTTAGAGATCAAAAATACTTTAACAGGAAGGAAGAATTCTTTGATAGACTAAGTAATAAACTAGACATGACAGAGGAATAAATCTCAAAGCATCAGTATATCTCAATAAAAAACTTTGAAACTGAAAAACAAACCAAAAGCTTAAAAAAAAAAAAGACTACCCAAGGACGTTGAGACAACTACAGAAAGTGTAATGTATACACAAGGAAAATATCAGAAACAGAAGAAAAAAATAAAAATATTTGAAATACTAATAACTAAAAATTTTCAAAATTTATGTAATAAACTAAACCACAAATCTAAAAAGCTCAAAGAACACTAGCAGAATATTTTTTTAAAAGCATTACATGTTGGCATATCATTTCCAAACTATAGACAAAAAAATTCTAGAAAGAAGACAGAAAAAAAGTAAACCTGTATAGAGGAGAAAACATCTTAATTACATCCCACTTCTCAGAAAACATATAAGAAAGAGATTGGAGTGAAAAAAATTTAAAATTTAAGTGTGAAAAGGAAATGTAAATAAATAAACACCAACCTAGAAATCTGTACCTTGAACAAATTTCTTCAAAATACACATTCTCAAACAAAAAATGATAATAGTAATTGAAGACTTTCAAAGATGTTAAAATAAGATCTTTAGAGAGATGAAAAAAGCATATAGGTCAGAAACTAGAATCTACATAAAGAAAGCACTGAAAAAAGAATGTGAAGGTAAAATAGACATTTTTTTCTTATTTTAGTTGACTTAACAAGTAACCGTTCATTCAAATAATAATAGCAAACATTTATTTGAGCATGTATTTATATGTATAAGTGAAATAAATGTCAGCAATGTTACAATGGACAGAGAGAAATGTCAGGATTAATTTCTTATTTTAAGGTACTGGCAATACATGTGAAGTAATGTAGTGTTATTTGCAAGTGAACGTGGATTAAATGTTTCCTGTAAACTTCAGGGCAACAACTAAAAGGAAGAAAGTATAACTGATATGCTAAGAAAAAAGAAAAGATAAAATAATGTAAGTCACTCAAAACTACAAAAAGCAAAAAGAAGTGAAAGAAAAATACAGGAACAAAGAACAATGACAACAAATTGAAAAGAGTAACAAATGTGGCATAATTCAACAGTATCAAAATTTGAATATTAATGATATAAATGCACCAATTTAAACAGAGATTGTCAGATAAAAATAAGATGTAACTATACATTGTCTATAAGAAACTCACTTTGTATATAAAAATGCATACAAAATAAAAGTAAATGGATGGAGAAAAATACCACGACAACACAGATCAAAAGTAGGTATGAGGAGATATAATATTAATAATTTTGGACATAGTGAATTTTAGAGCAAAAAACAACTATCAGGAATAAAGAGGATATTATGTAGTGATAGATGTGTCAATTCTCCAGGAAGAAGCAATAATCTGTGACATGTATATGTCCAATATCAGAGCATCAAAATACATGAGGCAAAGACTAGTAAACTTCAAAGAAAAATAGATTTAATATTATATGGAGACTATAATATTATATGGAGGCTTAGATGCCTCTATCAGAAATAGGCAGATCCAGTAGAAAGAAATAAATGAAAAAATAGTTGAACTCAGTAACAACATCAATCAACTGGATGCAATCGACATCGATAGACTACTTCATCCAACGACAGTAGAATACACATTCTTTTTAAGCTCACTTGGAACATTTACCAAGAGAGACCATTTTTGGTCCATAAAACACATGTTATAACTTTTAGAAGAATAGAAATCATGTAATATCTGTTCTCAGAATACAATGAAATTAAAGTGAAAATCAGTAACAGACATATACAAAACGCCAAACAGAGATTAAAAAATATAATTCTAAATAATTATGGATCAAAAACAAAACTCCAGAGAAATTATAACATATTTTGAAATAAGTAAAGACACAATTTAACAAACTTTGTGGGATGCCACAAAAGAAGGGCTTAGAGGGAAATTTATAGCATTGAATGCATATATGAGAATAGAAGAATGACCTAAAATTAATCATCTAGGCCTCCATCTTAGGACATAGAAAATAAAGGGCAAAGTAAATCTAAAGTAACCAGAAAAAAAATAACAAAAATGAGAGCACAGATCAATGAAATTACAAACAGGAAATCAATAGAAATAATCAACATAACCAAAAACTGGTTCTTCAAAAATTTCAACAAAATTGATAACTAGTCAAGCTAATACAGAGAGAGAGAGACAGAGAGAGAGAGAGAGAGGGAAACACAAATGACTAACATAAGAAATTAAATGCATCTGCTCAAGATGGCAGTGTAGGTAAATATGGTACTCCCATCCTCCCATAATCACATCAAAATTGCAACTAAACTATATAACAACCACCATTCAGAACCTCCTGAAATCTATCTGAATAGATGTCCCACAACTAAGATATAAAGAAAAAGCCACATCAAGACTGGTAAGAGAAACAGAGATATAGAATGGGCTAATCTCACACCCAACATATGGTGGATAAAAATCTCAGCTACAGGGGTGCCCCCTGAGGAGTGAGGGGTCCCAGCCCCGCACCAGGTTCTCCAGTCCAGGATTCCAGTGCCAAGTCCAGAAGAGAAGTCCATAACTTATGGCTGTAAAAACCAGCAGGGACTGTGAATGAGTGAGACATAGGGCTTCTGGAGTCCCAGGCAGTCCCTCTTAAATGTCCCCATATGAACTTACTTGGGCTCACTCCCTCTGAGCTCCAGCACAGAGACAACAGCTGGAAAGGCAAAAGGGATGACCAAGTAGGAACTGAATTTTCCGTCATCAGGGTAAGAAATGTAAGACTAACATTTTTCCAGACAAAAGTACTGACAGAGGCAATTGTTCTTTTTCTGGACCCTTCCTTTATAGAGCCAGCAGTGGGGTGCCATATCTGCGTGTCCATCAACCTGCCTATCACTATTCTCCCAAAGTTTAGTTATTCCCTGAGACCCTGGCCCACACAAATTGCTACCCATGCAAGCTATTTTCAGTTTTTTTTTCATAAGAATGACCTGCCTTGGCTTATGCTTAAGACTTTCCTAAAATCTCATAAACAAGCAGTATCTGGCCACAGTGAGCTCTATACCAGTTGCTGAGGTGCCCCAGTCCAGCACCAGCAGCAGTTAGCATTCATTTACAGCTTGGACTCTCCTGGGAACCTCCAAGCCCAGCACAACTAGCAACCATCTGCATATTGTTTTATAGCTCATGTCAGACATAATACATGTGGCAGTTGATCCTGTCCTACACCTCCCAAGAGGCCCCAGAGACAGCATACCTGGTGGACAGCTTCAGACCACAATGAAGCACCACCACCCAACCTCCTCCACAAGGGATGCACTTAAGTGGCAGACTAAGCAGACACCAAAGTCCTGCTGATGTAATCCTAACCTATAAGGTGGAACTCCTTACAGTGGATCCTCCTCTGTGGTTGCAGCCAGTCCTTACAGTTAATTAGCCTGGGTATAAATCTTTCCCATTGATGTACCAACAGAAATCAAGGCTCTACTACAACAGGATAGTGTACAGCCCACAAAAGAGGGCACACATAGATTGACCAATTTAGATGAGCAAGGAGGTTGTGCCACTGGACACTACAGGACACCTACTACATTAGGACACTCTACCAAGCCTGAGAGACATGTCAGCATTATCTAATACATAGAAATGAACACAGGAAGTCTGTCAAAATGAGTAGACAAAGAAACATGTCCCAAATGAAAGAACAGAACAAATCTCCAGAAAAAGAACTAAATCAAATGGAAACAAGCAATGTATTTGATGCAGAGGTCAAAACACTGGTTATAAGGAAGCTCAGTGAACTTTGAAAGAGAGTAGATGAATTTAGGGAGAACTTCCACAACATAAAAAAAATGACATGAAACCATAAAAAGAACCAGTAGGAAATAAAGGAAATGCCAACTGAAATGAAGAACACATTACAGTGATTCGATAGTAGAGTAGAGGAAGCAGAGGATCAAATCAGCAAATTGGAATACATAGAAGGAAGCAAAAACATCCAATCAGAACATCAAAGAGAAAAAAGAATTTAAACAATGAGGTTAGTGCAAGGAACCTCTTGAACAACTTCCAGTGTACCAACCTATGTATCATATGGGTGCCAGAAGAAGAGAAAGAACAAGAAATTAAAAACCTATTTAAAAAATAAGAAAGAAATGGAAGAAAATTTCCCTAACCTGGTAAAAAGAAATAGAATTATAAATCCAGGAAGCACAGAGAGTGTCAAACATGATGAACCCAAAAAGACCCACACCAAGACACATCATAATTAAAATGCAAAAGGTTAAATGAAAAGAGAGAATTTTAAAAGCAGCCAGAGAGATGAAGTCAGTTACCTACAAGGGAGCTCCAATAAGAATGTCAGCTAATTTATCAACAGAAAATTTGCAGGTCAGAAGGAATTGACAAAAAATATTCGAAGTAATGAAAATCAAGGACCTACAACCAAGATTACTCTACCCAGCAAAGCTATCATTTAGAATTGAAGGACAGATAAAGAGCTTCTCAGACAAGAAAAAGCTAAATGATTTTATCACCACTAAATCAATATTACATGAAATGTTAAAGGGTCTTCTTTAAGAAGATGAAAAAAATATGAACAATAAAATGTCAATAAATACTTCCTTATCAATAATTGAATTTAAAAGATAAAATATATGAACAAGCAGAACAAAGGCAGATTTGTGGATGCAGAAAACATTTTGACAGTTGGGGTGGGAGAGAAGGTGAAGGGACTGAGAGGTACAAATTGGTGGCTGCAGAATGATTGTGGGGATGTAGGGTACAGCATGGGGGACATAGTTGATAACATTCTAACAAATACATATGGCATCAGGTGGGTGCGAGAATTATCAGGATGATCACTTAGTAATTTATATGGTATCTGATCACTGAGCTGTATACCTGAAACTAATTAGTATTGCATGTCAATGGTAATTGAAAAATAAAAATGTTTAAAGAAGAAAAACTCAACTTTTCCCCCCAAAATACACAAAGCAGTAAACAAAGTAAAAATGAACAAATATTACTACATCAAATCGGAAAGTTTCTTCATGGTAAAATAAATACTTAACAAATGAGATGACAACTTATGAAGTGGGAGAAAATATTTCAAATATATATCTGATAAGGAGATTAATATCCAAAATATATAAAGAACTCAAACAATTCAATAACTACATGTATTTTTCAAAGAAGATATACAAATGGTCAAATGATATATAAAAAAGATGTTTAACATCACTAATCATCAAAAACATGCAATTCAAAACCACAATAAAAGACTACTTCATACCTGTTAGGGCAGCTATTTATCAAAAGATAAATTTAATGAGAATGTGAAGAAAAGGAAACCTTTGTTCACTGTTGGTAGGAATGTAAATTGATACAGTTACTCTGCAAAACAATATGGTGCTTTAAAAAAAATTAAAAAAAAGAAACTGCCATATGATCTAGCAATAACCCTTCTCAGTTCCAAGGAAGTAAAGTCACTATCTTGAAGAGATACCTGCACTTCCATGTTCAATGAAATATTTAAAGTAGCCAAATGTGACATACACACACATTCACTAATAATATATATACTCAAGAAAAATTCAAACATGTGTTCACACTAAAACTTACACACAAATGTTCAGAAAACTATTATTGATTATAGCAAAAAAGTAAAAACAATCCAAATGTCTAATCAACCAATGGAGGATAGACACAATGTGGTATATTCATGTAGTAGAACATTACTTACCAATACAAAAACGATGTGCTGATACATGCTACAGTATGGATGAATCTGGATGACAGGATGCTGAGTGAAAGAAGACAAACACACATACACAAACATACTGTATGATTCAATTCATAGAAAATCCCCAGAGTAGAAACAGAAACAGAAGGCAGATTAGTGGTTGCCTAGGGCTGGGGTGTGGGCTGTGGAACCAGGAGTAACTACTAAAGAGTACGGGCTTTATTCTGTGGGTGATAAAATTATCTAAATTAAGATAATTATGACTGTACAACTCTAAGAATATACTAAAAACACTGAACTGTACACATTAAAACAGTGAATTTTATATGTGAATTATATTTAATGAGTGTTTTAGAACACATTGCTGAGATGCATTTATATTGCTTCATGGAAATGCATTCATGTACTTTTATACCTGTATTAAGTCCATTGTGTTTTTCATCAAACCTTGGCTGATAGGCATTTGAACTCTTCTCAGGTCTTTGCTAATGTTAACATTGCTGCTATGATCATTTTTGTGCCTATCCTCAGGTACACATACATAAGGTTTTCTCTCTAGGGTACGCACAGTCAGAATCCAATTATGAAAAACAAAACAATTCCAGTTATTTCTAACAAAAGGGAAATTTAAAATGAATATTGGGTTTAAAGTTGTATTGTTTCTTTTTTTTATAAGCAGTTTGAAATGGTTGAAGGAACAACAAGAATTAGGTAGTGTTTCATTCCAGGAAGAAAGAAAAGGTGTTACCCGGAGCCCATGTTCACTGTTGCCACTAAGTCTGCTCTTGTGGGGACTTGGGTATGTACGAAAGGATCCAGGAGCCCACGTTCACTAGATGCTGTTGCTTCGTTAGCTGCCACCAGGGTGCTATCTGCATTATAACTTCCACCACTGTTTCTATTACTGATGTTAATAATGTCACTGCCACATCCTCATTTGCACCCTGCCAAAAGAGAAAGCAATGATCAAAAAAGTGTCATTTTAAATATTTAGTAATAATTTGATAGAAACCATCTAACTGGACATTTTAAAAATTTCAACCACTATGCAGCAGAAAGAAAGAAGGAGCTCCTGTACTTTGTGACAGCATGGATGAATCTGGAGAGCATTATGCTAAGTGAAATAAGCCAGGCCATGAAAGACAGACACCATATGATCTCACCTATAAGTGGAACCTAATCAACAAAACAAACAGGTGAGCAAAATATAACCATAGACATTGAAATAAAGAACAAACTGACAGTAACCAGAGGGGAGGCGAGAAGGGATAAGGGGGAGAAAAAGGGGAAGGGTTGTCAAGGAACATGTAAAAAGTACCCATGGACAAAACCAGAGGGGGTAGTATCAAGGGTGGGAGTGGGGATGGCAAGGGTGGCGGGGAGTGTTGGGGGGGAATGGAGACAACTGTACTTGAACAACAATAAAAAAGAGAGAGAAAATGGGAAATTTAAAAAAATCAACCACTAGATGTACAAACCTAATCTGTCATCATCCTTCCTTCATAATAAATAGATGTACCGTTGGTTGAGTCTTCTTGTCTTATAAATGCAGAGCTACTTGGTCTCTAGCCCTAGCCCTGTCCTAGCTCAAACCCTACCTCCAGCCATCTTTGTCCTGATTAGTCAGTCATTCATGTTCTCCTGGATTTCTGGCATCAGACCAGACGTGCTCTTCTAATCTCCCATCTTCAAATGCGTTCTTTAAAACTCACAACACCTCCAGCTAGCAACAAGTTGTCCAACTATTTTCTTACACCCCTTGATCTTAAACTAAATCTAAATTTACTTATGTTTCCATGTTCCATGGAAACTAATCTTCTGTGGGTCTAAATTGATTAGGCATTGTTTCAAATCCTAGCCTTTCCACTGACTGCAGTGTCTTTGTCATAGAGTTGCCTGTTGCCAGTTCAATTTCACAGCACAGTTTCTCCCAACAAATTTCCTTAGAGGAGAATAAAGTCAGAGCAGGGATCTAGGTGCCACGCAGATCTATCTGGGATGAAAAATAAGGAAGGAAGAGGGATCCTAACGATCACAGGGAGACTTCCATTCTGTAGGTGTAAATAAATAATAGCCAGAGTGTGGTAATGTAGCTGATAAATCTTGGAACTCCCCTGAGTGGAGAAAAAATCAGTATAGCACAAAGAGAAAATAGTAAAGTTTTGCATTTTTAATAGCTAATAACTCTGTTCCAACATGAGAAAATTAACTTTTGTTTTACAGACCTTTCTATAGAAAAGGAGTCATTATCTTAGAGATTTGTGATTTCTGCAAGATAATTGACTTAAAAAAAAGATGCTGAAAGGACAAGCACTTAAAAATTATTTTCTACTTGGAATAATCATCCTGTAAGTATAAAAGGTGAAAACACTAAGTGAAATTTTCATTAGTAAAAATATAAAAATGGACTAACAATCGGTGAAAATCCTGTTACCAAGACAACTTGAGTGATGCACACAATTTATTCTGTCTCAGCTCTAAACCCAACACAACTGTGCTCTTAACTCTATTTTTTATTGTAATAATACATAATATTTTATAGCACTGGTGCCCTTTCTCCCTCCTTTCTTTCTTTCTTTCCTTCCTTCCTAAATTCCTTTTGAGATCTTTCTTGAATTAACTACTTTTACTTTTGTTCTAAGTAATTTTTACACATTTCTCTCACTCAAGAAAAATGTGTTCTTTCAATACCTGTACAGCTATCTGTGTTTATCAGATTTTGTGAGAAGATGAGGAGATTTGAGCTTTCAGTACATCTCTGATAATGCTATCTTCGACATCAAGCTAGCAGCAGCCAACCTTGCCCCACAAGATCTGGTACTACTGGCTGACAATTGGAGTGGCACCACTGTCGCACCTATGGTCAGGTCCCACCAACAACTGAACTTAGCAGCAATAAGTGACAGCAAAACCAGTAGTCACAGAACCCTATAACAAAAGAAAATTTTCTAATTTTTTAAATCTTTTTATTTATGCATTTTTCTCTGTTGGGCTAAATCTTCATGTCTATTATTGGGTTATTATTAACTTTTCTATTCTAAATATCATATTGTGTTCCAAAATTGAGAATTTTTAGATATTTCAGCTTTATCTTCTTTGGCTGACTTTAAAGTTTAGTAAAGTTTCAGAATGTATTTCATAAAATAATTCAAATAAACCATCAGCAAATGGCTACTTTGGTACTTTATTAATAACATCATAGCAGAAAATTGTTTGCTGAAAGAAAACATGCATTTAGAGGTTGTTTTTAAGTTACATTAACATTTTTTAAATTCTTAAAATTTTCTTGCCAGTGTTATTTTTTTTTACCAAGAAAAAACTATAAACCTAATTGCTTTTTACCTCAAGTTTATCTTCCCTTTTCTATTGAGATTTTTTCCTTTTACGGCATTCTAGTAATTTTTCATTTGTGGATTATTTTTGACACATTTCCAAAATTCTTAAGAAGATAATGGCTTAAATTGTTTATTTGGTAGCATTATTTATTTTAGAAATCATGTTAAAAGAATCAAGACTGAACATTTGCTAAGCAATATTTTTATTTTCTTAAGCGGAAATTCATTTGGCTATTTATAAAAATGAATTTTTATATAAAATATACGTGGGAACATAGAAAATATATAGTAATAAAATGGTCCATCATTTTAGATTCAAATTACTAACATAGCATTTCCGGAAATTACAGATACTTCAGTTTCCAGTATCAAGATTTCTGTCACTGAAACAAAATTTGTGGAAATTCAGAAAATTCAGGAATTCTAGGACCTGAAAATTCTATATTGTATGACATTATTATGTTTGGCTAGGGGACACAAATGTTTTCAAAGTCAAACTACTCTTAAGAGAGAAAAAAGGAACTATAAATTCAGAATAAAAGCAAAGGTTATTTACAATAAGTATGATATTATAATGATGTATTATTAAATGAAAGCTTTTCAAGGCTTCTTTCTAAATTCCTAAGTTTTAGACATGAAAGAAAAATTGCAGGAAAAACTACTGTTGTCTCACTGAATCATAAATAGCTTTATATTTTCTTTCCCTTCTATTTTTCAACATATTTTCTAGTAATTGTCTTTTATGCTTCTTTATTTAAAACATGAAATTTTTTTAAAGGCTACAAACACATCCTCTTTTTGGGGGTTCAGAATTTTGTACCTAAAACAACAAAGTAGGAATATGGTTTGAATTAGACTCCCTGTTGGTTTGGTACCTGTCTTTTGAGAGAAAGGGACAAGGAACATACTGAAGTCAAAGAAAAATTATTGTGCCACTTTTTTTTTATTAAAGATTAGGTAAAGAGTAAATAAGTAAAGAGTGGACCAAAGAGTATTAAATAATTGAACTTTGGTCAAATACCCGGCTTCAAATCCTATCATCCTTAGATATTGGTCTTGTGTTACTTACTATTCTGAACTGGTTTACTTATTAGTAAAGAGAATCAATACTAACTGAATGTTGTGACAATTAAAATGTATAAAGTATTTTAACATATATGTTTAATATACCTATAGATCACTAAGAATAGAAATATGCTACCATTTAATGTACCATATTTCTCAGATATGTTAGTCTTACTGTAGTAAAAGGGGAAGAATGAGTTCTCATAAGAACTCATTAAGCAGAATGCACTCCGGTGGCTTAGGGCACAGCCATTGGAGTCAAACATCTCTGCATTACCGCAAATTGCCTAAGTTTAGACAGGTCATAAATCACTTAACCTTCAATTCCCTTATCTGTGAAATAAAAATAATAATAGCTCCTGCATCATAATGATTTATAGATTAAAGCTAATCTCCACAGGCAGAGCATCCTGCTAGGTGCTAGACATAGACAACGCCTCCCATCAGGGGTCCTACCTTCCAGCAGGCAAATAGCATCTCCACACATAAATCAGGGGTTTCTAAGAGGCATTGGAGAGAACTGAGTAGAAAACAGGACAAATGTAAGGCATGTAGTTGATCATTTATACTGTACCCAAAGGAAGCATCTGCTGATAAGACAGAACAGCCACTGGAGCCACCACACAGGGGCCTGGAATGCTGTAGCCATAGTCTCACCTTTGCCATCTCTCTAATCAAAAAGCCTCAAGATGGAGTGCTTAGGACCAGTTCTAACTCCTGGATTTCTTGCTCTTTTTTTTGTTTGTTTATTTTTCCCACACAAAAGTTTATAAATCAGTCAGCTTCATTTAAGCATTCTGATTTTGGGCTTCTGTTGAAATATAGGAAGATCTGACACCTCTGGACCATTTCCTCAGCATAACCACCACAAGAAGCTATGTGACTACAATACCTTCAG
>CM052539.1:142554353-142640313 GCA_028533065.1 Trachops cirrhosus
TCAGTAAATGAATGGATCAAAAAACTATGGTACATTTACACAATGGAATACTAGGCAGCTGAAAGAAAGAAGGAGCTCCTACCCTTTGCAACAGCATGGATGGAGCTGGAAAGCATTATGCTAAGTGAAATAAGCCAGGCAGTGAAAGACAAATACCATATTTTCTTGCCTTTAACAGGAACCTAAACAACAAAACAAAGAAACAAGCAAAATATAGCCAAAGACAATGAAACAGAGGACAGGCTGACAGTGACTAGAGGGGAGAGGGGAGGGAATTTCAGGAGAACTTAGGGGAGAATGGCAAGGGTTTACAGGAACAAATATAAAGGACATATGGACAAAAACTAGGGGGGTTGGAAATGGGAGGGAGGCGGGGAGGGATGGGTGGATTGGCTGGAATGGGAGTAAAGGGTAGAAACTGTACTTGAATAATGATTAAAAAATAATTTTTTTTAAAAAGGTGCTTTGTGGTCTTTTTGACCACATCCTCACAACTCCTCACTCTAACTCAGGGACAGAGCCTGCTGGGAACTGTGGGTTGTCGGGTGTCTCAGAGAAACTGAAGGGGAATTGAGTGCAGAGTGTGGAACCTTGTGCTGCTGCCCTAATCTCAAATCTCACAAAGTATGGCTCCAGCTGTGCCTGACATCTGATGGAAAAAACTCAGAAGCACATTTGAATCTACTTGGACATGAAAGAATAAGTTTTGCAAGGTCTGGAATTTTCTAGGAGCTCAGGAAGGTATTCATTCGTTTTAGGTTTTTAGTTTGTGTTTTTGTTTGTTTGTTGAACCTAAGTTCACATATGAAGACTTCATCAATTTTCAGTTTGTAAAATTATCTGAGCAAAAGTATTACACACTCTTGCAGTTGATTAAGTAATTATCCTACACTATCCTTTCTAATGCTTTTGACATGGGCCATGCTTACTGCTATTGAAATGGCCACTTGCTATTGAAATGGCCACTTACTTTTTTCCATGCACCCCACCCTCAGTCTGTCCTATGCACCAGACTGGGCTCACCTGCACAGAGCACGTGAGCCAGCAGCCTGGTGGGCCACTTGATTCCTGTGTTTGGAGACAGCAGAAGAGTGTAATATGGGCTTGCATGGACCTTTGTTTCAGAGTCATTTAAGTCAAGATGTTATAAGTAATTTTTAAATATGACTTCCAAAATAATTATCCATCATTAGAATGTAAGTTCAAAGGTCACATTTTATGTACTGTATTGCTTAATTCTGTTTAGTGCAGAGCAATGGTGTTCAGTTCTGTTTGCATAATCTTATCACCTGAAGGACTTTATAAAATACACAGCAGGAATCTTAACATAGACTAGTTCGGTCTTTCAGGGATTGAGGCCTTAAATCATTATCATTCTAAAGTGATACCTAGGTGATTCTAATGTAAAGTGAGGGCAGAAAACCACTGTTTTAGTAAATTATTCTGTTATCCTAGTTGATAAAATTATTTAATTTAGTTTAACATACACTGTAGTAATAACAGTAAATTCAGGTTTGTGCCATAGAGAAGGAAGGGGCAGAGGGGTTTGGGATGGCCAAGGAGCATAGAAAGTCATAAAATAACCATTGCTTTTTACCTTCCAAAATTTTTTAAAGAAAATCTTTGCCCTTTTTTTCTTACCCTTAGCCACTCCCTAGTTATGACCAAGAGGAAGGATGAATTATCTCTGTGAAATTTGGAAATGGTTTGCTATGTATAAGTGGCTAAGCTCTTTGGGGCCCTTACTTTCAGAGATGCTTGTCCACAAATTGAGCACTTTCTTCTCTCATTCCTGGGTCAATATGACAAGAATATGTCACTCAAGGCCCAAGAGAGAGTTAGACTAGGCTATCAAGTCCCAGGGCCTCTGCACTGGGTTCAAGGCAGAGTGTGAGGTTTGTGGAAATATTACAGCTGTGTGGAGATGAGTAGTCAGCGGCCCCTCTACTTTCAGTGCAGTGTGAAGACATGATTTAGGGGTGGAAATTACAGTTAAATAACCTTATATTATTCTCTACCTTATTGCTAATATGTTTATCTAACTGGCTCCTGCATAGACATTAGCATTGATAAAGAAAGGCTTCTGTTACCTTTTGAAATTCCAATACAAATGTTCTCCTAGATAGAAAAAAAAGAATTGAAAGACAAGAATAAAGAGGGGAGGGAGGAAGGAAGGAAGGATAGGGGGAAGGATAGAAAGAAGAAAGGGAGGGAAAAAAAGGAAAGGAGAAAAGGAAGGAAAGAAAATCGCCCCTTTGGCTGTGGAATCCGTGCCTTTATTGCTCCCCTCCTCTATAAGGTTCAATAATCTTTAATGAACTGAGTTGTAAGTCTGAAACCTACAGTTAAAATTATCACGAAAACCTTCAATCAACTTAAATACATAGATGGGAGGATCTATCGTGATGCCATTATTATTTTCCCCCAGAATTTAAACACATTGGATTTCTAAAAATCAGATGAATTCTCTTTTCTGACATAAGTTTCTATGTAAAAACTTATTTACTATTATGTTTTTTATCAAAGGTCTTCAAAGCTTTTATCCAAGACCTAGGTTAAAAATTTAGAAAAACCAGCCTGTTTTCTGAATCTAAAAGTCCAAGTGTAACTAGTGCCAGAGTAAACAGATTTCTTCCTGGTTAATTAGACATAACTATCATTTAAAATTTTATAATTAAAAAGAAAAGAAACACTCTAATAGAGCATATGGAGAATGACATGTCCGCATGCATGCACCGGCATGCATACGCATGCCCCACTGTGCGGCTAAATCGGCAGTAACGGAATAAGCCCCGAGTAACAAGATGTGTTTGGATCTATTTCCTGATTAACCAGTATAATCTACCATTTGCTCATTATTTTAAATCTGTCTTTAACTTCATAGATGACTGTGGGAAAAGCATATGATCTCCTTTCACCTTAGTTTTTCTTGTATTTAAAAATAAGCCTTATGAACATTGATAACACCACAGAGGCATTTCCATTGTATTCAAGAAGAAATTAATTATTAATAGGAATGTTCTCTGCACTTGTGGCTACAATAAAAATGCAGTAATGAATCACTGCAGTCTCTATCAAAAGGAATTTAAAATCATACTCAGTGAAAATGAAAGAATTCAACATTATTCAATGCATTCATAAGTACACCTTACTATTCAATAGAGAATTAAGCACATTTTTGTTTGTGAAACACATTTCTCTAGATTCTCTATCTTTCATTGGGGAGCACTATACTTAAGTCTGTTTGAAATTTTTTATCAGTCAGCATTCTGTTTTGGCATAATAGATTAAATCAAAGATAGCATTTATTTTTCAGTTTGAAACTCTCTTGTTTCACACCACTTCTTTAAAATTAGTCATATCCTTCAAAATTTCTTGTGAAATAGACAAATACAAATGCTAATGCAGAGCCTGATTAGATGTATAGATTAAATTTACAAGAAGATTATCACCTACTCAAGGTATTTAAAGCAGTTATGTGGTAGATCATTACTGATTTTTCTCAATTATACATACTTGTGCTCAGGTTGAAGCCAGTGGTTTTTATACATTTGTACAAAACTATTGGCATGAACTGAGTATTTCCATTAAAACAAATAAAAAAGGTAAAAATAAAACAAACTAAAAGGACAGTAATTAGTTAGAATACTCAGTTATATTATCAAGTAGTGATGCAACTGTGTGAAATCCAATATGTTTCTCACTAAACTTTGTGATAATTCAGTCAATTATTCATTTAATCATGGATGTATTCCTTAAACTGATCCTAATCTGTCTCTTAGTTTTATTTAAAATGTTCCTCTTTAACCCATAACTCTGGTACTTCAAATATACTCATCAAATCTCTTAAACTTCCCAATGCTCACTTTCATTTATTGAGGTAAAGGAATCTGCCCTGTGATTTTCTTATTACCCATCTCTTGAGTAATTCTCATATGTGTTCCTTCCACTAAAAGCAGTAAGATATTAGTCTACCATCAGTAGGTTGGGATTCCCAAAATTGGCTGAATCCTCCAGTTACAAGGTTGTCCTCATTCAGCTAAACTCAGGGATTGGGTTAGCAGTGCTCCCTTTATCATCTCAACACTTCAGAAAAATGATAACTTCTTTTTCCAGAAATGCATCTACCTGCTATTGAGTAGTCACCTCATTCTGTAATCCCTTCAACACATTGATGCTTTTCTCCCAAATGAAGGACTGTAAATGACCAATCTGATCATAAAGTAATGAAATGCATACCCAAATCCTTGATCACACCATAGATTCTTTTTTATTTTGCCTAAAAGAAAATTAGAGAATGAAATAACACTGTAGTGAACCTAAAGCAACCCAAACATTTTTATTATTTTTTCCATTAAACGTTTGTGCTTATAAACAGAATATTGCCAAACATAATTTTTCTATAAAACACTCATTTTTAGATATTTGCAATGGTTTAACAGAACTAAGCATGATATAGGACTCTGTTATTAAGACCTTTGAAAGCAGAATAACTTTCTACACAATGTGGCCCTAACATTGGAAATATGATTAAAAAGAATAACTTATTTTATAATAAGAGATATATAGCACTAATATAATTACATATTCAGTTCAGTTGTGAAAATGAGGTCACAATTTGCCATTGACTTCAAATGGAAAAAGAGACTGGACAATTTCAAATACAGTTCAATTTTTTGCAAGAAGTATAAGTTTGTTCAAGGACTTTAAGCCTACATGCATGGCCAAATTCTCCATTATTAGTCAAGATTATAATAGCTTTCCTCCTCTTTCTATTTATAACTCTTCACTTCATGGCTTGAATAGCTATTCTGAAATATAGGCTAAAAAATTGTGACTTTTCATAAAATATTATTTACATGAAGCCTTCTCTGACTTATGTGAGGTCACTTATGTACTTTACATAAATTTTGGAGCAATGTGTTCACTTACAGAAAAGGAAAGGAATATATGAAAACTGATAACAAGAAAATATGTCATAAATAAACAGAATATATATAATTAAGAAGATAATTAGGATAGTGAAACACTCCAATAATATAAAATATCATTTTATGAAAAAGAAAAAGGGTGACTTATGACTTTGGAAACTTCTCCTTTATAAGCAAGGTGGTAAAATCAGAACTGTTGGAAAATCTGCTTTTTTTTTGCTTCCATTTAGTGAATAAAAGATGTGGTAACAGTGCTTCAAATCACTTACAAAAAAACTGAGAAACCTGAAGACACATGGGCAACGGAAGAGATAGGCAACTTACTGAATCTAGACAAATAACACCAAATTCTTAACTCCCTTTGGGAAAATGATGGTGTGCAAACCTTTCTTTATCACCTTTTTATAAATCTTGAAAATCTTACTCAAAATTAGTTTGAAAATATGTTTTGATCACTGTTTTATATTCAAATTTACCTATGAACTGACTGCTTTGCAGTATGTGAACCTTAAAGATCAGTTTTTACTCATTACTGAATAATATTAGATATAAAAAGATAATTTGCTATTTTTTAAAAACGCTGATTAACTGCACAGAAGATACAGCCTAGCTATTTGAAATTACATGACAAATATGAATCAAAGCACAAAACCAGTTTAAATGAGAAAAGATCGAGTTTATTAAAACTAATTTAGAGAAAAATTGATAAAAGTTATTCAAAGTGGCTTCAGACATAGTGATTCTCCCTGTATGTAGCCTACTAAGAGTTCTCTCGGAAACTGCTCCTGAGACATGGAGCCTAGACTACCCTCGAGACATGGATGGGGCCTTTCTACCTGGGAAGTCAGGTTACTGAGCACTGTGTCCAAGCCTGCCACAGGAGTCAGTACTTTGCATTGTTTCATTGCTGGTGAATGAAGTCACTACCACTGATAA
This sequence comes from Trachops cirrhosus, assembly GCA_028533065.1. Classification (NCBI taxonomy): domain Eukaryota; kingdom Metazoa; phylum Chordata; class Mammalia; order Chiroptera; family Phyllostomidae; genus Trachops; species Trachops cirrhosus. Next base: position 142,560,221 of record CM052539.1, read on the forward strand.
TTTTTTTATAAAAATTGGTTTTACTTAATTTTACAGAAGCATGATGAGAGCTTAGTCTATAAAAATAAGTCCAGTAACAATGCTACAAAAATGAACATACAATGCCAGAATTTCTTAAAAACAATGAATATCATATTCTTATTTTACATAAAATATGCACTAATTGCTACATGTTGCCCAAAATCAGTCTGTACAAGAAGAGGCAATCCAATACAGTCAATTAGAAAATTAGCTGTGAACAATAGGTGAAAAAAAAAAGAGGTTTTCTGGTTAATACAGCACCTTTCATAAAACAAGCCCTTGGGTGATTTGATTTGTATAACTCTATAGTAATCTGTTACCTCTGAGACATGGTCCAGACCTGTCATAAGAAGGAAAGAACTTTCTGGTAGTTAAATCAAACATTTGAAAAGATAAAAACTTTCAGATCACGATGGTCCACTACTTGTGAAACCTTGCAAAGCACTGGGCAGAAACCCTGACTAGGAAAAGTTCCCAAGCTGGGGATGGCAAACAACTTCAACGATGCCCTGAGCTTTCCAAACTAGCCTGTTGACCCTTTCTCTACAAAGCCAGCCCAGGGTGTGCAAACATCTTCTGTGGCCCAAAGACCTTCCAGCTCTACACATCACTCTTCATGGGGATCTGTGATTAGGAGGTATGATGCAGATAAACATGGGATGGACCATTTCTTCGAGGCCTTGACTTTCTGTAGTTCTCATTCATCTCATCCAGGGATCAGTGGGCACTCGTGTTACTGGCTATCAAACACACAAAGGGATATTAACAAACATTTGTGGCCCCAAAGCCTCAAATGCTTGTAGTCACATACCTCAACTCAGCATGTGCCATTTATTGTCAGGACAAATCTTGTTCCTCCAAAGGGAGAGAGCAACTCTGTGTTTATCAAAGGGTGTTTTCCATATAGAATGAGTGGTTTTGAAGAGATTTCAAGCCAACCAGAAGGACTTCCCCTCTACTATGGGATTTTATACAATACTCAGTGAGGTTCTTCAAAAGATCTCATAGTCAATAGGGAACCAGTTATAGGTATTAACACTTCTATACATAAAGCTCATCATTTGTGCAAACTAGGGCCTCATTTGGAATCTTCCACATAGTCAGCCTCTTCCAAAACAGGGCACTCACTGCCCTGCTCACTACAAGTAAGCTAAGCCCATACCTTTTTCTTCAGCACAATTTAAGAAAAATAATTTATTTGGATTCCAATAACATTTTCATAACAAAATAGTATCAAAATATGCCCATTTTTAATATATGTTTATGAAAACCTCTGATAATATAAAGAAATCCAAAGGACTTTGTAAACCACCAAGATTTCCCAGGGTAGATTTCACAGGGTGGCGCCAGTCTGCGCCTTAGAGAAGAAGGACTACTAAACCAGCACGGTGTCTCCAGGAAGCCTTGGGAGCACCGCAGTACTGAAATTCTAACATGCTAGTGCCAGTCAAATTGTGAATAAAATCGTCACTTTAAATTAATTACTAAAAATTTTATTTAAGTTTGGCTTTCTCAATCCTTCCATCAGCCAATCTCCTGCCTATAACACACATCCAAGCCAGAAAACCACCAGTTCTGGTTACTCCAGAAGTTGAACCCAGAGGAGACAAGTGCTGAGATGCCTTCTAGGTGATGACCGAACCTCAGAAAGTACAGATGTGGGAGAAGGAGCAGACTAGGCTTTGACCCATGGCACCACAATAATAGGGGTGAGAGGACCTAGAGAGGTTGTACTTCACAGGACAATGGCCCCAGAACAGATCCTGGAAGACAGACAGCTCTGTGGAAGAGTAGTATTACTGATATTGTCTCTATTTTACAAGTTAATAAACTGAGGACACAAGAGGTTAAGTATGTTGTCTAAGATAAGAATCTTGTTATGTAAAAACCGAAATTTGAACTAGACAAAGAGACTCTAAACCACTGGGTTATTATTCTGTTAAAACAACATACTACTCATAATGCCTTTTATTATTACTACTACTATTTCCAGTTTACAAAATGCTCTATGTGCAAGTCTGTGAGTTAGCCATTATTTCAAAAGAGCAATAAGATTCAAAAGATGAGGTTATTTGTTAGAGGTTGTCTAACTGGCAAGTATTGCTATTTGACCGCAGCTCAGTGCTCCTTCATCAGAGCTTCATGACTCAGAAACGCATGATTTAACCTCCAGACTCTTGATCAAATCCACTGTCATGACTGGCAAAAGTGTTCAGCCTGAGGCATCACCGAATTTAATATTGCTAAGCCCCTAGCACACTACTCACTGCCAGTTTTCTTAGTAACCGTAAGGTAAGGAACACTGCACTAATAGAATCATAAAACATATAGACACAAAATAATTTTTATATATAATACCTATTTTTTCTAAACAAGGATAACACTACTTGTTGGAAGGATATAAAATCTTAAAAGAAATCATTTTTGTTTTTAGAAATTTTTGTTATGTTCTGTCTTTCTATGTTTTGATGAATTATGATATCCAGCATCCCCTCCAAAATATGCATAATTCTCCTCTTCTGTGTTTTATCATTGACTTTGAAATACAGAGAGCTCTTATATTAATGCTCACTGCATGGTATATAATTTAAAATGATATACAGAAAAATGTTAAATAGATATATGTTAGATATTTTTCATTATGTACAAGATACAATATATGTTTAACAAACTTCCAATGTTAAACAAGTTTATGCACCAACTATGTTCACTTTTTTCACTTATTTAATCTATCTACTTAGTAAATGTCTGTTTTATTTCTCTTTAAAGACTCTTTCTCTTTTTAAACTTGTTCTCATGTAACTTCATATATGAGCAAGAAGATGGCCCGAACTCCCCAGAATGACTCTAGCATTTTAATGGTGGCTCATCAATTTTTAAACCCTTTTCAAATTATTTGTTGATTCTATTGCTAAGTGTCTGTCTGAAGAATTGAAAGCCCTTGATCTATTTCCCTGTAGGTTATTAACTTCATATATAAAAAATAATCAATTTTCTGACACAAACTGTCCCACTATGTACACTCAACCAGTCATCTTTACAGTTTTGTCATATCTCAAGAGGGCATGGAAAGTTTATGATGATGTCAGTGAAATACTTCAATATCCTCAGAAGTTGTTCAGTTACAGTATATTTCTGCATAATACAAATAGATTTTCAAATGTAGTTTTGTATTCCCCTCTCCTTCCTCCAGTTCTTTGTACTTGTAATATCATGTAGGTATACTACCCTTCATTTGTAACTTCAAAACCCTAAATCTCTGGCAAAAATTTGCTTTTGTTAAATAAGCTAGAAACTTATTTGCCAGAAAACCTGATGTGATATGAAGCTGTTTATCAAATCAATAAAACATTTTCTATAGAAATTATTTATTTCATGATAAAGTTCAACTATAGGCACTTCTGCAGGTGATAAATAATTACAGTTCATGCAAAAATATTTTTTAAAAAATATATAAAATAGCTTGAATTCTCAAACCCAGGAATCCTAGACCCTGTATAAGATTTTTAAGGAGTCTAGGAAAGCTCTGTTATATGTAAGTATATTTTGTTAGATTGGTGAACATTTAAAATCTCCACCTGCATTCTGAGAGCTTAAGCATTCTCTTTAATAGCAGTTCAGAAAAAAAACAAACAAAAAAACACAACTACCATGAGCTAAATGTTATGACAGGAACTGAAGATATGCAAACAGGATTTCCACTTGATCCTTGCCTACAATTAAACTCATGCCAACATTTTTACCTGCTCAATCCTTTAAAAGTACAATATCTATAAATTAGGAGAATCTGTTCCAAGGCTTCAATTATAAAACAAAACGAAGCACTTTGTACATGCTTGGGACCAAGTAAATTACCAAACCATAGAAACTATCACTAATTACCTAAACATATAAAATGCCTTGTTGCTATAGTAAAAAGTGTCAACCAATGGTCATTGGTGTCAATTAAATTCTAACAAGAATCCTCAACTTGGAGTGTGTTGAAGAAGAAAACTTTATTCAGTGCAAACAGCTCAATTGTGCTACAACACAGCTGTTAGAATGGCTCAATAGCTTAGTTAGGAGACAGCACAGCTGTGGAACAATACAGCTGCTGCCAGGAGGCCCTGAGGTAAGGTGTCCCCTCTCCAACTAGACAGCACTGTGCTGCCTGCTCTTCTCCATTTCTGTCCACTAGACAGCTTTGCTATTTCATCTTCAGTGTTCCAGCTCTCCTGTCTCTAGTGGAAAGAGGAAGTCAGAGGGGAGCTGGTTAATATAAGCAGAAGAAGTCTCCATCCCTAATCCCTGATTCATCTGTCCTAATGCAAATGAGGACTTCAAATCCTTGCAGTTTGACTGGTCCAAAAGGCACTGTCCTGACTGGTCAGAATGGAGCCTCTCTGGTCTGTGAAGATGCTGATGGGGATATAGTTGCACTGATCCCATTAGACAGGGGCAGTCTCTGTCCTATTGGTTGAAATACACAGTTCCAGAAAGTCCTTTATAAGGGCCTTGCTGAGCCTGCAAGAACACAGGGCAGTCAGGCATTTCAGTGGGGAGGCAGGCAGTTCAGTGCAGGTTTCTCCCTGAAGTGATGTTTGCATGAGAGGTCCTTGTTTAGAAAGAACTGCTCCACTGTGGTTTTAAATTTCAGCCCAGTTAGCCACCAGGAACCCTTCTTAATAGGTATCTTTTTTTCTCAGGGTCCACAAAAGAAAACCAGGTTTTTGGAATGGTTTTCCCTTGCCTTTTCAGTAGTGGGTACATCATTTGTCCACTTCTCTCTGTGCCATTAAAAAAAGGCACTGAAGTGAAGACCTTATAAAATATGCTGGTACTATCACTCTGCTTATTTGAATTCTAGGCACTCATTTTTATGTTCAAGGCCAAAATAGAAAGTAAGCAGTGGATTAAAGTAATTTTTAAACTTGAAAATTGAAAACACAATCTTGTACTTTTCTGTTGCCCAGAAGAGATATTTTTCCAAAAAAAAATAAAATAAAATAATGTGAGTTCTTCAGAAATTGAACTATTGTGTGACTACAGCTATTTTCTTTTTTGTTATGATTTGGTTTGCTACCTGTGTATTATTGCCAGTTATTTTTCTTTGTAAACCCAAATGTCTTATTTGGAATTTATTCCCTTTATAGTTCAAACCTCTATAAAAATTGCTTTTACTCCGATTAAAATAACTTGCATGTTTTGAATAGCACTGCAAAAGTATAACATCAATTAAAATGTCAGTATTATGTATTGATACTGGAGAAAAGTATCTCCAGTATTGAGCTGGAGAAAAGTCTTAGAAGTTCTGTATCCCAACATTTTAATTTTACAAATGAGGAAACAAATAATCAGAGAAGGTTCTGATTCTTTTAACCTCTTTTATCTATTTGCTGAAAAAGTCAGTATAGATTTCCATCCCCTAACCCAGAGCCCAATGTTCTTCTCAATACTATAAAATTCCACACTATTACTCTATCCTCTATGTAAATTGCTTACATTTTAATGTAATATTTGCTTATAATACTTGTTATTATTACTTTAAGTGGTATCCTAAGTCATATTTAAATTAAATGCCTTCACTTTACTCTCTACATTCTAAAGAATCTGATAAACTATAATTCCAAATCTATAGAAAATGAGTTTTTTAATGTTAAAAATTTAACTTATAAAACATTATGACAGTCAAAGTTTTCCCAGTGATGCTAAATAAAAATGAGCAAATGAATAAGAATTCATAGCATTAGCAACAAAAAAAGACAATGAAGTCCTATCATGACTCAAAAGTACATTTAAACTGTCACAAAGACTCCCAGTTAAAATGCAAAGTGAGTCTGTGCTTTGATTCACCACCTGTGCTGCAAATATGCATGGACAGATAAGACAGAAAAACAAAAAGTCAAATAAAGTTGCCATGCATAAAAATAAAACAAACAACTCCAATAAGCCAGTAATAGAATATGACTGCTGAGCAGTGTACAAGGCTATGACTTTGGAGACAGCAGAACTAGAGGTCATTACAAATTCTGGACAAAGGCTCTGAGAAAGGACTCATGGAGGCAACTCATAAGAGATGGGTCAACAAAACAATGAGTCAGAGAGAAAAATAAGTGAATAAATTAAGAAAAATAAATTAATTAATACAATTAACAATTGTATTGAGCTAGTCAACTCAAATTATAAGTCATATGGAGCAAAGTAAGGCTAAGAAAGATATCCCATCTATATCTAACATATTTATTTCACATGCAATTCATTTATGAAGTAAGTAGCAAAGTATTTCATATAAATACTTGTAAAAGGCATGAAAAATTAAAACAAATTTTGGTAACAAAATTAGCAGAAATATAATAACAGTTGATATGGAAAAAAAACTAAAAATCTTGGGAAAAATGTATTTAATTAATAAAGTATCAGCAGTATTGCCACAGTCTCTTGTAAAATTACTGAAGTGGAAGATACTAAAAGATTCACCATGGGAATCTTTTGTTTGTTTTTTATTTTTTATCTTTATTATATTTTTCCATTACCAGTTAATCCCTTAGGCCCTCCTCCCCTGCACTCGCACACTGCTGTCCATGTGAGCATACCCATCACATATCTTCAAATAGTTTTTATAGAGTCAACTAAACAAATGGCTGAGATTTTAATTTGGGATTCCTAGCACAGAGCTAGATAAAGATAAGTTCACACATAGACAGAGCACAATAAACTATATAACAAAATGAATAAGGAAAAAATAACTTTTAAATCCACAAAAATAAAAATATTCTACCATAAAATAATTAAGTGTATTAGCAAAAGTGCTAAAGGATTCTAAAAGATAATGAAATAATACTTTCCCAATGCTTTGGAAAAGTAACTGTGAAGCCAAAATATTGTAACATGAAAAACTGTCATTCCAGTATGAGACAAAATAAAGGCATTTTCTAATATATCAAGAGATATTGTTGCTGTCACATAAGTATTCACATTAAAAAATCCTGTGTGCATATTTTATCCCAGTGAAATAATAAACCAGAAAGAATATATAAGAGAAAAGATTATATAAAATAATAAAAGGTTCTGATAAAAACATTTAACTGCTCACTAAGAGAAAACTAATTTTATATGTCTTAAAACGCTCAACTTCAAAGTAATGATGATATGCTAGGACATCAGATAGGCAGTGGATGATTTGAGTGGAATAAGAGATTTGTTGGGCTTAGGATAAGATTGCTATGCAGAATAAATTCAGATTTAATGGAAAATTAGTATTAATTATATGGGGTAAACTTAAAGTATTATTAAATAATATACACGTAGTTTGCAACATCTAAATCAGAAGAACAAAAAGGATCAAAGGAAAGAAAGAAAGAAAAAAGGAAGAAAATGAAAGAAGTAGCAGAAAACCTGATCACTTTCATAGAAGTTAGTTAAAAAGTGAGACTAAAGGAGAAAAGAAAAATAATGATACTCAGTAAACAACAAAATTATATGATTTAGAATATAAGTCTAAATAGTTCAGCAATATAGGTGAGTGACCCTAAAAATGACATAAGGTGCCACGTCCAGTTCCAGTGCGGCCAACCATGTTGTCTGACAAGGTCCGGACATGGGGGATATGTCTTCAAGGAAGCATATCCTGGCCTAGAAGATGCGTCATTACTTGGGATCTGTGTTTGATTTTGTTCTTTCTCTTTTCTGGATTCTGTATTTTTACTGCTTTAATCATCTAGGACCTCTTAGAAATGACCACCACTCTTAGAGCTGACCAGCAGCTGACATAAGTAGGATATAATCAGACCCATGCATCTCTGTTCAACAAGTCCCTGAATGTCTAAAATTCATTAGAGTAACAGCCCCTCCTTTACCTTGAATAGAAATATATATCAATTAGACAGCCATAGAAATAAGAAAAGCTGGTTCGCTATTAAGCATGTAGAAACAGTCACTGTGAAGTCAGAGTTTATAGGACACAGAGAAACGTTTTAGACAGAAAAGATAGATAGCTAAGTTAGATGTCACAAAGGCCTTATTGCCTCTACTCAATCTACTGTATACTTTTGCCCTATGAACAATTACTGAAAAATTATAATCATCTGATTTATGACTCTCCTGGTTAGAATAATCTTTGTTCACTATAACTGAATCTATAGAAACTTTGGTCAAAACAATCTTTGTTTAATATAATTATATCCATGGAAACTTTCGTACTTTTCCTGGTTACCTTTGTATTAAGTTTTCTGCTTAACTGATCAGGCAATGCACCTGCAAATGTTAATCCTTGCCAAAAAGGAAAATATAAATTTCCACTTGTACTTGCAATAAATGAATCAGTGCTTCACCTGCCTCTGAGCTGTGTAGTTGCCTGATCTCCACGCGCCGACGCCTCATAGTACCTTCGGGACCCCCTGGACTCTGCTGCGGCCGGCCCGCAGCAGTAAGGACTTAGACTGTATTTTTTTAAAACAAGCTATATGCTGCATTATAACAAAACACATCTAAAAAAATCTACACATTAAAATTCAACATAAAGAAGTACACACCCATATGAGGCAAAAAATAAAATATAATGAACAAAATATAACTAAAGGAAAAACAATAAAGGTAAAGCAGTACTTTTCATAGTACAATGTGTAATATGACAACTTTTATAATAATGTGTATATGCATAATAACATATTTCTAATATAATGTAAGTATCTATAACATATAAATATAGAAAGTATAATGAAATATTTGTAAAAATAATAAAATATAATGAGGGAGGTAGAGAAGATGGCAGCCGAGCAGGTAGAAGCTGAGCCCACTTGCTCATGCCCCCAGTACAAATTTTCTGCTCATCTTTCAACAAGTGACCTGAGTGGAAACTCAGCTGTTTTGAATTTTTGAAGCAAGGAATGCAGAGGATGCTTTGCACCATGCAGAAAGAGATTTTATAAGTTAAGGGGGAAATCTCCTGTGCATTGTGCCTGCAGCAGAGGAGAGATCAGACAGAAAATGTAGGTTAGTGGCTCCCTCTCCCAGAATAGGGGCCATGGTCCTAAACAAGGAAACCCTCAACCTTAATTGGGGGAGACTCAAAAGGATATACAAAGTCTGGAAGACTTAGGCTGCACACACACAGCAAGCCTCATGCCCACAGCTGCAGTGCCAATCAGGAGAACTCCAGAGAGAAATTTTATTTCCTAAAACTGTTGGAGGCACTGGCAGGCTGTGGACAGCCCTGACCAAGAGAGTCCTTTGGCTTGTTGGGGAAGGGGAGTGTGTGGAGAGCTGGCACATGGCTTGGTGCTAGAGAGTGGGTACCATATAGAGACTTTTTTAAAGAGGGAGCTGAGGCATGACAAGGCAAGGACACCATACAGTGGCTCTGTCAACAAAGAAACCAGAATGAAAGTGCTGTTTGGTCCCACTGAGACCAGCTGTGCTGGAAGAACAGAAAGTGGCATGGCATGGGGATTGTGGGACCCAATCCAGTGCAGCTGGTGAGCAGGGGGCTATTCAGAGTAGAGAGTTCAGGTCTGAATCTCCTGCAAGAGCAGCAGGCTGAGAACTAGATTGCCGGGAGCTGAATACCTGAGCTTCATTGTAGCCCGGCAGGTCCCCTCACAGGCAGTTGTGCCCAACCTCTGCCTGCAGGATTGTAGGCTCTGCAGATTGGTGAGGCTAGGCTTGGGATCCACTGGCTCAGTGCATATCCACAGGGGAAAGAAGGGAGAAGCTCTACAAAGGTCCTTTCTGAACTCCTATCAGATTCCATGAGCTACACTGATTCCTTGAGCCCTGATCCACTGAAACCAGCAGAGCAGAGATTAGAGACAGGCTCAGTAAGAAATGTTCAGGGCTCCACCAACCTCAGTTCTCATACAAAACTGTCATCAGTGCCAAGCGGGAAAGTGCTGACCCTTTTACACAGACTGGCCCCTCACAAGAAACAGATGGAAAATTCATCAGAAACTATACATCACTGGAAGTTATCTGGGACAGACTAAGATGTGGAGCAGGGGTGGGGACACACTCCCACCATCTTCCCTGAAGACTGAACTGTTCCTGACAGGGCTGACCTAGAGTTTCCATCCTACTGATCATATCAGAGGCCTCTCATAAAGGGAAGTGGAGGTGGTACTTGCAATGCTCTCAGTCATTAGATAAACCACTCCTAGGCCTTGCCCTGATGGAAAGCTGGTAGGCAAAACAGTGGGGATTGGTCAAGCATGAAAGATATAGCCGCAGACTGTGGATCACTTGTAGCCTTGAACTGGCTGCCTAAGGCTAGGTTAGGACACCACCTGACATTACCAGGGGTGAATCCAAAAAGAGAAGACAGTGGAAAACATTAGAATTTGCTGAGATGAATTCTACCTCAGTCTTTTTTATTATTCATGCATTTTTTTCTCCTGCATGGCTCTTTAACATTTTTTCTTTTTCTTTAAGTTTATTCCTATTATTTTAATATTTTTATTTTAGCTTTATTTCAAACTCCATATTTTGTTGTTTCCTTCTCATACTCTTATTTTCCTTCTTCCTTCCTCTTATTTTTGTTTTAAATTTTATTTTTCCCTTTCTACACCTTGTTTCCATTTCTCACTCTTAATATTTCTCCTCCCTCCAGCCCCTCAAAACCATTTTTATTGCCATTAGTTATCTCATATTTGTTTTCCATTTCTTATAATATCATTATTCTCTCTCCAACATTATTAATATTTTCTCTTTCTTTGCCTCGTTTATATTCTTCACTGTTATTATTTCTCCTCCCTCTACCTTTTCAAAATGATTTTTCTTCCCATTTGTCATCTCATATTTGTTTATCTTTCTTATAACAGTCTTAATCCCTTTCCACCTTTATTAATATTTGCTCACTTCTTGTTGATAGTGTGGTTGTGATTAGAGGTTATTTTTGTAGGTGGGGTTTTGTTTCCTGGATTGTTTTGTTTTTTTCTGGAAGTACCTGTACAACAGCATACAAGACATGATGAGTGATGTGATCTCAGTTAGCCAAATGGTGGGAAGAACCCATCAAAAGAAGATGGAAGAACAACCAAAACCCAATTACAATAAGACAGCCCACATAAATGGCACACTGGACACTCCAAGAGCTTCCAGCTCAGGAGATCAAAGAGACTACACCACTGAGTCCCATAGGTCTTCTATCACAGAAGGCAACTACACAAAGACAGGGAATAAAAGCAGAACAATCATGCAGAAAGAAACAAAAAGAGTCATGTAAAATGTGGAGAGAAAGAAACAACCCCCAATGGAAAGGAAAGGAGGAATCCCCAGGAAGAATGTTAAATGAAATTGAGGCAAGCTATCTATCAGGTATAGAGTTCAAAATAATAGTTATAAAGATGCTCAAGGAACTCAGAACTATAAGGAACTCTATGGGAGCTATAAGGAACTTAGTGGGAACTACCTCAGCATGAAAAAGGACATAGAAATAATAATAAAAGTCAGGAGGAAATGAAGAATACAATAACTGAAATGAAGAATACACCAGAAGGTATTAAAAGCAGGCTAGATGAAGCAGAGGAATGATCAAAGAGTTGGAATACAAAGTATGTTCTAAATCTTCCAAAACTGAATAAAGAAGAAGTAGAAACCTGAACAGACTGATAACAGCTAGTGAAAATGAAGTTGTAATAGAAAAAAAATCCTGGCACACAAAAGCCCTGGACCAGATGGCTTCACAGGTAAATTTTACCAAATGTTCAAAAAAGAATAATTCCTGTCCTTCTCAAAATATTCCAAAAATTTCAAGAAGAAACAAGATTCCCAACCCCTTCTTACAAGGCCAGTATTATCCTAATTCAAAAACCAGATAAAGGCACACACAAAAAGAAAACTGTAGGCCAATATCTCTGATGACCATAGATGCTAAAATCTTCTGCAAAATATCAGCAGCATGGATCCAACAATGTGTTCAAAAGATCATACAGCATGATTAAGTGGGGTTTATCTAAGTGATGCAAGAATGGTATAATATTCACAAATCAATAAATGAAATACACCACATAAACAAAATGAAGGACAAAAGACAGATGATTATATCAGTAGATGCTCTAAACAGCATTTGATAAAATCCAGCATGCTTTTATGATTAAAAATAGAGCACTCAGAAAAGTGGAAATAGAGGGAGCATACCTGAACATGATAAAGTCCATATGCAATTAACCTAATGCCTGTATCATACTCAGTGGGCAAAAAAACAAAAGTTTTCCCCTTAAGATCAGGAATAAGTCAAGGATGTTTGCTTGCACCACTCTTATTCAATGTAGTACTGGAAGTTCCAGCCATAGCGATCAGACAAGAAAAAAAAGTCATCTATATTAAAAGGGGGAAGTAAAACTGTTATTATTCACAGATGACATGATAGTGTACATAGAAAACGCTATAGTCACCATCAAAAAATCACTGTACCAAATAAGTGAATTTGGCAAAACAGTGAAATATAGTCAATATTCAGAAGTCAATGACATTTTTGTGCACCAACAATGAACTATCAAAAACAAGAAACTAGGAAAAAAATCCCATTTACTGTAGCAACAAGAAATATAAAATACCTAAGAATGAATTTAACCAAGGATGTAAAAGACTTGTACTTGGAAAACTATAAAACACTGAAGAAAGAAACTGAGGAAGATACAAATAAATGAGAATGTATACTGTGTTCATGGATTGGGAGAATTAACATAATTTAAATGTCTATACTACCCAAAGTAAACTATAGATTTGATGTATTGCCTATTCGAATATCAATGGCATAATTCACAGATCTAGAAAAAATATTTCAAAAGTTGATATCGAACAAAAAAACACCCCAAATAGTTTCAGCAATCTTGAGAAGGGAGAACAAAGTAGGAGGAATCACAATATCTGATATCAAACTATACTACAAGGCCACTATAATTAAAACAGTCTGGTACTGGCATAAGAACAGACACATAGATCAATGAAACAGAGTATAAAGCCTAGAAATAAACCCTGAGTCTATGGTCAATTAATATTCAACAAAGAGGGCATGAGCATACAATGGAGTAAAAATAGCCCCTTCAAAATGGTGTTGGGAGAACTGGACTAGCATATGTAGAAAAATGAAACTAGACAACCAACTTACACAATACACCAGAAAAAACTCAACATGGATAAAAGACTTAAATATAAGTTGTGATACCATAAAAGTCCTTGAGGAAAACATAGGCAGTAAAACTGAAGATATCTCATGTAGCTATATTTTTGCTGATATATCTTCTAGGGCAAGGGAAATAAAGGAAAAAATAAATAAATGGGTGACCTCAAAGTAAAAAGCCTCTGTGTGATTGAAGAAACCATCATCAGAATGAAAAGGGAGCTGACAATATGGGAGAACATATTTGCCAATGATACATTGGACAAAGGTTTAATTTCCAAAACATATAAAGAATTTATAAGACTCAACACCAGGAAGAAAAAAATCCAGTTAACAAACAGGCAAATGACCTGAATATACACTTCTCCAAGGAGGACATACAGATGGCCCATAGACATGTGAAAAGATGCTCAACATCACTAGCCATTAGAGAGATGGAAATTAAGACCACAATGAGATACCATCTCACACCTGTCAGAATGGCCATCATCAATAAATCAACAAACAGTGTTGGTGAGGATGTTGAGAAAAGAGAACCCTAGTTCACTGTTGATGGGAATGCAGACTGTTGCAGCCACTGTGGAAAACATGGAATTTCCTCAAACAATTCAAAATGGAACTACTTTTTGACCCAGTGATTTCAGTGCTCAGAATATACCTTAATAATCCCAAACCATCAATTCAATAGAGCAATTTATGTATATGATCTATTGCTTTAAGAAAATTTTAAGTAAACAAATAAAAACAAAACTTTTGTAGATTGACACATCCTTGACATCTTATTCCATTTTAATCATTACATGTTAAAATAATTTTACTGGCTGATCATAGAGTTCTATTCATTTATTCATTTTTTTCATGGGTTTAAAATATCTTTGCTATATCCTAGGAACTATGAAATCTGCTGACAAAACAAACAGGAACAGACAAAGCCAATGAACACAGGTAAAGTTAAACATTAAAAATAATTATAAAGTTTTACCAAAGGAAATATAACAATTCGTTATTTTATTTTAAAAATATGTTTTTTAAAGAACTGTATTGGGATGGGAGTAAAAGATAGAAAACTGTACTTGAACAACAATTAAAATTAAAAAAAGTTATCAAAAATAAAATAAGATAAAATACACAAACATCTTTTAAAAAGTGTATTAAAATATATTAGTTACTAGAAAGATATTTCTTCTCTAATTTAATATTTTTGACATTGCAAATTCCTTAATTTAAAAATTATTTATTGGCCACTCCTTCCAGGAAGGGGCTGAAAGCTAAAGTTATAGCCATCAATAAGCTAATATAGCCATAGTCCTCATGGAAATTACCCACCTCTTATCTTATTCATTCATTAGCCCATGAGTTTATAAAATATTTGTTCTATAACTATTGAGCAAAGACTAGGAATGACTGGGCAATAGACTTAGTTGCCCTTGTCTTTAGGCGTCTTATGTTCTAGCAAAAGTGACCAGGCATAAAGGTCAGTAAGTCACCACATATGGTAATTTGTCCTAAATAGCATGAAATCATTTGCAATGGCACAAGTTTTCAGAAAGATCATTTTTGACAAGGTAATCTTGGAAAATTATAAAAACTGAAACTGACCACTGATTATAAAATTTGTTAAAGAATGAAGAAAAAGAAGTGGCAGAGCAAAGAGGATAAGAAGTGTCAGATTCTAGAGAGAGGGGAAAATAGAACATTAAATAAGCAAAGCATGGTATTAAAGCTATAGTATGTGGGCAATGTAAGAGAGAAAAGAAAATGTTTATTAAACTATGTTAACAAGAAAGCTTTCATGGCTATGTAACAGTTTGCCAGAAGTTATTTTAAATATTCAAATTCTAATCATAATAAAAAATGTATGATTTTAGCAATCATGAGAAAGAGTGGAAAAAATCTCCATGACAGTTGTGGTAGATTTGTAAAATGGCAAAATTGACTAACATTGTGTAGGTCTTTTCCCTGGTTTCCACCACTGCCGATATCTTCCAGGATAGGAACTTCTCCCTGCTGTACCAGGCATGAGCTCTGCCTGCCTTAGAGCATTTTAAAATCAATTGGCAGGCATATGAATGAGATGAATTATTGAATACCTCATATCCATTAATAAGAATATTTTGTATAACTTCATTAAAAAAGATGATAGACGACAGTAAAACATGATAGGTGAGTAAGTCAGTTAATTCATTTCCACAATGGGGGATATATGAGGAAAAGAAGAGAAAACTATATTTTTAAATTATTACCTTTCTCAACCATCATTAACTTATACACAAAAGTGATTGTCTTACATGATGATATTTGTCTATAATTTTGTCCAAATTACTATGACTCTTCTTAGGTAATTTTTTTTATTATTTACTAATAGCATGTATTAGCTGTCAAATTATTTACATTCAACTGTTATTTCTCACTACTGATTAAATTTATTTTTTAATTTCCCATAGATGCTGCACTGCACTTTTCTCACCCTTTGGAACAGATAATACACTTTTTTTTAAGAGTTAAAATAGTAATAAACAAACAACAACAACAACAAGCAAAACACATGGGTTGCCACTAAGAACATATAAAATATAGCCTTGGCTGGTGTGGCTCAGTGGATTGAGCATGGGCCTGAGAACCAAAGGGTCACCGCTTCCCAGTCAGGGCACACACCTGGGTTGAAGACTAGGTTCTCAGTAGGGGTGTGAGAGGCAACCACACATTGACGTTTCTCTCCCTCTCTTATTCTCTCCCTTCCCTTCTCTCTAGAAATAAATAAATAAAATATTTAAAAAAGAAAAAATATATATAATAGACAAAAGGTACACTGAAAAAAGTGATATTATAATCCACAACCTGGTTGATTTGTATGTCTTTTTAGCGATCATTTCAACCTATTCAAACACGTAATAGGCTTTATCCTCTGCAATCTTTACAACTCTATGAGTAATCACTATTTGTGTGTCCTTCATAACATGAACAATTTGTATGAGTTCATGCAACTAATAAGTGGCATGATCAGAATTTCAATTCAGGAAAATTTAACACTATGATATAGTCCATTTTCTCCTCAAGGTTTCTGAATTTGACTTGGAAATCTATGAAGTTTCAGAAGGCCTACTGCAGTCTAGGCATTAAGGACCAGCCTAATTTCTATACTATAATCAATAAGGATGTCTAGGGTTCCATTGCACAAAGGACACTTTCCCTTCATGAGAGTAACTTGTCCTGGGATTATTAAAGGCCCCAACATCCTTGAGCAACTATGTCTGTTTAGCTAGATCATTCTACATAAGATATAGCAATTATTATATATTTCTCCACTCAAAATACCCCAATACCTAAGAAAATATTATCCAAAGTTTATTAGTCTTAAAGGTCAATAGAGATGATTTTATGCATGCTCATATGCAAGTCCTATATCCTGACACCAAAATTTGATAGCTCTCACAAAGTTCTTAGGAATTCCATATTTTCAACAAGTAGGGCATGAAATCTGATGTATAAAAGTGTGATTTTTCCATCACATTTTTAGAATCATTGTGTGAAGAAAAAAATTCAAATTTCTTATCCAGGCATTTACAGCCTTTTATAATTTGTCCATAAAATATCATTTCCCAAAATTTGTGATAACCAGTGAACAGGATCACCTGATTGTTTTTTTCTACACATACCTGTCTGTGTTTGGGATCCATCAGCCTCCATTGCCATAGAGCCACTCAAGACCTGAGTGAAAATGCCACCTCTTTGCTCTCTTGATGTTCAAAGATGCATTTTATTTCCCTTTCTAAATCCCGATGGTACTCATATGACCCTTTCGAGGCACTGTCTTATTTTCAGCCATTTGTTCTCAATTTTGTCTCCCCGATTTAATAATAAAATTTTGGAGATCAAGAAAAAATTTTATTCATTGTTTTGCTGTGGAAAATAAGAGGCAGAGTGACTTGTCTATTGAAGGCTCTAACTAAACACTTTGCAAATGAAGTCTCCTTTCCATGCCTGGTGTTACTGCAGACCTGTTTTCTGTCACACATCTTTGCAACTATCAAATGGCTGAAATCACATGAACTTCTCTTTTTTAGTAACTACTGTGTCTTTATGGAGAATGTCAGTCATGTTAAAAACATAATGAATAGGAGAGAGCTACATTTAACCACATTCTTGGACATTGTTCAGCCCACACTGGTATAAGACATAAGTATGACAGTGTCTATAGAAGACAATGACACCAAAAATAACATTGGGTATACTCATTTCCTTGGCCAAATTTGAGCACAGAAACGCTGTGATTCTCAGTTAAAGAAGGAGAAAAACTCATCTTTTTACCCACAGAAGAATCCATTGCTGGTGTTAAAGGGTAAAAGCTTGATCTATCTCAGTTGTCTCTCTATTACCTCAGCCAGAAGAGAAAGGCAATTTTAGAGTGCTGCAAGGATCATGAAGAGAAAGCATGAAGTACCATGCATCATGGTTGAGTGTAGTTTTTTAAATTGCAACTACTTTATAATGTGCATACCAGGTTTTTATTAGAAGAGAAAGCAGAAAAGCTTCATGGCATGGATAGACCATTGGTCCCCAGAACTTCTGGTAGCTACTTTAGCCAATGGTGCAGCAGTCACGCACTCAACTTTCCAGTCAACGTGACAAGTGAGAGAGTAATCCAGAATGTCAAGATTTACAAGTCCAGAAGCTTCCTAAGTGGAAACAAATATGTAATGCAATACATTATTTTCTTGTTGTGGAAACTATAATTTTCCTTTTTAAAAATTCAGCAAACAAAAAAACACTTCCACCTAGTAAAAATACTTTCTAGCCAAAATACCACATAATTTATAGCAAATTTATTATAATCAAGTTATAGGACTAGTGGAAGAAACTTTTAGTCCATGAAAGATCACAGATCAATTAAGTATTTCACCTGAAAGGACTCAAGGATTTGAAATCTAGAATTAATTTAGTTTTAATAATAGAAAGAGCTTTTTGCCCCAACTTTTTATTTTTAAAGTTATCAAACTTACAGAAACAATGTTCAATAATATAATTTTCTCTTTACCTTAATTCAATAATTGTATATATTTTGCCACATGTGCTTTATCTCTTTCTCCACATATATCCTTTTTACTCAGAACTATTTGAAAGTACATGGCAGGCACATTGGCTCCTCTTCAGCATATGTCTACTAAAAATAAGCGCATGCTCTTACATAAATCAAATTCTAAAACCATACCAAAGAAAATTACAATAACTCTATAATGTTACCTAACATCCTGTCTAGATTTCCCAAATAGTCCCCAAATGTATTTTTAAATTAGGTATTTTTATTTTTTCTTCTTTGCTCAATTCCTCCATCCCTCACCCCATAACAACTGTTTGTCTGCTCTCTATCTATGATTCTGTCACTAGTTTGCTTATTAGTTCATTTTCCCCATTAGATTTTACATATGAGGGCAGTCATATGCTATTTGTCTTTCTCTGACTGGCTAATCTCACTTAGCATAATGCTTTCCAGGTATACCCATTCTGTCGCAAAGGGTAAGATTTCTTGGATAAAAAGCTGTGGCACATTTATACAATGGAATATTACTTGGTCAAATGTCTTTTTCACCTGCTGATTCTATTTTTATATCCAGTCTAGATCCACACATTGCATTTGAGCATTATAACTCTCCTCTCTTTGTCTTTTTTAAATAAGCTAGGTCATTTGTCTTACAGAATTCCAATATTCTAAATTTATCTAATTTTTGACATTGTTTAATTTTTTTCTTATTTCCTGAAACCTACAAACTGGAAGTAAGGTTTGAAATTTTTTTTGATTCAGATTACACAGGAAATATTTCAAGGCTGATGCTCAGTATTTCATATTTCATCACATCAAAAGGCATATATTTCTGATGTTAAGTTTGGTCCTGTAGCTGAGGAAGTTATGTTATGACTGTCAGTTTCCCCCAATGTATTTTTCCTTTTCCAATTAGTAAATATACTTACTTAAACAGTCTATGGAGTTGTATCTGGCACTTTATGAAATCCTGCTCTGCAATAGCCTTTCACCAAGATTTTATCATACACTAATGATTCATGCCTGATTACGTTACATGGATTGTTGGAAAATAGTTATTTTTGTAATTCTATCATTCCATTAGATATATTATCTAGCATTCTTTTGTGAAGAAGAGCTTTCTTTTTTCAACCTAAAAAGGCTGTTTTTAATGTCAAATGCTTAATTTGTACAAATGTCTCCCTCATAGAAACTTTAAAGTTTTGATTCCTTCTCTCCATTAGGTGATTGAATGTGTGGCCAAGTAGAGAAACAGGTGAATGGCTAAATGACCTTGGCTAACACTCTATCTGACACGAGTCTGAAAAATTTGTCCTTCAGTAAAGTATTAAATTTAACTGAATGGATATATAACAATTAAGTCAGATATTAGTGATGTGTGGTGTCATTCTTTTGTGCTACAGCCTGTCAAATAATATTCCGTGAGAGTTAAGACTTTTGTAATACAAATTTGCAATCATATTTGAAAGAATTTAGAAAAACTGAAAGTTCCAGCTTTTTCATCAGGCAGCTTGGGTAATTATTTTGGCATCAATATAACCACATCAATTTTAAGAGGCCACGGAGCCATAATTACAATTTGGGATCCAAATGAAATATTTAAATGTATCATATAATGCTGTAGCACATTACCAATATACTTTTAATTGTTGATTAAGATTATGTTAGTGTATACATTTAAATACATATGTATCGCATAACAAAATGAAGCATGATCATAATATTTGAAGATAATGGGTGATTTCTTATTTTTCTAACAAAGTTCTGCCTTCCCAGTCTGTAACCAAAATCTTTCCACTATAGGACAAGGTTTAAATACAATTAATGTCTTAAAGAAATGTTATTTTATTATTCAAGACCAACTAATCAAAATATCCTTTTTATTATAATATTATAAAATATATTGTAAATTATCTATTTATAATAACTAGCTTAAGATTTAGATTCTGTGATTATAAATATTTTAGATATGAAAATAGATCCTATTACATTCAAATGTCAATTTTGCCCCAAGATTTCATAGAACCAGTTTGGTTGATAATTCTTTTAATAATATACAAAGGATTTATTGAGAAACACACTATATTATTTAGTCCTTACTAGTAAAAACATTATGTGGGTTTAGTAATTTAAAAGGAAAATGCATAATGAAGCATTCTTTCACTGATTTATTCAACATTTTTTTACTCAGTTGTGGAGACATTCTGTGTCTTTTACGCCATTGGATAGGCCATCGTTCTACTTTTCCATCTTACAGTTTAGTCACCAGTCCAGTTTCTCATAAGGTAAAGACTCCATTCCCTAAATTATATCAACTTGCACTCTACATGCTGCATGTTTCTTTACAAATGTATTAACCTGATCCTTATGGTTTTTTTTTTCATTTTTTAGAGAAGAATTGACTTTACAATCATGAGTGTTGTGTCTTAAGGAACAACCATTTTGTCCAGTTGTTACTTCTTTTTTTTCAAATTATATCTTTACTCTCACATTTCTTACCTTCAAGCAATATCCTTATGATTTACTCTCTCCTTGAGATGCATTCAAGCTTCAAGGAAACCAAATTAGTGAAACACTGTTTATGGAATACTGCATGTTAATAAACAGTCTGTCTGCTCAAATTATACGCCACAAATTTCTACCACTCTGATTTGCTTTGCCCTCAAATTCACACATACATTTTTTACTATTCATTTAAAACCTACCCATTTATCCCCTAATTTTTCTCAATGAACACTCTGTAGCTATGAGTACTCTTATTCCTTTCTTCTAAAACAAAGGTACAGGGAATATCTCCTTCTGTTTTGTTTTTGTTTTATTTTTCACGTTGTAGTTTTTACTTACGTACCAGGGTTCTCATTCTTGCACTCCAAGAATTTAAAAAAGCATGGAATTAGAGTCACCCCAAATTGATTCAGAACTTCTGTTTTGCCAGAGATGTATGTTATGGGTAAAATATGACCCTTCAAAAATATACTAAAATTGAATCCCACAGTAGCTCAGAATGTGCCCCTATTTGAGAGTAAGGTAATTGCAGATGTAATTAGGATGGTGGACTGCTAATTCAATATGCCCTGTAAGAGGATGATCACCTAAAGACTCAGAGATACAAAGAGGATGACCATGTGAAGATGGAGATAGATATGGAAATGAGGCACCTACAGGCCAAGAAAGACCCAGGATAACAAATCATCACCACAAGCTTGGAATAGATATTTTCCTCAGAACCCTTAGAAGATGCCAACTCTACAAACACCTGGATTTTGGATTTCTAGCCTCCATACTATGACAGAATATATATCTGTTCTTTAAGCCACCCAATTTGTGGTAATACACAGGGAATATTACTAATTTTATTTGTTACTGAATTCCTCTATCTGTAAAGTCAATGTAAGAAAACCAACCTTCCTATATCAAAACATTTTAATTATGAACAATACTCAATGCATGCTGTATGTTTGCATAGTACACACATTACACATCAATATTTGCTATTAATTATAATCTAAAAAGTTGCCAGATACTGGATTTTAAGTAAAATACAGACTTTCAGAATTGTAAATTTGTAATATAGCAAGGATAAGAGCTCATTTTAACTACCAGTTAAAGTTCAGAGTCAAAGAAACAGATCTCAGTGATACCCTTTGATTTTCTTGGGCTGAGGAGTCCTAAGGGAAACAAATTGATTGTACTATCTACTCTAAGAAAAATTTTATCTCCTGAAAAGGGGAGAACTATGAGGAAAGAACAGGCCTGGACCAACAATACCTCATAGGAATTCCATCTTAATGAGCCCAACTGTAGACCTGGACATAATTTATCATTGGCCAGCATAGAGACGGTTCACAGTTTTAGCAATCAGTGGCAGTGAGTAGATAATGTTCTGGGAGAAGCAAGAATCAACAGCAAAGACTGAAGTAGAAACCAGTACTTTAATGATGTAGAATAGCCACCTTCCACTTCCTTGGCACCTCAAACAAGCAGAGAAAGCAGTCATTAGTTGGGGAGCAGGGAAGAATCAGATGACTTCATGTGAACACTGCAAGTAATGTTGGGGAATATTTATGGAATGGAACACCTACCCCCATCTTAGTATATGAAAAAAGAGTTTGGTGTGCTATTTTGAATGTAACACTTTTATATTCAGAAATAGGTGGGTGCTTTAACAAAAAAAATCAAATGAAATTTGACAGTATTTTGATGTCTACATATAAATAAGTATTTCATTTCAGTCATTGTTGATGCCGATTTATTTCCAGTATTATAAACCGTTAAGATTCTCTCTCTCCCCTTTCTGTCTCTCTGTCTATCTCTCTCCCAAATAGCAAAAAACTGTCAGGGGTGAAATTGATAATGTGCAAGAGAAATACAAGTTGGAGTGATGAGATCTTGAATCAATGAACAAAAGTCTGCTCATTTTAGTATTTCTTTTAACCCACCCCTCCCATTTTGTAGGATTTATTTCTTAGTTTGGGACCTGTCCATGACTCTGGGACTTTCAGTCTCCCCAGCCAGCCCTTCACTGGTAAATGACTAGTGAAGAAGTATGAAAATCCCATTTCTTTGCCTCACATTAGGATACACTTGAATGTGTATGTTATATTTCAGGGCTACACTGCAAGATTAAGCTGAGGCCAGGATCAACTGAATTTATACCCATGCTGATGAGCTAGCACTTCCATCTCCCTGTTCTGCTTCTACTCCCTGACCACTCTTTCCTACAGGCTCTTTCTTAATAAAGCCCTGCTCTCTGGATCTGCTTCAGGGACCTCTAGCTCAAGACAGATATATAGGTTGCATTAAAAAAGACCACCCTTATTTTATAGATCGTAAACTGACCCTCACTGCCATGAACTAACAGGTGTTCTAGCAATGTCTGAACAGAAAGATTGGTGTATAGATTTCCGCACAGTAGAACATTCATTACAGTAGAAAAGAGGCAAAAGTGGCTGAGGGATTGGGCTTTGAAGGCAGATATCTGAGTGCAACTTCAGTTTGTCAGTGAACTACTGTGAAGGCTTTGGATAGGTCACTGATTCCAGTGAGGCTTTTAAGTTCTTTATCTGTTACTCAGAAATAATAAGAATATTCACCTTCAGAGTTGACCTGAGGAGCCATAAGATCATTACAGAAAGAGTTTACCACATGATAAACAATCAACAAATATTCCCATTATTAACATTTTAAGTTTAGGTTAATACGTGAAAACTAGCTAAATATTTTATAATCATGTTACAAACATACACATACATATCTGAAACCAATAAAATTTTACATGTTAAAATTTTATAAATTGCATGCATTCGTTTATATTTTAGAGAGATGAAGAGAGAGAGGGAGAGAGCGAGAAACAATGATTTGTTGTTTCACTTATCTATGCATTCATTGGTTGATTCTTGTATGTGTCCTGACTAGGGATCCAATCTGCAACCTTGGTGTATCAGGATGATGCTCTAGCCACCTGAGCAACCTTGCCAGGGCCATTGTATAGTTTTATTAATAATCCATTTTCCATGGATTGCCTTCAATTTTGAAATCAGAAGCATATAACTTGGGAATGCTCTGTCTTACTCATCAGTGCTTTATAGTTGCAAAGTACAAAAACCACATACTGCTTCCCCATTTTGTGATTTTCATTATATTTCAATTCTATAAAGCAAGTCGTATCTGAATTTTATATATTAAATAGGTCCACATGAAACCACGTTATTACACATCATCAGAGGAAAAACTTTACATACATTTCAATAAACAACTTTAACTTCCTCAATCCTGAAAAAGCTATTCCTCTACCTGGAGCCCATGGCTGTGCCATGCTGGCAGTTGTGTCCCACTCAGAATCTCTCCAAATGTATGAAGTAAACCAAAATCAATTCTTCCAAGATTGTTCTCCTTTGATTTTTTAAAGCTATGTATATATGTTTATATAGAAAAAAATTCTATCCATGTTCAGGATATACTACATTTATGTTAATAGCATTTCATGTAAGTAACATTTGGTGGTGAAAATCTTATGCTGTACAGTTGTAAGATATAATTACGGTAATAAACTCATTATCCCAGAATGTTCAGACCAATATGTAATTTAACATGGATAATCTTAGATCTAGATTTTAAAAGTCAATTGCATGGGGAATGAATTAGATATATCTTATTTGGCAACAAATCACAAAGAAAAATGTCCTGAGTACTTTAATAATTCTTAAAATGAACACTGTCACATATAATAAAACAGTAATGCAGTTCCATGGTGTTCAAGGAAGTATGGAATTGTGACCACAAGAATTCTCTTGAGGTCATTTCTAGGCAGAGAGATGTGAACATTTTTTTCATTATTGAAGTTTTATTATATTAGGAAAAATACACTCAGTTGCAAGTAACAGAAAACTAGCTTATTTAGAGTAGCTGCTTCAGATATAGCTTGATGTAGCTTAATTTAAGTGATCACTCAAGACTCCAAGGGTCCAATTCCTTTTTCCTTCTCCCATTATAACTTCCTCTGGGTGAGTTCCATACTATAAGTCCTAGGGTTACATACTTTTATAGTCATTTAAAAAATCTTTGTATGAGAGGAAGCACAGTGTATGAGAAAAAGCACACCTGAATGGACTCCAGAGATGGATAACCTTCATTAAAAACCTGATTCTACCACTTCTTAGCAATGTGACTAAGGCAAATTACTTAACCTCCTTGTGCTTGCTTGGGTTTCCTCATATAGCAATGGGAATAATAATAGTATCCAAATCATAGATTTGGTAAAAGGACTTAATGTGTTAATATTTGTAAAGCATTTAGAATATATCTTAGAACACAGAAAATTATATGTAAAAGTTGAAATGTTCCCCAGATTCAAATCCAATATCTGACACATAGTAAGTACCAGAACAATGGATGATAATTTAATAAACTGAAAGGAACTCTTAGCAAAATCAAGCATAACCATAGGCTAACAGTCATAATCACCAAGTATGCAGAAACTCGCTATATGGAGAAAATTTGAATAGTACTGGACAAGAAATTGCCCATTGCACTCAATGGCAAATCCCTTCCATATTTAACGATTAAACTTGCTCTGTTTTTCTGGAGGTCAGACTAGGACCAATGGACAGAAAATAGCTGAATAACTCTGGTAATCCTATTTACCTGATAGAGTGGAACAGGCTGATGTTCCAGAGACAGAGAAATCCTAGTCACTAGAAATGTTCAAGCAGAACATATTAGAAAGAGTCACTGCAGTGTGAAGTAGTTTTGAAAAAGTAACAATGAAAATACACTCCATCCCTCAAGAATTTATCTACATATTTGGTGGTGTGAACTAAAATACAGAATGTTTTTGCAGAACCCTGAATCCTTTAACCTCTGCCTAACCTCCCGAATATCATTCTCATTTTTTCATTCTTGTTTTTGTTGCATAAAAATTAATGAAAAAAATTACTTCATGTTGAGAGTGACCAATAGACCAATGTAAATACCAATACTATGCAATTACAGATAGAGAAGAATAAATGTGTTTTAAGACCATTGGCAAATTGATGTATTTCAACAGAAATATTAAAAGATAGAAAAGGAGTTTTGGAAATATAATGATTATGACAAATATATGGTTAGATGACCAATGTCCTCTTGTAGTTGAAATCTACATTGCCGATCTTTGTTGCTACAGAAGAAGTGAACTCCTGTACCCTTGCAGGGAAACTGGTAAATAGAGTTCATTCTGGAGTAGGAAGGGGAGTGAAATGCTACTTTACAATTTATGCAAACTATTTAACAAAATTGATTGAGTTATAAGGGTATAAAGGCTCTACAGTCTTCTTAGGGACATACTTCTATTATTCACATTTACACTATTCTTGGATACTTATCCTCAACACTTGTGTAGTTATGCCATATACATGCAAAATTCAAATGCAGAAGAAAGCTAAACCATTAAAACAACATAAACAAAACTCTCAAGTCTCTTGTTCCATGAGTATTCGCTACAGTCTGGAAATTCTCTGTATGATATTATTTTTAACTTAACTTCCAAAAATTGTCATTGCATATAAACTATGCCCACCCAAATCATCATTTCATCCTTCAAATTCAGGGAGAAAAGGGAGATCTCAGAAAACCAGTTTTAAATTTATCTTCCAAGTGAAAGCACCAGGAATTGATTTTCTGTTGTTCGCATGTGCTTGTTCGTCCTACTCCTCCATGTTTCCTTTTGGGAGATTGCTCCTCATTTGTAAATTACCTCATAAAATTGCTTTCTACATTTAAATTGTTATTTTTTCTATTAATATGCAGGTACTAAGCACATTTGAAAGCAATTCAAATAATGCTAACTTGATCAACTAAAAACAAATTTAAGCAGCACAGCAATGTAACAAAACAAAAACATCCCATCAGTCACAAGGTGACATACTTACTGGGTATATTTAATTTCCTTTTATATGTTTTGTTATATGTTACCAGAAAATTAAAAATAGAACTCAAGCATTAGTCACTTAATTTAGAAAGCTGATTTAGAAAACAAAAGCCAAAATATATTTTTACCATCATCCTGTTTTGCAAGTTAAATCCAGTTTGCAATATGGTTATTTTTCTTCAAAAGACTTGTCAGATTCAGGAAGAAATTTCTGCTTAAAAAATATAGAAAGTATTGACAGTATAGAAAGCTGAACCTCATAATGTATACATAATGTATATCAATGGGTCTAAAAAATTTCAATAATGATAAAAGGGAAATGTATTAACTAAATATTATACACCAAGCAATGAGGGCTTGCAAATACCTTGTCCAAAACAGCATGGCTACTCTGAGATGTATTTCTCAATCTCAAATACACATATATTTCTCTCTAAAAGTTTTACTGTGAACAGCTGTTCAAAAATAAAACAGTAGTCTTTCAAAAATATGTTGAAGATAGTCATCATAATAAAAAAGCACTTGCTATGTTTATTTTCAGTATAAATGTTATGAAGAAGCACACAAAAATCAATTGCATTTCTATGGACTAAAAATGCAATTTTTTTCCATCATGAAAAAACAAAAATTAAATATAATATCAAAACAGCTCCAAAGAAAATGAGATACTTAGATATGCAGTTAATAAAATATACACAGAAATCCTATGCTGAAAATTATGAAATGTTGTTCAAAAACACCAAAGATGACTCAAATAAATAAAACTTCAGTGTTCATATATTGGATTGCTTAACATAATTAAAATGTCAATTCTCCAAATTTATAGTTTTAACACAATTCTTATCAATTTTCTGGTAAGACTTATTTTGAAGTAATAAACAAGATTATGCGTATAATTATGGAAAGGCAAAGAAATCATGTCAAGACTGGTAGGCTAGGTGGAGAAGCCAATGGACCGGGCCCACACCCATGTGTGGAGAATAAAGGGAAGGCATATCTGGCTATGGAGGTTACTGCTAAGGAGCAAAGGATCTCAGGCCCACAACAGCCCCCTTACCCTAGCCCACAGTTCCACTGTTAGGAGGAGAAGTCCCCATAACTTCTGGCTGTAAAAATAAACGGGACCGTGGCTGAGTGAGACAAAGGGCCTCTAGAGTCCCAGGCACTCCTCTTCAAGGGCCTGCACAAAGACTTGCTTGTACTCACTCACCCTGGGTGCTAGCACTGCATAACAGGGACATAAAGGAAAAAATCCTAGTTGGCTGACATCCAGGCAAGAGACGGAGGGGCAGCTTTCTCCCAGACAAAAGTACTAGCAGAAGCCATTATTTCCTCTGAGTCCTTCCCACATAGAACTGACAAGTGGGTGCCATATCTGTGTGTCCATCAACCTAGCTAATGCTGCTAACCCACCCTCTGGGACCCCACCCAACTTGAAGGCCCACACAAACCTTTTCCAGTGGCTTTTTCATACCAATGGTCTGACTTGGCTCATGCTTCACACTTACATAAAATCTCACATAATTTAGGCAGCACTTGGCCTTGGCATGCTAAGTATCTCTTGGTAAGTGGCCCTAGGCCTGGCACTAGTGGCAGCTGGCCTTGGTTTGCAGCTTTGCCTCCCCTGGCCACCCCCAAGTACAGCACAGGAAACAGTCATCTGTAGATAATTTTCTAGCAAATGCTGGGTGGTCTGGGGGAAAGCATAGGTGGCAGCTGACCTTGACCTGTAGCTGTAGAGCTCTAGAGCCAAAACATTTGGTGGACAGCTACCACCCAACCTCCTCCATAAGGGCACACTAAAGGGGTAGACTCAGCAAGCCCCAGAACCCTGATGAAATAAATCCTGCTTTGTGGGATGGGCTCCTGCATAGCTGGTCCTCCACAGTGGTAGCAACCAGTCTTGAAGCTGATCAGCCTTGGGGTAAATTCCTCCAAATACATGCCAACAGCAATCAAGGCTCAACTACTATAAGAGGGTATACACAGCCAACACAGAGGGCACACTGGCAATGTCCACCTCAGATGATCAGGGAGGCTGTGCCACTGGATCCTATAGGGCACCTACTACATAAGGCCATTGTACTAAATCCCAGAGATGTAGCAACTCTAACACATAGAAACAGACATAAAGAGGCAGTCAAAATGAAGGAACAAATAGACATGTCCCCATGAAACAACAGAAAACTTGAGAAAGAGAACTAAACAAAATGTAGACAAGCATCTACTAGATTCAGAGTACAGAACAGTGGCTGTAAGGATGCTCAATGAACTTAGGGAAAGAATTTAGTGAGGATTTTAACAAAAAGATAGGAAACAAAGATAAAAAACATAGAAAGAATGGTCAAAAGGACACCATAACTAAAATTAAGAATACATAACAGGAAATTAACAGTGGAGTAGATGAAGCTGAGGATCTAATAAGAGATTTGGAAGATAAGGGAACAGAAAACACCCAATCAAAATTAAAAAAATGAGGATATTAAAAGAGGCCTCAGAGACAACTTCAAATGTACCAACATGTGCATCATGGGAGTGCCAAAAGGAGAAGAGAGAGCAAGGAGTTGAAAACATATGTGAAGTGATAGAAAATTGCCCTAACCTATAGAAGGAAATGGACATACAAGTCCAAAAAGTGCAGAGAATCCCAAATATGATGAACCTGAAGAGATTCACACCAAGACCCATCATAATTAAAATGTCAAAAGTTAAAGACAAAGAGAGAATCTTAAAAGCAGCAAGAGAAAAGCACTTAGTTACCTACAAGGGAAGTCCCATAAGATTGTCAGCTGGTTTCTCAATAGAAAATTTGCAGGCCAGAAGGGTTTGGAAAGAAATATTGAAAGTGATGAAAACCAAGGACCTATAACCAAGGTTAATCTACTCAGAAAGCTATCATTTAGAATAAAATGACAGATAAAGAGCTTCCAGGCAATAAAAGGCTAAGAGTTCATCACTGCCAAATCAGTATTATGAGAAATGTTAAAGGATCTTCTGTAAGAAGAAGAAGGGGGGAAATTAATAATATGAACAATAAAATGACAATAAATAGATATTTATCAATAATTACTTTAAATGCAAATGATTTTAAAGTAATTTAAATCCATTAAAATTCCAATCAAAAGGCATAAGGTGGCTGAATGGATAACAAAACAGGACCTTACAGATGCTGCTACAAAGGACTCACTTCACATCAAAAAACAGGGATGTAAAGTATAGCAAGAGGACACAAAGGATCCAGTGATTCCACTTGTTGGTACCTATCTGAAGAAAACCAAAACACTACATCAAAAGGACCTATGCATCCACATGTTCATTACAACATTATTTATAATAGCCAAGATATGAAAGCTACCGAAGTGTTCATCAGCAGGTATATGAAGTGATACATATACACAATGAAATATGACTCAGCCACAAAAAATAATGAACTCTTGCCATCTGCAACAGCATAGATGGACCTAAAGAGTATTGTACTGAGTGAAATAAGCCAGAAAGAGGAAGACAAATGCCCGATGATTTAACTTGCACGTGGAATCTGAAAAACAAAATAAATAGCAGAACAGAAACAGACTAATAGATACAGAGAATATTTTGTTTTCAGATAGGAGGGTGTTGGGATATGGGTGAAAAAGATGGAGGGATTAAGAATTTCAAATTTTTACTTACAGACTAGTCACAGGGATGTAAAGTATAGCACAGTTAGTAATATTCTAATACCTATGTATGGAGTCAGATGGGTGCTAGATTTATTGGGGTGATCACTTAGTTATATAATGTATAATCACTGGATTGTACACCTGAAAATAGTATAATTTTGAATGTTAACTGTAATTGAAAAATAAAAAAATCTAAAGTCAAGAAAAGAATAGCTAAACCATCTTTAAAAATGAATAAGGAGTTAATAATTAGGTAGATTTTAAGACTTTATATTTAGCTACAGAAACCAAATTGTGTGGCAGGACAGATACTTAGATCAATGGAACGGAATAGAGAACCCACATGAAGATCCTTCACTGAAATAGAAATAGACCCACATGAATATGCTAATTTTTAACAAGTATACAAAAAAAATTCAATGGAAAGATCACCTTTCAACAAATATTGCCAAGGAATTGGATATCTAGGCAAATAAAGTTACCTTTATGTCTCATAACTTGTAAAATTTAACTAAAAATAAATAATTGCTTTAAATATAAAATGTAAAACTACAAAACTTTCAGGAAAAATAAAACCGGACATTATCTAGATCCAGAGGTAGGTACCTCCCAAAATCATAATTCACAAAGGAATTATGGTAAATTGGACTTCATCAAAATTTTTAAAGCTTGGTTTCTGAAAGACTTTGTTAAGAGGATATACACAATGTGTGGAACTATTTACAAGCTGCATGTTATGGACTGAATATTTTGTTTCCTCAAAATCCACACATTGAAACCCTAATACCCCACTGTAGTTGTATTTGGAGGTGGGACCTCTAAAGAAGTAATTAAAGTCAAATGAGGTAAAACAGGTGGAACCCTGGTCCAAAGCATCAGTGTTCTTATAAAAAGAGACACGAGAGTGCTCACTGTCTCTCTGCCCTGTGAGGAAACAGGGAGAAGGCGGCAGTCTGTAGCTCGAGGGGAGCATTCTCACCAGACACCTGTCCTGCTGGCACCTTGATCTTGAGCTTCTCAGCCTCCAGAACCATCAGAAAATAAACTTGTTGCTTAAGCCACTAAGTGTGTGGTGTTTTGTTTGGCAGCCTTATCTAATATACCACATATGGAACAAAAGACTAGTATCTAGAATGCTTAAAGAATTCTCAAAGCTCAACATAAAAGAACAAACTATCCAATTAGAAAATGGGCAATGCTGCCTGAGGCTAAGTTCTGCTAGGCCAGGTGGAAGCTGCTGCTGTTGCCGCCCAAGCTGATGCCAAGTTTGTACCTGTACCCAGTTGCTCCTCCACTGCCAGCTGCCTCCGCTTGCTGTGGCCCGAGGGCCCCGCCATGGACACATTGCTACTGCTGCTCCAGGTGGCCCTTGAGATGGTGACGGGTGGAAACACACTAGGGGACAGCTTCAGACTCTCCTCCTCACCCTCCAACAGCTTGTGATAGGTACTGATCTCCATGTCTAGAGCCACCTCAATGTCCAGCAGCTCCTGGTATTTGGCCAACTGTTGCTGCATCACGTCCTACATTTCTGTCATCTCCAGCTCCTGAGCATCCAGTATCTTCAGGAACCTGTCATGCTCCCCCGGTCTCCTCCAACTCTCGGATCCAGTCCTCAGCTGCACCAACCTGCTTCTGGAGGTCAGAGAGATGGTAGCTGATGGACCCGACCTATATGCGTGCCTCCTTCAGCTCCTCACAGGCAGCACTGGTGGCTTTGTCATTCAGGTCAGAGCTCAGCTTGGCACTGTCTAGCTTGGTCTGGTAAGCCTGCTCCAGCTCCAGCCTGTAGAGCTGCATTTCTCATCAGGCTGGCTGCACAACTCCTCTTGTGTCTGCGCCATCTTCAAGTCATACTCTCGCTGGTGGCAGGAGAACTTCAACAGGTGCCACTCTGCCACGGGCTTGTCCCCCACACCTCCTCAAAGATCTTCTTATGGAAGTTGAGCTCCTCCTACAGGCCTTGACGGCAGTTCTCCAGGTCCGTGCATATCAACATCTACTTCTCCAGCTGATTCTTGGCGACTGCATGGCCACCCTCTCTGCCTTGGCTACCTGGATGTAAAGCTCAGTCACATCACTCTCGAGGCCTCACTTATCACTGAGGGCAGCAGCCAGCTCTGCCTCACTCTGGCAGAACAGGGGCCTGTCCTTCAGGCACAGCAGGCTACTCCTATGAATTCACCATCCCTCTTCTTGGAGCTTTTCTTGGCCTCTTTCATCTTGGACCTATTAAAAAAGTAACTGCCCAGCCCTACTTCATAGTGTCACCATTTATAAATTAATTGGTATGATTTTTTTATAATCGCTGAAAGTTTTGAGGTTATTAACAGGTGATTATTCATATTAGTCACTTTAACTTGAAGAACACACACCTAACTAACACCCAAATGCAAAGAACCACTCATACAAATAACATAAATATATATTACATTCAGAATACCTGGATAAAACATATAAATACTTTATTTTTAAGTTAAAAATTTATATAACCATTATCTCTGTTTTCTACCATCATATATGTACCACATAAAAATATCTGCACTTCTGTATGCATTATTAAACTCTGAGATGTTAAATGCACACTGGGAGAGCAGTGATTAAAATGCCAAGCATCTTTGCTGTAATAGAAGTTACATTAGAGTATAAAGAGAATAAAATAAACTAATAAAGTAAGTAGGCTAGCTGCTAAGAGCCAAAAAGAAAGAATAAAGCAGTGTCAGGTAGAGACTTTTGAAACAGGGTGGCCACCTCAGTGAGGTTCTCGAGCAGGGGCCCAAAGCACAGGAGAGAGTGGCAGTGCAGATATCTCGGGACAGAGCTCCAGGTACAGGAAAGCTCTGTGGTGGTCAGGTGCTTAGGAGTGAGGACAGCAGGTGGTTACTAAGGCCGAGGCACAACATGGAGTTAGTAGAAGAAGGTTAGATCAAAGAAGTGGTTGTGTGTAGATGTCATATCACCATTAGGTTAGGCCAACCATGATAAGGAAGTTTGATTTTATACTCAGTGCAATAAGAAGTTCCTGGAAGATTTTGAGAAGGAGAGATAAAATCTGACTTATGTTTTCAAAGGATGATTCTGAACACTACATTGAGAATAGATTGCAATGGAGCATGAATATAATTGTTACCGAACAAAAACAGGAAGGTTTGGCTGCTTGTCACCACAAAAACCAAACTTGTGAAGCGGATGCTGGTGTAATGGGAAAGAGGTTTTATTCAGATGCTGCACAGTCTGGGAGAGTGGCGGACTTCTGTCTCAAAGCTCATCTTCTCCACAAACCAAGACAAAAGGCAGTGTCTAGAGTTCCTGTTCCAGTTTAAAGTACAGTCCTTCGAGACTTACAGGAGGCTGCTAAGCAGTCATCCAGGTAGCTTAGCTTGTCCCCAGCTGTTGTCCATTTCAGGCTCCCTCCTGAAGCCTGCAAATGGAGCTCATGTGGCCATGGGACATACAGCTTCTAGGGCCACAAGGTCACATGTTCCTGGGAGAGAATGCATGAATGCACCAGTAAATGCATCACCAAGTGGGCAACAGAGCAAGAGAAGCTCCCTCCTGGAGGCCACTGGCCACACAGCTGCTAAGGCCACGTGGTCCATGCAGAGAACAGGCTGGTGCACTGCTCCAGTAAAGGTCACCAGGCAGCGAGCCATGAACCAGAGAGCTTTCTTTGTTTCCCTGAGACTATATTAGCTTGGGTATGGGACAAGCCAGGGGCTTTCTCAAAATGACCAATCAATTTCCCAAACTTTCTCATGCCTTAGGTGAGTCCATCTCCCAAATAATCTCTTCTTTCACCAGGCTAGACTGACAACCCTCTTTCGTCCAGCACCTACCTCACCCTACAGCATTTTGACCTCTGTGGTGCATGTGCCTGCCTTCCTCTGGCCCCACCCCAATCTGGTAAGGGGAAAGAAAGGCTTTTTTCCTCTCCTATTATCTTGTTAGCCTCTCCCCAATTTAGTGTAAGAACCTCCCCCTGCTTCTGTCATCTTGGATGATGGGGGAGGCTTCCCAGTGTTTGGAACAGACTATCTACCCCAGTAACAGAATCAGAAACCAACAAGGAGGAGTTATAGTAATCCAAGCAGGAGATATCTGTGTGTCCTAGAGAAGTAGTCTTAGACACAGCATGAAATGATGAAAATCTGTGTATATTGATATGTGAAAGAAAATGCAGTAGGTGTGTCTTTATGAGGAAAGCATACTCAAATATAACCACACTGATAGATATTGTGATAAAAGCCATTATGAAACTCAGTACAGTGGGTATAAAGAGGGAGTGCATTGGTTGAGGTCCCCTCAAAAACATATAAATTTATTTCACAAGTTTAACAAAAAGAGTTTAATGGGAGAAGCCAGAGCTTGTTTAAGAAACTGATAAAGGATATTAAGGCAACCAGCAAGTAACAACAATAGTAAGCTGTTAACAGATCTGGGTCTGAATAAGAGAAAGAAATAATGTTTCCAAAGACCACAGTGAGGGCAGAAGACACAGAGGAGGGCCCCCATTCCCCTCTCCCTGTCTCTACTGGAGCTGCAATCAGCCACCGCCAAAAGCGTAGCTGAAAAAAGGAGAGGTCAGGAGAAATATGATTGTTCTACCTTTCTGTCTCCTAATCTCCTACCTGTGGTCCCGAGTTGTCAAACCCAATAAGAAGCCATTTAGCCAGGGAGCCAGGGTGAGCAGCACATAAAAGAGAATAGAAGGACTCTGATTGGAGAAAGGAGGCTTACCTGCAAGGGAGTGCAAGAAACTTTGTTTTGGGAGAGAAACGATCAAATAAGGTGTCACAAAGTTAGAGATATTGCTAAATAATTTCTAAATGTGAATGAATACATAGAAAGTCATAAGAGGGTAAAGTCAGTGAGAAGTCAACAAAATGGTCGCAGTTAGCCTACAACACCCAATTTTAAGAGGACAGACCATAATCTCTCCCATCAACATATGACAATAGCCTTGTTTCATCAGAGCTTGGACCAAGCATGTGTCTGGCTTGGCAAATTTTCTTTTTATTATTTTGTTAATTTTTAATATCATATAGCATTCATGAATACATTCTCAATTGAAAATCTTCAAACATTATATGAAACCCTAAAGCTTGCTTTAACCAAGCCCCCAATTTAAATTCTCTGGATGCAACTATTTAAAAAATATACAGAAAAGCTCTCTTCCTACCTCCACAAGTTTGTCCAAAATTCCCTGGCATGAGACTAGTAGATCAGAATATGTACATCACAGACAACACAGACTCCAAGCAAACCCTGTGGTATGTAAGAACCGGGTACACAACACAGTGCAAACTGTCTGTATTCTGGGAAAGCTAAGACAGTGAGATGTACTGTGTACTGTGTATTGTGTAAGACATAATTATCATGTGAAGCTATTGACACTTTTAATGTGAAAATACAATAAATCACATTATTCTGAGTGGCATATGAATGGAACCTAGTTATTTCCATCCTTAATAAGTTGGACATTAATTAATTTAGATAACTACATACATTTTACCTAAAAATAAAATTCTAAGCATATAATTAATAATCATCTTCATCCTTTTAAAATATTAGATGTCCTCCTCAGCATAATAATGAGTAAGCTTGCCTTTTCTCAAAACTAATTAAGACTTAAATTACAAGGATTCACATTACAACTTGAGTTTTATTTGAGGTGACATCGCATGCCCTCAAAATGCATTTTTAAAGATGCAATGAGAAAATGACAGCAAATTAAGGGTAATACCTAATTGCTATTGATGAACCTAGAAAATATTACTATTAAGAATATATCCAAATCCATGTGGAAGACATAAAAATACAAAGAACCAAAAATTGCTTTAGTTACCTCAGCATACAAGTAGTTCTTATAGATAGAAAGAGAACAAATTGTATTTTTAAACTGAAGTCAAGCAATAAGTGTTAAGATTTTTTACAAGAAACTGTGGGACCAGCCAAGCCATAAAAATGTGGGGACAGCAGCCTGCTATAAATTTTTCTGGCAGTGATGCCTGTGATCCTAATCCAAGTTACTGAAACCCTGTAATACAATAATAATAAAAGCAATATAGTGTGAGCACAAGGCCTTTCAGATTGATGACAAACTGGTGTCTTCCCTGAAAGGAACACACCAAATCAAATTAGTGGAGGGGAGATTAATAGAATTTCATCTATTTCTAGTATGGTGACTATAAGCTGTCTCATAAATTTCCTTTGTCCTGAAAAGGGATGGCTTGAGCGTTTTTGAAGTTAAGTGCAAAATGACCATCACAAGTGGCCTTCGCTGTTGTGAGGTGAAGTTATTGAGCAGGGCCTTCGTTGAGCAAACGTAGAGGAGCACTAATACCCTGCCTCAGAAGGGCAGTATGTCGTGGTGGTTACGAATTTTGGCTCTAGGGCTAGATGACTGGGCTTTGAATTCTGGCTCCACCGCCAACTCAGTGACTTAGACAAGTTTCTTAGTATTTTTATTTCTTGTTCATATAATGGGTATAATAATTGCATTTTCCAGCTGATACAGTTGTAAGGACTTATAGGATAAATACTGGATGTGAAAAGTGCTTATAACAGGGTCACAGAAGTTTGTATTACCAGCTCTTCTCCCAGGTACTACCCTCCAATCCCTGTTTGAATGGCTACTGATGAAGTAAAGGCAAAAGGAAAAATGAAAAGCAGAATGGAGCTCTGCAGTCCAGGCTCATCTCAGGAGGTTCCAGAGAGAGGAAAGGAGACATCAGTGTCTGCTCTGAGAGGGGATTTTCTATACTCCGATATTGAGATCTTGAATTTCCTGTTAGCACCCACACAAAGTTCAGTTGAGTCCTTACGGGGATGAAATAAAGATTACAGCTTGGCCTAAAAAGCCTGTTTTGTTTGTTCAAAGGCAAGAGTTGTAATAATAACTCTTATGAATGGTTATTAATAATATATAATAACATATATTATCAAGAGTCATCATAATAATATATATAGACATATGAGCCATTTAAGAGTTAATCCTTCCAAACAGACATACCCAACACTCTAGGCTTTTCACTGCCCATTTATTTTATTTAGTAAATTATACCCTATCTTCAAAGGCATGGGATCTGCTTATTTGGGTTTTGTTTCTTTTATTTAGAATTATTCAAATTCACTTTATATGAGAATCTTGTAACTAACTTGAGGCAATTTGAGAACACAAGGATTTCTT
Organism: Trachops cirrhosus; assembly: GCA_028533065.1. Taxonomy (NCBI): domain Eukaryota; kingdom Metazoa; phylum Chordata; class Mammalia; order Chiroptera; family Phyllostomidae; genus Trachops; species Trachops cirrhosus. Next base: position 142,597,628 of record CM052539.1, read on the forward strand.
AAAAATATCATAGCATATCATATTTACATATCTTTGGTCTAAAACTACCTAGTGTCAAAATTGGTATGATTTTATGATGTTTCTGCATTTTTTATTATTGTTCAATTACAGTTGTCCCCATTTTTCCCCATTACTCTCCCATGTCCTCTTCATCCCCCACCTCCCACTTTCAATCCTCCCCCATTGTCTTTGTCCATGGGCCCTTTATACATGTTCCTTGACTTGGCCCTTCCTCTTCTTTCCCCCATGATCCCCCCTCCCCACTCCCATCTGGTCACTGTCAACTTGTTCTTTATTTCCATGTCTCTGGTGTCTATTGGAGTAGAAAAAAGATGCTGAGTATACCTTTTCCAATGTAAAGGGGCAGAGGGCAAAGATACAGAAATAGATAAAGACAAGATAAAATAGCCAAGAACAAATTAATAGCACTATGAAGATCTACCACAGATGTCACCCCTTCAGAACCATTCTGTCTTGCCTTGTCTTATTTTTCAAGTAAGATCAAGTTTTCTGAAGGGCATGGCTTGTATGTTATACTGCCTTCCAGCTTCACTGAGTGCCTAACACAGTGCTGCGCTACTCTGCCTGCATTCACTGCCTGCATGATCACAGAGAGCCCAGTCTCTAAGATTCGATCTATTTGATTCAGACACTTCTATTTTTATTCCTCACCTCTCTCCTAACTGAAGTCTTATGCCCAGCTGCCTACTTATTTAATATGATGATCTAAGATGCCTCAATGCCTGCTGAAGTGAATTCTTGACTTTTAGTTTTATGGTAGACACTATAGTCTTCTGTGGTTGGTGCTCCACCCAATGTCCCTGAGAATCTTCTTACCAGCTTTGACATGCTTTGAGTCTAAAAGCTTATACCTGTAACCTTCTGGCTTAGTCTAATATGGCGGACATAAGAAAAATATCATAGAGTGGGAAGCTTAAACATCCTACATTTATTTTATCACAGTTTTGGAGGCTTGTAAATCCAAGAGCAAGGTGCCAGCTGATCTGGCTCCTGGTGAATGCCCTCTTCCTGGCTTGCAGATGGTACCTTTTGTTGTGTGCACACATAGTAGAGAGAGATCTCTTCTTCTTATTCTTCTTATAAATCCACTAATCTCATCATGAAGGCCCCACCTTAGTGAATGCCACTCATCTAACGTAAATCATTTTTCAAAGACTTCATCTCCAAAAATCATCACATTGAGGAGTAGGGTTTCAATGTGTAGATTTGGGGGGACAATTCAAGTTATAGCACCTTCTTAAAAAGAAGCTCTTAGGCTATTGGAATTGCTTAGAAGCCACAGGGAAACTGTAGTGCCTGCATTGATGTTCCTCTCCCCTGGCCCCAGAACCCAAGTGCCTTAAGGCAGGAGAACCCTAAGATGTAGATACTCCAGTTCTTCCTTTGGATCAGGCACAGCCTGGGACTTAGCCTGACATGAAATCCTTGCTCGACTTTCTCCTCTTCTCTGTCCTGATTCTCTCACTGCCCTAGTCTCTCTGGGAAGGGTTTCCTTAGCAAATTACTTGCACACAAATTTTAGTTTCAGCAACTGTTTATAAGTTAAGGCATCCCCCAGAACATTTTCTCTCCCAAGGGCTAATACTTCCTCAATGGCACCACCAAGAAATTCTGTTTCTCAGCCTCCAGACCTCCTCATCATTCTCAATTTCTTTTTCTCTCCACCTTAAGTACAATTTGTCAGAAAGTCTTGCTGGCTCTACCTTAAAAATATATGCAAACACTTGCCTTTCACAGGACTTTCACTGTTACCCTCTCAGTTGGGTGATCACATAATGCGCTGTCCTTGAGAGTGAAAGGGAGTGCTACTAGTAATTATGTGGTGACAACAAGTACAAGCCGGGACTCTTCCCAGAAAACTGGGGTGTGCGCTTCCCCAAATCTTAATCCCATTTACCATCTCTTTCATTTGGACAATGGCAGGAAGCGTTTGCTTCAGTGTCGACCTACATCTATTCTCCACAGAGAAGCAGAAGCATTATTTCAAAAATGCAAATTGGGTGTTGCCACTCCCCTGCTCCAAAACCTTCAGTGTCTTCACATGACATTGGTCAAAATCCTAACTCTTTACCAGTGTCTACATGCCCTGTGTGGTTTGACATCTAAAGACTTCACTGAGTTCCAAACACACTTAACTCTTTGATGTTGGTGGTAGTGGTGGGTTTTGTTACTGTTTGTTTTTTATACTCTAGACACACTTTCAGGACCTTTGTACTTACTGCTCCCATTGCCTGAAAAATTCTTCCTGAGAGTTCAATGTCTTCCTCACTTCTTCCACTCAGGTGCTAGCCTGTGGAAGATAAATCACCCTCCTTCTCACTTCACACTATGATCCTCTATATTCTTTTGTAGCAATTATAGTAACATGACATATTACTTTTCTTTCTTTATTTGTATTAGTGCCATTCCACTCACTAGGATGAGTTCATTTCAATGTCTCACCTCAGTCCATGGAGGCTGGCACAAGGTTGGCATTCAAAATGATTTGTGGAGTTCTAATAAGTCCCTGTCAAGTTTTAAATTCCACTGTAAGATTTACTTTTGGTCCTGACCGATAAGGCTCAGTTGGTTGGGAGTCATCCTGCCAACCACAAGGTCATGGGTTTGATTCCTGTTCAGGGCACATGCCTAGGTTGCAGGTTAGGTCACAGTCATGGTGCATAGGAAAGGCAACCAATTGATGTTTTTCACTCACATCAATGTTTCTCTTCCCACCTCTTTCCCTCCCTTCCCCTCTCTCTCTCAAAAAAATTTTAAAAAGACATTTTTTTTGTTTCTTGCTTTAGTTTATCACTTTAGCTAAGAGTCTTTTTAGTTTTCTAAAAAAGCTAGACAGATTCTAAAATGTACTTCACCCTCTAATCCCTTTTCATTTTAGAATTTATTGAATTTAATTTATTATTTGATGGTTAATTTTAGAAAGAAAAGGAATTATTCATATTTAAATGAATAAGAATTAATATCTGAAAATGAGGGTTTAAATATGTATACTATTTAATGACAACACATTATTTATAATTTCTCAAAAACACAATAGAAAAATTTTCTATCTTTGAAAATTTCTACATTTTACCATCTTTGTGTCATAGTCTGAATGCATGGTTCTTCTACTTGTAATAATATGCTTATAATAGCTAATATCTTTTAAATACCTGCTTCTGTAGAGTAATTTGAGCATGTGTAGTTCCAGGAAATGAGTTCTGGAAAGGTAGTCTGAAGCATTCCTTGCCAAAACCCTGAGAATTTACATAAAATATTGAGAACAACTTTAATGCATTCCGTCCTCCATTTATTCAACTCTTCATACCTCTTCAGGGCCTCTCTACCATGACTGCAGAAACTATTTCCCTTAAATCTTTAAACATATTGAGGTGATGTCATCATATTAAAAAACACAAACAACTTTCTCCTGCCCAAGGTATTTCTTTTAAACACTAATGCATTTATCTCTTTTCTTTCATATTTGAAAGAATGGAAGTGGAATCCCTAATACTTATTATTATTTATTTATTTATTTTTTATTTTTTTATTTTAGTTTATTCAGTATAGTTTCTATCCTTTATTCCCATTCCAGCCCACCCACCCATTCCTCCCCTCCTACCTCCCCTTTCCAACTCCCCTAGTTTTGTCCATGTGTCCTCTATATTTGTTCCTGTAAACCCTTCCCTTCTCCCCTGAAATTCCCTTACCTTTCCCCTCTGGTCACTGACTACCTGTCCTCTATTTCAGTGTCTTTTGTTATATTTTACTTGTTTCTTTGTTGAGGTGGACACACTCATCTCACAATTTTAATGCTGCCTTACACTAAGATGTTAAATACCTATCCCCAGCTTGATTTATTTTTCTTCTATTTTAAACAATACAAAAATATAAAGAATATAAATATATTCTCACTTCAGTGAAAACATATGGAGTAATGCATGAAAATCTTTATGTTTAAAACCTGCAAACACCCTTTCTAAGGAAGATGTTATTATGAATATTTTGGTGTATGTCCTGCTGTCTCTTTCTTTGTATGTATGTATGTATGTATGTATGTATGTATGTGTACACATACACATATTGGTTTATTTAAATGACATCAGACTTTATGTCTTTATCTATCATTGTCTACATTAGTGTAAATTTCTCTCTTTACTATAATGGCTGAATAAATTCCATAGCATATATGTATTACAAGTTTCTCTATTTCTTTTTAATTTATAATTTTTAATTTACAACTACTGTAAAAATTTTGTGCTGCAAATATTCATGTAGATAAATCTTTTACATGCCTGTCTGCATGCTTCTACATGAGGTTAATAAAAGATAAATACTGAAGGACTATGTGCATTTCTTACTTTGATATATCCTATTAATCACTCTCCAAAAAGATTGCTCCAACTTGGTGCATGAGAGAAACACTTATTTCTTCAGCAATATCTAATATCAATCTTTTATGTTTGCCCATACAGTGTTTACCAACCACAGCCTTATGGTTGCTTTAGTTTGCATTATTCCATCAGAGTCTGTAGTCTACATCTTTAAACAGAAAAATATGACATATTAATATTATTTTGATAGTAATGTAATTAAACTTACCCCTTCCTTCTTTTGAACAGTATTTACCTTGTTTTCTTGTTCTTCTCCTCACTTAATCCTACTTTACCTATAGTAGTTTTGAAAGTATTTTCTTGCTTCAATGTCCAAGTTTTAGTTATCTATTAGATATGTATTATCTATGTTATCTATGCTATATAATACTCATATGTACACTTGATTTTTACCTACAATGTCTATAGTTAATCAGCACTAATCACTTTCCCCTTAAAAGGTGTCAAACTTAGTTACTATTTCCCCTACTTATCTCCTCCATAGAAAATCATCTTACTTTAGAATAACTTTACTGCAAGGGAGGTGAGAAAGTATTTTTTTAAGTTGAAATAAATTTGCAAATAGTTAAATGAATAGATCTTAAATGAATAATTCAATAAATTTTATAAATGCAAATATATAACCTCCACATCAGTCAAAGCTTTCTGACTCCATTATAGCCAATTGCACAATCATAAGTAATCACTGTGCTAATTTCTGTTTCCCAGGATTAATTTTGTCTGTTCATGAACTTCATTTAAATGAAATCATAAAGTGTGTAATATTGCCTCATTTAATTCAACACAACTTTTTGAAATTCATTTACTTTTGCTTATATCAGTAGCATATTCTATTCATTGCTGAGTAGTATTCCATTGATTGGATAACCACAATATTTTTATCCACTCACTCTCTTGTAGATGAAAATTTGGATTGTTTTTGGTTATCAGTTATTATGAATAAAGATGCTGTTGTGTAGAAACCTTTTTGAAGTTGTACATTTTAATTTATTTTAAACTAAATATCCAGAAAAAAGTCAGATTATGGAATAGATGTATGTTTTAAGTATTTATCAAAATTGTCATCCAGCTTTTCACAAAAGTGGTAGATTTTACAATTTTATTATCAATGTTTGAAAGTCTTAATTGGTGCATATGTTCATTAACATTTTATCTTCTGTCTTTTTAATTTTAGACACCCAAATGAGTGTGAAATACTGTCACATTGTGATTTTAATTTGCATTTCTCTCTTCAATAACGATGTTGAGAAACGAGTCACTATTGGCCATACTTAACTCTCTAGTTAAGCCTTTTGCCCATTTAAAATTGAGCTGTTTGTCTTTTTCTTAAACAAAACTTTTTATTCAATATATGTGTGCAAAAATATTCTCCCAATCAATAGCTTGCTTTTCACTGTCTTAATCATGACTTTTGAGGAGGAACAATTTTTAACTCAAATGAAATCAAATTTAGTATTTTTTCTCTAATATTTTTTCAGGCATTGTTTTTATTGTTCCATATTTCAGTAATCTTTGTTACCCAAAGTCACAAATATATTGTTTCCCTCTAAAATCTTTATTGCTTTAGTCTGTAATCCATCTTAAATTAATTTTTATGGATGGTGTGAACTATGGCTAAAAATTTCATTTGCCCACATGGATATCCAGGTGTTCTGGCATATTAGATTCCTTTCTAACTCTCCAGAGTTTGACATAGTCATTAAAAGTGCATGTTCTGGACTTAAGCAGCTTATATTTAAATCCTTTTTCCATTACTATCCTCTATGTACATGACACTAGTCAGTATACATAACTTCTATGCATTTCTGTTACCCCTGTCTTAAAGTATGGATAATAATCATACATATTTTTAAGTTCTTCTCTCTTTTCTTTTTAATTTGGAGAAATAAATATTGTAGTATGTTTAAAGTTGCTGAGACAAAACTTGATATATAGTGACTTTCTAAAATTCTTGGTTTATTTAAAAATTTTGGAAATATTGTGAAATTGTTAAAATAATACTTGATATATTATGGTATTATAATATGATAATTCTGATTGATTAAATTTAAAGCATCTATTTTAGTCATTTTGAAAGTTAATATGGGATATTTCAAAAGTCAAGTTTGAAAATAACTTCGTCACTAAAGTTTGGACATACTGAAACATTTTTTCCCAGTGTTGTTGATAAAAACTGTGAGGTTAATTTAACAATTTATGTTACACATTTTATACTCTAAAATTCCATTGTATAATTGATGTTATTTCATTGATCTTTTTTAATACCAGATCTATGGTCACTTTCAATCTGATAAACTAATTTTTTTCTGGTAAAATTTCATCTGCTATTTAGTCATTGTTTTTTATTCTACATGCTCTCTGTTTTTCTTGTCAGTAACTCCTATTTATTCATGTGAGAACTTTTTGATATTACTTCCAAGTCTCTTACATTTTCTGTTCATAATTTATATAATTTGTGCTTACTTTAATCTTATAGTTGAAAATTTTTTACTTTGCATATGATTATTCTGTTGTTCAGTCTGTGTAGTAATGATTTTCCACCACACTCAGATTTTCTTTCAAAGGACAAGAATAATTTATTTTTCATAACAATCTATTATCATTTTCTGAAAGAAATATTATTTTTGTTCTTATGAATAAATATTTATTATAGATGTTCTGTGTTTTATTGACTCAGTTCCATTAGGTGTTAGTTATTCTGTTAATTAAACTTAATGATTCTTTTTCATGTTGGCATTCTTCAAGTATTTTTCTCTACTGTGTGGTGAATTTGGTACTTGATTATCGATGTTTGCCCTCATACTAAGTAACTTCTGTTTGCAACAGCTGACTTTTTAGTTTTATATTGAAAGTCAAGATATGCTTACAGCTTTTATTCTGGTGATTACATAGCCTTATAACTCTAGAAATTTACTGGTACCTATGTTCCTGCAACCTCTGTCCCAGAGGTGCAAGGTAGGAATAGTTGTGAGATCTAGCTTCTCCCAATCTCCATAATCATCTGCTAAAGTAATCCTAAAATACAAATATGTGATTTCCAGTAAAAGGTCTATTTGTGGCTTTCATTTTTATTCTCTCTATAGTGTCTTTCACAGAGCAAAAGTTTTTAATTTAATTAAGATCAATATATTGGGTTATTTTTAATTCTTCATTCACAGATCATGCTGTATGTGTAATAACTATAAGAACTCTTTGCATGTGTCAGAAAGATTTTTCCTATGTTTTCTTCAAAGAGTTGAGTATTTATATATTTCACATTTATTTGTATTATTTATTTTGATTTAATATTTTATAAGATATAAAATATATAGTAGGAGATTTATTTTATTTGAATCAATGACCAATTTTTCTAACAGACTTTGTTGAAAATACTCTTCTTTCTTCATTAAATTGACTTTATCCCTTTTTCAAAAATAGATTTACCAGGAACTTCCTATATGAGGTCTCTATATAAAGACCTTGGGACTCATCCATCACTCTTATCTTTACAAGAAAAAGCTAAAAACTGAACATCAGTAACATTTATTTTATGTGTCAGAGAACTGTAGTCACGTGGCAAACAGACATCCCAGTGTGTGTGATTTTCAGACAGTTGGCCCGTATAGTGTGCCCTCTTGCCCCACCCTACCTAACTCTATGTGTCCTTGGTGGCCGAGGCCTTTGTGGGGTCTCACCCCAGTCACTACAGCCCCAGTCAACATCGTTTCTCTGCTCCAAACCAATCTCAGTATTTTTCTTAAGAATTCCTCTTCTTTAGTCCATCTCCTCAGTGCTGCTTTTTCTCAAGTAATATTCTAGGTCTTCCTCTCAATTTAGATAGTACCTTCCAGTCATATGGCCCAGTTTCATATCTTTGCTTACCATTTACTGTAAATAATTTATTATTAACATTTTTCTTGGTCACATTTTTTGAGAATCTGGAGAAAGCTGTGAATTCTCTCCTTAAATATTTATGCATGGACCCAGGGACATAAAATTTACTTACAGTTTCAGAGAGATTTTATACTCCCTAGTTAAAGATATTTATGTGTTCATTGATGATTCACAGAATCATCTCTCCAATCTCAGTTTCTTTTCTGAATTTTGAACTCGCATGTTTAATTTTTCTTTTCAACAGCTCAATGTCAGTTTAGATGGCTTTCACACACTTAAAATTCTGTATGCCCCAACTTAACCTTTAATTATTCACTCAACATCTTTTCCTTCCTTACAGTTTTCTATGTCACTAAACAGTATCACCATCTATCTACTTGCTCAAGCTGGAAACCCATTTGTCATTTCTGACTCTTACACCATCCTCTCTTTCACTCGTCCAAACCATTCAAGTACCAAATCTACTTGAAACCACATCCTCAATAGTAGTATAAAGTCACTCTTCATTCTCTGTACAAATGTCATTTTTGAAGCTAGTACAATAACTTATGTGAGATATAATGAGACAGTTTTATGCCTAGTTTTCATGATTCTAGCTTAATTCTCATTCTATTCAATTCATTTTAACAGCACTGCCCAAGTAAACTTTCAAAAACATACCCATGATCCTGCTTAAAACTCTTAATTGCAACCCCCCCATCTCTCCTTAACATAGATTTTTAAGGACTTAATCAAACTTATCTCTTCACCACAGTATCTGTTGTTCTGGGATTGCTCTAAATTCCAATCCTAGCAAAACTCTAATGTTCCAGGAGACCTGAGCACCCTCATCTCAGGCTTTTTTTTTTTAAACTTTTCTCCTTCCAAGTATTCTCTCCACTCTTCTCCAGTTTAAATAACTCATCTATCATTCAGATTAATCTTCTTCTGAGATGTCCTTTTACCTTTAAGAATAGACTATGAACATCATGTAAATATCCCCTTTCCCTCAATACACTGTCGTTCAGTTCTTATCACACTAAATTCTAATTTTTCTTTTGTTGTCTGTCTCCATCTATCAGAATGTAATGTATTTGAGGGCCTCTAAAATGTTACTGTTACATTTTCTGCTCAATAAATGTTTCTTGAATGAATAAATGAGTGCTTCCATAATCTTTATAAATTTTCCTTCCCCATGGAGACTTCTACTATTACTTTAATCCTTATGAATCTTTTCCTTATCTAAATTTCTCTTATCACATTTTATGAATGTAAGATTTACCTTTTCCTGGTTATATCATGAAGTTTATTTCTCTATTCTAGATCACATATCACTCTTCAATTTATCCTTCAAACCAGATATCTCTTCTAAAAACAAAAATGTGTTATATCGCTATTTTAAAATTGTTAATTCCCACTCTACATCCTCCTTCCTCTACTTTTAAAAAAAGAAACAAAGTTTAAAAAATCTGACTTTGTCTTATAAAGGTTCTGTAGTTTGAGTCTTAACTAGCTTTCTAGTCTTATGTTACCACATTCTTCTTTGAAAGCTATTGTCATGTTTTAAAGCCCAGTTCTGGTGCCACCTCCTAAAGATATTTCCTTAGACTTAGACTTTAAATGTGCTCTTTCCCTCCCACTTTGGAACCTCTCAAGCTTTCTTCTGTGAGAGTTATTCCACCAGCATATTCACATGATCATACACAATCCCTTCCTGGGGAGTGGAACCATGGGTCATTTTCCATCTTTCCCTCACAAGCTCTGTGACTTCATTCATTACAGGTACTTAGAAAAGCTTTCAGATAGGAAATGGAAGTTTTTACATACTTTTCTTTAAGGGCAGGGACCACATCATCCTCATTTTTACAAAGTACCTACCAAGAACTAAGCATACTGATCATTTAAAGAAGTCAATACAGTAAGGTAATTTTTAAAATGTTTTATCCTCACACAAGGACATGTTTTCATTGTTTTTAGAGAGAGAGTAAGGGCAAGGAAGAGAGAGAGACAGAGATATGTCAATGTGAGAGAAAGACGTCAAAGTGAGAGAGACATTGACTTGCTGCTCCCACCAGGGATCAAAGCCACAACCTGGGTATGTGCCCTGATCAGTAATCACACCCACGACCTTTCAGTCTATAGATGATACTCTAACCAATGGAGTCACACTGGCCAGGGCAGTAAGTGAATTTTCTTAAAAATTTAAGGAAAGAAAAAAACACTTCAATAAGAAACCAATGTAGAAATGGCTTTAATTGCCTGAACTTTTACAGCTTATGAAGTTTTATAAAATCTGAAATAAAGAAAGCACTGCTCAACTGCTAGAGTTTGAAAAATACCTGCAATATAATAAATAACAATGCATTAATATATAAATCCCTAAATAGGTGAGAAAATGGTATTAACTTTGTGAATATAAGATTAACTATATATTTTATGTCATTTTATGATTTATCAAATATCTTTTTCTATATCTTCTTAATCCTTACAATACCCAGTAAGGTGGCATTTTGTGATGGGTTCCCCCTGGCTGCTAAAGCAAAAGCCATTTTGTGACAAAACTTTCTCTCTTTGGTCACCAGCTACTGTCAAAATTAATTGAAGCTTGTAAATCAACAAAAAACCTATAATGACAAAGTGATTATAGTAAAATGGATTCAGTTAGAAGCCAAAGTTATCGTTGAAATGCAAGAGTGTACTTGATTTTAGCACTATGTTTTGGAAGACTTGATTAGTTATTTTATTTTTAAAGTCCAGCCACAGGACTCCTGGCTAGTGTCCATGGAAGTTAGGACTAAGTCCAACTGACATCCTAGAAACAAGGGTTTTGTGTTCAACTCTGGGGTCCAGTCTGGTGTCCCAGGATATAACCGTCTCTGTTTGAGATTTCCTTTCCCACTTTTCTTCCCTTTCCTGCATGAGGAAGAACACTCCTGCATGTAGGAGTCAACCTCCCTACCCCATTTCTTCCATCGAAGCATATGGGATCGTGCTTTTATTCCAGGGAAACCATTATTCTTGACTTTGGCTCAGGACACTTCTATTTCTTCCAAACCCACGTGGTCTATGGAAGACAGGAGGCAGCAATAACATTTGTTGATGTTTAATTTTTACCTGAGAGTTTCTCTTCTCTGTGGAAAGGCTGACTAATATAAAAGGGAAAAAAAACTTTCTCTAGCTCTACCCCATAAACCTATAGTCCTTAAATTAGTTCTTTCTCAGCCTAATTCAAGGAACATATATAGAAAGGTTTTCAAAGTAAAGTTTAATATAAAACTAACCCTTTCTTTTCTTACACACTAGCACACACACACATACTTTGCTGTGTAAGATTATGCTATTATTTTAGGAAAGGGATTTTAAAATTGATTTCATGATATAGGTCAGATACCACAAATGATCTAGAAACATTTTTCTCCTTTGCTTATGGTAAACGTTTTTCTCCTATCATCCAAGACTGTCATTTAAAAAACACATTTGTTCCAAATTATCTTCCTTTCCTGTAAGTTCACTGTAATAGATGTGAAATTAGGGATTCTCCAATGTGTATATTCACCAAGAAAGCAGCCAGTTAATAGAGTTCATATGAAGTTCATCTATTTGGTCATCTTCATGATCTTGCTGATTTCTCAAAACTCTGAGTACATTATGATTGCATTAATGGCCATTTTGCCCACACAGTTATAATTTAGTATTTGGTAATAATGGTCCTCTGAGTTTGACTATCTCACTAAATGAGTTTCTACACCAATGAATTCCTAAGATCACTTTGTCTTTAGATCTTGAAAATGAAACACTATTTTTCTTTAACTTTTAAATATGTATTTTTCACAGCAATTTTTCACAGAATATATACATATCCTCTTTTTAAAATATTACTTTCCCAAAAGATTAAAACTAAGTTGCATTTATGCAGAAATATAATAGCCATTGATTGAGTGCTTGCTGTGTGCTGAAGGTGTACTCAAATTTGATCTACCTCTCTGAGGTAAGGTCTATGTCATTCATTTTGTTTTAATGATAAGGAGTTAGGGAATATAAGTAAGTTAAGTATCTTATCCAACATGATACAATTGATGAGAACATGTGCATATATTTTCATAATTATGTTTTATTATAGGAAAATACATTTCAATAAACTTATATCAAATCACAAATACAGGCTTAAAAATAATCTAATTATATCTTTAAAATTCTTGTAAACGCAGTCTTGATTTAAGCCATTTTCAGAGATTACATAAAGTATAGTGACAATAGGAACATATTATTCAGAGGGTTTTCAGGGCATTTTGACTTTCTTTACAGATACAAACCCTTAATTAGTATGTATTTCTCTGAGAAAGAATAGTATAAGCTATAAAGCCATATGGGATTCTAATTTAAATTCTGTATAAATCAACTGAAGAAAGAAAGATACTGATTAATGGTGTTTTAAACAAATCCAACAGTCAGGTATCATTAGAAATCCCAAAAGCATAATTGCCAGAAAAGACAGAATTTATTGGATTTACTTCAACTGCCTCCTCCAAATTTTACTTGCGGTAAAAGCAAAACTTGTTGTTCCTATCAATTTCATGAGCCATTAAAAACAAGTCTTTCTTTGTGTTTACTGAATATTTTCAACAGCAGACTTAGGGTTTTCTTAGATTAAAGTGACCTCTAAAATGCCCAAACAGTTTCGTCCAGAGATCAGGATGATGTTGGGACTCTCTGAGTGGACACTCAGAACGGAGAAAGCTGCCATTCTCTCTGGGGCCCACCTGAGGCTTAAAGAGCCCGCAGCATGTGCTGAGGCCTCAGCCTGTTGGAAACTGGCACTGCAGGGTGGGGAAGGTTACACAGCAGCTGTCTATACGCCTCCTGGCACAAGCTGGGTTCTCATCAGTGCAAAATTACACTGGAATTCCCCGGGAATTATAACTAACAACCACCCCATAAAACTAAATAACTTTAATTTGATCAATGTGATGACAATTAAAAGACAGATAAACCATGGCAGACCTCATTTCTGTTCTTCCCCAAAACATGTAGCAAGACATTGGGTCTGCGTTTTTCTCCTGCCTTGATTCACTGCTTCTTTGGATTCTTTTTTAAGACTAAAGGGGAAAGGAGCTTATATTACAGAAGCTGAGATTGCACTCAAGAAATGATTCTGTAAGCATCATTTTGTAAGCCGATAAAAATAAAGTGGATTTAATATGCCATGACTTTAGCAAGGAATTTAGGAAATAGATATGTGAAACATTAATCACATGAAAGGTGTGTGCATGGATGTGTGTGGCAGAGCCAAGGATGGGAGTAGTTTTTGGATGAGGGTTCTGTGAATCTCAATTATCCATCTCTAAGGCAAGAACTAAGCTAGACAGTGTTCCTTGACTCCCAAGAACTATTTATTTTTGAACTATCTTTTAACATTGATCTTAATTTTGTATACTGTATCCAACAGTAACACGATCTAGAAACATGTCATTCCCTATCACGTGTCCTCTTTGTGTATGAAGTGCAGAGGTCTGTAATTAGACACTCCAAGCATGAGGGGAAATCACTGTTTGTTTGTTTGTTTGTTTATAATTGTTTATGCTGTTACAATTGTCGGTTTTTCCTTTTTTGCCATGCTCAGCCCAGCCTGACTCCACTTCCAGAGTCAATCTCTACACCATTGCTCCCGTTTATGAGTCTTCCTTATAAGTTCTTTGACTAATCCCTTCACCCTTTTTCAAACAGTCCCTACCGCCCTCCTCCCCTCTTACCACTGTCAGTCTGTTCCATGATTCCATGCCTTTGGTTCTATTTTGCTTGTTAGTTTATGTTATACATTAGACTCCTCTTATAGGTGAGATCAAATGGTATTTGTTTTTCTCTGACTGGCTTATTTCACTTAGCATAATACTCTCCAGTTCCATCCATGCTGTTGCAAAAGGTAGGAATTCCTTCTTTCTTTCTGCTGCATAGTATTCCATTGTGTAAATGTAGCAGTTTTTTAGCCCACTCATCTACTAATGGACGCTTAGGCTGTTTCTAACTCTTGTCTATTATAAATAGCACTGCTCTGAATATAGGGGTGCATAAGTTCTTTTTCATTGGTGTTATAGGATTCTTAGTGTATATTCCCAGCAGTGAAATTGCTGTGTCAAAAGGCAGTTCCATTTTTAATTGTCTGAGGGAATTCCATATTGTTTTCTACAGTGGCTGTACCAGTCTGCGTTCCCACCAACAATGCACTCACTGGGTTTCCTTTTTCTTTACATCCTTGCTGGCACTTGTTTGTTGATGTATTGATGATGGTTATTTTAGCAGGTGTTAGGTGATATCTCAATGTGGTTTTAATTGCATCTCTCTCATGGCTAGTGATGCTCAGCATCCTTTCACATATCTACGGGCCATTTGCATGTCTTCCTTGGAGAAGTGTCTGTACAGGTTCTTTGCCTATTTTTTTAAAGAGTTTATTTATTTAGTTTTAGAGAGGAGTAGGGAGGGAGAAGGAGAGAGAGAGAAACATCAGTGTGTGGTTGCCTCTCATGTGGTCCCCACTGGGGACCTGGCCCGACAACCCAGGCATGTGCCCTGACTGGGAATTGAACCTGTGATGCTTTGGTTCACAGCCTGCGCTCAATCCACTGAGCTAAGCCAGCCAGGGCCTTTGCCTATTTTTTAATTGGATTGTTTAAAAAATAAGTTTATTTTTTAATTGGATTGTCTTCCTGGTGTTGAGTCATATGAATTCTTTATATATTTTAGAGATTAAACCCTTATCTGATGTTTCATTGGCAAATATATTTTCCCATACAGTCTGTACTCTTCATTTTGATGATGGCTTCTTTTGCTGTAAAGAAGCTTTTTATTTGATGAAGTCCCATTCATTTATTTTTTCTTTTATTTCCCTTGCCCTAGGAGATATATTAGCAAAACTATTGCTTTATGAAATATCTGAAATTTTACTACCTATGTTGTCCAGTAGGATTTTTATGGTATGATGACTTGTATTTAAATCTTGTATTCATTTTGAGTTTATCCTGGTGTATGGTATAAGTTCGTGGCCCAGTTTCATTTTTTCACATGTACCAGTCCAATTCTCCAAACACCATTTATTGAAGAGACTGTGTTTACTTCATTGTATGCTCATGCCCCTTTTGTCAAATATTAATTAACCATAAAAATATGGATTTATTTCTGGAATCTCTGTTCCCTTCCATTGACCTTGTACTTGGATTGTACACAATGTACTTGGATTGGAAGAATTAACATCATTAAAATGTCCATACTACCAAAAGCAATCTATAGATTCAACACAACTCCTATTAAAATGCCAATGGCATATTTCACAGATCTAGAACAAACATTCCACAAATTTATAAGGAACCAAAGACCCTAAATAGCTTCAGCAACCTTGAGAAAGAAGAACAAAGTAGTAAGGATCACGATAGCTGATATCAAACTATACTATAAGGCCACTGCAATCAAAACAGTCTGGAAAGCACTGGTTTAATCACATTCCTCCAGAAGCCTGGGGTTGGCATTAGGTCTCTGGTATGACATTAAAAGAATTAAGGTCCTTTGCAGTTCATTATAGGTCATTACATTCCCTAGAGACATGGCCTTGGCTCTCCTCTTCTTTACAGCCACACTCTGAAACAGAGACAATGGGTCATGTGCACATTTTTACTTTAAGCTTAGGATATATTTATTTGACTTATTAACCCATAATTGTATGTGTATTTGTGTGTATATGAATGTAAATCTACACACATCCCTAGATGTATTAGTTTCTAAGCAGATTATAAATTCAGTCATGATTTTTTCTCATGCTTTTGTTAGCTGGGATAATTACTCAGATTTTTCTGATATCATAAAACTTACATAAACTTGCCATCTCTCAGTAAATCATATCCACTCAGCTCCTTCAACATTTTAAAACAGAAATAAGGCATCTTGTCACCTTAATAATTGTGACAATAAAAAGAGTCCGAATTTCAAGTTAAAAAGATACATGTTTGTCTTATCTCTGCTCCAAGAACTTGTACTATTTTTAGTAAATCAAGTCTGTTTTTCGGGTCTCAACATCCTCATGTGTGGAATGAGGAAGCTGGACTAAACCTCCAAGGTCCTTTTCAGTACAAATTCTATAAATCTTGTAATTACTTCCATTTGATGGTGGTTTGTGAAGTGCCTTGTTTTGTGAACAATTCAGGCTTATGTCCTTCTGACCCATTTTTTAATAGCCTTGGAGCTCCCAAGGGGAGGGAAACAATAACAAATGAACAGATTATTTGCTCCTCATAATATGTTATCTTTTGAAAATGTCAAATGCTCTCACAATATGCTTTAATACCCAGCTTCCATTTTAACTAATTGCTTTACATTGACACATTCATCTTTTTTTAATCCTTTAGTTCAATTATTCCTGGATGATAAAATCAATATATTGTCATTGTGAGCAAGAGCTTACAAAACACATACTAAAAAGCATAAAAAATAAAAAGCTAATAAAGGTATTATTTTTAATCTCACTATCCCAGAAACCCATTATTACTCTGGGCTCATCTGTGTGTAAATGTGTGTGTGAGTGTGTGTACAATAATAATTTTGCAATATCACAGTAATTGTGTTTTCAGTGCTGTTTGCAACCTCCCTTTACCACACATAAATATTATGAACATAGTTCCATGCTAATGAAGATAGAGGCTATGTCATCATTTTAATTGCTACAAGCTTGTCCAATGTTTGAATGTGACATAATTTATTTAACCAAGCGATATATTGTTGGGTATTTTAATTGTTTCTAATGTTTGCTATTATAAGAAATGTTTAAATAAACATTTAAAAATACTTGTCAATTATTTCCTTGCATTCTGAAAAAATAAGTTTTGTGCACTTCAACTTTTTATTGTTGTCTTGGAGACTATATTTACAAAAGTATTTTTATCTGTATCTGGTCCTATGTAAATACTGTGTGACCCTATGATTCAGTTCCTGACTCCCACTTCCTGAGTCAGCGTTCCTTAGATCTTCAGCCTCTACCACCCACTGCACCCACACTCCTGCTGTCCGACTCAGTCTCTTATTCTCTCTTTTTCCTTTTTGTTTTCTCACTGCATGCTAGCAAAATCTTCTTTTCCTTTGGCTATGTATTTTTATCTTAGCCCCAATAAAATATTTAGAACAAAGCTTGTGCATCATATGAGCTATACAGTTTTTTCTTTGTTCAATCCTCTTGAGCATCAAATAGATTTGGTTATAGTATTAATACTTGAATGGTATATATTTTATTTATGGGTTTATATTGTAATTATATATAAAACCTTTATAGGGCATCCTTTAATCCTTTCATATCAGACTTAGTCTATACATAATTCAAGAATTAATTTATTTCAGCAACATGAATACAATTAAGGGAATTCTTTTACATGATATTAGGTTTGGGCAAAGAGGCATACACTTTTGTAATTTTTGAGATGTCTAAGGATGGAAAACATAAATAGACAATTGTACTGCTCAGTGGATTCCATAGTCTCTCAAGTGTATTTTAGCTTTATTTACTCTTTTATCTATTCTATATAAAAAATAATCTTTATCTTTCTTGCCAACAGCTGTGAAAATACAAAAGCAGAAAATACAAAAGTAGATGATATTATCTAATATAGCAGTAGCTAATTTTTCTGATTATGGGTAGAATTCAATATTCAGGGTCTATGTCCTGCCTATGCCTAGACAATATATCCAGAAAGCTCAGGTTAGCAACCTCTACTCTAGCAAGAGCTTGGAAGTGTGCAAACTACAGTGGACATTCAATAGAGGTGCCACATGCTAGACATTCTGGACTATAATGCTGGAAGCAAAATTACTAATTAGTTCAGAAATCTTAGGAAAGCTGAAGAGAAATAGAAAGCAAATATTCAAAAATAAAGTAGAATGTTCCATCCTGAACCGTCTAGACAACCCTGAAGAGGGGGATAGAGAACAATAATGAGATACCCAGTAAATGTAAACAAGGGTAGGTTAAAGAAGAGAGAAAGACAGAGTTTACCAATGCCCAGAAGCTGGAATTGAAAACAATAAAAAGAGAAATGGGCAATATTAAAAATAATAATGGGGAAAAAGCAAGCTGTGAGACAGATTTGAACCACAAATCTTACCTTGTTTCACAGCCAGTATTTATTAGATAACAGTACTATTACTCACAAATCCCCAGGACAAAGGTTAACTCGTGCATAACAAGTTTAACTGGTTGAACAGAAATCTGAGGTTCTGCTAGTGTAAACATTCTGGCTTACATGTATGCTCACGTGCATGAGCATGCGAGCACACACACACAGCACCCAACATCATTGCATTGTAAAGTGAGTGAGCACTCTACTTCTTCAATTTGATGTGAAATTAAAGTGGTTGTTTGAAATAAAAAGGCAGAGGTGAGAGAGGAACAGGGATGGAGCTGATGGCATGGTGTCTATACCTGAGAACCACTGGGTTAGACAGGTTAATTCCAGAGGCTAAAAGAAATATAGTTATAAAATTTCATGAGATTCTAAGACAGTGCTAGAATTTGAGAGAACTGTTATCATTGGGGTCTTTGTGAGACATTGTAGTTCATGTAATAAAAAGGACATTCTCCTTCCACTGGAATAATTATGGCCTCCCCCTTCTACTTGAAGAACTGGAGGTCAGCAGGAGATTGCCTCCTGTAGTGTAAGATGCTGTGGCTGGGCCACCTTGAACAGGAAACAAGTACATTTTATATAAGCGATTTTGCAGGCAACTGAGTTCAGTTAGAAGATGCAGCTGAATGAGGAAAGAGAGACCTGGCAGATATTCGTGTGATAATTATATTTGACTCAATTGCATATTGAATACAACTTTGGTATATATCCTGATGTAACTGGTGTTTATCCTGAAAGGTGAAATGCCTTCCTTGAGGAGTGGTGGGATCTAGGGCTACTATAAAATGGCTTTATATAGGTTTACATTAGTCCAATTTGTTGCCACAGACATAAGCAAAGTTGGGTAAACTTACAGTTACATATAGAAATATACCAAAGGGAAGCCACAGGTGCCTCAAATGTTGTGTGGATTGATTTATGGCTGTGGAGAATTTTCCATTTTGGAAATTTCTTGGTGTCTAGATCAGCAAGTTTCAGTCTTTTTCATCTCATGCCACACATAAACTAATTACTAAAATTCTGTGGCAAAATTATTTTTTGACAGTCTGACAAAACAATGGGTATAATTTTGATTCATTCAAAACTGGACTGGATGGCTATTGTTGAGTTGGCTATTATATTTTTTATTTGACAATCTAAGGAAAAAGAGGTCAGTGCCCCTGACTAAATAGTCAGATATTACATGTTTTGAAAGTTCTTGTGCCACACTGGTTAAAAACTGCTATTGTACATCAATTTGAAGCTCTCCAAATGACATTATATAAAAATACCATGGAGCCCAAAGTCATCCAGAACAATGTGGTTTCAGAAACCAAAACAGGATTGTAAAGTGAGTCTACACTTTTTCACAAATTTCTAGGATAGTCTCAGAGAAGGAGCAGAGTCAACAACAGTGAACTAAAATTTTCTCAGGTCATATAAGTCCAGACCTTGGAACCCTGAAGAGGCCTGCTATTTCTCTAATGACATGCATCATCTGGAATAAATAATACTTGTTTCCAATCAGCACTCAAAACATAACTGGGATGTCTCCACATTAAATGTCGTGTAAAGGAAGGAAAGCTGCTCTTCTATTTGACATTAAAATGTCTGTGCCTTATGAGAAATCAAGTCCTGTAGGCAGAGTCTGAAAGCTGTGAATGAGACAAAAGAGAATGAAAGCAACTTTATCTTACTAATATAAAGGGGCATTTTCCTAACTGCAATGTAATTTCTAAAAGTTTCTACTCCCCAACATGAAGAAAAATAAATCTTATTGATGATTTGCACAGTTTTATATTTGTGACATACAGTTTTTCCTTGGGAAGAAATATCAGAATACCAAACTTGGGGGTGGACAAGTACAGGGTAGTAGCCCTGAAGCCCATTCTAAAGGCAGAATCTCTGTGAATCACTTTGTCCAAATCCTTCTTGTTCAAGTTCCCACCAAACCCCGCAGGTTGTTATTCTAGAGTGAGTAACTCAGAAATCGCAAGCACACTGCTGTGGAGGATCATCCTGGTGGGAATGGGAGGGGTGAACGTCTCAATGGAAGACGAGAGTCAGTGGGTAGGATGTTTTTAATGAGGTACTCACTCGCACCGTAAGAAAAAGAGTTGAACGTCCTTTATCTTCAGTCCTTAGACATCACAAAAGTCATCTTAACATCTAATCTCTAGGACTACTTCCCTTGCTCAATGTTGTAAGTCCCTGTAGTTATCCCCAAAACTTCCATTAATTGTGTTACACATTAAAATCCAGCATTAAGAGTTAGTATAGGAGAAAACTGTTGAAAGGACAAGCTAATTCTACAGTTGTAGACAGAAACCAAAGCAAAGAGAACAAGGTGAGTGGTAGAGTGACTATAGGAAACCTGGTGTCAGGGGAGGAGCAGATTGTGGCCTGCCCCACTCCAATCAGGAAGGAGGCACACTGTCCTCTGCATAAATGCTCTAGGAGGTTGTCCTTGTCCAGGGGAGGAGTAGGCGCGGGTTCAGTAGACAAAGCTAGATCCCATCGAATGGTGGTATAGGGGTTACCTAATCACCTGTATTTGGATTATAGAACAGTCACATAGGTGAAAATCTTTACTTAAAAAATAACTTGTACCAAGTGTGCACATATTTTAATAGTCAATGCAACTAGATATTAATTTAGAAAGCAAGGTTTTGTAATACCCTAAAATCATTATTCTAGAGATCATATATTGATAAAATTACATTAAAGGTAAAATTGTATCATATAGTTTTATATTACTCTATAATAGTTTCAAGAGCTTTCTCTTCATGCTGTCCTCCACCCCAAAATTTTAAGTCCCTTAGCTCAGAGGTATTACAAGTTATGTGGCTAGATTTTGTTTCTGTCTCACATATAAATGGCTTCCTATTGTCAGACATCAACAAGGACCCAGTCTTCAGGTAACAGTGCTAGAGATGAATCACCTTAACTTTCTCATTTGGGGTGCTAGGAATATCGCTTTCTGTTGGCATCAGTGGTGGTTTTGCAGTATAGAACTATGAGTAGCTCATTTTGAGGGATCAACCCAGCCTATCTCAACATACCATCAGTTCACATAGCATAGTTATAGCTGGTTAAAATAGTTTCTGTACATTTTTCTTCCACATGATTTTAGAGCTCTAAATCAGTGGTCTGCCTTTAAAGCTAAATGCACTCAGCATACAACAGTCACAACAGTAATTTAAATATTCCCTTTTCCCTGAAATGATTATCATTTATTATCTCTCTTCTGTTATCAGTGGAGAAATCATGGATTTTGTAAGGAAAAAATAATGAACATTTGGGTATTTGAGACTGAGAATGTCAAATTTCAGGTCTTATGGGTTTAAACACATATTCCTAAAAATAAATTTCTGATCTTTGTATATGTTCTCTCTAGGCCAACAAGGGCTAATGTATGTTTTTGTGTCTCCCATTGCATCCATATCAGTGCTGGTCCTACACCAGTTCTTAGTAGATATAAATTTTATCAACAGATCCTCTACTAGAGTTTAATTCTGTAGAATCTATTTTATCAACAGATCTTTCTACTAGAGTTTAATCTGTAGTTTAATCTATAGATATCAGAAGTTTCCTTTGCAAACTTCTCTACAAAATAGACAGTTCAACTGCATCCACCTGCCAAGAAAACAGACCTGAGGCCACTATGGGTAGGGTCAGTGTCACTATGGCTGGCCACCCCCTGCAAGCACAGAGTGTCTGAAACCTATGTTCACACATAGAAAAAATGGCATCTGAAGTTCCAAATACATAGTTCTTTTTGAAAAAAATTAAAGAAATGTTACAGTAACTGGAATATGTAAAAATTATCATTTATAGTCTTTCAGATTTTAAAGGTATAAATCCCAGTATATTAAGATTTTTACTGAGATAAGTAAAATTTACTTTGACCAGTCAATTACATATGAATAAATTCAATACCACTGCTATTGATTCACAATGGGAAATCTACAGTAAATTTAAAATTAATTAACTAATTAGCAAATTAATTTAAATTTTGAACTAAATGCTTTCATTTCTATTTTAAATTTTGCCTGGGGGTGGCTACAAAATCAGGCATATTTTGTCATTGGTTTTTCCTTTTGAAGACTCTAACTGAAATAGATTTCATATTCACTGTGAAGAGAGAATGATTGTTTCTTCCTCCCCTAACCCCTCCTGCCACAGAACTAAGCTCTGCACTCATGGGTGAGGCAGTGCTCCCCATGGCAAATGTAGTTCTTCAAAGAGAAGGCCGGCTTATCTCCCTGGCAACATTACCAGTGAAAAGTACTCACTTGATTTCCCTGTTTAAAAGACAGTTAAGTGGAAGATCCCAGATTTTAAGGCAGTCATCTTATTGAGAAAGCAATTTGTTAAGTCTCATCTAACTCCAAGACTAAATCTGAACTCAGTTCTAGACAAACTCCAAATGATGCTAGGTTAGTGAAGAATACAGGGGACATTGTGAAAATATTCTGCATCTTTTTTAGCCATGACAGGTATTAGGCCACACAGACTTAAGTATTTGTTTTTAGCTGTTCTAATTGAAAACTGAAAGGTTCTTTCTCCTTCTTTGTGTCCTTACTCTTTTTTTCAAGCCTAATGCTACCTACTGAGAAGGCCTTCCCTGATGTACCTCTTCACCCCCTCACTCCACAACCAACACATGTTTCCTTAATTATAATCTTTTTACTTCTTTTAGAAAATAAGCACAGTTTGTGATTGTGTATTTCTTTGTTTACCATTACGCTTTATCATTAGATGGCTATTTTAGTCTCTCAGAAAACATACACTGAAAAATACTGAAGATAATTATTCATTTAAATGTAATAACATAGAATAATACATTTTTTTAAACTTCAAGCCTTTCACTTAATAACATAAACATTCTTATCATTGAATTGATATTTTAATGTGATCATAGGAAAAATTTGGAAAATAAACTATTAAAAAAGACATAAAAGTATGCTTCATACATTTACATTATAGTAAAATGACTATAAACTTCCTACATATTTTCTAATAAGATGTAATGTGCATTTTCTCTATTGCTTAAGAATATTCATATCATCTACAGAATATAAAACAGATGGAATAAATGAAACTCAAACACATGTTAAGCAAAGAAAAATTATATCCTGACACATGGTAGACATAGACAAAGTAAAGTAGAGCATGTGAGTGCTAACTATAGATAAAAGATAAAGGTACAAAATATACAAGAGGCACATGAGGTTCGCAATCCTCATGAGTCTTAAATCAGCCAGCCATTGGTGAAACTCATCCTCATTTCACATGCCCACAACAGACCCACAAAACCTCCAGCTTATTGCCAAGATTCATCTACGTATCATACGCACTTACCCTGCATCTCTCTTATTAAGCAGTGTATTGTGGTAATTCCACTCTTATCTGACCACGTCTATTTATCTGCATCTTGGATATGGCAAATTTCTCTTAAGTCCTAAAGGCCCATTTTCCTACCTAAGCAAGAGATATTAGAGAAGAAAAGGCAACAAGCGCTGAGGGGGGATGGGGACGCCTGCAATAGTGTCAGCAATAAAAATAAAGGAAAAAAGAGATGAAGAAAAGGTAAAGTTAAAAGAATGCTGCTGTGATGTCCATCTTATAATTACTCAAGCCCACAGGAAATTAATGAGCAACAGAGAAACAAATGGCAGAAAATGACACTTTCAAACTCTCCCCAATGTAAGCCAGAGAAATGGGCCGGTAAGGCTAGAATATTGAGATGCTGCTTAAAAGCCTATCTCACGAGCGCTTCTTGAATATGCCTGTCTTTGCTTTCCCTTATTCTGCTGTTGATAGTGTATGTGGAAAAGGAGTGACAAATAAATTATATAAAACCTTTTGGCTTAGTCCCAACTCCTTGCCACTGTCATAGGAAAGGGTCAAGGACTTCTTCATATATACAACAGGACAGGCAAGTTTAAGGAAGACAGATGAAGTGTTTAGTGACTTCCCTGTTAAATTCCTGGCCATAGGCTTTCAAATTCGGTGATAATCGTATACCCCAAAAGAAAGAAAGCTTCCAAAGTCTGTCTGGAATGCCTGGCTTGGGTTGCAAGAGGTGGCCACACAAGTTACAGTGTGTGCAGAGGGCAGGAGTTAAACAGTTAACAGAGCAAAGGGCCTTTCTTCCTAACAGTCACAGGAGTCCTAACAGTCTATTTCATTCTTCTCACTCCCTTTACTGATGGATGTACATTTATAAATAATATGATAGGACTCCTGTTAACAAAATTTTAACTCTCCCTTTCTTACTTCTAACCCAAATCCTATATATTCTAACTTTACACTGTAAAGATGATGATCAATTATTTTTACAAATACCATAATTACCCATGTATTGTTAAATAATTCAGTTTTGTTATCTTTTTGCTGTATCTAAATAAGATATTGGCTTTCTAGAGTATTTTATTGAATCAGCAGTTCATAGTTACATTTTGGTACAGTAAAAAGAAAAGTGGTTATGAAACAACCATGTCACCACAAATGCACATATAAACATGTCATAATTTTTACAGAACTTTGGAACATCTTAGGGTAAGCTATGCCTGGGGCCATGAGAGAAACTCAAGCCTAATTATATGGTTGCTCAATCTATTTAAAAGCTTTAGATGCCCCAAATTTCAAATATTTACTTGACTCTGGGAAGACTCCAGAAAAAGTCAAGATACTTTCTATATAAATAGCCAAAAACCAGGGAGAACCTTTAACA
Organism: Trachops cirrhosus; assembly: GCA_028533065.1. Classification (NCBI taxonomy): domain Eukaryota; kingdom Metazoa; phylum Chordata; class Mammalia; order Chiroptera; family Phyllostomidae; genus Trachops; species Trachops cirrhosus. Next base: position 142,622,746 of record CM052539.1, read on the forward strand.
GCTACTCTGCACATGGCGAGTCAGGAATCTGGTCACCAAAGAACAATATAGCCCTAGCACTGTGATCTCCTTCAAAGCTGCTAAGTAATAATTCACCAAAAATAGACATATAAAAATAACATAGCATTTTTGAATTGAAAGAAAACTTTGTAATAATCTCTTCAAATAACTTATTCTCTCATTGAGTACATTTAGGAACAAAAAGGTTGGTTGATATATTCACAGGTGCATGGATATTTAAGCCACAGAGCCATGGCTTTCTGATTCCTTGTCCAATGCTGACTGTCATTGAAAAGATGCCTCTAATTTCAGGGGCTGGCAGATGCTACTGATGGGCAGGCTGGAGGGTTGAAGTCCTGGTTTTCTCAGGACTGTCTCAGTTTTAACACTGAGAGGCCTGGGTTCCATCTGGGAAACCCCTCAGTGTCAGGCAAACAGGGATTGTTGGTCACTCTGGTTTAGAGTTAATATCTCCAACTGATATAGGGGTTCAGGGTTTCACCTGTAGCTCCTTGATTCTCAGTAATATCAGGGAAGAGAGCCAGATGAAGCTGCAAGTTTTCTGGTTTTACATGAAGGCCAGGGAGGAGAAAGGCTTTAGGAAGAGGGTTCCTTAGCTCAGCAATGTGCATGGTACTTAATCAATATTACATGGATGAAGGATTGTTAAATGAATGAATTGAATAGCCACATGAAAAATGAGAAAAAAGTGACCTCTCAAAAATGCTCATGCCCTAATCCATGTCCTTATGTTATATACATTACATGGCAAGGGAGAATTAAGGTTGCAGATGGAATTACGGTTGCTAATTATCTGACTTTAAAATCAGATGATTATACTTGATTATCCAAAAGGACCCAATGTAATTCACAAGAATCTTTAAATCAGATAGGAGGAAGAAGATGATCACAACCAGAGAGGTGGCTTTGGGAAACACTTGACCTGCCTTCTATGGCTTTGAGGAGGGAAGAGGCCAAAGGCAAGGGAATAAGGGTAGGTTCCACAAGCTGGAAAAGACAACAAAAGAGATTTTCCCATAGAACCCCCAGAAAGGAACACAGCCCCGTTGACACCTGGATTTGAGCACAATGAGACCCATTTTAGGCTTCTGACCTTCAGAACCATAAGATACATATTGGGCCAGTGATACACATTGGCAAGACAGAGGGACAAGACCATTTGATCATATCTAGTGAACAATTGACCTGGTGAACAGCCATGGGTTACTTTTGTGGTTCTTGGCCAGACAGCACATGAGACCACAATGGTGTTACCAATGAGTGGTCAAATTAAGACCTCATATATATTGAGTGTTTATGCATATTTAATATACCCTAAATATTTAGTATCTTTCTATAGTTTATGTATCATGAATATGAGCATTCATGATACATATATGTTCCTTATGTATAATTTAGAGTGACTTATAAATATTCACTACCTATTGGATCATCTCTTTGATACATACTCTACTTATTACTTATTAATACTTAAAACATCTTAAGAGATTCATACAGTTCATATGTGTTCTTGTTATCTGCAACAGAACGAGATGTTCTCAAATAAAGAATGAGTGCATGTTACACCTGTAAAGAGGATGAACAAAACTGCAAGGTGTTCCAAGGCTGCCACAGTGCAATGGCATGCTGGAGCCTCACCCCATGTCTTATACCTGTGCTACCACTGCAACTTCTCTGTGATCCTCACAGGGCAAGTTTACAGGGACACTCTTGTTTTAAGAAAGACAATTTCTTCTCCAAATTTAAAAATTCATCTGTTTTCGCCCTTAAAAACCATTATTTAAGAATAGTCTTTGTCCTTTTAATAACTGGAACCACATATTATTCAGCAGAAAAAAATGTGTGCCTCTGATCCTTTAAGGCGAACCAAGGGACGGTACAAAGGACAAGCTCTAAAACTCAGGAAAAATGATGCTTTTCCCACTTCTGCCCCTAAATAGCTCTGTGGCAACAGTCTATTGACTTCAACATCCTAAACTCCTGTTTTCCTCTAATTTAATATTGGAGAATCAGACTTGAGAATTTCCATGACTACATTGATTCATAATTGTTCTCATCCATTTCCTCTCCTGGATTTGCCTAAGGGCAACCATTTGGGTCTCTGACACTACTTTTCCTGAGAGCCTTAAAAATACTAAAATGAAATTCATAACCAAAAGGCACATACAATAAATTTATATACAAACAGGAAAAATAATTTCAATGTTTTGTCCTTCCACCACTGAAAGCTGGTTAATTTAGCCTTTAGGTTTTTTAAATCATGGTTTGGATCATAGTCAAGCAGCTAGCAGGTCTTTTAAACTCTAGAAAAAGAAAATTAACAAACAAAAACTGTCCAAAGATTGGACCCAAGCTGTAATATAAATACAGAGGTCAAAGGCCTTAGAGTAAGCAGCCAACTTTCTTCTGATAAATGGGTATCACATCATATCCTCCTAGACTGGAGCCGTTTCCGAAAGCTTTGCAGCTGTGTTTATCCTTGCTGTTACATCATTATGGAACATAACTCCTATACTGAAGTTTTACATCAGTTCCTATTGTTTGCACCTGATAGTGTCTACCTATTCAGCTCCACCAAACCATTCAACCAAGCTTCTATTCAAATTACCCTTGAAACTGAAACATCCTCTTGCTTTTCTTCTTCCTTAAAATGTAGTATAATTCTTCAATCTCTTCCTTTTTGATATTTTTCCTCTGCTCTGAATAAAACCTCTAAAGAGGCTAACACCAAAGTTGGACTAATGCTGCAGTGAGAATTTGGTGAGGCCAATGAGAAGACACTCGCCATCCTATAGACCGTGCGCTGCTTCTTCTCACAGCAGCAGGTGGCAGCCTGCTCTCAGGCTGGACCTGACACACCGCCAGTCGGGGACCTGCAACCCTGCCAGACAGGATCTTTCCTGCTCTCTTTGCCCAACTCACAGCTCAGACTTTGACCCAACAATCAAAAGGACTAAAAACACCAAATTCACAGGAGCCTTCATTTAGAACATTTTCTTATAAAACAATACACAGGCTGGCTCTTCTACCCTCTCTGAAAGGTAGACGACAAAAAGAAATTCCAAATGATATGTACAAAAAAAAACAGTGTTACCTCCAATTTGCCTCATTTCTGGTTGCATTTCCTTTGTTCAACTGGATATCCTATATCCACTAGTACTCTCCTTTATTATTTCTGACACCCTCAGTCCACATTTTTAAACATTGCCAAAAAGAAGTTGCATAAGAATTTACTGTGTAAAGAGCTCCTTTATATAAAATTTTATCTCTTTCTATAGGAACTTTACAACTTTGACAAACAAGGTGCCATCCACATTTGCCCCTTCAAACATTAGCACAAAAACTCTTATCTTTTAAAGGTACCTTCTAATTTTTAGACTATTTCTCACCCCACCTCTACATTATCTTTAAAGTTTTCACCAGTGAAAGTGAAGATATGACATCATAAACACACACACATATGCAGTCATATGGATACGCAGTCATATGGATACGCAGCCATATGTGTTTCTGCAGCCACTGACTGCCACTTTTACCTGGCAAGGGTCTCCCAGACTTCTGATGTTTCTGTCTTAAAACTGAAATGTTAAAAATAAGAAAACACCACAAATTCATTTTGCCTTTTAAGATTTCTCTGGCACATGATCAAAGAGAAAAAGAAGAAAAGCCTAAGATGAGGCTTAAAACTAAGAAGCTTATACAACAACATGAGAATTGAAAAGTTTGTTTGTAGTTGAAATAACTCTGACAACAACTGTCGAGCCACAGAAACAAGGCCTGGGGTTAGTTTGAATTTCAGGAATGAAGGAAGGAACAGATGTTTCAGGTACTGAAAATGTATTTAGAAACTAAACTCTCCTTATTTTCCTGAAAACTGACCTTTCTATAAAACCCACATTGCTACACACTTGGTTTGAAGTAAGTAAACAAAGCCACAGAAAGGAGAGTTTGTCCATGGAAGGTGTCTATTTGAATTACTTCTGCGATAAAGAGAAAAGAGGAAAATTGCTTAGGTTAATGTATAAACCATGTACCATTTAAGGAGAAGTGTGATTTTAGGCTCTGCTAATACAAGTATAAAAGAAGAAATTCCCTTCTTTCAGAGAAGCTGCTTCATAAAGAAAACATAAGCTTCCCCAAGGTGCCAGGCATCTGTCACTTCACAGCTGTCCTCTCGGTGAGTCACCGAGAGAGACGCTCTGCCCCGCTCCAGCCCTCGGGGGCAATGAGCCACACTGCTAAATCAGCCTGGGTGCCTGGGCAGACTGCTGCCCTGCCCGACAGTCAGAAGAGTAATTATAATTTACCTGAGGGTGAGCTTTTTCTTCACTGGTTTCTTCCACAGGCTTCCCAATGTACTTTTACACATTTGCAATATGAGACTACAAATAATGGTTAAATAGTTGAGGCTTCACAAGTAAACTATGGTAGTAGACCATGAAGTTTGCCTGTGTCATAAGACATTTGTGATTTTGTGACACTTTCCTTTTGTCACCTTTAGGGTTCACAGGGTCATATCTTTAATATCCAAAAAAAACCATTTAGCTTCCCTCACAAATGCAAGAAGCTGGGCTAGTTAACCATATAGAGAGTAGAAAAGGCCTCACATTGCTGCAAATCTTAAGGCAATGGCCTCGATTCACTAAAGCAAACTCGAGGCCACACATGCAGAAAAGCAATCCAGGTCATAAAATGCTTTTCTCAGCTTATCTGAAGTTATGTTAGATGCTTTTATCTCTTAAAAAAGAAAATATGTTTCCATAGGTTGGTCCCACAGTAAAAACAGTTCTCTGAATACTGACTGGGCTGCCCTTAAGTTTCTGGAAATGAGTAGATGCAGTTTTAAGTGTAAAAGTGTGCACCTTGATTTTCTATGTAGTATAAACAGCAATCAAAAATTAGACTGAGAAAAAATTAAATGAGTATGTGCATGGACTCAAGTGTGGAAAGAAAATGTGCTCATATAAAGATATCCATGACTAAAAATAAATAATTCTACATAATTTATAGACATGTTTTTATACATGAATGCTATTGCCAATTTAAGAATATAAACTAAGGTTGTAAATCCTATTTCTTTAGGATAAACATTTGGAGCTTTCACCTCCAGGCCCCATTTTTAAGCTAAAATGGGAAATTTTGAAGACATTGACCAAGTCTCGTGTCTTTTTGCCCCCAGTGGCTACGAATTCTCAAGAATGCAGAAGGAATGAATAAGAGACTTTCTAAATAGCAAAATCAGGGCAGAAGTGGCAAGTTTTCCCCACTCTAATCAGTTTCTTGGATTAGACTTCTGAAACCCAAATTTAGGTTTCTTCTTTTTCTAACTTGAACATTATTTTAGCCAAACTAGTGAAGAATTAGTTGGGGAAACTAACTGTGAAGCCCCAGCATCCTTTACAAGATGTATATTGCCTCCCTTTTTACAAAAAGAGCTCGGTGCTGTGCCTTGACTTGTGCAGTGTTTATGTGAGAAGGTTTGCACAGATGGTGAGGGCAAGTCTGGAAGCCTGGTTCAGGGCAGTGAGGCAGAGGAACAGGTTGTAGTTGTGTGACTCAGATTTCCAATTCAAGGGGCTGCTTTGCCTTGCAGTGGCTTGATCAAGTTTTTTAACCAAAGCTTTTGAAATCAGCAAACTCTTCACCCCAAGCATAAGTGATATTCTTATTTGTCTATGTAGATTACTTCTAACTTTTCAATATTCTGGGCTGCCTACCTTGAAAGTAAATTTGCATGGTAATTTATCTTTGGACATTCTTTCAGCCCCATCTTATATATAACATTTTTGGTTATTTTATCCTTTGACATCATCTTAGAAAGTTGGAGAGATGATTAAAGACTTACAATCAAATGTAGACATAGACAAATATACGTTTATGAACATACTGACCAAATTTGTTAATGATCATCACATTATACAATTTTTAATTCACATAAGAGTAATTATGGAATTTTGTTATAGAAAATGGATGAAAGAGGAGATTTCTAACAAGTATTATCATAGAAAAAACTTTTTTGTCATGACCAATACCTACACAAATATTTAATAAGAAATCTCCACTGCAAACTAGTAGATGCATATTGAGAATTACCCACCTATTTCATCTTTTCAGGCCTATTAATGTGTAAGTATTATCTAGTATGTGCACCATTGCTACTATGTATGATTAAGAGATAAATACTAAAACTTGGGAAATGTTCTTAAATTAGAATATTTAGAAAAGTTGTTAATAATAAATTTATTTGATTCCACCAAAAACTATTTTTGAAATATTATTAATCAATTAATTAATGCTTTAAAACAATAAGTTTAATATTTCTTATCAACATAACAATGTTTCTTATCAGCATAACAGCATAACATGTGTATGGAGATAGTTTATTTAAAGAACCAAACAATTAATAAGATTAGCATTTATATATAAATGAAATATTAAAGTTTCCTGGAGTATTTGATATATACTTATATAGGTATCTGTCAATTTTTTAAATTTTGCTCTACATAATTTCACTTTTATGAAAGACTTACATTACTTACTTATTTTCACTAGATTATTATGTTATGTGAAATTAGCCAGAGAAAGACAAATACCATATGATCTGACTTATGTGTGGAATCTACTGAACAAATAAACTGATGAACAACTAGAAACAGAGGCATGGATACATGGAACAGACCGACAGTTGTCAAAGGGGAGGAGAGAAGGGAGGACTGCAGGAAAGAAGGTGGGGGGATCAGCCAAAGAACATATATGCATGGCCCTTGGACACAGACAGCAGTGTGGTGATGGCCAGAGGGAAGAGGGCTTGGGCTGGGTGGAGGTGGGCAAAGGGAGGGAAAACGGGACATGTATAATAGTGTCAACAATAAAAATAAAATGATTTATTTGGTTAACACAGTGTGACCTAAGGTAATTGCTTATTCATGTTATGCCATTTCAGCTTAGGAAAGGTTTCACAGGAAGGCTGTGCTTTTGGATAGCGGAGAAACATCTATTTATTTCATACCAGGAACTTAAACTAAATCAGCCCTTTGCATATGATGAAATATATCAATTAGGACATGTAATTTTATTTAAATTCCTTGACCACAGGAAATATTTACCTTGTTGTTCTCTATTACGGTTGACCCTTGAACATGGGTTTGAACTCCATTAGTCCACTTAATAGGAAAATTTTTCAATAAATATATACCATATTGTAAACAGATTTTCTCCTCCTTATGATTTTCTGAATAACATTTTCTTTTCTCTAGCTTACTTTGTTATAAGAATATAGCATATAATACATATAACACATAAAATGTGTGTTAATCCACTGTGTATACTATTGGTAAGACTTTTGGTCAATAACAGGCTATTAGTAGTTAAGTTCTGGAGGAGTCAAAAATTTTATGAATTTTTGATTGAAAGGGGGTTGGTGCCCTTAACCTGCATGCTGTGTAAGGGTCAGCTGTCCTTATTTATACATAACCTGCCTGTTCACACTACATATTCAGCAACAACTGAATTAGTCAAGTTAATGTGTTATTTATTTCTACATTTCCCTTAATATCTAATAGAATTTTGTACATATTTTTTCACAAAATATACTTTTTTAATTCAGTTAAACTACATAGCCATTATTTTTGCATTGTTTTTATCAATAGTTATTCAAGGGGAAAAAACACTAAAATTACATTCTCTAATAATAGGTTATGGCTGTTTTTTTCCTTCTAGAAGGAAGTTATAAATAGTGTTAAAGGTTTTCTGCATCTGAAAATTACGTGATTATCTCTTTGGGGTGTCTAATCTTGTTGTAATCACTCTGTGGTTTGTTTTAATGAGTATTCATAGTTACTATCAAGACTTGTTCATTTCCACTAATCAACTGTTCAGTTGTTAAATGTCCAAGTAATAGAGAATCCAGAAATATGCCAAGCTCCAAACCCCACATCCCTTTTGTTTCCTATGTAGATGTCTTAGTTAGGTCAGGATGCTATAATAAGAATACCATAAACTACAGTGGGGGTGGGTTGGTGAACAGGTGTTAGAAAAGTCTTCTTTAAGTCCTGACCATCTAGCTCACTTGGTTAGAGTGTCACGTCAATATGCCAAAAGCGCAGGCCTGATCCCCCGTGAGGACACACACAAGAAGCAACCAATGAATGCACAAGTAAGTGAAATAACAGGTTGATGCTTCTCTCTCTCTCTAAAATAACTAATTTTTTAATGCTCTCTGAATAAAAGATACATTTGAGTCATGAAATGTAATTTACCAAGTAAAAAGATTAAGGAAGAAGTAGGGGGAGAAAAATATTGGAAACAATAGGTAAAGACCTGGACCTTAAAGAGAACAAACACTTCAGATAAAGAAAACTAGCCCTGGCTGGTGTGGCTCAGTGGATTGAGCCCCTGCCTGCAAACCCAAGGGTCTGGGGTCAGTTTCCCAGTCAGAGCACATGTCTGGGTTACAGGCCAGGTCTCCAGCAGGGGATGCACAAGGCAACCACCCATTGATGCTTCTCTCGCTTTCTTTCTCTCTCCCTTCCCCTCTCTCTAAAAATAAATAAACAAATAGATAGATAAATAGATAAATAAATAAATTTAATCAATTTGGTGTGATAGAAAGATGAAGAATGGGGTCAGGGAGAGGAGTCAGGGAAATATGAGCAAAAGAAAGTTTTTAAACTTTTTTCTTTTTTAATTACAATTTACTTTCAATTATTTTGTATTGATTAGAGGTGTACAGCATGGTGGTTAGATAATCATATACTTTACAAAGAGTCTTTGCCCCCAGGTATTTCTACTACCCACTTGGCACCAGACATGGTTTTCACAAAGTTGTTGGTTATATTCTCTATGCTGTACTTTACATCCCTGTGACTGATTTGTAACTACCAATTTGTACTTCTTAATCCCTTCACATCTTTCACTCAGTTCCTCAACTCTGAAACACCCTGGCAATCCTGTTTATTCTTTGTATGCATGAGTTCATTTCTGTTATGTTTGTTCATTTATATTATTCTTTAGATTCCACATATCAGTAAAATCATATAGCATCTATCTTTCTCTGACTTATTTCACTTAGCACAGTAACCTCTGGATCCATCCGTGCTATCACAAATGGTAAGACTTCATTCTCTTTTATGGCTGAGAAATATTCTACTGTATCTATGTATCATTGCTTTTTTTAAACTTATATTTTAATGATTATGCTATTACAGTTGTCCCAATTTTTCTCCCTTTGCCCCCTCCACAAATCACCCCACTCCCTCAGGCAATCCCCACACCATTGTGCACGCCCATGGGTCATGTGAATAAGTTCTTTGGCTACTCCATTTCCTGTACTATACTTTACATTCCCATGGCTATTCTGTAACTACCTATTTGTATTCTTAATCCCCTCACCTCTTTATTCATTCCCCTACCATCAAAATGCTCTCTATATGATTGAATCTAAAAAACAAACTAAGCTAATAAGAACAGAGACATAATCATGGATACAGAGAACATTTCGATGTATCATAGCTTTTTTATCCACTTATCTATTGAAGGGCACTGGACTGCTTCCATTTATTGGCTATTGTAAGTAATGCTGCAATGAACATAAGGGTGCATATGCTCTTTCAAATTAGTGTTTTGGGTTTCTTTGAATAAACACCCCAAAGTAAAGCTTTTTGATCCATGGACAGGAGTTTTAATACTCTCATAGTAGCAATAAGAAGACATTGAGCATTATAAGAAAGGTAGTAGCGTAGTTAGATATTCAGATTTTGGAAAGATTTCTAGCTGTAGTATGAAAAGTGACTGAAGGCAGGAAAAGCCATGGGTCTTTCTGAGAGAGCAATTTCTCAGTGACTAGAGCTAGTGGACAAGCTTGATAGATATTAAAGAAGTAGAATCAACAGATCTTAGTATCTGGTTTCTTCTGAGAGGGAAAGTTAAAAGTAGTTTTGTATGATTTCCATATTTTTGGGCAACTGGGTAGATAGTGATCCTATTCTCTTAAATATATACTCCAGGAGAAGCAAGTGTTCCATAGTAGATAATAAGTTGACTTGCAATGAATTTATCTGACAGTTCCAATTCAAATTGCAATTAGACACATCCAATAAGTGGATGAATACACAGGTCTGGAGCACAGGAAAGAGACTTCAATCTGACACAAAGACTTGGGAGATGTCCACATCCATTTTGCCTTTGAAGCCAGGAGTCATAAAGCTAATTGAGGAAAAGGGAGATGAGAACAGGGCCTAGTATTTAAGAAACAAATTACATTGTTGGCAACTGCAGAAGCTGAGAAGGAGCAGCAAGAACAACAGGCTAAAATCCAGGCAAGAATATTGCCCTGACAATCCTATAAAAGGAGTGTTTCAAAAAGAGTAAGTGATGAGCTGTGTTAAATGTTGCCAGTGGATCCAAGTTATAAAAAGAAAATTATATTTATCAAAAAGTTGTTACTGGTGAATATGATAAAAGAAAAAGTTTCAGAGAATAGAGGGAGGTGAGAAAACAGTCAGCAAGTATGATAGCTCTTTTATAAAATTTTCCTGGGAAAGAGGCAGACAAAGATCAAATACAGATGAAAGAAAATATAGGACAGGAACACTATCATTTTTTAGAGACTTGATGATGTTTAAATCTTGCAGAGAATGTGCAGGAGAGGGAACTTTAACGCTATAGAGAGAAGTACTATAATCAATAGATCAGTTTTGCCAAGAAAGCAGAATGAAATGAGATCCAAATATTGGGTGGAGGGACCAGCCCCAAGCAGAAGGTGAAGTAACTCTTCAACTACAACAAGAGAGAAAGTGGAAAGCGTGATAAAGGTATGGGTGAGCCTGTGGTTTTAATGGCAGGAAGCTGAGGGACTTGCATTAGATGTTCACTGATGCCAGCACATAATGGAGCCCAAAGAGAGAAGTGAATGCTGTAAGAGTTTAGGGGAAGAGAGAACATATATAAGGTGTAGGAACTAGGGGTTCCCAAAATATGTAAGAACAAGAGAGTTGGAAAAACTAAGAAAGGTGAGAAACAGGAGGCTATAGTTACAGAGTTGACTGATTTAATTTAGTATATCTGAGGTGACATTGTGCAGGTGATGGCAAGAGGCAAGATCTGACTATGACAGGGGATTCATTAAATGACACAGAGTTGCGGGTCCATGAGGTTAAGGGGAAAGAACTGAGAATCCACCACTTTAGATGGTCAATTTCATAGACAACAATGCCATTCAGAATAACTGTAAGGATTGAAATGGAGGAGAAGTGCACCCAGAAATTTAATTAAGAATGAGTGTAGAAGAGAAGGTAGATGCTGCCTTGCAACTGTCCAAGGATTGAGAACTGCAGATACGAGCCCACTTCAGTTCCTCCAGCCCTCGGGAGCCCCAGTTCCCTGATGGATAGAGGAGTGTCTCTCAGAAGCAGTGAGCAGCGGCCACTTTAACTAGGTTTGTAAGTCCTAGCCTATTGATCAAAGGATTTTTCTGTTCTCAGATGAACTAGCAGCAGCTTCTCTGGTGGCTGGGAGAACACCCTGAAATGAGCCAGTCACAGTCAGCTTTGCTTATGGAGTCTGAGTTTAATATGCTGGCTCTCTGAGAAGGTAACCCAGCCTGCAGGCTCTGGGCAGAAAAGGCTGAAACCCAGAAGGTCATTCACTGCCTAGCGTTTTGATGAAACATATTTTTAGATCAAAGGGAAATACAATGAAATTTTAGCCATAGTTTTAAGAAATTTTAGCTTTTACAAATTTGAAGCATACTAAACTAGTGTATGTCTACATGTACAATGGATCTGAACCACTTGTGTCTGCACTAACAATAAATCAAGACAGTCCCCATATTGTAAACAACAAGAGAAATCATCAATACCGAAGAGTCTTGTTTACGCATACTCATTATCATGAGCAGACAACAATCTGATGCCACATTTTAGCTACTTGGGAGAAGCCCATTATTTCTCCTCTGTCAGAAAAAAAAATTTGAATTAGAATATTTTTTAATTTCCTTTTTCTTCTCAAAGAAGGATGATTACCATGGATAAAATTTAATCTTGTTAGATTTTTCAAAGAATTTGTCGCTTTCTCCTTTTTACTCGATGTGCTAAAGTATAGGGCAGAATACCTTCTTTGGCATTTGGAGGGGAAACAGATGCTAATCTGCAGAGGGCAGTTATTTGCTAAGTGTAAAATCAAGACACTTTGTGTTCGCTCCACATTTTTTTTCTTTTCTGTTCCTACTGGGTTTATCACAGAAGGATTAGTTAAGTGGAGCATCACGTGAACATGAGTTTCCACTTACAGCTCCTTTGTAAATTCTTAAGGTATAAACATTCCACTGATTCCAACTGAACTTGCCAAACACTGAGAAAATTATCACCATGTCATTATTTTAAGGTGTTATTTCCACAGGCAGGAATATTGGTTTTACAAATTTGTGATTCTTTTTTTCCATCTGAAATATGGTCTCGCAAATGCTTTGCTTAATTAAACTCATCAATGTCATAATTTATATATTTAAATTGTGTGTCTTTATTAAAAATTACATGAGAATTTCTTGATGTTCCAAATTGATGTCCTCAATTTCTATAATCTTCAAATGTGTAATCAACATGCATTTTTAATATCATTTGGAGAAAGTCCGGAATGAAGATTTGTCTGGAACTACAAGAATTAATAAAAATAGAGTTGTTAAATACTGCCAGTCTCCAGAAGGTTTTGCCAGTCACAGATATGTAGAAGTGTGATAACTTCATGGTTATCTTTGGGTTATATACATTTCACTTTAAACTAATTTTAAGAAATGTTCTTTATTTTAAAAGTCTTCACAAAGAATAATTTCTCAAAAAAGTTTTTACCATTTGGAAGACCACAATCCTGAAGGAAATCTATTTGGTCATAATATACATCTTATTCTATGCACCCAAGTCACAAATCAAAAGCTTAAATAAATTATAGGGTGTCATAAAACTTACTAGATAAAGTAGAGGTGGTTCAATGGTATCCCCTATTTGGTGTCCTCAATAGCCCAAGTTCACTCTGCAGAGAGTACGGAATTATCATGGCTATTTTAAACTAATGCAGGTCTCTAAAATTCACTTTTTATAGACCCTGTGTTATTCCTGGACTAGGGAAACTGTTTTCATCTAGCATAGACAAGCCCACTCCCTTGAAAATTAACAAAGTAACCCTACTTCTTCTAAATTTCTCTCTCTCTCTCATCCATCCCCTGCCCCTCTCGTTTTGAGAGGTGGGGCATATTCAATCATTAGCCAGTGTTTACTTCCTCCACAGTGGAGTCTTTTTGCATTTTATTCCTTTTCCAAATAAACATGCTAATTGCATCTGATGTCAATTGTACACACACAGATATATATATACATATATATATATTCATTTCGACATGAGTTTGAGTTTATAGGTAAACTTTCCTGAGACTTTAACAATTGGGCACAATGTCCAGATGCTTACTGTGGTCAAAAATTTACAGAATTAATACATTTTCACCTCTTTTGTGAATATTTTAAATATAATTAGCATATAGTACAAGCATGCAATTGGAAACATTAATACTAACATTCCTTAGATTGATTTCCTAATAGTAACAAATAATACTCTAGAAAGTCAAATAATATTCAGGTAAGTAGCAGGAATGTTAGCTGGTGATTCTTTCCACAGCTTTTATTTTGAAACAAAGCAAGAGGAGAGTATCAAGGGTACTATTTCATACAGTTTTGCTTGGGATGTTTATACTCAATAAATTGTATCATTACAATCAACATTATCAATATTAACACTTTCCCACAGAAGACAGACAGGTGATCCAGAAAGCTGGGCCATACAAAAAGATTTACCATAGTGAGCAATCATCTAATTTCTGGTGTGATCACTTGCTTAAGAAGTATATTTTTATTATTTATTTTTCTATCAGGCAAGAGAGAGTAATATTTTTGTAAATATAATAATTTACTTTCATATGTGATTTACATAGACTTATTAAACCTCATTACTGTTTTCTATTATGCTAGTAGATTTCAATCCTAGACTATAATTGTAAACTGCAGAGGCAATCTAAATATTAAAGTAATGCTATTTTTATAAAAGTGCCTTAATGTTTTAACTATATAACAAATACATTATAAAATATTGAAACAGCATTTGATAGTTTCTCAATAATCTAACAGTAACAATATCCAAAATAAATAGTAAACTATGAATTAATACAACTCAACTCTTAAAAACTAGGCAATGTTTCCACCGGGGTCAAAAGATATGAAATGAGGAAAACACAGTGACTCATCTTGATCATCTACAACAACTTTATACCATTCGCACAAAGGGTTTCCATCGGTGTCCCCCAAATATTACCCTACACTAACATATAATAACCTGTTGGAACATGTGCCAAAGAGTCTTTTTTATTCTCAGGCTCATTCATTCACTCATATTTATAATTTCTTGAACAATTTAGTTTTTTCATGATGTTTTCTGCCCATAAAAAAGAAAATTTATGAAAAGTGATACCTTCTCAATGTACAATTATGTATTCTTGTTCTGGCATGATTCTATTTATTCAATACATACAAAATAACATTTCTGCGTAGAGCTACTTAGTTCATGTCTTAGGCTTCTGACAAAGTTATTCACACCTGTAGACAGATAACAAGCAGCCCTTGATTTTTCTCTGATGCTCTTGAATACATTACATACAAATTAACAAGTGTACCTGTTAAGTTCACCTGTATAACCCTGGACAAGTTATGCAACTTCTCTGTGCCTCAATTTCTCCATCCATTAAATGAAGGTAATAATAAATACCTATATTAATGATCACTATAAAGGTTAAACCAGTTTCACATAAAGGGCTTAGAAAAATGCTCAGTAAATAGTGCTCAATAAATATTAGTTGTAATCATGAAAATTACTATTGTCTTTCTTTACTCATTCTCTACTTCTTTCTTTCTTGAGCTAGGAAGATTGTGAAGGTGCTGGTAGTAGGGTCTTGTAGAGGAAGACGGGGAGAGGAAAGGACAGCTGACTGCTACAGGTACTTAAGCAGTGGGAGCTGAATCCTGTCTTTATTTCTCCTCTTCAGCTTCAGGCCCTGCCAAGAGTATTCTCTCTCTTCCCTCCTTTCATTTTCTAACCTTGGGCTAGGCACTTCATAAATTCCAAGCTGACAGCTACAACTGGCAGAAGTAATGATAAGAGGTGAAGGAAAACCTGTTCAGCTACTTCCTCCCACATGATTCCTGCTCTCACAGGCCTTATTCCTAACATCCTTGTGTTACTCTTTTTATTGTAGCAAGAGAAGGAGGGAGGGAAGAGCAAGAGAAACCTGTCCTGCTGTCTCAGAAGACTGCTGGACCCGCTGCTTCTTCCTCTGCTCTCTCTTAGAAGTGCTCCCTGCCAAAAACAAGACTCACTGAGCAGTGGGGACAATGAAGGAAATGAAAAGTGGAGGAAGGTGAACTCCATTGTCCCACCTGGAGTCCCCCAGGAACACCTTCTGGTTCTTTCAAATTCCCAGGACTGAGTTCTTCCTCCCATTCTTATCATACTGTCCCAGATTCTGTGCTCCACTGCAAAGCTCTTTGTCTTGTCCAGCAAGCATCATCTAAGGAAAGCTGAGGCTCTTGGAAGCCTTCCTACTCCCAATATTGATAGTTAGAGAAAAGAGACAACCCCACCATCTTGCTTCCAGTAATGAAGAGAGGCAGGTAGAGTGCTAGCATTTCATACTAGAACTCTAAAATGCTTCCCTTTTTACTGAAATGTCACTAACATGTGGTTAGAGATTTTTTAAAACATTTTTCTTCATAAAGGTGTAAATATATTTGTTTGTTCTTGAGTTACATAGAGATTTGTAATGGAATTAGATCACCCATGCAAAGTTAATTCCAAAGGAAAAAATGCATTTCATGTTCCAACCCATTAAAGTATTAATAAACTTTGTGACAAAGCCCATATTTAAGATGAGAATTGTCTCCATATACATAATAGAAGGCACCATGACTCTCCTCTTAGAATCCATGACATAAGGCTGCATAAAACAAATGTTTTTGTTCCATTTTTCTTTATTTTTAAAATTACAATAATTCATTTTTGCATGAAATTCAAGATGTACATACCAGCTATTAAGTTTACCAAAAATATATTGACCACTCCTTTTAAGTAATTCATTTGCTTCACAAAAATTCAAATCATACAAATATTCATGAAATAAAAATATCTTTTTCCTCTAAAATTCTAAACACTCTATTTTTAAGAGTAACCTTTGCTAATAGGTTTTTTTATTTTTGTTTTTGTTTTTAGCAGTGGATTCCTTTAATAAATTTTAGAACAAATCCAATAGTTTAGTAGGGTTTTTAGAGAGTGCCAGATACACCTGCGAACCAATATATCTAAAAATTCCTCCACAAAATAAAAGCTTTTCATTTTAGTTTTATTCTTATCTCTTAATCAGTATATCCCTGGGCAAAATACTGCCTACCATAGAGGTTTTTGTAAGAATATGAGTCTTGGTTATGCCAATTAAGGTCTTCAGTGCTTCTCTCTAAGTCCTTGGTACAGGCCTGTCCATGACCCAAATTATTATGAGCAGTCAATAGTATAATGCTGATACAGCAAAGCTTCTGATAATGTCTCTGCAGTTGTCTTTTGGGTATATTTCAAGAAAGTGATCAGCACACAGAAAGGTCATCAGCACACAGCAGTAACTGAGGAATATTTGAGTGGTTTCAGGACAATGGAATTAAGAGTTCCCTTAGGGAACAACTATATTTAACACTGTGCTTGTATTGCAACTTACATCAAACTAAGTTTGCTACAGTCTATTTTCTTTCTACATGACTGGGGAATTGGTAAAATGAAGCTCAAAAATGATCATATTGTAACCGGAAAAGACACAGGCTTTCAGGCTACCTGTCACTATCAAATCTAATAAGCAATGACAGCGATTAAATCTTTTAAGGACATTTTATTCAGATGGCTGGCAATCGAGAAGATGGCAGGTTCATACCCTAACAAACAATCTTCCCTTCTCTTTCCTGGCCAGATCTTTTACATGGGGTTGGGGGAGGACAAACAAGGTACGGTGAGGGCTTTGAGATTCAGAAGCTGCAACATTCCTGTCCTGGGCAGTTAGCTGATCCCAAGGGGCAGGGATGGTCATCTGCTCTACCTGGACCAAAGGTTCTGATGTCCCCAGGCAGTAATCTTCTATCAGTGCCCCAGGAAATCGGCTGTTTTCCCAGGAGCCAGGATGGGCCTTATCTGTAGTTTCTGAAACAAAAGCGTTAACATACACATTACTTGTTAGACTCATAACTTTTTACCTTAAGCTAAAATTTTCCAAGTCTTGAGTCCCCTATCAATATCACAAACTCAGAATCTAAATTAATTCCTAGCCAGATGGGTCTAAGAGTCTACTAACAGACTAAGGGCAAAGCAGTTTCTTCACCTTCTATGGTTTCCTTCTCAATCACTGCACATCTTTTTGAGGCATCCAAGGCTTCTTTGCTCTTTTCATGCCCTTCATAAATGAAATCTTATATACCCCAT
>CM052539.1:142640813-142707245 GCA_028533065.1 Trachops cirrhosus
ATTTTTAAGACACCTGTACTTATCAGGTCATGGTCCAAATAGGCTACTCAACTACCAGGCATCACATCTGCAATCCAAGCAACAGAAAAAAGAAGAAAGAAATTCAGAAACTTTACCTTAAACAACAACAAAAAAAATTTAGAAAGTTTTCCAGAAATTACAAACAACATCTCTACTTAATCTTATTCGGTAATTTAGATAAAGAGACATGTCTAACCACAAAGAATGCTAATATATTTCATAAGACAATGTGTCTAGATAAAAATTGGAGAATTATAACAAAAGAGGAAAAAGAGAATGATTTTCTTGGTGAGCACAGATGTTTTATATGCTACCCACAGCTTGGGCTAGACAGATCTACTCCTGTGTGACTATTTCATTCATTTTTCTTTCTTTATAAATCTCCAACACACCTTTCTCCATATTTATTATCAATAAATGACCTTGGTTCCTTTTTCAATGAATAAATGAAGCAAGCAGAACAATTCCACAAGCTCCTAATGCCACATCTACCCACCTACCTGTAACTATTTCCATATGCTCTTTTTATGCCCTTGCCCGAGGCCAAAGCCAATCTTTCACTTGCAAGTTAAATGCCATCCCTTCTTACCCTTTCTCACTTATTTTCCAAGAGATCACTCTACCTATTCTGTTCGTCTGTTTCCTGTAACATCAGTTTTTGTTTTCTATTTTTAAAAGATTTTATTTATTTATTTTTAGAGAGAGGGGAAGTGAGGGAGAAAGAGAGGGAAAGAAACATCAATGTGTGGTTACCTCTTGTGCACCCCCTTCCAAGGGTTCTGGAGACCTGGCCCACAACCCAGGCATGTGCCCTGACTGGAAATTGAACCAGCAACCCTTTGGCTCACAGGCACATGCTTAATTCACTGTGCTATACCAGCCAGGGCAGTTTCTGTTTTCTTTCCTTGGGATTCAATCTCCTAATCATACAAATCTGTTGTAATTTCTCCTATCTCAAAAAAGCCTCCCTTTTTCTCATCCTCTTCTGGTTAATGTCCAATATCTCTATTATTTGAAGCAAAACTCCTTAAAAGAATTATTCATATGTTGTTTCAAGTTTTTTTCCTCAAATTTCTGAATTCACACCAATGAATTTTTTCCTACACCACTTCACCAAAACTGTTCTTATCAAAGTCATCAATTAACTCCATATTGCTAAAGACAATAATCAATTCTCATTTCTCATCTTATTTGCCTTTTCAGCAACATTTGCCACAACTAATCATACTCTCCTTTTAATGCAATTGCCTCTTGGCTTATAGCACATTTTTTGGCTGATTTTTTTTCTATCTTTCTGGTCCCATCTCCCTAGCCTTTTTTTTGAACTCTCCTATTCCTCCTTACCCCTAAATGTGCAAATGTTCCCAGTCTCAGACCTGGTTCTTTTCTGTCCACACTCACTTGCTAGGTCATCTCCAATGTCATGGTTTTGAATATTATCTATATTCAGATGGTTCCCACATCTTTGTCATATTTCCTGGTCCCTAGCATTTACACTTGACAACCACTAACTCAGAATCTACTTGATTTCTAATAGGCATGTCTTAAATAACATGTCCAAAGCTGAGCTCCCAGCCACCACCCTGACAAAGTCTACTTTTTTCACAGTATTCACCATCAAACTTAATGGCAACCATGTCTTTTCAGATATTCAGACAGAGCAATGGTGTCATTCCTGACTCATCTGTTTCTTTTACACCTGAGGTTCATTTAGTCAGCAAATCTTTCCTGTTGTACCTTCAAAATAACTCCAGAATATATCACTTCATATCACTCTCACTGCCATTTTTTACCGGGCCATAGTTACCACTCTTATTCTCAACTCAGAGCCTCATTCCCCCCCAAAACACTGGGTTTAACTGTAGTTAAACCAAGTCATATCATTTCACTGTTCTGCTAAAAACTCTCTGGCAGCTTTCCAACTCACATGGAGTAAAAACAAACATTTAACTGTGACTTATATCCCATCTTTAATAAATCTCTTCTCCAATTTACAT
Organism: Trachops cirrhosus; assembly: GCA_028533065.1. Classification (NCBI taxonomy): domain Eukaryota; kingdom Metazoa; phylum Chordata; class Mammalia; order Chiroptera; family Phyllostomidae; genus Trachops; species Trachops cirrhosus. The sequence continues at coordinate 142,642,832 of CM052539.1, forward strand.
GGTGTGCTTTACCTGAAAATTATAGCCCACGCCATCTTACCTCCCTTCTCTGATTTATTTTCTCCTCAGTTCTTAACACTATATAACATAGTATATGATTTATTTATGTTGACTATTATCCATACTTTTTACTTAAATATAAATTAAATAAAGTCAAGGGGGGTGTAGCTATTTTCATTGTTCTCTGTTTTGTTTACTACAGTATCCTAGAGCAGTATCTAGTAATTAATAATAAACATCTCTTAAATCTTTGTAGAAAGAATAAATGACAGGTCGTCTGTGGTCTCACAATAGCTCAGTACTTTCCACATTGCCTAGAAGAGGTTTACCTGGTTTTGGCTGCACCCCAAGCACACTAGGACCCAAGTTCCTTTACAGACTTTCTAAAGATTGCTTCCTGAAGTGTGTATTACCAATTACTGTATATGGAAAATCTAATTGCAAGAGCAACAATAGCTAAATAGAATCTGGGAATGAATTCAATAATGACAAAGGTGAAGTATCATAAAAAATTTATTAAGTACATAAAACAAGATCTAAATGAATGGAAAGATGTTCTGTGCTGCTAATTAGAAAAATAAATTAACATATAACTATATCACAAGTTAATGTCTAATTCTTATTAATCTTCAATCAGAATTTCAATTAAATCTATTTGAAATTGTATTATATCATTTGGAATTTCATATGCCAGGATTTTCAAAGAAACATGGAAACATATTAGAGAATAGAGTTAGCCAAACAAATATACAAATTGTATGGTATGAAAGTAGCAATAGAAGAGAGAGAAAAGAATCTAGAAACAGAAAAGCATATATCAGAATACCTGACAATTGTGTCACTACATTCTGAAATAAATGAAATTGAGGTCACTGGTAGTCTATGTAAAAGAAAAAATATGTAATTAAACCTCTTATTAAATAATCTATTACTGTCAATAATCTAAAGGTTAGAAACTAAACATTATAAAAACATTAAAAGAAGACCTAGGAGAATATTAGTACCATATTAATACAGGAAAATCTATCTTAAACAAAAACACAGATTATCAAGATAAACAATGACATATAAAATTATGTTCAAATTTTACATAACAAAGTTAAAGGAATTTATTAGAAATTTTTAATTGTATCATAGTATTGTTTGGAAGAGGATACAATACTAAAAGTGTAAGGGTAAGTATTAACTAATACAAATAGGATAGTTTAACTAGAATACCAATCAAACAGAATTCATGGACAACCAGGTCTGCACTGTGAGGTGATTTTTTTCATGACTTTTCTAATCTCACAGAAGTAATAGAAATTTTTGTGTACATACAGAGTCCCATCTTATATATAGAATGTTTAATCCAGTATAATAATGAAATACTCCAACTCTTTTCAAAGGCAATGCTTCTCTTCTTTCTGTAGCTGGACCCCACTGCACTGATGCTGCTAGTCTTCAGGGAGTGAATGCAGTTGGCATCTTTGTCCTTGATGATTCTCTCTCTAACATGGTGGTCAACAGATTCCTTCACTACTTGTCAGGAGGGTATTGAGGTCAGGTGAGGAAATCAGGACACTTGTTATTTAAATGACACTGTGTAAAGTAAATGTTGCACAAGCACTTCTGTGGCTCCTTCAGAGATTCTAGTTTTGAGACCTCCTGACCTCCAGTGCTATTGATGTGTTAGGTCCTAGGAACCACAGGATTTTTTCAACCACTTTCTGAGAGATGTAATGCCTCCAGTCAGACTTGTCTGATAGCATCAAAGACAACACTCTCACCAGCTCCTTTTCACACAGGGCTGCATGTAGTTCAAAGGAAACCCACGTCTTTTCCCCAAAAACTTTCACTGCTACGGAATTGACTTCCTCTTGACACTAGATCGGCTGGCTGCTCCACCTCCGATCCTCTGCTTTTCCTCATGTTTTCCCAAACATGACTTCCTCCAATCTTCCCTTAAATCAGGGGAACAGATCCAACTCTGATGGTCCTGGTGATGCTACTTTCACTACACTGGACCTAAGGTGAAATTTTACACTTCCTTTCTCATGGGTGGGCATGACAGTCCCAGCTCTTTCCAACAAAATGTTCTCCATAAATCTTACTTGTTTTTAACATCTTCAGTGTAGTCTTGTTTAATTTTTTTAAGTTCTGAAACAAAATTTAAGACAAATCCTTTAAAAATTGGTATATTGGACTAGCAACTCCCTATTACATTGTATATTTTATTTTTTATGCTTTTAATTAAAACTTTCTTTCAATTAAATATATTAATACAAATTTTTAGCTTCCAGCCTGGTAGACAAATAATTTAAAAGATATTAAAGGACATTTATTTTATCAAATAAAAGCCAAGAAAGAGAGAAAATAAGAAACATAATCTTAAAAACTTTTAAAAATTATAGAACAAATAAATCCTAATACACAGATTTAAGCTTTACAACTAAAAGACAAAGATTTTCAAAATATAACAAAAGTTCAGCTATGTGTTCTAAATATTTAAATATTTGGAAAATATACAAAAAATAAAATTCTACCAATTCAGTTTATGTGGTTAACATGGCACTAATTCAAAACTGTATAAAAACAGTACATGGAAGGAAAATTATAACCCGATCCCACTTATGAATATGTTGAAAAACTATCAACAATTTATTACCTAAAATGTGTAGCAATTTATATTTAATTCTGACAAATAGAGATTATCATGGGAATTCCAAATATAATATTAGAAAAATCTATCAATGAATTTACCAATGTCAACACATTATCTGAGGAAAAAAAGAAATGTCATGCCATTAGACACAGAAAGACTAGATATAAAAAATCCACAATTCATTCAGGGTAAAAATTAATAGAGGAGAGCTTGCTTGACTTTATAAACCTTGCCTATTTTTTAAATACACTTAAACCAGCCAGTACTCATATTCTCACACACACACACACACACACACACACACACACACACACCCCTAAAATTAATCATGTGCTCTGTGGATCATCTCACAGTGACTTGAGGCAGCCTATTTGACAGTGTTATATTTATTTAGAAGAGTGTGGTCACATTTGTGGCATAGTTATTTAAGGAAGAGTTGCAACAGTTGTGATTGACAATCATGAGTTAATTAAACATGATAATCATACAGCAAATTGCCAAAATGTTTAAAAGCAGTGGAAACATGAAACCAATGCCTTTCACTTGTTTAACATGGTTCTCAACACTAGCTAGCATGACTATTTCTATACTTCAGTGACTTTGTTTCCAAAATAGTCAGTAATGCATTAAAAATATTAATATAATAATAATTAGGAATATTTTTAAAATTAAGTTAATTGTAAGATGTAAAACCTGACAAAAAGCACATGAAAACCTAATTTCAAATACACCCTACACTCTTATAATATAAAAATCAAATATTTCCTGTTTTAAACTCTTCACCTGTCTATTCTTCTTCCTATTAATATGATTGAAAATCATTTTCAGTTTGTGTAAAAGCCTTTAAAAATATAATTCTTTAAATTCATAACTATGAAAATATTTGAAGCCAATTTAATAAATGGTTCCAAATCCATTAAACTGCTATTGCAGCCCCGGTCTCTATTCATAGATAATGATAAATATGTACACAGTATAAACATGGATGCCATTCACTCTTCCAATTGCAATGGACATGCTGAGTAGTGATTGCACTGTACAATATTCAAATAATTATCTGACTGTCTTCAACTCAGCTGCACTAATGCTGAAAAATTCATTTTAAGGGCCTTTGCATGAAGAGCACCGATTCACAGAGGGGGCTTCACAATGAGTGCTTGAGGTGATAACCACAAAGCCCAAGGTAGTAAGTGGCAGAAAACAAATTAGTATTCAGCTGCCCAATTCTTATCTCTTTCTTCCCAATATATTTCAGATATGTGTCATTCAAGGTCAATAGGGGATTTATGTGCAGAAAAATAAGTGGAAAGGCCAAAGGGTAATAGTCCAGGCCCAAGTCCCCTGAGCACTGAAACTTGGCTCATACCATCAGAATTCATCTATGTCATATGCTGACACTATTAAAAGGCCATAAACACACTCAGCAGTTAATTTTAAACTCTCATTACCCCTTTAGGAATGCCAATCAATTGCCTAGTAACTGGGGAAAGACAGAGGGGAAATGGTACATACACCAAACTAGTTATCTCCTTTAAGACACGTCTTCATTTTTGACACTTTAAAATCCCCAATCATTCTCTTTGAAAGCAATTTGGGCTCTCTGAGGCTGAGTTATCTAGCAATTTAAGGATCTTGGCCAATTTTTATGACTGAAACATAAGCCCTTAACATAGTTGGTATGGTAAAGTGGTCCTTCTGAGAAACTTAATTAAAAGTTTCTTTCATATCTCTAGTTCAAATTAGTAGAGCTGTCCTTGTTAAATCCACTAGCAGTTCTGGTCTCCAAATTTCTGAGAGCAAACTACATTTACTTCTAATGCTAGTTTTCTATAACAGTGCCAAGGCTTCACCTGAGATCTATTATTTCAATAAAAATTTTAATTTATTTTTAAGTAAATATGAGAGAAAGAAAATCATTCCCTCAAGTATTTTCTTTTCCCTTTTAAAATGCAAGTAAACATATTTGTTGCTATCTTTTTCTATTGGAATTTACAATTTAAAAAAGCAGTGATTTTGGTCAAGATGGCAGCATATGTATGAGGTACACAGAAACTCCTACAACCACATCAAAATTACAACTAAACTAGAGAACAACCATTGCTCATAACCACCTGGAATCTAGCTGAATGGAATTCCTACAACTAAGGATATACAAAAGAAGCTACATCTAGACTGGTAGAAAAGGTGGAAACATGGAACAGGTTGGGCCCTCACCAATGTGTGATGGTTAAAAATCAGGAGGGATATCTTGGCTGTGAAGGACCCCCTGAGGAACAAGTGGTCTCAGCCCCACACCGGGCATGCCCTAGATCATGTTCCAGTTCTAAGAAGAGAAGTCTCCATAACTTCTGGTTGTAAAGACCAGTGGGGATTAGGGCTGAAGGAGACAGAGGCTGATAGACCCCTAAGTATTCCTCTTAAAGACCCCATGTACAGATTCATTCGGACTCATGCTCTCTGAGCTCCATTACTGGGCAACAGCTTGAAAGTGCCATAAGAGGAGGAACTGAATTATCTAGCATCAGAGCGAGAGCTAGGGAGCAGGTTTCACCCAGGGAGAAGTGGTGGCAGAGGCCACTGTTCCTTCTCTGGATCTCCTCCCTACAGACCCAGCAGGCCACAGCCCTGTCTGAGTCTCCATTAACTGGTCTAACACTATTAGCCCCACCCTGGCTATTTCCTTGGATCCTGACCCACCCAACCTATGGGCCAACCCAAGACATTTCCAGTGACTTTTCCATACAAATGGCCTCTCATGCCTCATGCTTTGGAATTTCCTAAAATTTCTCCAACAAGCAACATTTGGCTTTGCATGTCCCATACCTCCTTCTAAGTTGCTCCAGGCCCAGCACTAGCAGCAGCTGGCCTTGATTCTCAACTTGGCCTCTCCTGGGCACCTCCCAAACATACACAAGTAGCAGCCATTGGCAGATTGCTTTGCAGCTCATGCTGAATGGCCCTAGGCAGGACAAAGGTGGTGGCTCACCTTGTGTTTACCAAGAGATCCCAGAGCCAGTGCACCCAGTAAACATCTTCAGGTCATACTGGATTGCAACCATATCACCTCCAAAAACAACACACCTAAGGGGCAAACTCAGTGAGCACCAAAGCCTCACTGAAGCAAATCCTGCTTAGTAGGGTTGATTTTTGCACAGCAGCTTCTCTACTGTAGTTGCTGCTGGTCTTTAAAGCCAATCAACCTGGTGGTCATTTCCTCCAAGGGATGCCAATAGCAATCAAGGCTCAAATACAATAGCGCAGTGCACATTACCCAACATGTAGATATCCCAACTTGGGTGACTGGGGAGGCTGCACCACTGGGCTCTATAGGACACCTATTACATAAAGCCACTCTACCACTCTACCAAGACTGGGAGATGTAGCAGCACTATCAAATACAGAGAAACCAACATATGGAGGCTGCCAAAATGGAGAAACAAAGAAATGGGTCCCAGATAAAATAACAGGATAAATCTGTAGAAAAAAATACTGAAGTAAATGGAGGCATGCAATCTACCAAATACAGAGTTCCAAGCAATGGTTATAAAAGTGCTTAAGGAACTTAGTGAGAAATTCAAGAAACTTAGAGAGAACTTCAACCACATGAAAAAGAACATGGAAATCATAAAAAAGAAACAGTCAGAAGTGAAGAATATACTAATTGAAATAAATAATAACTTACAGGGAATCAACACAAGAGTAGATGAAGCAAAGAACCACATCAGAGATCTGGAAGATAAGGAAGCAGAAAACAATCAAGCAGAACAGCAAAAAAGTAAAAAGAATCAAAAATAATGAAGACGATATAAGGAACCTCTGAGGCAAGCAACTTCAAGCATATCAACTTCAAGCATATCAAGCATACACCATGGAAGACCCTGAACAAGAAAAAAATGATGCAGAAATTGAAAACTTATTTGAAAAAATAAACTTCCTTACCTGGTAGGAAATAAACATGCAAATCCAGGAATCACAGAGAGTCCTTAACAAGATGAAGCCAAAGAGGCCCACACCAAGACACATCATTAATTACAAAAGGTTAAAGACAAAGGGAAAATCTTGAAACAGCAGGAGAAAAGCAATGACTTAACCTACAAGGGAGCTCCCATCAGACTGTCACTAATTTTGCAGAAGAAACTTCACAAGGCAGAAGGGATTTGCACAAAATATTCAAAGTGATGAAAAGTAAGGACCTACAACCAAGATTACTCAACAGAGCAAGACTATTATTTTGAATTGGAGGACAGATAAAGATTTTTCCAGACAAGGAAAAGCTAAAGAAGTTCATCACCACCAAACCATTATTACATGAAATGTTAAAGGGTCTTCTTTAAGAAGAAAAAAAAAAGATACAAATATGAATAATAATTAGCCATTAAAAAAGAACAAAATCTGTAATGTTTCAAAGCATGCTGTGTACTTCTTCTTCCAGTCCTATGAGTAATAAACTTCTTTATTTCTGTTTTTAAAAAAGGAAAAAAAAAACAAAATCTGACTATTTACAGGAGCAGCATTTATGGACATAGAGGGTGTTGTGTTAAATGAAATAAGTTAATCAGAGAAAGACAAATGCCATAAAATTTCACTTGTATATGAAATCCAATGAACAATATAAACAGACAAAACAGAAACAGACTTGTAGATACAGACAGACTGATGATTGGTAGAGGTGAGGGCAATGAGGAACTGAGTGAAAAAAGTGAAGGGATTGAGAAGTACAGATTTGTAGTTACATAATTCTCATGCAGATATAAAATACAACTTAGGGAATTTAGTTAATGATATGGTAATAATTATGTATGGTACCAGGTGTGCACTGTAAACATCAAGGTGAACACTTGAAACTAATACAAAGTAATACTGAATGTGAACTCTAATTTAATTTTTAATTAAAATAAATAAACAAAATTTTAAAATAAAGCAGTTTTTCTTTGTCAGTGGTGTATGAACATTGCACTATAAAAACCAGAAGGTTTAATCAAAATGAATCATAAAGAGAGTTTAGTCAAGAATTTTCAACACTTCATCAAAAGTAACACTGTCAGGTTTGAAAGAAAGTACTGATAATCAAATGTTCTATTCCTAGTTCTCACCTTTCTCCCTGAAATCTGTACACGTATGTCAATTTGAGCGCTCCTGCAATCAAATGCCTGCGAGAGAGTGTTCAATGCATTGAAGACAAGTGATGGAGTGCTACCATTACTTTGATTCAAATGGAGAATTCGGAAGAAGTAAAGTCTGTTTATTCTTTGCTATTTCAGAAAAGAAGACAAAAATATATAACAAATTTTTTAAAGATACACTGATATGTACATCAGATGGAAACTGATAAAGATTTGTTTGTGTTAAAATAAAGGTATATTTTATACTGGTCATTATTATTTTTAATTTTATAAAATTTCAGACAGGAGTCTGCCATTTATAATGAAATTATGTATGTTACTTCTGATGGTGCAGTTATGTACAAGCAAATATATATATGATGCGATATTTTCTCTTTAAATCACAAAAACAGTTGACAAAAACAGTAAACCACTGCTCTGTGAGTTCTCGATCAACATATCAAACTGAGAACATTTATTTTTCACTTATTCTCCTTTAAACTAAATGAAAGGAAGTAAGAAAATATGAATAGAAATAAAACTATGATATATATACAAACAAAGGATATATCATTAATGACAAGTGATTTTGACAACTCTGTGATGATGAAAAGTAAATGGGTTTATATCGATGCATTTATTAAAAAGAAAAAAGTTAAAACTCAGGATACAGCCAAAGAAGAATTCTATAGAGAAAATCTTGTTGGCAGAAACCCAGTCACACTTGAGGTTTGGTATGGCTACATGTGAAAGGATTGTACTTAGAGTGCCAAGCAAGATGAATAAATTAAGACTCATGCTAAGCACTACTAAGCACATTTTTATGAGTTTTCACACGGGAAAATATCCAAAGATTTTTCAATTTCTCCTTCCAAGTGAAAACTATTTTATATATGTATGCCCCTTTTCAATATAAAAAATGTTGAATTTTATATTCTATCCAGCTGAACTGTCACATGAATAGGGACTAGGTAAATAATTTAATGACTGGTAATTCATGAAAATGTCTTTGCCCCTACATGCCTTCTTCACAAAGCAGAAGAGATGTGCAAAGATAAGGGAAAAATGTAGGCCCAACCTAGTGGTACAATTGGAAGAGGGTCCAAGAAATTACCTGAGTGGTGAGCATGATGATCAGACAGCAATAGACTCAAATTAGTACATAAATCCAGAAAGCTTCCTGAAGGAAGTTTTCAAAAAGGTCGATTCCATTCAATAAAACACTTAATTTAAAAATTAAAAATTTTTATGGGTAAAATTAAGAACAAACATATAACCATCATAATGATCAAATATGATACATGTGGTTTGCGATCAACAAGAAAATTGTTTCCATTTACTTGTTTAAACTTGATTCAGTAGGAGAAATCTGTCCTTCGCCCTAGATGAAAATTCCAACAGACCCATAACTTTTTTCTAAGTAAGATATCCTTATTGCATGCAAAGCCACATAATTTGATTTATTAATTATAGTCCTAGTATAATAATTATCTAAATTTGCCTCTGCTCCCCTGAGTTAGTAGGGATTTAATTCAAGGTAGAAGCCAGTGAGAAGCAGGGAAAGTAGTGACTACTCCCCAGCCTGCATTGGCAGCTGCAGTGTTGATGGCACCAGAGTCGAAGCAGGAGGAGAGTGGAAAGCTAAAAGAACAGGAGTGTTCTGATTAATATTGTACTGATGTAAACTAGCTTTTTATTCTGCACCAAAAGGAGGTTAAAGCTGTTTTATTTTTAGTTTTTGTTTATTTTCTCTTTAAGCTAGCTTTGAGGACTCTCAGGGGATCCTGACTTCCTCTCTCCAGCTACTTACTCTGCATTTATCTAGTGGTCACCTGCCTTGGAACTTCTTGCATTATTTCTGCTGCTGCTGCTGCTGCTCTCTGCTAAATTCTTCTCACCTCACCAAGAAGCTCTATTGGGCAGGACTCAGGAAAACCCTGCATCATTTTTTTCCCTCACATTTTTCCATTTTTTCCACATCTAGTATCAGAAAATACTGTATCCTTTGTTTTAACCATGTTTCCAAATGCATAAGAGATGTGTCTGAAGTATTTTTAAATGTTAGAGAACTCTCATCTCACCTTCTGCTAATAACAAGTGTGTCCCCCCCAAATTTTTTGACTGTTGGATATATTATCAATCTTATAAAATCAAATGTTGTTGCATTTCTACAAAAGATTTGGCCTTTGACCTATCATTAGTGTAATTTGAGTTGTTTTCTAATGATCATTTTTATACAAATTAATTACATTGTTACTTTTATGAAATGGTCATCTATTGGCATTAGTATGTGACATAGCTCAAGCATCTGAAATATTACTTGAAGTCATGTGTCAAAATGAAGCTCATTTTGTCTACTTGAAGATAAAAATCATAAACTTGGCCTAATTTGAATCAAATTTCTCACAATCTGGAAAAATATATATATATATTGATTTTATTACTTTACATATTTTCTGCCATAATTAATTCTACATTATATCATTTTTAACTAGCACTGATCTATCACTTAAAGGATGATATAATCATGGTTCTAAAAGATACTTAGAGAATATTAACACAAAAAGGAATACTGACATATAAAAGGGAGGTAGAAAAACAATAATTTCAACTTCAATCCAATTTTCTTATTACAGCATCTCATGATTAATATGTAAAATATACACATACCATTGTTTGCTTATGAAATTTCTCAGAAGATAAAATAGAGTAAGTGTATAGGGGCCCCCATTTTTAGTTTTTTAAGGAAACTTCATGCTGTTTTCCACAGTGGCTGCACCAGTCTGCATTCCCACCAACAGTTCACTAGCATTCCTTTTTCTCCACAACCTCTCCAGCACGTACTGTTTGTTGATTTGTTTATGATGGCCCTTCTGACTAGTGTGAAGTGTTATCTCATTATGGTTTAAATTTGCATCTCTCTGATGGCTAGTGATGCTGAGCATCCTTTCATATGTCTCTCAGCCCTCTCTGTATGTCTTCCTTAAAGAAGTGTCTGTTCAGGTCCTTTGCCCAGATTTTAATTGGATATTTGTCTTTGTGGTATGCAGTTGTGTGAGCTCTTTATATATTTTGAAGACCAAACCCTTGTCTGAGGTATCATTGGCAAATATATTTTCTTATACAGTTGGTTCCCTTTTCATTTTGCTGATGTTTCTTTAGTCATGCACAAGCTTTTTAATTTGATAAAGTCCATTTGATTATTCTTTCCTTTATGTCCCTGCTCTAGGGGACATATCAGTGAAAATATTGCTGCATGGAATATCTGAGATTTTCTTTTCTATGTTATCCTATAGGATATTTATGGTGTTGCGACTTAATATTTAAATCTTTTGTCCATTTTGAGTTTATTTTTGTATATGGTGTAAGTTGGTGATAGAGCTTCATTTTTTTTGCATGTTGCTGTCCAGATTTCCCAACACTATTTGTTGAAGAGGCTATCTTTACTCCATTTTGTGCTTTTCCCCTTTTTTTGAATATTCATTGACCATGGAGACATGGGTTTATTTCTGGACTCTCTATTCAGTTCCATTGTTCTATATGTCTGCTCTTATTCCAGTACCAGACTGTTTTGATTACCATGCCTTGTAATATAGTTTGATGTCAGGTATTGTGGTCCCTCCTACTTTGTTCTTATTTCTCAAAATTGCTGAGGTTATCTGGGGTCACTTACAGTTCCAGATAAATTTTTGAAATGATTGAAAGAGTGCTAAGTGAAATAGAGGCAAGTAAACTATCAGATTCTGAGTTCAAAACAATGGTTATAAGGAAGTTCAATGAGCTTAGTGAAAATTACCAAAAACTACAGGGAAGCTTTGAGGAACTTACTAGAAACTCTATCATCATGAAAAGGGATATAGAAACTATCAACAAGAGCCATGAGAAAATGAATAATACAATTTCTGAATTGAAGAACACAGAAGAAGGAATCAAAGCAGGCTCGGTAAAGCAGAGGATCAAACCAGTGAGCTGGAAAACAAGGTAGAAAAAACTCCCAGAAAGAGCAAAAAAAGAAAAAAGACTCAGAAAGAATGAATCAGGGTTAAGGGAAATGTAGAACAAAATGAAGCAGAATAATATCCATGCAATAAGGATGCCCAAAGGAGAAGAGGAACAAGGGATAGAAAACCTCTTTGAAAGAGTAATGATGTGAACTTCCTTAATTTGATGGGAGAAAAAGTCACACAAGTCCAGGAAGCACAGAACGTCCAAATCAAGAGGAACCCAAAGAGGCCCACCTCAAGGCACATCATAATTCAAATGGCAAAATAAAAAGACAAAAAGAGAATCTTAAAGGCAGTAAGGGAGAAACATAAATGGGAGCCCCTATAAGGCTATCAGCTGACTTCCCAATGTAAACACTGCAAGCCAGAAGGGAAGGACAAGAAATATTCCAAGTAATGAAAAGCAAATGCCTGCAACCAAGACTACTCTATCTAGTAAGGCTCTCAATTAAATGAAAGGCCAAACAAGTTGTTTTCTAGACAAAAGAAGGCTAAAGGAATATACCTCCACCAAACCAGCATTACAAGATATGCTAAAGAGACTGCTTTAAGAAGATAAAGAAAAAGAGTAAGAGAGGAGCACAGGTACAAAGGGGGTTAAAATGGAAATGACTAAGTGCCTATCAATAGTAACCTTAAGTGTAAATGGATTACATGCTCTAATCAAAAGATATAGAATAGCTGAATGGATAAGAAAACATGACCCCCTCAATATGCTGCCTACAAGAGACCCACCTCAGAACAAAAGACCACAGATTGAAAGTGAAGGGTTGGCAAAAAATATTCCAAGCAAACAGACAGGAAAAAAGCCGGGGTAGGAATTTTTCTATCAGACAAAATAGACTTCAAAACAAAGGCCATAAAAAAGAGACCCAGAAGGACACTTCATGATACTCATAAGGGAATAATTGATTAAGAAGACACAAATATTATAAATATATATGCACTCAACATAGGAGTACCCGAATATATGTGAAAAATCTTAGAGGAATTCAAGAAAAATATAGATCGCAACACAATTTTAGTAGGAGATTTTAACACCCCACCATCAACAATGGATAGATCTTCCAAACAAAATGTCAGCAAGGATAGTGTGGAACTGAACAATGCGTTAGATTAAATGGACTTAACTGATATATATAGAACCTTTGCTTCTTTCCCAAAGAAGCAAAATACACATTCTTTTCAAATGCACATGGAACATTTTCAAAATGCACATGGAACATTTTCAAAGTTAGACCACATAATAGGACACAAAATAAACCTCAACAAATTCAAGAAAATTGAAATTATACCACACATTTTCTTGGACCACACAGGCTTGACACTAGAAACCAACCTCAAGGAAAAAACTCAAAAACATTTAAACTCATGAGGATTCAATAGCATGCTATTAAACAGTGAATGGGTTAATGTTGGAAACTGCCCTGCCTGGTTTCAGAGCTGTAACCCCTCCATGGCTAAGGCTGAGTGAGCGACCTTCGGACCATAAGCCACTAAGCAGACAAAGCTTATCTCCCTGGCAGGAGCACAGCTTCTGCTCCTTCTACTTCATCCATAACTGGCCCCCAAAGCTTGATCGGTTAGCCAGTGACAGTTAAGATTCCCCAAGGGGGGAATGATAGGCATGATCACAGGAAGACCCCAGGGAAGGACTTAGGGGACTATAGCAAAAAGGGGTGATGGACCCTTGACCCTCGGCTTTGACATAGCCTGAGTCCTCATTCTGTCTGCGACAAGTCTCCTAATCTCTTGGCTGCCTTACTTCCCCTGCCTGATTTAAGCCTGAAACAATGACAGAGCGCAGTGTAGCCCTGTGCTGGAAAGGGTGGGTTCCCCAGGTGATCAGGCCTGAGAAAGAATACCTAAAATCCTGTGAAAACTACTTTGCTAAGAATGCTCTCAATTAAATGATAAGGGTCCAAGCAGGAAATGAGGTTATTTCCCAAAGTTTTGTAACCATTTAGCTAACAGACCCTGATTCAGAATAAGCCCTCATAGTTCTTTGTATGCTATCTATCGTTTGATCCTTACTGCCTGACAATGATTAATAAACTTTACCTGTATTCCTGTGCAAATTGAAAGCCAATAAAAGCTTGTCAAGGCAAGGATCAGGGCGCAATCCTCTTGAGAGAGTAGCCGTGCTGTCCCTTTTCCTTTACAGGACTCAGTAGTCCATGTGAATGTATCTCGTCTCATCCATAACACCATGGACACTGCAGGCCAGTGTCCGAGTCAGGTTAATAATGAGATCAAAGAAGAAATCAAAAAGTTTCTGAAAACAAATGAAAATGAATGCCCAACATTCCAAAATCTATAGGACATATCAAAGGCAGTCCTGAGAGGGAAGTTCATAAGGATACAGGCATACATGAAAAAGATAGAAACATTTCAAATAAACAACGTAACCCTACATCCACTGATTATCTTCATCGGTCTTGACCAGAGTGTAACTTTTGTCTCATATAATTGATGTATTTGCTGCTTCCTCTAAAATTTCCTCAATGTATATATTTTCAAAGTCCTACCATTGTTTTTACAGTTCTAGAAATATCTACTTAAGTTTAAAAAATAGTTGAGAAAACTCACAAAATATAAGTATCACGAATTCATTGCCCATTTTCCAACTGTAAAATGTCACTGAAAGGACTTAGTTCATTGAGCAGTTTTGAAAATTGAACGTTTATGCAGGAAAAAGCACGTAGCACAGTGAACACCACTCAGTAGACATTGACTTTCCCTTTTCTTCAAATAGTCAGGCAGAAATATAGTTTTAAAACGTGGGTTTACTACCATATCACTGAATTCCCAGGTATTCTAGGTAAGAAAGATAGCTCACAGTATCAGTGTTCTGAAAGATGAACCCCTGGACCTACTAAGGTACAATTCACTTAGCTTTTCAGGTTGTTATCTTTTCCATGACAAGTTTTCATTTGACCTTCTCTGTAAAGAACTTGAAGTTGAAGGAAACAACTTGCCTGTTTTGGTGTTAATTATGAAAAGCTTTCTTTATTATCCATTTGGTCTTTAATAACAAAGGAAGACAAGTCTTGAGCTAATTACTGAGCTTTCATTGCTTCATTTTGTTCTTGCTCAGAACAAATAATCGTGGCCCCATGCATTAGCTTTTCCTTGGCAGCCATTTCTAGACTGGTGGGGGAAGGATTTACCCTGACAAGTTGAGCTGAGCCTCGGGTCTTCTTAAAAGCAAGTTCTTGCTGTGACTTTTTATAGCAGGTCTGAGATTTAACCAAAATGCTAAAGACTGTCATTTACAGGGGCTATAAAAAGGTGTAGGATGCTGGGAATTTTCTACTTTGTCACCTGAGCAAGTGGCAGTGCTCTGAGTTGCCTACAGTTTACCTATGTTGATAACTAATATTTCCCCTATAGTTGGTTTAAAAAATGACAACAGTGGACCAACCTGCTCATGAGGAGAAAAAAATTGGTTGAATATTTTCAGATGAAGACATAAAAGCATTCCCAGCCTCCAAAATTGCACTAGAAGCAACACATGCAAATGAAGGTATCAGAATCTACATTGATAATTTGCATTTTACACTTTCACACAAACATCCCAAAGGCCTCCAAAAACATAAATTAAATTTCATGGATCTCCTTTAAGGACATATTTATTATTGCTTATGAAAATACAGTGGCAAATTGAGACATAAATTGGTCATGAAAAAAATATTAGGTCAATGGGAAGCATAAAGTCTACAACTTAGGTTTAAACTCTAAGCACTAAACAATGAAAATATTGCACTTGATGTTAAACATAAAAAGAAAAAATCTATTACAGTCCTCCCACTGTATTTATGGGGGTTGTATTCCAAGACCCCCAGTGGATGCCTGAAAATGCACATAGTTCCAAACTTCATATACTATATTTTTCCTATACATTCTGATTTATGATAAAGTTGACTTTATAAATTAGGTGCAGCAAAATATTGACAAAAATAATATTTATTTTATTAATAAAAATTTTAATAATACACTGTAATAAAACATATATAAATCAGTTATCTCTCTCTGATAACTGATCTGATAACCCAGATGGCTACTAATTAACTGAAACAGAAAGTGTTTACAACATGTATGCTGGACATAGGGATGATTCACATCCTAAGCAAGACAGAGAAGGATGTTTGAAGATTCATCACCCTATTCAGAATGTCACACATTGTAAATTTATCAATTATTTGCTTCTGAAATTTTCCACTTACTATTTTCAGATGGCAGTTGACCACAGGTAACTGAAACTGAAGAGAGCGAAACTATTGATAATGAGGGAACTACTACAAATTTGTATGTTCTTTTTATGAGGCACAAGCCTATGCTTCCAAGCTTGCCATGCCAAAGATTTATAATTTATGAAACAAAATCATACAGAAAAAAAGTGTTTCTGTTAACAACATTTTCTTTCAACAGTTATCAACTGAACCATCACCAGAGTTCAGGCACTACTGTAATGACACAAAGTGTAATAGGCAATACTGCTCTTGAAGACTTTGCCATTCATTTTTACAGAATGACATTCAGGCCTGGAAATTAAAAAACAAAACCAGCTCTACATCAGGTTGTGATTAAATGTGAAGTTGGTGTAATAATTAGTGTTTCATTGCTCATCGACAATCTGAAATCTCTTCATTTTCAAAGGTGATTTTAGTTTTGGGAAAAGCCAGAAGTCACAGGATGGCAAATCTGGGCTCTAGTGGGATTTGATAATTCACCAAAAAACTGCACAAGATGTGATGCATGAGTGGGCACCTTGTCGTGACGAAGTTGCCAATCACCAGTTGCCCATAGCTGCAGCCTCCTGAATTATTGAAATAGTTTCCCTGGAGAAACGTTTAAGCTTAATGCAAAATTTGATCCACATTTGTTGCTCTACTTGCTCAGTCACTTTGAATGCAACAGCCACACAGTACACATGCTCACTCAATTGCACCTACTGCCCTCACTAACTAGTACAATGAAGTCATCATTGTTCACAAATGTTCATTCCAGTCCATTCTCCTTGGCTACCAGGTTACGTCAATGTCACACAAACTGTTCTCATTGTATTAACAATGGCTGGACTTTTTCTGGACAGACCTCATTGTATATTTTTTCAAGTGTCTGGTTCTCAAATAAATGTAAAATGAATCCCAGTTTTTGCCATTGTTTTGAAATTAAATGGCCTAAATCATCAAACTCTTGTCTTGAATTTTTTAATGCAGAATGTATTTTGAATCAACTCTTTCATCACCTGTTTATGGACTTTGTAATGAGGTTATTTCCTTTCTCACATCATACCTCATTCAAGAACGCTAGGAGAATTAATTAAATCCTAAGTATCCTAAGAAAAAATTTCAAGAATGTACATGGAAGTGTTCATAATGCATATTTTTGCAGGTTCTAGGCCCACCTAGGCCACAAAGACAGAGCCGTTCATAGTGATAGAAATTAGGATTCTGTAGTCACTCACACTTGAGGTGGTTCCACACTGTCAACCATTATTTGTATGACATCATGCAAGTCACTTAACATGTTAAGCCTCAGTGTCATCAACAATAAAACGGGGATATGATAGAGCTGTATATTAAATTTGATCATTCACTTATTTTTTTCAATAAACATTTATTGAACACCTACCTACTCTGTGTTAGGGTCCTTCCTAGGTGCTGGGATACCAAAGTGAATAAGACAGACAGAATGTTTGGAAGGTATAAATAGGGCATATTTTAAATACTTCTAATGCATTTAGCAAAATATTTACAAAATAGTGCATAATCAATAAATGTTAGCAATTAAAATATTACAAACATTTTGCCACACACCTTATGAATTTGAGTCTCTTTACTGCTATGAACCTTAGATTTCTGATTTTTCAAATAAAAAATAAAATATATAGTTCTAAAACCCTGTTCTAGCTTCCACATGCTATGAGTCTATAGCTGATAAGCTCTCTTGATTCTTCTTGGAGACACTAAAATAAGAAAAGAAAAAATAAATAAGCAATCCTCAATCCATCAAAGCACAAAATAGTAATAGTTTTCTATACCCATTTTCTTTTATATTACAAAAAGAGGCATACTACTCTTGAATCTGAATAGCCACAAAGACTGAGAGTGATTGATAGTGCAAGCAATACAATGCATTTGGTAGGATGTTTAAATTATTATTTTGTTTTTGTTTAAAAATTTTAGGGGATATAGAATAATTTATTAGAAGTATCTGTATAAATCCTAAGTATCCACAGATAATCCACAGATAATCCACAGATAAACAGATTGTGGGATGGTTGGTCCAATCAGGTTCTAGAATAGCACCTAGAATATATATATATATATATATAAAACAGCTCTACATCAGGTGTATAGATATGTATAGATATGCATATATCTATATACATATATATGTATAAATGATACATATATATGTATATACTTATATGCATATATACCTACATGCGTGCATGCATACACATATGGAAAACAGTACTAAATGCATTTTAACATTTCCAGTTTGGTGATCTTGAATAAAGATTTTTCTTTATTTGAAGTCTCAATCACACAAGACTTAGTGAAGACAGTTTCTTTTTTCCGTAGGTGAAGGTTTAATGAAACATTCAGAAAATTTGTTTCAATCCAAACAGGTTATTGATTCATTACTTGGTGAAAATTTGTTTTTATTCATTCAGCATTAGACCTTGAATCAGTAACACCAACATTAATTTAGGATCCAAAAAATGAAGGACCAAGAGGACTTTTGCAAGAATCACCTTGCCTTTAGAATGTGAATTGTGATTAAAAACAGTATTAATGGTACAAATTACCATTTCCTGAGGGAATGTTAGTCCATGAAATTTACTCATATGATTTCACTTAATTCTCACAATAACCCAATGAACTAGGTATTACTCTTTCTATACTTCAAATGAGACAATGACTCAGAGAGTTTTAGTAACTTTCCCAAAGGCACACAGCAACTAAGCATCAGAGGGAGCCTAAAAACTGTGACTCCTCTTTGGTGACAGGTGCCAAAAAAGTTGCAGGAAACTTTAGGTAGAAAAGTGATCCAAGAGAATGTAAATGAGTCATCCGTGGACTTCTTAGCACAAAGACCTTCCTATTCTTCATTTACATTTCAAAAGACTACATGATAAAGAAATCAGTTGCTATTGCTAGATAAGTGCTTCCTCAAGCAGGAAATTTAGAGCCCCATTTAGAGAGAGAGGGGGGGGGTGGAGACAAATGCCCCAGCTGTAATTTCCTCTCTGTATTAGACAATCACGGAAGACACTATGTTCCGGCTGTTGGAGCAGGCTGCCCGGTGTTACTGCAACCACCACGTTTGCATTTTAAGTGGAACAGTTGCCTCTTTCACATAAATCAAGATACTCCACAAATTTAAAACAGGAAAGACCTTGATTTATTCATGTCCATATTGTTAATAATGTTGTGGCATATTCTAAAATATACAATTTTTTATTCTATCTCCTCCTTTAGAATTTACCCCTGTCAGAGTAGAGATTTTTATTTCTTTCTTCAGTACCCTTAGTACCTAGAAGAGGGCATGGCACAGTAGGTATTCATAATATATTTCTTAATTAATAAAGAAATAACTAAATTAATATGTCTGAAAGTGAGTTGAAGAAAAATGTTATCCAATTTTTAATGTGTCTTGAAACTCACACAATTCAGTATCCAAATTCCTCTGAACCAGTCATCTCACCAATTTATCTGAAAAGTTTATATATTTATAATATCTAAGGCAAGTACAATGCTATTTCAAGTATTTTATTCATTATGAACTCAGAGGAAGAGGCTGTCTAAAAGGGTTACTGATATTGCCTTTGGAAGTGAAGCTCTTTCATGAGATCAAGAGAAAAGCATTTCACCGACCCATGCATAGGAGATGGTGGAGCAGCAAGGTTTATTCGAGTGAAAGGCTGTACCTGTGTCCCATCTCTGTCTGTGCTTCCATGGGAAAAGTTCAACCATGTCTTTAGCAAGTACAAATCAAGGCCCGTGTCCATATTAAGGTCTGTGGGCACAGACCTTAAATTCAGCTATTAAAGCTTTGTCTTTTGGAGCCCACAGGCAGCTGCTAAGTGGTCCCAGTCCCCATTCAGGTAGCTTAGCACAATTTCTGGCTGCTGTACCCAAGCTCCTGCCTGGAGGCTGGGTTTTGGAGTCCGTGCAGCTGTTGGCTACATAGCTGCTAAGGCCACATAGCTATGGAAAGAGTACATGTGAGTGCATCGGGTGAGCATGGGTCACTGAATGAGAGACAGAAAGTCTCTTTGTTCCCCTGAAATTATATCATCTTGGGTTGGGGCAGACCAGGAGCTTTTTCAAAGCAATCAAACTTCCCAAGTTTTTGCAGACTTCTGATGGGTCCACCCCTTAGTTAGACTGACAGGACTCTTGAATCAAGAAGCTCCCCCTGTGCCATTTTGACTTCTGTTGCACATGTACTTACCTCTGTGTGCTCCCCCACAACAATCCAGTCCCAGATCAAGGAAGGGGTAGGTGTTACTCATTAGCTGGGCTATATACTGCGATGCCCTGGAGTGTGTGAAGCTGGAGCTTCCTGGTGAAGCAAAGAGGCTTATGCCCCATGGTTGATTATGTGCAACAATTTCAGATTCCCTTTCCTGCCTTTTTTATTAATAATTAGCTGACTATCTATGGCAACACTAGTACCTAAATTACACTAAGGAAAAAAATACTCCAAGTCTAACATTTGTTTTTCACTCCAAAGCATTCTCTTTATAGGTTTGTATATAATATATGCCTGTCAAGTGCATAAAACCCAAATATCTTAATCAACCCCTGGAAAGATTTCTTATTTGTCAACTCATCCTATTGCTTTATCCTGTGAAGGCTTCAGAATACTGTTAGAGCTGCTGGAACTCAAACTAGTCCCAAAAGACAACCACCACAATGATTTATGTGGCAACCTACTTATTTATCTTCCTGTCTTCCAAGCAGATAAAATTTAACTACAGAAGTAAATTAGTTCCTCTAGATTTGGGGGACTTACTATAGGAGAACTGTATATTTTCTTTTTCCTAATTTTTGCCCCTGCCTTTTAAATAAAAACTTTCAGCCTGTTAGAAGTATTTTGAAAGAACCCTCAGCTGTTATTTTACTTACTTCTTTCCCTTCTCTTCTAGAGAGGAGAGTTACAGTATAAATGAAGGTAATGCTAGCTATTGTAACAAACACTCAACTTTCAGTTGAGTGGCTTAGCCCAAGAGAAATTTCTATTTTATTTACATAGCAGTTCAGTTGCATTGGTCCTGGCTGGAAGGACCAATGTCATTGTTTTTCATGCATTTATTTAAGGACAAAGAAACTTTTCAGGTGTGGTCCCACTATTTGCTGGAGTTTTGGGAATCTCAGCATCGATTAAGCAATGAGATTAGGAAAGAGATAATGAAGAAGGCACAAGATGATCCAGAATTGACATACATATTTCCACTAATATTCCATTAGTGAAAGTAGTCATGTGACCACACCTGAGGGCAAGGGATAGAGTTGAACACAGACTTTGTTGGGAAACTTCTAGCAAAAATCTGACAATAGGGAAGAGGTACAAAATTATTATAAAATATTTGGTGGATGTAATTTCCTCTGCCACAGTGAAACTGTGTGCGATGTTGCCTTCCACTGAGAAGCATAGATTGTTGGGCTACAGATGTGTCTTTGCAGTCACCATGTCTCTCTTGCCCTTTGATGCTCTGTTTTTGGAATAATTCACTTTGGGTTCTCTTTTTTCTTGTGATAAGCCTTCTAGAACAGGCTCTTCCCCTGTAGAGGAGGCCTACAGTTGTCTAGATGCCCTCACTGTTACTGGGTAAATAAGTTCAGTTCACAGGGAAGGTGGAATTGGAAGCCCATTTTGGCTTTGAATTCAAGTGCATTCTATTATCTGGCTTTACCAAAAACACACCTACTATTTTATTCCAAGTTTCTGTTTGGATGATAGATAGATAGATAGATAGATAGATAGATAGATAGATAGATAGAAAGACAAACACATATAATACAAATTGGCTCAAAACTAGTAGGAGAGAAGAGGTAGTAGCCCTACAATGCTCTATAATTGTGTTAGAAACCATTCAAATTTGTATTAAGATAATTTTCTGAAGATAATGGTTCTTATGGCAGCTATACACACACAAATCTGAATACTTTAAAAAACAGTATTATTAAATCTTCAAACTTCCAACTAATCCAAATCCTTGAAATGTAAATAGGTATCCCAAGATCAAACTAAAAACACAAGCAGAAAATAAATGTTTATTGAGCAAATATTTTGACTCCTTTGAAGATCATGGCAGCCCCTATTCAGTCTCTTTGGCGGGTTTTTGAGAGACCTCACCCCTGCTCCCCAAACTTTAAGGACTTACCAAATTTTTCAGACTATAAGACACACCTAGGTTTTAGATGAGGAAAATAGGGGCAAAAATTTTGAAGCAAAAAATGTGGTAAAATATTTAATAACATAAATAACATAGGCCACTGCCCCCACCACAGCAAGCCAAGTAAGCTACGTTTGGACTATAAGATGCACCCCCATTTTCCTCCCAAATTTATGGGGGATGTGTGTCTTATAGTCTGAAAACTACGGTACCTCTACAGAGCGCATTAGCCCCTACCTGTGAGTGGATCATGCACTTGAATTCTTATTCTGCCATGTTTTAATATTAAAGTTAGCACTAGGTGGTCTTTCAAAATGTCCTGGGCGAGAGTTCAAAGAAAAAAAAGGCAAAGCTCTCTAAGGAAATGCTTGGGTGGTCTGGCATCAAAGACAGAGACTGACTGCAGAGATAAACAAACAACTGTCATGTCCTGGTGATCCACTAACAGCCACTGCATCAGTACAAGAAGCCTTAGCTGTGGTGGCACAGGAAGAGGGTGGGCTGGCACACAAGCTTCTTGTAGTGGGATGAGGAGGAGCTAGTTTGCCCCAACCCAAACATGAATGAGATAATATCTGTGAGTTTTATTCTGGAGCCACGACCTGGGAGAATGGTGGACTCCCATCTCAAAGACCATTCCATCTTCCTGCTTAAGCCTGCAGTTCTAATAGGGATATGGAGAGGAGGTCTTTTCCCCTCTATCCCATTATCTTGCTAGCTTTTGGTACAATCAGTTCCTATCCATTTCATCTTTCTAGTCTTTGGAGCACAGTGTAAAAACCTCCCCCTTTCCAACTTGGTGGGCAAGTCTCCCCAGGACTCCCTGGCTCTCTCAGTATCAGGGTCTGTGGGAAGGGGGAGGCTGCAGGACCCACCATCAAGAAGCCTGGAGATGCAGCAGTCCTCAGCCTGCCTCCCAATGCTGGACACTGTGCCCGCACATGCTGGGAAGCAGGGTGGAGTACACAGATTATCCCTGATCCTGGAGCACCTGTATCCTCTACGTAGAAGCCACAATAGCTAGTCCATTTGAAGTGGCCAGCTGACCCATCCTCACCCTGCTGGCAGCTACCCACACTTCACCTTCTGTCTATAATAATAGCAATGCACTAATAAAGAAAGATAAAAAGGAGAGATATAGTATATTGACTATATTCCAATTTAACTTTTATTTTTTATAACTTATAATATTCACATAAAGAACCTAAACAACTCTGATTGATTTTCAAGTCTTTATATCCAAAAATATTTGTAGATTATTACATAAAACATTAGTACATTAAGGAGTCACCTAAATTCCTACATTTATTTTCTACTTAAAAAATATTTTAGCCCTGACTGGTATGGGTCAGTTAATTGGGTGTCATCCTGCCAGGTGAAGGGTCACTGGTTCAACTGCCAATCAGGGCAGTGCCCCTGACTTATGGGTTTTGTCCCAGCTGGGGTGAGCGTGATAGGCAACCAATTGATGTTTCTTTCTCTCATCGACATTTCTCTACCTCTTTCTCCCTCCCTTCCCCTCTCTATAAAAATAAATAAATACATAATTCATTTTTTAATTATAGTTGACATACAATATTATGTTAGTTTCAGGTGTACAACCCAGTGATTAGACATATAACTTACTAAGTGATTACCATGAAAAATCTAGTAGCCATCTGACACCATATATAATTATTATAATACTATTGACTTTGTTCCCTATGTTGTACTTTACATTTCTGTGACTATTGTGTAAACTTTTCAATCCTTTTACGTTTTTACCTGTCCTCCAAAGTTCCTTCTCATCTGAAAACCATCAAAATGCCCTCTGTATCTATGAGCCTCTTTATGTTCTGTTTGATCATTTACTTTTGTACAGTTGTTAGCAAGGCTATAGGAAAAGGAACACTCTCACACATAGTTGGTGGGATTTTTAGCAACATCTAAAATGTCTGTCTATGCATGCCCCCAGACTCAGCCCACACTTCTAAGAAAGTACCCTAAATATATACATCCACAAATCTTAAACAACTTATATACTAGGTTGTTTACTTTGGAATTATGTGTAATAGCAAGATATCGGAGGTAACCCAAATGTCCATTCAGAGAAGACTGGTTAAATTACTATAGTGATCTGCACAAGGACATACTGCTCAGCCCTAAAGAAGAATGAGGAGTCAGAGATGGGACAAAATGAAGAAAGAACTACTCCAAGGGCAGAGTCAGAATGCAGAGGTCAGAGAGAGTAAAGCTATAGCCACAGGTTAAGAGGGCAGGTCTCACCCTGTGGGCTCAGAGGGCTGAGCAGCCAGCCACAAAGGATTATTCTCCAGCCCTGCAACCTAATGGAATTTGCCCTGCTGGGTTGGGAATTTGATGTAGACTAGTGACCTCTGTATTCTTTCCATTTTATCTCTTTAGAATAGCCATGTCTATCCTAACCTTGTCCCATCATTGAACTTTGGAAAAAGATAATTTTTTTCTAGTTTTCACAGGTCCATATATGAAGAGGAATTTCACTTCATGATGGATGTCTGAGTCAGGTTAGTCTGTTATAATAGTATACCATAGAGTGGGTAGATTAAAATGGTTTAGGGTGGACCCCAAATTCAACATGATGTGCAGCCACAGCAGAAGACAGTGATGTGAGGATAGCAGAAGAGATTGGAGCAATGCAGCTACAAGACAACGAATGTCAAACATTTCTGGCAACTATCAGAAGCTAACAGGAAGCAGAGAACTCTCCTCTGGATCCTTCAGAAGAAGCAAGGCCCTGCCGAGTCCCTGATTTCCCGCTTCTAGCCTCCAGAAATGTGAAAAAAAAACATGTTTTTGTTGTTTTGAGTTTTGTTTTTATAAAATGAGGAATATCTCTATAAAAATATGGTTGTATTTTCAAGTCAAAGAAAGCAGTATGAAAAAGCAAAATACTACTATATACATGATAGTTTTTACTTTTGGTGTAAAGGAGGAATTTTGTATACACACATATGAAAAAGTTAAATGATAAACTAAAGAACTTGTAAAGAGTAAAAATAAAAGAAACACGAATGAGAGTGAGTTTTCTCTGGGAATATTTTTTGATATTGTTTTGATATTGGAACTGTGTAAATTCTCTAAATATTCAATAAATATAATTAAATAAAAATATCCTAAAATTGATTATACATAAAATAAAGTTAACCTAACTTTTATCAATGTAATAACCAAACAATGCAGAAAAAATAATTAATTTCAAGTAACTTTTAGACACAGTATCTGACCATATAGTCAAATAAAGGACTTTGACCAATTGAGAGAAATTACTTTATTTTTTAATTAAATTTACTGGAGTGATTCTGGTTAGCAAAATTATACAGGTTTCAGGTGCACAAGTCTGCAACGCATCATCTGTACAATGTATTGTGCTCACCACCCCAAGTTAAATCTACATCTATTACCATTTTCCCTAATACCCTCCTCCACCTCCCTCCACCTCTCTCCCCTTAGCAATCACCATACTGTTGTCTGTGTCCATGAGTTCTTCTTCTTTTTTTTTCCCTTTTTGGTCAATCCCTTCAGTCCATACCCTCATGGTGTCTCATTGAGAAAATTTAAATAAGGGCCAAGTATTAGACAATATTATGAAATTATTTTTAATTTTTCATGTTTCCGTTAAATATCAGAACTTTTCATAATATTTCCAAAAATGTAATTATTATTTATATTCTTGAGTGATAATGGTATGTGGTATTTTTATTCCTAAGAGATGCATTTTGGTTTTTAGAAAAACAATGCCACAAAGTCTACAACTTACTTTGAAATAGTTGGCAAAAAAATTATGCACACAAAATATACATATAGAAAAAGAGTAAATTATGCATATTTATACATAATTGATATGTATACATATACAATGAATAAAGATAAAAATACATGGTGATCACTGTATTCTTTATATATTGTTATACTTTCTATTCTTTACACTTTTTATAGTTTGAAAATTTTCAAGAGAGAGATTTGGGAAAAATTAATAAGCTAATTTTTATAACCTGGAATGAAAATATTTACCAATAGAAAGTTACTGAAGAATTTTGGAATCAAACAGAGATCAGATTGGAGCCAGATACTCAGAGGACAACAGGATTCTGTCAACTGGGCACAGTTAGTGGCAGTTACTAGAAAAATAAAATTAACCCATGTATGAGTACTCTAAAGAGTCAGGCCATTCACCATATTTATTACATGTGGACTACCAACCTGTCAAGGGACCCCTTTGGCATCAATTTTCATATACTAGGATCATATTCGTCTCTGGGACTAAGGATTCTAGAGGAAAGTCTGATTCTTCACACTTCACAGCAGCCACGTATACTTAACTCATCAGTAGAAATACAAACAACGCAGTGCCATCAAATAGGACACAGCTGTCATCCATAACTCATTCTTGATAAAGGCAGCATAGTGGAAATGATTACCAAGTAAAGTCACAACAAAGATAATAGAAGAGAAACGAGCTGTCCTGAGACTGTTGCACTCAAACCATCTTATCCTGTTCTGAGCTCTCACTTAGCCATGGGGCTGATGCCTGGACACTGCCTTCCCCAGGGTCCTAGGACAGCTGGCTCACTATAGGTTTTAGTCAATGGACTACTTGAAAAGAAAGTAGAGAGCAGGAAAGAAGGAGGGGGAAGTCAGAGTATTTATATCCTCCTTCTCTGGCTGGGTGGGTTCTTCCTCACTGGATCCAGTCTCCACCAGACAGGCCTGTATAACCAAAACCTGCAGAGGGGGAAGAGCATCCGGGTTCTGCCCACACCTTCTTTCCTCTTTTTCCCTATAGCTTAGAGGTTGCTGGAGGCTCCTATTGCTCCCAATTTCAAGGCTGTCTCCCCATTCTCTTCTGGCATCTCAATTCTTCCATATATGGCTTTTTTCCAACCCAACAATCTAGGTGAAGTAGATAGAAAAGTTTTTATCATCCCAATTTTAAAGATGATAAACCTGAATCTGGGAGAGATCACCAGCAAGAAATATATAAGCAAGATCAAAACCTAAGTCTTCCAGTTGCTGGTTCTAAATTTTTCTGTAATGTCATTAATAAATCATTCTTTAGATCCCACCCTGCTCAGTTTTAACATATCCTCTAACTGTTTGACCAAAAAATATATATATATATACATATACATATGTGTGTGTAAAGAGATTTATAAAATTGAAAGACAATTTTTAGAAATATTCTTGTATGTGGTCTTATTATGGTTGACATATTTTTTGAAAAAATAAAACTGTATATATATATAAATGTCAAGAAAATAAAAATGTATTGGAGAGAATAATCATTTTTAAAATCTACAAAGCAGAAAATGAGAAATTAAAAGATATGTTCTACAATTTAAAATTATGTCATTAACCCTGAATTATAAAAATCTGTAGGAAAGATTGGCAATTCAGGAGACAACATACTAGAAGGACCTAGAAGAAAAAGGGAAAGGTAGGTGACAGGCAATCATTAGCTCAAATAGCTCAGGTTAAATCAGTGCAATGTGTTATTTTATTCATTATTGTTTCCAAGGAAACTATAGTTGACTCATCTCATAGTTTAATATCTTGTAATCACATATACTATGTTATGAAAGACAGAAACATAGTGATTCTTATTCTACAATTTATATATCAGCTTTATTCCCACCTAGTGCACATCTTGCTAATAGTATCTATTTTTAATAAACTGTAAGTTTAACCTGAACAATTACCTGATGTGTTTGGCCTTCTCTTATTATTTTCAATGATCCAATGCTACAAATAAAACATTTGTCAATCATGTGGCCAGATTATATTGATTTGCCTTCTCTTACCATATTGACATAAAATACATACTAATTCTTTTTTAAAAAGGGATTTTGAATCATGAATACCAGTCCATGACAGTCTGCTTTTATATTTGTTCCTAAATAATTTCTATCATAAAAACATGAACATTAATATGCACATATGAAAATGCAAAGGAAAAGTCTAAAGATTGTCAAATCCTGGACCATATGAAAATAATTCCATTTGTTTGTCATATGTGCTCTACATGCACCCAAATTATTAAGTAAAGGCTCTCTGAACTTTTAAGATGCAGAATATATGAGAGCTTGTAAAAGCTGATATCTGTGTTGTGAAGTATTTCATTTAGCAATTGAAGGTATTTAATACCTAGCCAGACACCATTAAATAAATGGAAAAAGGTAAAAAACATGCTACCTAAAAAGAAATGCATCATAAAACTGATTTTCATCAGTGGAAAAAAGGTTGTATTGGTGAGCTCAGCCTACCTAATGAGGTTATAGAGATTGATGAGTGGAACTTAGAGTCACCCCACACCTCATTGGCAGAAAAGAACTATTAAACAATATAATGCTGTATGATTTTTCAAGTAATTGTTGCAATATTTTAGAATTTTGAAGAAAAATAAACTTCAAATTTAAGGACCAAATTTGCAAATTCTGCTTTGAGAATATATATATATATATACACATTTAGAATGTTCTAAATATATATTTAGAAAACTATATATTCTAAATATACATATACATATATATACTTATATATATGTCACAGGAATTTGAATGAATTACTAACAAGTATCCCAATGCAAGGAGGTGACTATTCTAGTAGATTGCAGTGTAAGATGAGAATCCTGAGTCATAGTCACACAGAAATGCTCAGCAAAACCTGAATGATTCAATAAGAAAAATATTGCCCTAGACCAGAACAGATGAAATTTCTCAAACTTTTCAAGCTAAGGATTTTCACAATTCTTGAAAAGCCTTTGTAGGAAGACTATTCAGACTAACCCCTGACTTTTTGCTACCTAAATCTATCTATATCTATAGAGATAGATGTTAGCTATTTTTTTATTTTAAATATGCTTCACCTAATAGTACAGTAATCTAAATAAAAATCTCATTTCATCACATTAGTTTAATCATTATAGAAGGCATAGTCATTTTCACTTCCATATCAAATTATTGTGCTGAATGACCCAGAAGAGACAACTACACACACGATTATACTCCTGTTTTGCTTTCACTCTGCCCAGTACCCTGCCACTACCCTAGTAATTACCCATACCCCAGGTGGACAGACTATCCAAAATGAGTGATTTTAAATGTGTTTTCCTGAATTTAAAGACAGAACCAAATTTCACATCTGGCTAATATAGAGTTACAGAGACCTGATTCACCCACCCACCTGAAACAACTAAAAATAAGGAAAGATTTATTTTTTAAAGCTTTCAAGACATTGGACATCAGGCAATGAAGGACAATGGACCCTGACTGAGGGGAAACAAATGATGTGAGCCCTACACGTACACTTCTTAGTGCTTCTTGAGATTCTATGCTGTCACACAAGGTGAAGGATACCCAGGCAAAGCACACCTAAACTTTCCTAGCAGAAAGCACAGATCTGCAACTCTAGGAAGGGCAAGGGAGCTGCAGAGCACCAATGAGGAGAAAGCTGCTGGAACGTACTCCACAAGTCTGCAGAGTCTGCAGCTTTGCACATGCCAACACATGGGTGGCAGGAAATTAGAAAAGCCAGGGAAACTCCTGAAAGAATGAACAGAAACAATACCCACAGTTCACACAGGTCCTCTAATAATTCCTACTCTCACCAGACAGAGTTGAAAATGTCATGGGGTCTCAAAGTTCATGGAGAACTCAGAATGCTTCACCTCAGTTGCAGGGAAAACTAACCCTAGATGTTAAAATTCTCTGGCCTTGCCTAACAAAGCTTAAAGGAAAGGCCTTAAAAGCAAAATCAAACTGTTTTCAAGTAACTAAAATATTTTCTAACAGAAAGCTCAAATATATTCATAAGGTTACATAATTATTCAGCAGCCAACAAGGTAAATTTACAATGAATATCTGACATGTACTTAAAATTGATAAAAAATAAGATGCACAATAAGGAGAAAACTCAATCAATTGAAACTGATCCAGAAATAACATAAATAATTGAATGAGTCAATGAAGACATAAAAAGTTATTGTAAGTGTAGTTCTTGTGTTTAATTAGTAGCTAGAAAAAAGGTTGAGAATGTTAAGTACAGGCATGGATGATTTTATATAACCACAATTTAAATTCTAAAAATAAAAACTAAAATATTAGACATGAAATACTCAGGATGGTATTAAGAATATATTAGACATAGTAGAATATATGAGTAATAACCTGAAAATATAACAACAGAAACTATTAAATATGAAGAACGCAAAGATAAGAGCTGGGGATAAAAGATGAACAGCGCTTATATGAACTAAGAGACAAATTAAAGTGTCCTAATATTTGTGTAATTGGAGATCTCAAAAAGAAAAAGAGAAAAAATATTTGAAGAGAAAGTAGGCAAATTTTCTGAATTCAATTAAAACTATAAACCCACAAATTCAATTAAAGTTATAAACCCACAAATTCAACAAAATTTAAACTCCCAAAATATGAAGAAAACTATACCACAATAAATCATAATCAAATTACTGAAGGCCAGTGATAAAAAGAAAAACTTAATAGCAGTTAGAGGGAAAAAACCCAATGTGTATAGAGAAACAAAGATTAGAATGAGAGGAGACTTTTGGCTAGAAATAAATCAGAAGACATTGAAGAAACATTTTGAAAGTACTGAAAGAATAGGAATATAGACAACCTAGATTATACACACAGTAAAATGTCTTTCAAAAACATAGGTGAAACAATTTTTAAAATATAGATAAAAGCAGACCCACAATATAAGAAATGTTAAAGGAAATCCTTTAGTAAGAAGGAAATACCAAAAGGAAATATCTGTCTACACAAAAACATAAAGAACACAAGAGTGGTAACCACATGGACAAATATAAAACTTAAAATTGTTTTAGTCTCTTGAATATAATTGGGTTTAAACAACAAAATAACAACACGGTTCTGTGTCTATATTATTACATAATACATGTAGAAGAAATGTACGGCAATAATAGTGCAAAGGTTGGGAAGGCAAAAATCATGTTATTGCAGAGATTGCCATTTAGAAAGGGGTGCACGGTTACTCAAAGGCAGACCGTGGTAAGTTAAAGATGAAGTACTCTAAACATAAAGCAGCTCCTAACACATAAGCCGAAAGGTGTGGAGGGTGGAATCATAAAGAATAGTTAGTTAACTGATCCAAAAGAAGACAAAACAAAAACCAGAAAAGATGGGACAAATTTAAAAACAAATAGCAAGAGTAAGTATTTAAACCAAACCATACCAATAAACACATTAAATATAAATAGCTTATTCCATAGTGTAGATGCCTGAATAGTATAAAAAGGCTGAGTAAGTAAGAGGAATTTTTTTTCTAACTACCTTTGAACTAGAACATTGACTGTTTTTCTGCCTTCAGATTTGAACTTCGCTGGGGATGGAGTCTGTCAGCCTTTGGATTGGAATTGCCCATCCGCTCTGGTTCTCAGGCCTTCAGAATTGAACCGGATTATGCCATTGAGCTTTCCTGGATCTCCAGCTTCCTGACTCACCCTGCAGAACTTGGGACTTGAAAGCCAGAATAACAAAGCTTGCTCTTGAAGAAATAGTTGAATAGCCTAAATTAATTCAAAAATATGAATTGGATTTTTAGTTTAAAATCCTACCAAATGTAAATGTTATTCATAGATGACATGATCATATATATAAAAAATCTGAAGCAATCTTCCAAAAAGTGACTAAAACAATAAGTGAGCTTAGCAAATTTCCAGGATTCAAGATCAGAATATCTTGAATTCAAAATCAGAAAAGAAATGGTATTTCTAAATACTAGTAATAACCATTTTGAACTTAAAGTTTTAAAATAGTATTAATAATAAAATCAAGAAATATAAATTATTAATAAATATATCTAACTAAAATGTGTAAGAATTATACATGAGCCCAATGAATGATAACAAAATAAAAGAAGATCAAAGTAAATAAACAGATGTCCATATTCATGGATTAGAAGGCAATACAGTTAAACTGTCAGTCCTACCATAATTGATATAAGGATTTAATGCAAAGTCAATTACACTTCTAACAGATTTTCTCTAGAAATTGATGACCACATTCCAAAGTTCACATGGAAATACAAAGGACATAATATAGTCAAAACACCTTTAAAAACTATTAGATGGCTTAATTATAGCTGGTTATAGCTTTATGATAAAGTTATAGCAAATATCAAGTTTATGCAGTATTAGTGTCAAGGTAGACCAGTATATCAAAGGAAGACATGAAGACAGAATACAGAAATACCTTCACACTTACACAGTCAATTATTTTCAAGAAAGAAACAAAGGTATAATAAAGGAAAAAAGTAGTCTTTTCAAAATGTTGAGCTGGAAAATTGGATACCAATATGCAAAATAGAAACCTTTAAAACACTATATACATATATAAGTGTAAAATGATTCATGCATCTAATAGTAAAACTTAAAATTATAAATGTTTTAGAAGAAAAGATAAAAGAAAGATTTTGTGACCTTATGTTAAGAACAAAAAGTTGTTAGATAATCCAACAAAATTATGATCCACAAAAGGAAAAATGATAAATTGAATTTCATTAGAATTAAAAATTTTTGATCTTTGAAAGTAAAGTTAAGAGAAGGAAAAGACAAGCCACAGACTGGGATAAAATATTTACAAATTGTGACTCTGATAAAGAATGTATATATAGACTATATAAAGTACTCTCAAAACTCAAAATTATTCAGCCACAAAAGAAGGAATAAAGACTGTTTCTAACTCAATGAATTTTGACAATATTATACTAAGTGAATAACAGCAGATGAAAATTTCATACATCCTATGATTACATTAATATGAAATGTCTGGAATATGTAAATGCATGGGAACAAAGTAGATCAGCGAGTGCCACTTTAGTGAGAGTGGCTGCTAATAGACATGGAATGAAGTTTCTTTATGGGGTGAAGAAAACGTTCGGGAATAAACCAAGGGAAGAGATGCACAGCATTGTGAATATACTATAAACCAGTGAACTATACACTTCATGTGAATTATATCTTAGTATTAAAATGTGTAAAAATATCTTTATAAGAAAATGACTGATTCAACATAAAAAATAGGCATAACCTTCGAACAGAATCTTTTTAAAGTATATGCATGGAAAATATGAATAGGAATAGTTGCTCAACATAATTAGTAATGAGGGAAATACAAATTAAAACTACAATGAGATTAATTTTTTTCAATGAGATTAATTTTAACCACACCTGTTAGAGTGACTAAAATTAAAAACATTTGACCATACTGAGTTCTCACGATAAAGCAATTGACATGCCCATATACTGCATATGAGAATGGTAAATGCTACAACTGCTACCAAATAGTTTGGTAGCTTCTTCAAAAGTCAAATATACATCTAACATTACATTCTTAGGTATGTACCCAAGTCAAGTTAAAATATACATATGTCCATAAAAAACAAAGAAACAAACAAAAAAACTTGTATACAAATGTTCATAGCAGCTTTATTTATGATTATCCAAAACTGGAAACAATCCAAACA
Organism: Trachops cirrhosus; assembly: GCA_028533065.1. Classification (NCBI taxonomy): domain Eukaryota; kingdom Metazoa; phylum Chordata; class Mammalia; order Chiroptera; family Phyllostomidae; genus Trachops; species Trachops cirrhosus. Next base: position 142,676,522 of record CM052539.1, read on the forward strand.
TCCCAGATATCTAACTGAATATTTGAATAAAATGAATAAAAATTATGATATGTCTATAAAACAGAATATTACTCAACAATTAAAAAGGCATACATTATTGATACACATAATAATATGAGCAAATCTCAAAATAATTACAAAAAATGAAAGAAGCCAGGAAAAAAAGGTTATATACTATATGATTCCACTTGTTTAAAATTACAGTGAATTCATACTTACCTATGAGAAGATCAGATGAAGGGTTGCCTGGGGTTAAGGATAAGGAGAGGAGAGATTTTAAAGCATGACATCACAAAAGAGTATGAGGAAACTTTTAAGAGTAATGCATTTGTTTATCAGCTTGATTTGATGGTGTTTTTTTAGATATACAAATATATCAAAATTTATCAAATTGTATTATTTAAATAAATGCAGTTTATATGTCTACTTGACCTCAATAAACTAAAAAAGAAATTAATTGACCTAGAAAATTAATTTAGCCTCTGGATATATAATATTATGGATTTTTCAGTTGGTAGTTGGTGCCATTACTATCAAGTGTCATGTGTAAACCAGCATTCAGAGGATGCTGATTGTGAGGTTCTCATTTGGAGAGCTAAGCTGCAGCAAAGAAAATAGGGGTAATATGCAAAAATAAATGAAAGATAATTCATTCATAAAATAACACAGAATGCAAGAAAAGATGTTGAGTGATTTTGGTTTAAATGTGGCCTGGCTAAATGTGATTTTCTGAGGGTTTTTTGTTTGTTTGTTCATTTGTTTTGTTTTGTTTTTCTTGAACTCTTTTGGATGGGTTTATTCCTTGAAACAAAAATATCCAAAACAGGACATTCTTTTCTATTAAACCTTGTATTTTTTCTGGCTTAGAGCAAAATAACAAGCAAAAAGGTTTTCTTCATATTGCTATAGATAAATAATTAGGTAACTGGACTAGTAGATGACCTTTACTATTTTGGCCAAGATTTTATTGACCAATGTCTTTGTTTGAGTTCCCAGACAGAGACCCTGAGACTAGGTTTAAGTGAAAGTGATCTATTTAGTAGTTGATCTTAGAAAAGTGACTCTATGTATGGGAACAAGGATGTGAGACAAAGAAGAAAATGTAGCCAATAAAGGATGTGTTATCAAGCCAGTCACCTAATGACACTAGGGCTTAACACCACCAGGGCACTCTCAGTGTTAGTGTTGAACCCATACCTCAGCATTAGCTCAGTCCAGAGGGAAAGAAAACTGGGGGATTTATAGACTAGCTCCCACTGTTAATTGGTTGAGAAATGCTTGGGAGTGTGGGTCATTGATTTTTCTGGCACTCCTTCACTCTAATCACAGACAGAATGGTCTCTGGCTTCAAGAGATAACCCCCATGCAATCGGAAGGACAGCTGAAGGGCTTTACAGTAATTAGACACAAGGTCATAGCATCAGAACATAAATATCATCTGCTATGACCATATAAGTCAAATCAGGCAAAATGCTACACATAGAATTTCACTTGAAGAAAAGATATTTCCATCTGGCACTGCTGTATGTTACACTGAACTAATCTGGCTCCATGTTGCCCATAGAAAAAGATCCAAAGTTTGTGGTATGACACAACATGCCCCTCATTAGATAACTGTTGCCTACTTCACCAGTCATCTATCTACAAGGTTTTGCCATACTTAACACACTGAACTACTTGAAGTTCCGCAAATGCACCATAATTTTGCATAACATGATTTTAGATATACTGCTTCCAGCAACAAGAAATAACTTTCCTCTATGTCGACCTCTTATGTTTCAGTATGCAACATAAGCATTTCCTTCTCTGTACAACTTTTATCTGAATACTCCAAGTGTTTGTCTCCTCTGTGCACCAGCACATATTCCTGAGACAGCACTTCCAGTGTACTGTGATTGTGGAGTCATTGCTCTGTCACACTAGACTGTGAGCTCTCAGGAGGCAGATTACTGCATTCATTTTCTTAGCTCCAGTGGTTGGCATGACATTGTGCATAATGCAAATGTTCAATAACTTTTATTAAATTGTTTATGATTTTAATAATTGAAAAACATTAATAAATAAGTTAAATAAATGACAGTACATTTAAAGAGACAATATTTTTCAGCTTTTAAATAGAATCAACTAGTGTTATGAGGACTGAAATGTAAATATAACCAAAATATAAAACATGTTCAAACATAATGTTAAGTGACACTAACAAGTTAGAGAATGCTATACATAGAGTATGATTCAATTTTTATAATATCTTGGAATGTGTATATATATGTATATGTATGTAAATTATATATTTTTCAAATTATATAGATACAAAAAATATTCTGAAAACCATGTCTGCCAAACTGTTAAAAAATGGTAAACACATACATTACATTTAAATCTCTGAATTATATTAATTTCTTTATAATTAAAAGGTGATTAGTTTTATAAGAATAAATTAGCAATAAAATAAATATATGCAAATTAATCTTCATCAAAATGTTTAGAAACCATAAGGGGAGAGTCCAACTCATTTTTTAAAAATCAGTATAAATAGCATGAGTTCCATTTGACAGAATATCCTTGTAGATGAAGAAAGAAAGATGTCGGTGAAAAAGATAGTGAGAAGCCTACAAATGTCAACTGAAACCACTTTAGATATTTTAAGCTCGGGTAGGGAAGATTTGGGTGGGGAACATAAGTTGTGTTCAAATTTTAGAATGGCTATTTTATGGAAGGTATATTAAATATGTCCCATTTTGCCCTTGGGGTTTTACTAAGGTCAGTGTATAAAACTTGTAGAGAGAAAAATTTAGATTTGGTATAAATGGAGACCTTTCTATGGTCATAATTCTACAAACATAAAGAACAAGCCCCATGGTTTCCTCGTTTTTCTAATCACTAAAGCTATTCAAATACAATCTGGAAAAACACATGTTAGAGAACTTGTTCAAAAACTTATGGTCAGCTTGGAAGGGGGCTAAGTATCTTTTAGGCTCCTTTCCAGCACTGAGGTTATAATGTTGTGAAATCAGAAGTTTCCAAGAGTTTAAAATTATTAGGACATGAAAAGCATTTATATAAAAAGTCATTCTTTTATTAAATTTGATTCGGATTACACAGCAAAAAGCAAATTGAAAGGAAGTCTGGAGACAGAGTTCTGTTCCAAACTTCCCAATAAATGTATCCATTCATAAATTATAAATTTATTGAGTGTTTGCTATGTGTCAAGAACTTACATGAGAAAAAATAAAAGGACATAGTCCAAGTAGTTTGTACTCTGATGAAAAAAAAACTTAACTATTATAGTGAAAAGCAACATGTAAATCAATATAAGTATGTATGCTCTTCAGTAGTGATACAGAAAACAGTAAAGGCATAGGCAAGGAGTTCCAGGTGGTGTATGGGTAGAGGTATGCAGAGACATGCAAGTGTGTGAAAAAATAGGGAGATTTCAAAAATTACAAATAGTTTAATATTGCTAGAACTTAGAATCAAAGTAACAAAAAGTTTAAACTAAATGAGTCAAAATCAGGCTGAAAAGGATTTTCAGTACCATTCTATGAAATTAGGACTCTTCATTGAAGACAATTAGGAGTCACAGAAAGAACTCTCATTAAGAAAATAATATCAGGTTTGCATTTCAGAAATTATTGCCTGTCAGCTAAATGAAGGAAGCGATCATAGAAATTTAGACAAGGAAAAGAAAGCCAGTTAAGAGAAATTAAGTGGCTTTTCAAGGAGTGGCCAAGGAATGGAGACAAAAGAAAAACAAAGAAGAACCAATGAGAATATAGAATCAACAGAAACTAGAAACTAATTCAGTATGGTATTAATGGAAATACTAAAATTGTATAGGGTTCCAATGAGTCCAGATTTTACAATTGGTTAAGTAATCCAAGATAAGGAAGACATAAAGAGAGGCTCCTTCTGGGAAAAAAAGTAAATAAAAAATAAATACAGAACTGCAAATATTAACAATGCAAACATTTCTCCTGCTAGAAATACTAAGGGAACAAGTAAAGATATCCTAAACACCCTTGGAGATATGATTCTAGAATTCGATCTGAAGATCAGATTTGGAGACACAGAACACAGATGTTAGATGAATCTATGGCTATAGATAATATTGCCAGAAAAAGAGTATATAACAAAAAGAGTAGGAAGGACTGGAACCTGTAGACCTCATGTCTTTAGGAGAAAAGAGAAAAGGTGAGTTCATGGCTAATGGGTCAGACACCGTAACTGAACCTACAACTGAGATTAACATACAAGGCTAGATAAACCATTAAAAACATCCTTTTAAGAATTTCAGTGAAACAGAAATGAAGATTCTTCACCAACTAAAACAAAGTAAAAGTGGGAATCTAAATAGTTAAAAAAGACTCAAACTATTTTCACTCCAACAGTATTTGCTTAATGCAGGTGATATGGCACTTGGTTTTTATATCCTCTCAAGGTTCAGGGGACAAAATACAAAACCTAGGACAGCCCCATTTGTCTAATAGACACCCATGTAAAGCTGAGTTTTCCAAAGTGTTCTATTCTCACAATACAGGTTATAAGGGTAAATAGGGGACTTCTGGCTAAGATGGAGGCATAGGTAGACACACTATGCTTCCTTGCACAACCAAAAGAAGAACAACAACAAATTTGAAAACAGAAAACAACCAGAAGTGACAGAAAATCAAACTGTATGGAAGTCTGACAACCAAGGAGTTAAAAAAGAAGAAACAGTCAGCCAGACTGGTAGGAGGAGCAGAGGTGGGCTGTTGTGCAGAGAGGACTCATGGCAAGGCAATGCCTGGAGGATAAGGGCAGGACAGGTGGTGACTGGCAGAGCGGGTGATCCTACATTTGCATGTGGATAAACGGGGAGGAACAACTGGGGAGCAAAACAGACCATGAAATCTGGGGTTCCAGTGGAGGGAAATAAAACCTTACAACCTCTGACTGAAAAAAAAACCTGTGAGGGTTGAGGTGGTGGGAGAAACTCCAAGCTTCACAGGAGAGTTCATTGGGAGACCCACAGGGTCCTAAAATGCACACAAAGCCACCCACCCTGGAATCAGCACCAGAAGGGCACAAATTACTTGTGGGTAGCATCAGGAGTGACTGAAACAGAGTAGAGCAAGCAGCATTGTTCCCTCTCAGACCCCTTCCCCACATAGAGGGTCACAACGCAGCCATGTGGGTTGCCCCACCTTGGTGAACACCTAAGGCTCCACCTCTTACTACATAACAGGTGCACAGAGACAAAAAAAATGACCTAAATGAAAGAACAGATCAAAGCTTCAGAAAAAATACAACTAAGTGATGAAGAGATAAACAACCTATCAGATGCACAGTTCAAAACACCGGTAGTCAGGATGCTCACAGAAATGGTTGAGTATGGCCGCAAAATAGAGGAAAAAGTGAAGGCTATGCAAAGTGAAATAAAGGACAATGTACAGGGAACCAACAGTGACAGGAAGGAAAGCAGGACTCAAATCAACGGTTGGACCAGAAAGCAGAAATAAACAGTCAACAAGAACAGAATGAAGAAATGAGAATTCAAAAATATGAGGAAAGACTTAGGAACCTCCAGGACAACTTTAAACATTCCAACAACTGAATCATATGGGTGCCAGAAGGAGAAGAGAAAAAACAAGAAATTGACAACTTACTTGAAAAAATAATGAAAGAGAACTTCCCTAGTCTGGCAAAGGAAATAGACTGCCAGGAAGTTCAGGAAGCTCAGAGAGTCCCAGAGAAGTTGAACCCAAGGAAGCACACACCAAGGCACATCATAATTATATTACCCAAGATTAAAGATAAGGAGAGAATCTTAAAAGCAGCAAGAGAAAAGGAGATAGTTACCTACAAAGGAGTTCCCTTAAACTATCAGCTGATTTCTCAAAAGAAACCTTGCAGGCAAGAAAGGGCTGGAAAGAAGTATTCAAAGTCATCAAAAGCAAGGACCTATATCCAAGATTATTGTATCCAGCAAAACTCTTATTTAGAATGGAAGGGCAGATAAAGTCATTCCCAGATAATGTCAAGTTAAAGGAGTTCATCATCGCCAAGCCCTTATTATAGGAAATGTTAAAAGGACTCATCTAGAAAAAGATCAAAATATGAATGACAAAATGACAGTATGTTGAACAAAATATGCTGTTCAACAAAATATGAACAGTAAAATGACAGCAATGTCACAACTATTAACAACTGAACCTTAAAAAAAACAAAAATGAACTAAACAAACAATTAGAACAAGAACAGAGTCACAGAAATGGAGAATTATCAGTTAGGGAATGGGAAGGGGAGAGAGGAGGAAAAGTTACAGGGAATAAGTAGCATAAATGGTAGGCAGAAAATAGACAAGGAGAGGTTAGGAATAATATAGGAAATGGAGTAGTCAAATAACTTATATGTATGACCCATGGACATGAACTAAGGTGGGGAATGCAGGTGGGAGAGGGGTGCAGATCAGAAGGGAATAAAGGGGGGAGAATGGGACAAGTGTAATAGCATAATCAATAAAATATATATTTTTAAAAAGAACAGGGTAAATAAAATAATTTATCTTCTCCTAAAAAGGCAGGGAGGAAGGAAATTTGCCCTTGCAAACTTGGATACTAAGTGGAGAGAAAAACAAAACAAAACAAAATAAAATGTACAAAGAAAAAAAACTCCCTTAAGAATTCCAAAGCTAGTTTCAAATGGTTCTCAGTCCCAGAGGATCAGGACGCACAAGCACAATCCTCTCCAGAAACCCTACTGATTAATTATAAGAAACACAAGTTTATCAATAAAAATCAAAAACTGTACAAGAAAAACAAATTTATGTAAGAGCCAGGAGAAATAATAGACAGCAGAATCAGATCAACAATACTTTATATATTGGAACTAAAAGGCATGGAACACAAAATAAGTACTGCAATGAAAATGGTTCAACAAGTAAAGTAAGAATTTTGAAATACAATAACAGAGTTAAACTTTAAAATATTATCAGAAATATTCATAAAATAATCAAATGGAACTTCTAGAAGTTAAAGATTTGATAAAGTGAAAATTTCACTAGAAAATTTCAAATAAAGTTGGCAGATTGAATGAATGCATCTAATACTCCCTTCGGAAGCCTTGTGAGAGGTCAATACATCCACAAGACAGAGGGAACAAGAGAAGAAATTGTATGATGATTTTGGAAAGCCTAGAAGATAGCTACAAAAGTGGTAACAGAGTTGAGCAAGGAGACCTGACTCCTAAACTCGAAGGGGAAAGAGCAGAGAACTTGCCCTTTTCATACTTCAGAATTCCCCAAAGGCTGAAAAAAATTGGCTACACTATTGAATACTTACCCATTATAGTGGAGTATTGCTGGAGATATAAAATAAGAGGGATTTGTTGTTAAGATTCTCCAGATGCCCTTTCCTATTTCACATAGGTGTATTCCTTTATAAGACTGCTGATCTCTCATATTGGGATGTTAGACACTGTTGAAAGTAGGGCAGAATTTAAAAAAAAATAAAACAAAAACACAGAAATCAAGTGAATTTAAACATGGCATTTGTGAAGTGACACCCCCTTCCCTAATATCCCTTCCCATTCCCCACCCAAACCCTCTATCTCTTACTGTATCTGGATCCCAGAATTCTGGTGATTATATTTTTACCATCCAGAGAAATCTGGAAAATCTAACAACCTCAAATAAAAGATCTAAGATTCTAATATTAGAAGTTTCCAAATGAAAGTCTCAACAACATCACCCTCCAATGAAGCTTATAGTGCATGGTAGTCAGAGATTTTCACTATTCCTAACCTGTGCAGACAACTCAAACTTAGCCCACATCATGGGAAAGCTTCTAACACAAGAGGTAAAGATAAAACAAATGTATAGGGAGGAGTACCCTGATGGAACAAAGGGGATGCCTGGAAACAAAGCTCTTTAGTATAATAATTAATATCTTTAATAAATGGGAAAGATGATAAGCCATAAAATGAAAATGCAATGCTATGAAAGAAATGCTCAGGGGAATAAAAAGAGGCTATTGGCATAAGAGCAGAAATGAAAAACTTTATAGAATTGCTGAAAAATGGAGTCAAACAAATATTTGAGCAACAAAAAAAGATAAAACAATATATAAAAACCATTCCAGGAAATGTTAATTCCAAAGAAATGGAAGTTAAAAGAAAAGTGAGAAAATAGAGGAGAGGTAATCATCTAAAACCTAACTCCCGAGTATTTTCCACAACTGCAGTATATGAGCTTCCATGTCGAAAGGACTCTTTAACTGCTAATTCTCAACTTTTATCGTAGCAAACCAGTAAACAATCCCTACAACGGACCCACGATAAGGAGGCATGTTAATCCTATTATTTAGAAACACAGAGACAAAACCTAAAATAATCAGATAAAAGAATCAAAATAATTGTTTTTGAGAATAAGAAGATGAGAAGAAAGAAGCTCTAGTAATTACTATTTTCTATATTTGTGGAATTATTTGATTCTTTATACACATTTCTTAATTAGATAAAATTAAAACTAAAAATGTAAAATAATCTTGAATGGATACGTTTAATGGAAGATTCAAACAATAGAGTCAGAAAAAAATAATTAACAAGAAAAATTATTCAGAATATAACACAGAAAACTTAGAAAATAGAAAACGATGAGAAGTAAGTTAAGAGGTAAGACTACATGAGCAAAGGTGAATCATCTGCCTTGTTGGAGTCCAGAGGAGCAGAGATAATAAGGGAAAGGCAACATTTGAAGCAAAAGTGACTAAGCTAAAAATAATGGAGGACTCCAATGCTTACTTAGCTTTAGAGAGCTCAAAACAAACTCAGAGATAAACTAAAAAGTGATGGATGGTCTCATGGAATCTAAATAAATACAGATATTTTATAATAAGTCCCAAGGCCTACAGTTCTGATTATTATTCTATCCTGCCAGCATTTATTTTTTTTAATTTTTTAAATCCTCAGTCAAGGATATGTGTATTGATTTTAGAGAGAGAGGAAGGGAGAGGGAGAAACATTGATGTGAGAGAGAAACATTGATCAGTTTCCCATGAACACACTCCAACCTGGGATCGAACCCACAACATAGGTATATGTCCTGACTGGGAATTGAACTCACAACCTTTTGGAATATGGGACAATGCTCTAAACAGCTGAACCACCCAGCTAGGGCCATGTCTGCATTTCTTGACTAAAATTTATTTAGCCTTGACTAAAATTTATATTCCCCATATTTGGCTAGACTTTTTAAAAAGCTAATTTTATCCATGTAAAATATCTCCATTTAGGTAAATAACATACACAGGGATAGACACATAATATGTAGGCTGTTTTTGGAGCTAATATTACTGGTAAACTCAAGCATAATGATCAAATTATTTTCTGAATAAAGACATTGTTTTATAGCTTAAAAAACTCCCTTTTGGCAGTCTCCTGAAGAAATGTTGCCTGAGCTACAAAGGAAAAACAGCTTGAAATATACTTAGGTTATGTTCATAGAATGCCAATACAACTAATTGAAGAATGAAAGCATCAGGGAATCAGTCCTTTGTTTTGCCTACAAGATAAAAACCAGTCTAACTCATTCACCATATTAAATTGGTTATTTTGGCATTATGTAGATAAAATCCTTGGTTATCTAATTAGGGAGTCAGTTTTCTTTTCTCTTTCCTTAGCAACCAGGTTCCCATCTATTTATTATCCAATCATTATTAGTTTCTACCTGGATGACCACATTTTTAATTTAGGCAGTATAACTATTATTTCAAAGTGGTTAACCCTGCATCATACTGTAAAGAAATGTTTTTGCCCTCCATGTTTTATATGATTTTAAAAGTTAATGTGCGTGTCAAATAGAATTACGTGAAAGGCACAGGCAATGAAGAAACATACATTAAAAAATAAACTGAAACTTTTTTTGTTGTTCGTTAATTTAAACCAGTTCTCTAAAGGTTGCCACATGTGAATGAAACACTGCTTTAATCGACAGCAAATGCTGCTTTTTAAATGTAGCACAAAATAAGGTGAAATGCACAACATAAGAACAGCTGTACTAATGTATTTGGGTGGAGAGTGGGATGGAGAGTGGGAATGAGACCTGTGAACAAGTGACAAGGCTTTCTTAAAAGGAAGGTGCTAATTCAACACTGCTGCCTGGCGATGTGTTGTTCAGCTCACACTTCCTTAGACCTTTTGTAAAAGACAAAAGCTCTCAGGGTGCCATTGTTTCAAAACTTTTGAATCATCACATCTAGGTGGTAAAATAAGAGCCTCTTCATTTGCAAAAGAATATTATAATCAACTTTCTCTTGTAAATTTTCTTCCAGGCTGACCAGAATATTATGTTGGGTAATGCAAATATTTCCTGTGACTTTTTCGTACAGCAATGTGGTGATTGTTTTTCTTTTCAGATGTTGAAAGAGGTACACAATTTCCTTCTGATATCTCTTTGTTTATTTCTCCTTTTCAAAAATAAACATTTTAAGTGTGAATGCTAAAAGAATACCACCTTACTTCTATTTGCCTCAGCCCAGCTCCTCCATGATGCAGAAGAGAGGACTAAATTACTGTAGAGTTCAAGTTAAGAAGCACAGCATTCTGTCTGGGGAAAGCTATGTTGAGCCCCCTGAGGAAATGACAACAGGCATGAATAATGTCCATTTAATCAGAAGTTGCAGTTGAAGTGAATGATTTTTAATGAATTTTGCTATTTATCTTTGATTGTTTTAGCCTAAGTCAATGAAGAGACTCAGTCAAGATGATGAGCACTGGTTTTGGCTGATTCTATCGAAAGTATAATTAAAAGGTTCTTCACATCTTACATAATATTGGAATTCTAAAACATAAGGACAGTTCCATTAGGACAAACATAATTCAAAACAGTGCTAGGGGAAAAAAACTGATATTTAATTGCTTGTCAGTACGCTATTGTTTAATGTTATTCACCTCAAATCAAACTTGCTCAAAGACAAATGTTCATGCTTTTATTAGCTGTACTCTGCAACATGGCATCCAAATAACTAAGAACTAATAAATCAAAGTGAAAGGATTTCAACCACATCATCTACTCTTTTGGGGCAACCATGATTTATGAATGAGTACTTTTTATTAAAATATTCAATAAATAAAATAGCATTGCTTGAAGGCATAAAAATAAATTGTTTGCAACTACTCTGAACATACCACCATTTTTAGTTTTACTTTGCATGTGGAAAATAATAACTTCTCTTTACTCTCATAACTCCAGTGATGATACATTCTACCAGGTATATTATAATTATACAGGCATCTTTTACACAAAGCCTCCTTCTTAGAAGATATTACATTTCGTTCATTTTGTCATTTCCATTCAAAACTAAGTGTTAACATAAAGCAGTTACTTCCCAATGTATGGAGACTAAGTGAATGAATGAATGACCAGATGGAAAAGGTTAGAGTTTTGTCTGTAGCTGTCAGAAAGTCAGACAGGGTAAACCGGCATTGGTTCCTAGTTCTGACACAGCATTTACTGTGTTCTTACTGTCCCTCTTATGCAGGTATTCCTTCACTGCTTACTAATTTCTTCAGGCAAACAAGAAATTAGGGAGCATCTATTCCATGTAAAGCAATTCAAGGATTCAAGGAGACTAATCAGACTCTTGGTTTAAATGTGGAATGGGGCATGAGAACTATATAGATCAATTAAAGTCAAACAGAGGGGTCTGCCACAAACTGCCTGACCTGGAAATCAGCTGACAGGAGATGCAAGCCAACCGTAAGGAGCCTCCAGACAAAGAAAATTCCTGCAAAGATTGATTAATGTATCCTCACCCACACCTATAGTTTACCCATACCATAAAGGGAAAACACAAGGCCACAAAATATACCTTGTAAAGCTAATCTCAACTTTCCCCCACTCTCTTATTTCCTCATAGCAGGAATTTTCCATAGTAACTACAGATATGGGCTCAACCTTTAGAAATGTTTGAGGTTACTGTTCCTTCTCTCGTGAGGACAGTCCAGTACTCTGTTTATGGGGTGGTTTTTCTTGTATGTCCTCTCTGCTCAATGAAACCTGCTTTTCCACTTTAACTTCTTGACTGGCTCGTGTTTTACATTCTTTCCTGCTCAAAGCCAAGAATCCTCTTAGTCCAGGGCTCAAGTCCCCACAAGGGACTCAACCCTCCTTTAAATAAAAAGTTGTACCCTAAGAGTAATGTAAATGAAGTTGTGTGCCAGCTGGTATCTTTTCAATGATACAATTAATTTGCCACATTTTCTTAATCTTAAAGCAGTATTGATTTTTAAAGTGTCAACATAAGAAATGTCTAAACCTGTAGAGAATTTTTATGAGTTTATTTGAATCAAACTAACGACAATTGCCTGGAAGAAAAAATCACAACAGATTGAGAGAATGTTTCAGAGAATGGCTGTTTTGCAGTGATTTTATAGATCAGAATCAAAGGAGAAAACCATATGGGGATTATATGAAATCCATTGGTGGTAGATTAGGGAGCAGAGAGAAAGCAAAGTAGGGAAATCTCTGGGATTGGATAAAGGGTAAAATGGAGAGACAAATCCTTCTTCTACACTGGTGGGTACGAGATAGTTAACAACTAACATTTACAGCACCTAGAGATAGTATGTGGGCAACAAGATAAAAATGAGGGCTTCTGAGGCCTCATGTTCTGGTTGGAGATTGTGCCCTGAGGGTTGTGGAAAAGGAGGTTACTCTGACTTTCCAAAGGTATATTATCCTAGATGCAAAAAGACAATAGACAGGCTCAGCTAAAGTAAAGATTGACCTTTGTCAAGGAAGATACCAGACTAGGACGTGACTACCCGCCGTGACTTGCTTTTAGTTAGGAAGTTTTAATTGCAGACCATCCTCTGTGCTCACTTTGGCTGCCATTCAGGCTTCCCCTGAGTTTGTCAGGTGCAGTATGTGGTCCCATTTTCATCTACAAAAACATATCAATTTAGTAACACCATTTTGAGAAAAGACATCACACTGAAATGTAAAGCTCTTTAAAACTATACAACATAGCATACATTTATCTATAATAGTCCATGCCACGCTGTTCATCATTACCAACCTTTGAACCATGACACATTTCACATTTAAAAGTTGTGCCAATATGTTTTGGCTGTCAGTGGTTGAGCATAGATAGCATCACCGTGATAACCAGTGCACATGATTCTAATATCTATAGGAATTTTAGAAACAACAGTATCATTTTAAAACACATCAGGTAATCCTAGAGTTTCTTCTCCACTCATTGTGTAGTTATGTTATAGTTACATGTTTTGTTTCTGTACGACTGTTAATGAAATGAGTGATAGACCCTCAAGACTCAGAAATTTCTTTCAAAAACCTCATCAAGTTCTGAAAAGTCTAAGATCAGTTCCAAGAGTTTTGGTAATACTGCTGTCCTGAATTATACTGGGTGGCAAAGACAAGTGATCATCTAGATTCACAGTAACTTTTCTTTTTAAGATTTTTTATTTATTTACTTTTTTAGAGTGAGGGGAAGGGAAGGAGAAAGAAAGGGAGAGAAACATCAATGAGCAGTTGTCTCTTGTGGGCCCCCTGCTAGGGACCCGGCTTGCAACCCAGGCATGTGCCCTGACTGGGAATAGAACCACTGCCCTTTGGTTTGCAGGCCAGAGCTCAGTCCACTGAGCCACACCAGCCAGGGCCACAGTAACTTTTCATTTCAATGGTCCCTAAGGGTAGAATCCTTTTTGAGGACATTTTAAGTAACAAATGCAGGTCCACGTTTAAAATTCAACAGCACTGATGGCGTTGAGGCAAAAAAAACTGCTCAGGTGGCAGTCTGATGAAACAGTGACCAGGTGAACATGAAACAAGAAAAGACACCGGCATTCAGGCTGCCTGTCACTACCAAACCCAATAAGCAGTAACAGCGATTGAATCATTATGGGCGCTTTATTCAGATGGCCGGCAATCTGAGAAGATGGTGGGTTCATACCCTAACAGACCATCTTCATCACCTTTCCAGGCCAGACTTTTTATAAGGGGAGTAAACAAGGTGCAGTGAGGGCTTTGAGATTCAGGGAAGATTGGGCAATGAATCCTCAGGAGGCCCCAGGAGGTCAGCTGTTTTCCCAGGAGCCAGGACAAGCCTTATCTGTAGTTACTGAAACAACAGCTTTAACATATACATTTCTTGTTAGACTTACAACTTTTTACCTTAAATAAAATTTTCCAACTCTTGAATCCCCTAACAAACAGATGCCTTCAATTCTTTGCTATGTTACTGTGCACTCAGAAATGACAATGGCTGTATAATTTACTTCACTGCCCAGTGGTACATAAGCTTTCTTTTTGGACATCAATTATATTTTTACATTGATTATGTTTCCCAATTTCAGAAACATTAAAATTAAAACTAAATTGAATGTTTTGGAATTGAAAAAAATAAAGCCCGTAACTTGTGGGTAATTTAATGAAACCACATTCCCCAATTGTTATATTTGCCTAATCTGTTGGACAGATATCACAGTTTTTCTGATGCACCCCAGTCATTGCTATGCTCTGACTAACAGAGTTGCACCTCTAATTTTCTGCTCCAATTACAAGTATAGACCTCCTACATGAAATCACTAGAAATCACTACAGCAGTTCCCCTTCATCCATCCTTTCCCTTTCCACAGTTTCAGTTACCCACAGTCAACAACTGCCTGATAATATAAATAATAAAATATAAATAATAAATATAAAATAGAAATGTCAGAAATAAACAATTTTTCAGTTTTAAATTACATACCTTTGTGAATAGTGTGTTGAAATCTTGAGCTGTCTCACCATCCTGCTTGGGATGTAAATCATCCCTTTGTCCACTGTGTCCGTACTATATACACTTCCTGCCTGTTAGTCACTTGGTGGCCTGTCTTGGTTATCAGATAAGTTATCAGAGAGAGAGAGAAAGAAACATCATATTACATAAATATTATTACAGTATATTATTGTAATTGTCCTATTTTAGTGTTAGTTATTGTTATTAATCTCTTATGGTGCCTAATTAATAAATTAAACTTTATCATACATCTGTATGTATAGGAAAAAACATAGTACATATATAGGGTTCAATACAATCCCTGGTTTCAAACACCCAGTGGGGGTCTGGAAGCATATCCCTGGAGGAAAAGGTGGAACTACTGTATAGGGGACCGCACAGAGCAATGAGAGACATATAGTTTGAGCTGTTTCTTGTCCCCATAAGTGCTGTCTTCTGAAAAAACAGAGTATGTAAAATATCCAATCAACTAAACTTTGTCTCACTGATATCAACTTTCCAACTTAACTCAAGGTCTAAGTATAAATACAGGGGATAAATAAAAGTGAATTCAAACATTTTGAGAATAGGTACAGAGAGTCTGTGGATGCCACTAACCTTAAAATAAATTGAAAAGTAAATATTAAGGGAAATCCAGTTTAGAGAAAGATGGCAAATCCAAATTCAGATCTGTTATTTTGAGGTAACATAATTTTATCAAAAAAATGTTTACATTGGTTATTAGACACAGGATAGTTTCTGTGGTTAAAATGGACTATTGGTAACTATTGGTCACTATTTGGAAAGGAATAAAGTCAGGAATTGAAGCCATAAATTGTTATTAAATATAGTACTCAAAAAATTCAATTGGAACTGTGTTCAAACTTAGCACATTTTACAAATGTAGCCATAAATTCTTCTATCAAACACATGTTCCTTGTATCTGTGTAATGTGTTTAGGACCAGCCAGCTCTGTGCTGGCAGCTTAGACTACACCACAGTGAGCTTCGAATACCTCAGCATTGTCCTCGCCTACCAGTTTTAATCCACCTGGAATCCCACAATCTAATTTGCTTCTCATCTCAGCAGCTTCTGACTACATGACTTCTCTTCCTATTTATGGCCTTACTTCTGCCTCCAGACTGTAGCTTTTAGATTCCCTCTTATGGTCTTGTTTTCCACAGCAACTGTAATGAGTTACTTTCTTCTGTGTGATATAGCCTTCAGCAGCCCCCGGTAAAGACTGACACATCAGAACCAACTCTTAGGACCTATCTCATCACAGCTCTCCATGAGTATTGCTGCTTCTAATGTAGAATGGATCACTCCCGTGACCCACATCTACTCAATAAGAGACCATTATTTCCTAGACAGAATGAATAATATTGGGGTTTAAAAGAAAAATATAAATAAATTAGAGAACCCTCTAAGCTAAAAATAACTTGTTCTTAAAATTTTGTATATTTTCCTAATAGTTTCTAGAGTATATCCCATGAATAAAAAATGTCCCCAAATTTTTAAGGATTATGGAAGTTCTATATATATAAAATCTGCTACCATGCTATCATGAACTCTGCAAAATAATTATATACAAAATCCAGCATTTGAAAAGTATATTTGATTAAGCATATATATGTATATATATCAAGATGGCTAAGATTATTTAGATATATTGATGCAGTGTGGACAAATAAGTAAAAAAACTAAATATTAACAATTACAAAAAGTATGTGTACAGAGAAAATTCAGTGCAAATCTAAATAATATTAATTGCTTAGATTTAAAATTATTAGAACAACACAGGTTTGCTTTTTTTATGAAAGAATTAACTTTACTTTGAAATTTATACTATAAGTGATGAACAACCCCAACAGATTTCAAATACCTTTGATACATTCGTTTGAATCCTTGGCTCCCTAACTAAAAATAGCAAAATAAATCTTTAGTAAAAAAAATTCCTTTTATTTTTTGAAACATATTGCACAAATTACTTGTGCAATATAACTTTAATAGCCATAAATTTTTATTTTATTTGAAGTGACACTTATAGGAAATGCAAAGGTATGTCGAGAAAAGTTTGGCTCAAAGTTAGGGTGAGTAAAAGAAAATGAAAGGTTGAAAATTTTGCTCTGATGTCAAAATCAAGAGGTTAGCACAGGCTCAGATAAACTGATTTCTGTAACTAGTATCACCCAATACTAGTGTCCAAGTGTCCAGATGGATCCTAAAGTTACACATGCTCATTCTGAGCTGTTAGGGTCAGCTCACAGACCATGGAAAATTCAGAGATAATAGGCCATTTGCTGGGAACCTTGGGCACATACCTGTGGTTACAAAGATAAACAGAGAAACACATATTTCCTAATATTTTCTCATAGTTATTTAGCAGCAGGTCTGGAATCACTTGAATACCTCCTAATTGAGTCAACCCTGAAGTGCTCTTATCAGATGACCACAGTGCAAAATAGGAACATGTCTACCCTCCTTCTCTTCTGATTTGTTTCTCCCCAGTCCAAAATAGAATGCAAAATTTTGCTGCATTTTTAACTAATAAATCATTAACTGATTATTATAGGTTGGAAAGAGGGGAGATACATACAAATGAAGTCATTCCTTCCTTCCTTTCCTTCCTCTTCTCCTTCTTTCTTCTTTTCTTCCCCTTCCTTCCTTCCTTCTTCCTTCCTTTATTTTTCTCTTTCTCTCTCTCTTTCTTCTTTCTTCTTTCTTTTCTTTCTTTCTTTCTCTCTTTCTCTCTCTTTCTTTCTTTCCTTCCTTTCTTTCTTTCCTTCCTTCCTTCCTTCCTTCCTTTCTTTCTTTCTTTCTTTCTTTCTTTCTTTCTTTCTTTCTTTCTTTCTTTCTTTCTTTCTTTCTTTCTTTCTTTCTTTCTTTCTTTCTTTCTTTCTTTCTTTCTTTCTTTCTTTCTTTCTTTCTTTCCTTTTCTTTTCCTGAAGAGCAGCCTCAAGGTCTCACATTCTCTTTCTGACCCAGCCCATCTATCGCCACTCTGGGATGAGGCACTGGCTCTGTCATTTATTCTTCATCAGCAAATACTCTCTCTTTTAAGCACCATGAGGGATGTTCACATCAAGGCCAGAACCTGATCCAGGTAGATAGAGTATTGTTTTTTTTTCTTTTAGACTCTATCTGAAATTTTTCTTAATCTAAAATGTAACTAGGAACCACCTTTACTAGTAATTTGGTTCAGCCAATATATTTATCCACTATAGACAGTAAATGGTAAAATATACCCAAAGAAACATTAAGTGAGGGCACGGCAATGGCATCAAGGTGACATTAACAATCACTCAGATGACTGGTTTAGGTTTAACAGCTCCTTTGTGTGTCTGATACAAGGTAGCCCATCCACAAAGAAAATTACACACTGAGGGCTGGAGCCCATTCTTTCAATCCAGCCAAGTCACGAGGCACATGGAAATAGTACTGGGATTCAGGTCTCTCTAGCATTTACAGGTTAATCCATAAATGATGGTTTGACACAATAGTGACATATATATGATATTTGACATTATTATATATGTATAAAATCAATCACTTGAATGGTCTTAAACTTTAATCCTAGGGGAAGGGCCTACAGCCAAGTACAAAGGAAAGAAAAATTCAATTCATATGAAAATCTTGTAAAAGAATTGTATCAGAAATAGACCTATAGGAGTAGATAAGATTATAACAGGCCAACAAGAGTGAGATAGCATGCTCATCAGAGAGAACAGCAGAAGCAAAGAGGCTTATATTTAGGAAATAACCAAATAGCCCTCCTCAATGCTTAAGAATGGTTTGCCAAGTACAGCCAATATTCCACAAGTATATCTAATAACTGCCTAATTTCCTCAATAAGATTATGGGGATAATAGCATTAATATCACCACCATGTCACAGATGAAGAATTAAAGCACAAGTGTTTACCTCAAAGAGCACAACAGATAAACACAAGAGTTGTCATTGGAACTGAGGTAGAATGGTTGTCAAGCCCACATTCTTAACCACTATGTATACTATCTACTGAGCAAATAGGACTTAAACCAGCTAAGTAGATTAAAGTCTCCTAGACTGAAGAATTTATAAAGGTAATTCTTCTGTGTGAGTTTCTCTGAACTGAATTGGAAAGAACATGATTGAATAATTAAGGAGCAAGACTGGCATGACTCCACCAGCTTTTCCATGCCATGTTACTGTGGCTGGGAAGAAGCATCTTACTCAGTGGAAAAATGCTACAGAGTAAACAGGGTAGGAGCTCACACCTGCTCGGGGTGCAGCAATGGATGCTCAGCTGGCATTCTTTCTTCTGTTTTCCGCCGGAGGTTGTCACACACTAGCACTCTCTTTGGTTGTACAGTGGATTGATTTGTGTCTGATCTTATGTGCTCTTCAGGATTTTCCCAGGGATGACACAGTTTATTTTGTCAGTTTCAATTAACCGGTTTGTTATGTTTAGCTTTCACTAAATATTGCTATGGTCATTTTGAAGATTTTTTTTCTAGTTCCTGAAGAAATAGAGTTTGGCTATTGCTGGTCTGGTACTATTTACTCCCTACTTCATATGCTTCAGTTTCATTCACACTCAATTAAATAATTGCCTTTATAGCACAATTTTTGAAACCTTGAGTTTTCTTATTGATATCACTGTTATACAATAGCAAACTTAAAACTCAGTATACAGTGTGGAAGCCTTAATGGTTTCTAAGCAGGTGTTACAGTATAAATCATGAATTAGAACGATGAGATGCTTTGCAAGCAGGAAGAAGAAATGGAGAAAAATGAGTCAAATATGCCTGCATTTGGAACTCATGTGTCTTGGAGAACAGCAGTAACATTAATAGCCACAACGACTAAAATGTAAGGACAAATGGGATAAAAATAATATTTTAACTGACCATGTGTTTTAAGAAATACACATAATTCTCCTCAAATGAAATTTAGTTGTCTGTAATAAATTCAAATGTTACACTATTTTCCAAAAAGCACACAGTCTAACTTAAGAAATTACTTATAAGAAACAATTAAAATCAGCTTTTAATAAATTAGCTTTTTCCATATGCACCCTTGTTTCTCTGTGTTTTTGAAAAGGTGGCACCTACTGCTATGAATAGAAGATTATGTGCAGTGCCTATTATAATGTGCTTCGGGGCTACACTAACATACTGCTGTGTTACCATGGAATTTCACTGTTAGCAATAAAGCAAAGCATACTAAAATTGTACTTAAAGCCCATCACTTATTAGAAATCTATTTTTCCACTGATATTCATTTTCACAAATATATCTCAATAATCAAAATTATAATTAATTCAACAGTTAAAGATCAAATACTAATCCTAAGGTATTTTCTCTTAGGCATAATCCTTTGAAAATTAAAATTAATTATCTAATTATATCAGCAACAAATCAAAGACAAAATCTTACATTGTCAGAAGGGAACCTTCACTGTTAAGATCTAATTATTAATCTATTTTCTACTGTAAAAAGCAAACCTATTTATGTATAAATGTCCTTTTGATAGCTTTTCATTGGCACCGATAAATTATGGATTAGCCCAACTCACCTTCCTTAGGTCAACAAATGTCTAGAAATCTTCCAAATGCAATAACCAATTGGAATATGTCTGAACAGCTTGACTTTATCTCTTGACAAATTCCTTTGTTCTCTTCTGTGTCAGTGTGAAGTATGAAACTTCAGTTTGTCTATGGCAGACATTTCCTGGGAGGTAAGAACAGATTGCAGCATTCATGCATTATCCAAGTTTATGTTGAATTCTGTACCTTAATTCTTAACAAAATGAGTACATTTGGTAAAGTTGATTTTATTTTCCAAAGCAGAAATAATTAGTTTACTCTGATAAATCTCAGTTGAAAGTATGAAATAAAAGTGTAATAAACAATCTGAATAGATAAATGTGTGGGTAGTTTTTCCATATGAAGGAAAATTTCATTGGCCGATTGACAATTCAATCACACTCATGCTCAATAAGGTCTTTTAATGTTCATGGTTCTTTTCACTATATCCAAAATTCTATTTATATTAAGAAAGTATATCGAGTTGCTTTATCACCTTTCTTCACTTTTTCCCACTGCCTTGAATATTATTTCATTCCATAGTCTTATTTAGGTTCATGTAAGAGACCTATAGTATTATAACAATATTACGTGCTTCACATTCAGTGTAGGTGACTATGTCCCCCAAAATGAAAAAGCTGATATATGTGTTGGGTTACGGCAGTACACTTGGAAATACCATACCAAAAGATAGTCCAAGGATGACCCCTAGTTAAAAAATATGGCTCTGCCATTATAAAAAAAAGTGGAGTAGCCCCAGGGATCCACCCACTATAGAAAAACAGAGCTAATCTGACAAAGGGTTATTTGAAGCAAATTGACTCTGAAGCAATTGTTCCCTGTGTGACAGCGCTGACTTGTCTGGGTCTCTGGGCTGCCAGTGAAGTGTTTTGGAAACAGCACTTGATAAACAACCAGTCACCTGACTGTTGTGCCCCTTTACCCTAAACAGAACTTAACTCTCTACAACAATGGACTCTCACTTTTAATGCATATTAAATATGTAGGGAAATATAAAAACATATCTTGGTCTAAAAGTCATCAAAAACTAATTAATTCAAAATCTCAGGACTAGGAGCAGAATTTGGTGTTTTGTTAAAAGCTCTCTATGGTTGAGAAGAATCATTACCCTAAGACATGTGGTCACATGCATCCTCTTGCCCTGGTCTTAGTCGCTTCACCAAATTGCTACACTGCTCCCGTGGGATGCCCATGCATCAACGATTGCTTGAAGCCCACAGCTCCACCCCCACCCCATCATCACCAGCTGCTCCAAAGATGATGCAACCATACACACTTATTAAATTCAAGGATGGAGAATTTAGGGGAAGAATAAAAACATACTCACAGCATAGGAAGACCAAAAATAAGTCATTTTGAAATGAAGAAAGCAAATGAATGCTGACAAGTCCACGCATAATGTTGTACAAAAGAGCAGAAATCAGCCTTACTGAGGCAGCATTCATCACAGAGAATAGAAACCAAAGTCTTTACCCAATTGTGAGAAAGGCTGCCTCTGATCCACATACCCATATGTAATAATCCCTGGAGAGGAAGAAGTTATTTAACACAAGACTTTATGAAGACAGATAGTGATTGACAGTGACTGATTGTGTTCACTGAGATGAAGGTAATACAGGGTCTGCTCTAAGTAAGCACACACAACCAACACACGGGATACAGTTTTGCTATTAACTGTTAGTTTCTCTTCCCTAATTGGTGAACCCCTGAACTCTACGAAAGCAAAATATTTGCTTCTCATGAGCCAAGTCTCAGAGGTGACTAGAAGCAGCAATCCCGTGTGGCTGAGAAGGACTGTTGAAGCAAAGTGGAGCCCAGCAGGAATCAAATGCCCTATTCTGTCTCACTGCTTGCTCTGGTGCAGGAGACTGCATGCTGGCACACTCACAATGTGCTTCCTAGCCCAGTCTTAGCCATGTGTGGATAACTAACAGCTGTGCCCCTGACTTTGTCCTTCTGGATTGCCCTACCCTAACCATTTTATCTGGTTCCACATAATTTATTGACCCTTTTTCTGCATTCAAGAGTTCTAATATTGTACACCAGGGATCCCCAAGCCCCAGGCCACAGACCTACACAGAAGCTTCACCTATATTTACAACCACTCCCCATCACTTGCATTACTTCCTGAGCTCCGCCTCCTGTCAGATCAGCAGTGGCATTAGATTCTCATAGGAATGAGAACCCTACTGTGAACTGCACACAATAAATGTAACACACTTGAATCATTCTGAAACCATACCACCCCCACCCAGTCCGTGGAAAAATTTCCTTCCTTGAAACCTCTCCCTAGTGCCAAAAAGTTTGGGGACCACTGCTGTACCCCATCTGACTAGGAGCAGGCATTTCCTCGTGTCTTAATCTTCCATAATAATTGCAAAATCTCCTAGTTTCTCCTTCTTACTGCTAAGATTTTAGACTTTAAGTGCAATCCTTAATGGCTGGGTTTTTATTTTGGAGGAAAGGGTATGGACTATAGTGAGGGTTAAGTTCTAAGGATTTCTGATTTTAATTTTAAAGACCGAAAGAGTTTTTCTTTTTCTAATATATTCTGGAAAATGCCTGCCATCAATAACACATGGTCCATTTCCCAGAAATATATTTTTTGTTTTTCCTTTTGCAAGGTGCTATCTCTCTCTCTTTCTCTCTCTCTCTCTATTCAGCGCTGACCTGCTATGGTGGGAAGGGACTTCTATTCTTCTCTGGGTCTGAGTGAGAAAAAACAACCTCCAATTCAAGACCAAGTGACAAACACGCCTCCAGCAGTAGCCATAGGCCCCAGGCAGCTTTGTGTCTGAAACAAAGAAGAGCTTTACTGTTCATGCCTTCATACCCACTTTTACTCAGAGTACACTAAAATTATTGTGGAAATCAGGACCTAAATTCCTTCAACATGTTTATTCAGCTATTTCATGAGTAATAGTTTCATACAATGTAATTTCCTTTCAGTATTAGCATATTTCTCAGCACCATACATCAAATCTATGAGACAGAAAAGCTGATTAAAAATATACTAAAATTGTTGAATTTCAGAAAATTCTTGTAAATTCAGTATAGAAACCTAAAATGAGACACCAGAGCATACTTACTTAGTATTTAAATATTCTGTATACTTTTCCCTACAAAAAATTTTTGTCTAATGTTCTTAGACTCATGCAAACATACTGCCCAAGTACAGAATTCAAGTCTTCCATATTTTGCCTAAAACTCAAAGAGTTTTAAATACATTTATGATGTGGAATGAAGTCTGTCTTGATTAAGATGTTACAATTATGTGAATGTTTTAAAGATGTGAATTTATTTTAAAAGTGGACAAAAATGTGGCTCTTGCTCCTCCTGTTTGACAGACAGCATGTCTTCCTGTTCAGTGCCAGCTGCAACCCTGACACATGATGGTGAAGGTCGGAGGGAACAGATTTGACCACATCGGGTGACTGGTCACAAGGGCTGCTTTTAAGTCTGGTAAAGTGGATACTGTCACCTTGAATGATCCTATTTGTTGTTTTCAAGTCCATGGTCCAAAATGTTCCAGTGCAGTTCTACTCATGGCAAATTCAAAGGCACAGTCAAGGCTGAGAACAGGAAGCTTGTTGTCAATGGAAAGTCTATCTCCATCTTTCATGAGCAAGATCCCCCAACATCAAATAGGGTGAGGCTGGTGCTGAATATGTTGTGGAGTCCACCGCTGTCTTCACCACCATGGAGAAGACTAGGGCTCACCTGAAAGACGGAGTCAAATAGGTCATCATCTCTTCCCCTTCTGTGGATGTCCCCATGTTTGTGATGGATGTGAACCATCACAAGTGTGACAACTCCCTGAGGATTGTCAGTAGTGCCTCCTGCACCACCAAGCCCTTTTCCTTGCTGGCCAAAGTCATCCATGACAACTTTGGCATAGTAGAGGGACTCATGACCACAGTCCATGCCATCATTGTCACCCAGAAGACTGTGGATGGCTCCTCTATGAAGCTGTGGTGTGATGGCCAAGGGGCTGCCCAGAACATCATCTCTGCTTCTACTGGCACTACCAAGGCTGTGAGCAAGGTCATCCCTGAGCTGAATGGGAAGCTCACTGGCATGGTCTTCCCTGTCTCCACCCCCAGTGTGTCAGTTGTGGATCTGACCTGCCACCTGGAGAAAGCTGCCAAATACAATGACATCAAGAAGGTAGTGAAGCAGGCATCAGAAGGACCCCTCAAGGGCTTCCTGGGCTATACTGAGGACCAGGTTATCTCCTGCTAGTTTAACAGTAGCGCCTACTCTTTCACCTTTGATGCTGAGGTTGGGATTGCCTTCAATAACCACTTTGCCAAGCTCATTTCTTGATATGACAATGAATTTGACTACAGCAATAGGGTGGTGAACCTTATGGTCCAAATGGCCTCAAAGGAGTAAGAGCCATGTGAACCACCAGTCCCAGCTACAGGAAGAGATGCCCTGAGCTGCTGGGGACTCCTTGCCCCAGATCAATTCCCCAACACACTGAGAATCTCCTGACCTCCACAGTTTCCAACCCAGACCCCCTGAAGAAGGGAAGGGACATAGGGAGCCTTATATAATGTTCAGTGTACACAGCAAATAAATAAAGAGATAAATAAATAAATACATACATAAATACATAAATAAGAACAGACAAAAATGTGACAATATTTTTCAAGGAAAAATAATACAATTAAGTAGTATTAGAAATGAGAAAAGGGTCCATAACTATAGATTAAGTGGAGTTTTTAAAAAGATAGCATATAGTATTAAGAGCAAACTTGTGCCAATAAACTTGAAAAAATAGATTAAGGAGATAAATTCCTGTTAAATTATAACTTACTAAAATAGATTCAAGAAGAAAGAGTAAACTTGAGTTAACTAAGGATCATTTGTTTGTTAAAAATGTACTTTTCATGAATTTCCATTTAATAAAAGGCAGCATTAAGAGAAAAAAGACTATGACTGTCTAACCACTTTGTTGTATGCCTGAAACTAATATAATATTGTATATCAACTGTAATTGAAATATTTAAAAGAGAAAAAGATAAGCTATTGAAAAGGCAAATGAATGAAAAGGCAAGCCACAGAATAGATGGTACTTGTATAAATATAGCCATACAGACCCTAAACTCTAAACATACATGTGTATGCATGTATGTGTATGTGTATGTGTGTGCGCATAGTTATATATTCCCACAATTTTTGAGGGCTAAAAAATTCCTGATAGAAATGGGAAAATATTTGAATAAGTATTTCACAAAAAAGAGTAGTCAATTGGTTAATAAAGATATTTGTAAATGCTTCATGAATGTATTTTAAGTGTTCATTTTTGCTAGTCAAAAAGGAAATGCCAATTAAAACTTCAATGAGATAGCACTACACTCACTGAGATAGCTGAAATTAAAAGACTGCCAATACCAAGTCTTTACAAGGTTGTGAAGCAACTGAAATCCATATACCACTGATGGGACTGAAAATAGATTCAACAGCTACGGAATACTGGCAGGATCGACTAAAGTCACCCTACATATCCTCTGTGACTCAGCAATTCTACTCCTAGGCATATGCCCACTGAAGCTTGTGTGTGTGGTGTGTGTTCACGTGATGAGCACGAAAGTACAAAAGTTCATCATAGAGTGTTTGTAAGAACCAAGTACTGGAACAACTCAAATATTCATTGAAAATAAAAGGCATGAATAAATTATAATAAATTTACATGACAGAATGCTATATAATAATGAGAATGAATGAACTGTCATTCATGCTGTAACATGGATGAGTCTCATAAATGCAGCATTGAACAATAAAACTAACACAAAGAGTACATTCTGCAGGAGTTCATTTTTGTTAAGTTCAAAACTAATCTACAGTGTATAAAGAAAATTTTTCTTCAACTTTGAGCATGCATGCACAAGTGTGCAGGAAAAACAATCCCTGTGCTCTGGAGTTTTACACAACCTATTCTGGACTTGCTGAAACCAAGCTTCCAGTTACCACCAATCGTGAAACTTGATAGTGGCCACCCACAAAGAGTATGTAGTACGTCTTTGTAAGCCACCACACACCTGAACTCAAAAGTTACCTAACTTTGTATGCTTTCTCTTTTTAAACTTATACCAAGCTCTTTCTATTTATACGTAAAGACAAACTGAATTTGTACTTTGATGGTACTGTTCTTGTTTACCAGGCAAGCAAATAAATTCAGTGTTATTTTTAAATTGTTATTTAGTATCCTTATTTCTTCTCACTAAATGGTAGAAGTCACGGTCCTGGGAACATTTACAAGGAAGATACAAGGTGTGCTGTGAGGTGCTGGTAATATTATATTTCTCCATCTGTGGTAACCACAGCTGGTTACATAGCTGGGTTAATTCTGTTCCAGTTTGTTGAGCTCAATTTTTGTGATTTTAATATATGTTATCATTTAACATATTCATTTTAACAAATTCATTTTAACAACCTCAAAATTGTGTAACAGTTAAAAATCTTTAAAAAAAAACTACCCCTCAGAAGCACACTAAATTTTAAGGAACAGATAGTCCTAACCTTGTTCTACAGAACAGCAATACAAAGACTATGCCCCCATTCATTTTTTAGACCAGCATAACCTTGGTAGCAAAAACTGGACTGTGGGAGAAAAGAAAGTCATAGGCAGATCTCACATATGAATATGACACCAAAAACATTTTGAAAATCTAAATTTAGCCAAGAAATGAACAAACAAGGAATACAGAGGTTTCAGAGAATCAAACGCACTAACAGTAAATAATATTCATATAGCCAAAATCAGAATTTAGGTTCAGAACATTTCAGAGGTAGATCCTGTGTAGCCTCATATAATTTAGATTTTCATGCTGCTAATTTTAGAATCTCAGAAATATCTAATGGTACATGTACGTGTTGCATAATACCTCTTTAAGAAAAGAACCAACTCCTCCATTACCCAATTAACCATTTTCCTAAGAAGAAATAAGAATAAAGAGCATGGAGGGAGTGGTGCAAGTTAGGGTTGTGCTCTGTTTTATCTATGGCATTCATGTACTTCTCAAGAACTCTGTCAGTGAGGCTGGTGGCTCCAAAACAGAGGAAGTACATGCTTATGCCCAGGCAAGTGGTTCTCAGAATGTGACCCGCGACCAGAAACATCTGAACCATCTGGAAACTTGTTAGAAATTAATATTTTCAGGCCCCAAGTAAGACTTACTGTATCAGGACCTCTGGCAGTGGGGCCCAACCAGTCCTCCAGGTGATTTTGATGCATTTTAATGTCTAAGAGCTGCTGTCTTAGAGTAATAATCTCTGTTACAGTCACGTTCTCTATCTGCTGCCATATCCTCTCTCTATTTAGTCCAGGAGAAAAAGCAACCATAAAGGAAGAAACTATTGAAAGGAAGATACCAAAACAAGATAATTTCTAAACAGAAATGTAGAGAACTGTATCAGTTTATGTTCCTTCCAGCAGTGAATGAGTGTTTCTTTTTCTCCACAACCTCTCCAGCACTTATCACGATTAAACCACAGTTCTCAAACGTCTCCTGTCTCAAACAATTCAGTTCTCAACCAAGTTGTTCATGGAAAAAATGTCTCAGTTTTCAGACAAAACTTCAGTTCTTGACGCAACAATACTTTCACACTGACACCTATATAATAAGTCACACGTCCCTCAGGCAACAAACAAAGATTTGGTCTGAAAAGTTGTTTTTTGCACAGTCTTCTGGAATGAATTAAGTTCAAGAACTGATGTTCTACAGTACTTGTCTGGTTGATAATAGCCATCCTAACAAGTGTGAAGCAGTATCTCGTTGTAGCATTGATTTGCATTTCCCTAATACCTAGTGAGGATGAGATTCTTTTTAATATATCTGTTGGCCATTTGTATGTCTTCTTGGAAGAAGTTTCTGCTCAAGTCCTCCTGCCCATGTTTAAACTGGATTGTTTGCCTAGTGTTGAGTTGTATGAGTTTTTTAGGTATTTTGGATATTAACCCCTTGTCAGAGCTCTTGGTTGCAAATACCCTCTCATATTCAATTGGTTGCCTTTTGTTTTGTGGGCAGTTTCTTCCACTGTGCAGAAGGTTTTTAGCCTTATATAATCCCATTCATTTATTTTGCTTTTACTTCCCTTTACATTGGGGTCAAATTCATAAAATCTCTAATACCAAGATCCATAAGTTCAGTATCTATGCATTCTTCTACACAATTTATTGCTTCAGATATTATATTAGGTTTTGTTCCATTTTTGAATTGACTTTTGCACATGGGGACAAACTGTCATCTAATTTAAGTGTTTTCCTTGTGGCTTTCCTATTTTCCCAGCACCTTTCATCAAAAAGGCTTTCTTTTCTTGATTGTGTGTTTTTGGCTCTTACGTCAAAAATTATTTGCTTATACACATGTGGTTTTATTTCTGGGCCCTCAGTTTTGTTCCATTAGTCTGCATGTTTTTCTACCAATACCATGCTGTTTTAATTATTGTTGCTCTATACTATAATTTGAAGTCAGATAGTGGGATACTTCTGGCTTTATTTTTTTCTTCTGAGGATTGTTTGGATATTCAGGATATTTTGCAGCTCCATGCAAATCTGATTTTTTTGTTCTATTTCTTTAAAAAGTGTCATTGGGATTTTGATGGGGATTGCATTAAATATGTATATTATTTTGGGTAATATGGACATTTTAACTATGTTGATTCTTTCAATTCATGAACATAGAATATCTTTCCACTTTATCATGCCTTTTTCAATCTCTTTTAATAATGATTTGGTAAAGGTCCTTCGCATCCTTTGTTAAGCTTATTCCTAGGTATTTTATGCTTTTCATTGTAATTGCAAAAGGAACTTTTTTAATTCCTTCTTTTGAAATTTGATTGTTAATATATAGGAATGCAGTAGTTCTTTGTACATTGATTTGGTGTCCTGCAACTTTACTGTATTTGTTTATTGTTTCTAATATTTTTGGTGGAGTCATTAGGGTTTTCTACATAAAGAATCATGTCATCTGAAAAAACTGGCACTGTTAATTCTTTATTCCCAATTTGGATGTTTTTTATTTATTTTTCTTGCCTGATTGCTCTTGCTAGGATTTCCAGCACTATGTTGAATAAGAGAGTGGACATCCTTGTCTTGCTCATGACTTTAGAGAAAAATCTTTCAGTTTTCACCATTGAGTATGATACAAGCTAGGGCTTGTTATGTATAGACATTATTATGTTGAGGTACCTTCCTTTTATACCCATTTTATGGAGTGTTTTAATTATAAGTGGATTTTGTATATTATCCATTTTTTTCTGAATCTCTTGATAAGATCACATGATTTTTACTCTTTGTTTTGTTAATCTGGTTTATTACATTGATCGATTTGTATATGTAGGACCATGTTTATGCCCCTTGAATGAACTTCACTTGATTGTAATGTAATTTTGTAATGTTTGTGGTATTCGACTTGCTAGTATTTTGTTTAGGATTTTTGCATCTGTGTTTATCAGAGATACTGGACTGTAGCTTTATTTTTTTGTGTTATCCTTGCCTGGTTTTAGTGTCAGGGCTAAGTTGGCCTCTTAAGATGTGTTAAGATGGCCTCTTCTTCAATTTTTTGGAAGAGTTTGAGAAGAATGTGTATCAGATTTTCTTTGAAGGTTTGGTAGAATTCATTGATGAAGTCTTCTGGTCCTAGACTTTCATTTTTGGGGAAGATTTTCATGGTTGTTTCAATTCCTTCATTGTTGATTGGTCTATTTAGATTTTTCTAATTCTTCATGATTCAGTCTAGGAAGGTTATATAGTTCTAGGATAATAGCCATTTCCTCAAGATTATTGAATTCAATGGCATATAGTCTTTCATATTATTCTAGTATTATTCTTAGTATTTATTTTTTTATTTTTTTATTTTTATCCTTTTAATAATAGTTTATTCAGTACAGTTTCTATCCTTTATTCCCATTCCAGCCCACCCACCCATCCCTCCCCTCCTCCCTCCCATTTCCAACTCCCCCTAGTTTTGTCCATGTGTCCTCTATATTTGTTCCTGTAAAACCTTCCCTTCTCCCCTGAAATTTTCCTGAAATTCCCTCCCCTCTCCCCTCTGGGCACTGACACCTGTCCTCTATTTCAGTGCCTTTTTTTATATTTTACTTGTTTCTTTGTTTTGTTGTTTAGGTTCCTGTTAAAGGCAAGATCATGTGGTATTTGTCTTTCAATGCCTGGCTTATTTCGCTTAGCATAATGCTTTCCAGCTCCATCCATGCTGTTGCAAAGGGTAGGAGCTCCTTCTTTCTTTCGGCTGCGTAGTATTCCATTGTGTAAATGTACCATAGCTTTTTGATCCATTCATTTACTGATGGCCACTTAGGCTGTTTCCAGCACTTGGCTATTGTAAATTGTGCTGCTATGAACATT
>CM052539.1:142707745-142791304 GCA_028533065.1 Trachops cirrhosus
TGCACGCAAACATTTTTACTGACACATCCCCTAGAGCAAGGGATATACAGGAAAGAATAAACAAATGGGATGTCATCAAAATAAAAAGCTTCTGCATGGCTAAAGAAAACAGTATTAAAATAAAGAGAGAACCAACTGTATGGGAAAACATATTTGCCAATGATATTCTTAGTATTTCTTGATGTCTGTGATAACTTCTTGTTCATTTTGGGTTTTGTCTTTTGTCTTTTTTCCTCAGTAAGTCCAGTGAGGAGTTTATCATTTTTTTAATCTTTTAAAGAACCAACTCTATGTTGTATTAATTTTTTGTGTAGTATTTTTCTCTTTTTTATTCTATTCTGCTCTAATTTTTATTATTATTATTTTTCCTTCTGCTGACTTTGGGCTGCTTTTTTTCTCTTTTTCTAGTTTTTGAGATAGGCCTGTAATGACATAAACTTTCCTCTTATTACTACTTCCACTGCATCCCAGAGGCTTTTATGTGTTGTACTGACATTCTCATTTGTCTCTATAGCTCTTTTGATCTCAGCTTTTGTTTCTTCCTTGACATAGTCATTTTTCAGTAGTATGTTGTTTAATAGCCACGTATTTGTGGGTTGCTTTTACTTCCTCTTGCAGTTTATTTCTAATTTCAAAGCCTTGTGGTCAGAGGATAAGCTTAGTATGATTTCAATCTTCTTAAATTTGCTGAGGCTAGAGTTATGACCCAACATATGTTCTATACTTGAAAATGCTCCATGTGTGCAAAAGAAGTGTGAATGATGTGATGTTCTGGGATAAAAGGTTTTGTAAATGCCAATTGTATCCTTTTGTTCTAATGTGTCATTCAAGGTTGATTTTTCTTTGTTAATTTTCTGTTTGAACAATCTATTTTAAGCTGTCAATGGAGTATTTATGTCCCCTACTATGTTTGTGTTTTTGTCAGTTTCTCTCTTTAGTTCTGTTACTAGTTGTTTTATATATATTGGTGCTCCCTGATTAGGTGAATATATAGTGAAAAGGATTGTGTCTTTTTTTAGATTTTATTTATTTATTGTTATAGACAGGGGAAGGGAGAGAGAAAAAGAGAGGTAGAGAAAAATCAATGTGAAAGAGAAATATCAATTGCTTGCCTCTCATAGCTCCCTGACCAGGGACTGCATCTACAACCCCTTCATGTGCCCTGATCATGAATTGAACTAAAACCTTTCACTTTGCAGGAAGACACCCAACCAACTGAGCCACACTGGTCAGGGCAGACAAGTGTTATGCTTTTTTATGTAGTGTCCTTTTTATCATTAAAAAGTGTCCATCTTTGGCCATGGCTAGGTCACTCAGTTGGTTGGACCATGATCCCATACACCAAAGTTTGCAAGTTCTATATCCCTGGTTAGGGCACATACCTAGGTTTCAGGTTTATCCCTGGTTGGGGGTGTGCACAAAAGGTGACCAATTGGTGTTACTCTATCTCTCTCCTCCCCATCTGTATCTATCTATCTATCTATCTATCTATCTATCTATCTATCTATCTATTTATCATCTATCTATCATCTATCATCTCCCTTCCTTTCTCTCTATAATCAATAAAATCATACCCTCAAGTGAGGATTTAAAAATGTCCATGTTTGGCTATCGTTACCTTTGTTATACTGAAGTCTATTTAATCAGGTATAAGTATGGCTACACCTGCTTTTCTGTGGATGCTATTTGCTTGGAGAATCATTTTTCAGCCTTTTACTTTGAGTCTGTCATTGTCTTTGCATCTTAGATGTGGCTTCTGAAGGCAACAAATGGTTGAGTTTTGTTTTATGATCCAGTCTGCAACTCCATTCTTTTTATTGGTGAATTCAGTCCATTTACATTTAGGGCAATTATTGCTGTCTGAGGATTTTCCCTGGCCATTTTATCTTTCTTTTCTAGTAGCTCTGTGCCTATATTGGTTCTTTTTCTTTGTGTTTCTGTCTGTTACTTTTGTATGGTGGTGTTCCATACTTTTATCCTCTTTTTTTTTTAAGTTACGTATCTCAGTTTTAAGGTTTTTTTGGGTATGGTTACCATTAGGCTTATGAAAAAGACAGTTTCATATTTACAGTAGTCTTTTTGCTTTTTAATGCATCTGATCTTCATCCTCCTTTGCAAATTCAGACCTGTATGCCCTCCCCTTTTATGTCTTTGTTGTCACAAATTATTTCTATTTATGCTATAAGTTTGTTGGTAATCTTACTCATAGTTTTATAACTTTTTGTTCTTTGTTTCAGATAGAATAACTCCCTTAAGTATTTCTTACAATGGCTATCTCCTTGTGAAAAATTTCCTCAGCTTCTGTATGCCTGGAAAAATGTTTATTTCTCCTTCATATCTAAAGGATAACTTTATGAACATATTATTCTTGGCTGGTAATATCTCTCTTTCAGTAGTTTGAATACTTGGTTCCACTTTCTTCTGGCTTGCGTTGTTTCTGCTGAGAAGTCCAATAATAACATTCTTCTTTTCCTTGGCTGCCTCAAGAATTCTTTCTTTGTCCTTAATTTTTTTAATATATAATCTTTATTATATTTTTCCATTACCATTTAGTCCCTTTATACACACTGCCCCCCAAAGTCACCACCATGTCATTAATTTTGACAGTTTTAATGCATTGTGCCTTAAAGTAGGCATTTTTGGATTAAGGCACTACATGTTCTGTTTTCTTCTTGGATTTGAGGATCTAGATTGTTCCAAAGGTTTGGGAAGCTCTCATCATCTATTTGTTTGTATAGGCTTCCTGTACCCTTCTCCCTCTCTTCTTTTGGCATTTCAGTTATTTTTATATTGCTTTTTCTGATGGAATCAGATAGTTTTTGTAGTTTTTTTTTATTTTTTTATGCTCAAGTATCTCTCTTCTTTCCTCTGTGTCATTTTTAGATTTCTATTTTTGACATTTCTAATTCTTTTTGCCATCTGGTCAGCTCTATTTCCTATGCTCTCTAGCTCATTCTTGATCACTTTTATTGAATTCTTCAACTACAGAATTTCTGTTTGCTTCTTTTAAAGTTTCAATATTTTTGGTATAGTACTCGTTTTCTTCATTGCTTTAATTTCTGAGTTCATTAAACTGCCTACCTATGATTTCTTGTATCTTGTTGTTTTTTTTCAAAATGGCAGTCTTGAATTTTCTGTCATTTAAATTGCACATTTTCATGTTTTTAAGTTTAGATACTGAAGATTTTTAATTTTCTTTTTCAGCTGCCTCATTACCTTGGTT
This sequence comes from Trachops cirrhosus, assembly GCA_028533065.1. NCBI lineage: Eukaryota > Metazoa > Chordata > Mammalia > Chiroptera > Phyllostomidae > Trachops > Trachops cirrhosus. The sequence goes on from CM052539.1 coordinate 142,710,969, forward strand.
ATGCATATTTCATGGCTTCTTTCTTTGTCTAGGCATGTATGCATTCTTAGAGGTTGAGGTTCGATGTCTGGTCCAGTCACATGTGGGAGGCAGCTGATCAGTGTTTTTATTTTACATCAATGTTTCCACCTCTCCTTTCCACTCTTAAAACAAGAAAAAGAAAAATGTCCTCAGAGTGAGAATTAAAAAAAAAAAGACTACATAGTCCACCCTTGAACAATGTTGGGGTTAGGGATGCCAACTCCCTGCTCAGTCATTCCTAGAAACTTAACTACTTATAGCCTACTGTTGACTGGAAGTCTTTCTGATTGCATACAAGGTGGGAACCCCCAAAATGGAATTTATTTATAGAAAACTGTGTACTTATCTTTACATATTTAAATTTCAGTCCCCTTCAAAGTACTCTCCATTTGATGCAATACATCGATTGAGATTTTTTCCACTACTCAGTTTTCCACTGAACAGTTTTTGAACTCATTGATTTTGATGCGTTGTCATGTCTCTGCCGTTTTCTGTTTTCACCTCTTCCATATCAGCAAAACACTGATGTGGAATTTCCCTTTGAGCAGTCTATTTTTTTATCCAGGGAAACAAAAGAAAGTCATTTGGGGCAAGATCAGGTGAATAGGGAGAGTGGGGCACGGGAATCATGCCATTTTTGGACAAAAACTGCTGAACACTCAGCATGGTATGGGCAGGTGCACTCGTAAGTCACCCATAATGAAATGGACAAACACGTTGAAACAGTTTTCACTGAAGCCAAGTGCAGCCCCTCACAACAATACCAGCTGCTATGCTGATACGGTTGGGTTCCTGGAACACTCCCCTAGCAGGGGAAGCCTGTGCTATAAGGGGCACACCCTCCAGAAGATAATTCTAATTTTGGGTGGTCATATGCATCATATACTGTACTCTTACAAAAAAGTAACCTATAAAAATATCATTAAGAAAATAAAAAAAAAAACCTACCTATATAGTACTGTATGTATTTATTGAATAAAAAAGTGTGTGTAAGTGGACATTGAACAATTCAAACCATATTGTTCAAGGGTCAACTGTATTCTGTTTGCTTCACCCACAGCATCAATGGAACTCCGGAATGCCACGGTACTCCGGACTCTTCCCAAAGACATTCTTTCTCCCCACCTTATTTAAAGTAAGTATTGAGCTAAGGATTACCAATTAATTTCCAGCCTCTACTTCAGAAGTCTCACATCTTCCCTTGGAGAGTTCTGACCTATTTTTTGAAAATCCAGCAGAAATGAAAACAAAAGAAATTAGTCTACTATTGTATTTTGGGCACATATAAACATTTGCCCTTTTATACTTGAGAAATTTGTCTTTGGGATTTTTATATTTTAAAAAAATCCCTAATAATATCTAACCACTTATGTCATAATGATCAATGTTTTCCAAATTTAATGTCATCTATTTTTGCTATCTGGGTTATGAAAAACTCATGTAGTGTGGATAAAAACTTATATTTAGTTACTTACTAAACAAAACAAATTATAGGAGAGCTTATAAAATAAAATAGATGTCTAGTGTCATATGTTGCTTTGTCTAAAGATAAGTAACCATCCTATTAAACCACCATGCCTTGAACTTTAACTCTTCACTCCAAGTCCCCAGGACCCTATGTGCACCTCAGAAGACTTTTGCACTTCCTCTGCTGCTGTAAGTACAGAAAGCTTCAGTGTTAAGTGCTGGTTTTTAACTAAAGTATTGCCATATGTGCCTAATTCTTAGCCTTTAATTATAATGGTTGGTCGATACACTGGTATAATATTCATTAGAAATATTGGTAGAGCAAAAACACAGAAAAATATTATCTGTACACTAGCATCTATTCGTCAACTGAGTAGGAATATTTCTATTTCCCTGGTAGTTATGTAACAATGTCTCTCTCACATAATAATTCTTACTCAGAAAAGACTCAGCTGACCCACATGCCTAGGAGACATGAAGACACCCAATTAGCCCTCCTAATGCTATAATTCAAGGCAACTCTGTACACTTCTCCATAGAGAAGTAATATTATTTCAAATTAGTCCTTCACTCTCCAGTAAAGTCCAACTTGAAATTTTACTTTAAAAGTCTTGTGAAGGGGAGTTTGAATCGACTCTTCTGTCCTTGGCTTATTAGCATTTTAAATATACATTAAAGTAACAGAGTGAACTGTTAAATAGTATTTTTTTTATCCATTTGATATCCTCACATCTTAATTAGTTCAATCCTCTGATGGTAGAACACTTTAAAATACTATTATTTTTAGCAAATACCTCTTGCTAAATTGCAGTAGTGCATGGATTGGGAATAATTCATTCATCATAACTTAATTATCCATACTTGCCATTTCAATCACATATTTTGGGTCAGAAAAAAATGAAAGGATAAATATTTTCTTTAATGATACTGTATTTTCAAAAATATAAAGTCATGTCTGTAACACAAATACAAAGGCACCCACACCCAGACTTTGTGGCTCTCCTACCTCTTTGGCTCTCCCTGTCTAGCATCTTCTCTTTGGATTTTAAACATCAGCTTCGGCAGCCCAATTAGAGACACACTAATGTCTCTATTTGACTTCATGCACACCATGGCTTCAGTTAGTCTCTTTCATTTTTATCTCCAGGCCAGATGCCTCATCTGGGTTTCGTGCAAACATATGCAATAACAAATGTGCTTTCACTGAAGGTTTCCAGCAACCTCAACTGCATCATTCCCAAAGCTAAACTGCTGCTGTAGCCACACTAAGCTAGTCTTCCTCAAAGATTCTCCATCTCAAAAGACACTTTGTCCTCAGTTCAGGTTGCTATAACAAATACTATAGACAAGGTATCTTAAATAACAAACATTTGCCCTGGCTGGTGTAGCTCAGTGGATCGAGCGCGGGCCTGTGAACCAAGGGATCACGGTTCGATTCCCAGTCAGGGCACATGCCTGGGTTGCAGGCCAGTTCCCAGGAGGGAATGCACAAGAGGCAACCATACACTGATATTTCTCTCCCTCTCTCCTTCCTTTCCCCTCTAAAGATAAATAAATAAAATCTTAAAAAAAATAACAAACATTTATTTCTCAGAATTACAGAAGCTTGGAAGTCCAAGATCAAGATGCTAGAAGATTAAGGCCCCACTTCCTGGCTAGAAGATGACTACTTTCTTGCTATATACTTACCTGACAGAGAGAAACATTTGTCTTGTATCTCTTCTTATGAGGGAACTAATTCTATTCATAAGGCCTCTGCCCTTGTGATCTAATTACCTCCCAGAGGCCCCATCTCCTGATACCATAACATTGGCAATTAGGCTCTAACATATGAATTTGTGGGGGACACACACATTCAGTCAATAGCTAATTTGGAGGAATCCTTGATATCTCTCCTCTGTCTGGGTAGTTTCAGTCACCTCCTAAAAAAGTTCTCAAGTCTACCCACTTCTCTTCAATGAGCACTGCCACCCAATCTACATTGTCTCTTACTGGGAGACTAATAGAGTGACACCGTCATAATTGTCACTCCAATATTCCATATACTGCAGTCATTATTGATATTTTAAAATATGAATGCAATCATGTCAGTTCCAGCCCTATCTATACGCCTTTGTGGCAGCCCATCTTCTCTTAAAGATAGAATATATTCAGGCTCCCTATGATCTAACATCTAGTCTCTCTCACTGGCCTTACTAGGAGCCACTCTCCTTTCTTACTATCTCTTCTTTTATTTCTGAGACCATTTTAAATACCATCTTACCTCAAAAAAGAAGTTATACATTAGTTTTCTAAGGCTGCCAAAAAAATAGCCACAGACTTGTTGACCTATAACAACAGAAATGTATTCTCTTTACTCTTCTAGAGACTAGAACTCTGAAATCAAAGTGTTTGAGCCACGTTCTCTCTGAATATTCTAGGGATGGATCCTTCCCTGCCTCATCTAGATTCTGGTGGTAGCTGGCAATCTATTGCATCTCTGGGCTTGTGGATGCCTCACTCCAGTCTCTGTCTCCATCTTCAAATGGTCTTCTCCCCATGTGTCTGTGTCTGTGGCTAGATTTCTCTCTTCTTAGAGGGACACCAGCCATAGGGGGTTTAGGACACACCCCAATCTAGTATACCCTCATCTTAACTTGTTTATATCTGCAAATATTATTCTAAATAAAGTTACATTCAGTGGTTCTAGGAATTATGACTTCAACATACATTTTTTGGGACCCAGTTCAAGCCATAAACTGTATTACTAAGGATATATTTGGATGTAGGTAACATAAATTATAGTAGAAATGTGTCATTCTTTCTAGTGACCAAACATCTTCCTACATTTTATTGCCATTTAGGGTATTTTTCTAAAATTCACCCTAAAAGCTCAACAGCTTTTCTCCTAACCTCCTTTGCAGTAACGATAGATAGAGGCATGTAACTTCCTTCACCAAGGGCATTCCCAATAAACACAGAATTGGAAGTCAGTGGTGCAAAGTAGTACTCTCCATGAAGAATCTATTTTGGCAAAGAAGGTAACAAAGACATCTGATTCTGAGAGGCAGGAGTGTCAGAGTTTAGGTGCTATCAACAGCAAACTCACAGTGTGTGCCCAAGGAAAGTAGATGGGGTGTCTTCAGTAGACCACCTGTGTGGCATGAGTTTGAGTGTTGATCCTTATATCTAATTTCTGAGCATGGCTGTATGACAAGTCCAGAGGTTAGGTAAGGTTTATAATATCTTTTGAAATTTCCTTTCTTCTTAATCTGATCAGAGTTAGTATGTATTATCTGCACCTAAGCCCTTAATTTACATAAAAATCCAAGTTGGTTTAGTTTGGATTAAAAAAAAAAGAAGGCAATATATATTGTTTCAAACCTCTGTAAGAATATACAGAAAGTTAGAATCTGAGACTCAAATGCTTGCAAGATTTTCTATTAATTTCATCCCATCTCTTATCTCTGCTGTTCTCTGTGTGACAAATTTATTCTTTCAGGTTGATTGTATCCACTGAAACTGAGACCACCAACAGCCCCTATACTCATATCCTGTGCTTTGAGAGTAGAGAGAAAAAATTTTTCTTTGCTAGCTCCAGTTTTATAGATTTAGGCAAAGTCCTCTGATTACCCAACTTGATGTACATATACACTGAGATGATGAAATTGAGTTACTATGAATAAATTCAAATTACTGTGGCCAAGGAGGCAGGTCATCCAAAAGCCATTAAGAGCACAGGCCAGAGCAGAGAATGGGGCGGGGAAAAGCAGATTTCCCTTGGGGAGGGAAGTTTTTCAGTAGGGAGAGAAAATTGAGTAGCATAAAAATGTCCACTGGAAAAATTATTATGAGCCTTGCGATTACCTCAATTTGCATCAACTGTGCCTACAGATATAGTTGTATCTGTGCTTACAAATAATAAGTACTACCCCTTTAGGACTTAATTGTAAATAGGACATTCTATACACTAATTAGACAAAAGTCTCCAACTAGGTGCAAATCCTTCTGCCATGCACTGCTATATTCCCAGTGTCTTAAGAATGTGGCATTTTTTAAAAGGTTTTATTTACCTTTAGAGAGAGGGGAAGGGAGGAAGAAAGAGAGGAAGAGAAAGATCAATGTGTTGCTGTCTCCCATGTGGCCCCCACTAGGAACATGGCCTGCAACCCAGGCGTGTGCCCTGACTGGGAATTGAATCAGCAACCCTTTGGTTCACAGCCCATGCTCAATCCATTGAGCTACACCAGCAAGGGCAAAATGTAGCATTTGTTATTAAGTATCAAATAAACAAATGACTCTGACTCAATGAATAAATCTAAGACATGGTATTAGAGTAACCAAGTGGTAGTATGAATTTTTAAAAACGTATTTTAACTCTTCACCCAACCTACTTTATATTTTATTTGATTTGATATTCAGAGATAATATGTAACAAAAATAATCTTTAATTCAACTAATTCTATCTCTTACTAGTTATATGAATTGAAATAAGTTACTCAACTTCTCTATGATCCAAGTTCTTCATCTTTACACAAAAAATAATATTAGAATCCATGTTACAGGATCCTTATAACAAGTAAACTTGATATTAAGTGACATGTAGTTTTCACCCAATAAATGTTTACTTTCATTATAGTCAACAGATCCAAGTGTCTACTAGGTGTTTTTACAATCTTAAATACAATAATGGCGTCAATATGTCCCCACCTGCATGTATTTTTTTTGTAAAAAAATCTTATTGAATTTATTCAGGTAGCATCAGTTAATAAAAGCATATAGGTTTCTGGAGTTCAATACTATATTACACCATCTCTATATTGTATTGTGTGTTCACCACCCCAAGTCAAGTCTCCATCCATCACCATGTATCTGCCCTTTATCATCTTCTACTTGCTCACACTCCGCTTTCCCTCTGGTTATCACCATACTGTTGTCTGTGTCTATTAGGTTTTTTTTTCTTCTTTTCTTAATCCCTTCACCTTTTTCACCCAGATTCCCAACCCCCTTCCCTATTTCACATCTGTTAATCTGCTCTCTGTATCTATGAGTCTATGAGTCTTTTTGTTAGTCTATATTGTTCATTAGATTCCATATATCAGTGAAATCATATGGTACTTGTCTTTCTCTGATTGGCTTATTTCACTTAGCATAATAATCTCCAGGTCCATCAATGCTGTTGCAAAAGATAAGATTTCCTTCTTTTTTGTAGCTGAGTAGCATTCCATTTTTGTAAATGTACTGCATTTTTAATCTACCCATATACTGATTGGCACTTGGATGGCTCCAAATCTTGGCTATTGTAAATCTGCAATGAACATAGGGGTGCATATATTCTTTCAAATTAGTGTTTTAGTTTCTTGAACCCACAGGGTCAAGAAGCAGTTCCATTTTTAATTTTTTGTGGAAACTCCATTTTGTTTTCCATAGTGGCTGCATCAGTCTGCATTCTCACCAACAGTGCATTAGAATTCCTTTTTTCTTCATATTGTTGTTAACACCTCTTGTTGATTTATTGATGATAGCCCTTTTGATAGGTGTGAGGAATTGAGAAATTGTGGAAATGAGAAGTTTTCATTTCTCTGATGATTAGTTATGTTGAGTATATTTTCTTATGTCTATTGGCTATCTGTATGTCCTGTTTGGAGATATAATGATTCAATAAATGTTGTTGGGAAAAATTGGACAGATTCATGCAAAGAAGAGAGAGAGAGAGAGAAAGAGAGAGAGAGAGAGAGAGAGAGAGGCAGAAAGAAAAAGAAAGAAAGAAAGAAAGAAAGAAAGAAAGAAAGAAAGAAAGAAAGAAAGAAAGAAATTGAAAGAAAGAAAGAAAGAAAGAAAGAAAGAAAGAAAGAAAGAAAGAAAGAAAGAAAGAAAAAGAAAGAAAGAGAGAAAGAAACTAGACCACCTTTTTACACCATACAAAAGAATAAACTCAAAGTGGTTGAAGACCTAAGTATTACACTGGAAACCATAAAAATTTTAGATGAAAGCATAGGCAATAATATCTCAGACTTTTCTCATCACCTGCATTTATTCTATATGCCAGTGTTTTTGCTATGTTCCAGGATATCAACAATCTTTTGATTTAGACAATCTTCACCATTTAGTCTCATCTTAAAAAAAAAGAAAGTAAGTCTTCCATAAACAAAACATTTTTTTACTTCTATTCAATGTGGAAATTGAAAGTGGAAAGCCAACAAAAAGTTTCTTAAATGAAGCACAGATTACTTTGTGTTACTAGTATCATTTCCTTCCTTATGACTTGAGATCATTCATTATCAAGTGGAGCTCCCTTTGGAATACAAGGTGGAAGAAAACTATTGGTAAGGGAGAGAACAAAATAAGCATAGGTTTCCATTTATAACAGTGAGATGTAACAGAATTTCAAAATAGATTTCCAAAATTGTTCCAATACAACCAAGTGTACCAATACAATTAGCCTATGTATAATCATCACTTACTACTTCGTATGATAATCAGAACACAACTCTTGCCAAACTAATATGTCCTCATTCCTGGACAGGTAATTTATCATAAATGATAAGGTTAATTACTAGTCTCCCATTTGGACATGTGATTTTATAAACCAATCAGTGACATTTTTCAAGCCCAAAAAAAAATTTAACCCTGAGAGATTTATTTTTCCCCTTATTGTTTTGAGGGAAGAAAACAAAACAAAACAAATAATAATAATCTCTATTATTCCTACCCAGAACTTTTTTCTTTGAAAAAACAAATAGGTTGGTAAACATAGGTATATTTGTAGAAGAAAGAAACATACAGAAAATGTGCAATTAATTTGCAATTTTGTAATTAGTGTTTTTGTAACATTTTCCAACTGAAAAACATATAAAAAGGGAGACTTACAGCCCTGGCTGATCTAGCTCAGTGGATTGAGTGCAGGTCTGAGAACCAAAAGATCGTGGTTCAATTCCCAGTCAGGGCACATGCCTGGGTTACAGGCCAGTTCCCAGCAGGGAATGCAGGAGAAGCAACCATACATTGATATTTCTCTCCCTCTCTCCTTCCCTTCCTCTCTAAAGATAAATAAAATCTTTAAAAAAAATGGAGACTTACAGGATTAGAAGTTTGTTCAAGTTAACTGTTTTTTGAACTATCATTTTAGGGATCTGAAAGTGGCTTTAGGGACCATCTTACAATGCTACCATCTGGTGTTATTATGATTTGCCTCTACCAAAGACTATATTGTTTTATAGTCTTTATATGAAAATATAATCTTGTCAGCAAATGAGTTATAAAGTGTTAACTTCTGATTTATCTCCCATCTTATTATGTGATGTTATCTCTAAGCCAAATATATAACTAAGAAATGACTTAACAAAATGAAACATTTCCTCATGGAATTACTACTTTATAGGCATTAAAAGAAAAGCAGATTGTGGTTTTTTGAAATTTTTAAGAATAATCATTCTATATATTTCTTTGGAAGCATGAAAAGCATTCTTATCTATCCTATCTAAATATGTACTTACTTCTTATTGCAACATCCTCAAGTTTATAATCTTAACGTAACTTTTATTCTTGTTTTTTAAAGACTGTAGTTCTGCCCTCTGACAAAGTCATTCATGAATCCATCTATTCTTTAATTTAGTCAGCAATACAATTTTTGGAATCAGCAGTACTATGTACCAGGTATTAACATGGTCATTGATGAAGAAACACACCTTGGGCCCAGTCCTCACTCCTCACAGATATTCATTTGTGCACTTAGCCTGTCTTCACCATTTAGTTCTTAACTCAAATGTCATTTTTTTCAGAGATATCCACTTGGTTACTATATCAAAGGTAGCAGATTTTTAGTCTGTCATATTAACTCTGCCTTATTGATTTTACTAAGCAAATCACCACCAGAATGCACAATGTTCATTTGTTTGTATATATGATCATTGTTCATATCCCTGAATTACAGTATAAATTCCATGAGAGCAAGTTGCCTGTCCTATCTTATTTATTGCTGGGTCCTCGATATCTTAAAAATAATAGCATATAGTGGAGACAATAAATATCTGGTGAATAAATGAATAAATTCCAGTTGGGGAGGTAGGCACTTATCAAATAATAACACATATAGTAATACAAGTTCAACCATAAGTGGTTGAAAGATTTGAACATATTTTTGTGAGTGCTGTAGGAAGGCTTGACCTTGTTTAACCTTGAGAAAGGTTATGCTAGTAAAGTCATGACTAAGCTCAGGGCTTCAGATAAGTTAAATTCCACTAGATAAAGAGAGAAACATATATGTCTCCAAGTTTGGACAATACACAAAGACATTTCTAATTCCTGTAAGGAATTAGAGGCTGGAATGAATAGTAATAAATGGGAGGTAGGAGTAAACTCTCTCAGTGAGTTTTTTTCCACTTTTTGTTACCATGACCAAGAATAAGAAACCCATTTTAAGTAAGGAATCAGTATACATACACACATACACACATGAGGTCTGTCCAAAAGGTATCCAGACATGCAACATGAAAAATAGAAATATTTATTGAGGGAGATACAAGATACAAGAAACATTGTACATAGGGCAATGACACCTCAGTCCCCTTCAAAGTAGACATCTTGGGACTTCACACAGTTCTCCAAATTGCCATCAGCTGCCTTGTCATATTTTCCTGAGTCTCCTCAACCAGCTGAAATCTCTTCCCTTTCAAAGGTGATTTTAGTTTGAGGAAAAGCCAGAAGTAACAGGGCCCTAAATCTGGGCTGTTGGGGTGTTGAGTCACCTGGGTTTTCTGATGTTTCACAAAAAGCTCCTCATAAGATGTGATGCATGGGTGAATGTGTTGTTGTGATGAATCTGCCAGTCACCAGTTGCCCATAGCTGCAGCCTTCTGAATCATCTGAATAGTTTTCAGGGAGGAATGTCCAAGTTTAACATAAAATTTGATGCAGATCTTTGCTCTACTTATTCAGTCATTTTGAATGTGATGGCCACACAGTACACATGCTCACTCTAGAGTGACTACTGCCCCCAGTGACTAGTACAGTGAAGTCATCATTGTTCACACATGTGCATTCCAGTCCATTCTCCTTGGCTGCCAGGTTACATCGATCGATGTTGTGTAATATATATGTTTAACATATATATATTATATAAAGTATATATACACATACACATAATCCAATATATATGGATTATATATATTATACATAATATATATTATTATTTACTAAATAATTTTATGACCCATGAGTTTGTCACTTGCTTGGTTTGCCATCAAAGGATACTTGCACTTATCCTTTGACGCCAAGGCAACTTGTTGAGATATGTATTTTTAAAGATCACTTTGTTATGGTATATAAACTAAGTTAGAAGATATATTTCTGGAGACTAGTAAACACAACAAAAAAGATAATGGCAACAGTGATCAGGGGACAATAAAGCAATAGCACAAGAGAAGAACAAATTTGATAAATATTAAGGAGATAAAATTAGCTAGATTTAGTCACCTTTTGTATATGAAGAAGGAAGGTATCAAGGACAGCTCATAAATTTCCATCCTACACACTTGAATGATGTGTCATTTAGCAATGCTAAAAACTGTGGAAGAAGACCAAGGTTAGCAGGTAAAAATACATGTTCTATTTTTTCTGTGTTGAGATTGAAGTGTCTTTAAGATATCCAAGGGTTGATTTTGTATAAACAGTTGGATATATAGGTGTATAGTTCAAAGGCACAGCCTGGAATGAGAATCTAGACTATTGAGTTATCTAAAATTAAAATCACAGATGTGGATGATGTTACATACAGAAGTTAATCAGGAGAGGAGAGAGTCAAGGACAGACACTTATGAAATCTCAACATTTGAAATGTAAATGCTAAGTGGAGAAAGGCACTTTTAAAGGAGAATAAAGAGTGACTACAGAGTAAGAAGAAAAAAAAAACACACAAACACACAATAGAATTAGTGTCATGGAAGCCAAAGAAAGAACTTACTTCAAGAAAAGAATCTTCAATTTCATGTTGAGAACTTATAGCCTGGTTGATTTATTTGTATTATTCCTAATGTTGTTGTTATTGTTTGGTGGTGTTTAGGGGACAAGGTTAGTATTTATGAATGTTGACTTCCTACTTTATTCTTTCCACATCCTTCCTGATTTCACTTCATTTCTTATGCATTTTTGATAACATTCTCCATCATTATAACCATTTTCTTATCAATTTCTTTAACTTTCCTGCCTCTCTATCCTGTTACACATTCCTAAAGAACCTTCAGTGTTGGACAAATTCATATTATATTTCTTTGCTCCCAGATAATACTGGAGAAAATCAACAACCACTCAGATTATTGCTTTTATAAATTCATGGATAATATCTGTTGACCTTAAAATGCTAAACAGCAACTCTTTCTTTTGCTCCACTCAAGCATGTATCCAATTTTCTACAGAAACTGTGTTAAACCTTTAACATTTTATGCTAATACCATCACTTGCCTTCTCAATCTCAGAAATTGACTCTTCTTCTTGAAGTAAAGGGAAAACACCAGTAAATCGTGAAATCATTGAACAGAAGATTGTTCAACATCCTATCAAGAATGTTATAAACAACTCCTAGAGACAGTAGATAATAAGATTTAAAAGTACAATCTTTGGATCCAGACAGCTGGTGACTTTTGGCAAATTACTCAAACTTTCTATGCCTCAGCTTCTGATTGTGAAATGGGTACAATCCTAAAATCTCACCTATAAAGAGATTGTATTACTGAATGATCTAGTGCAGTGGTTCCCAAAGTTGAGCAACTATCAGAATCATCCAGAAGGTTTATAATAATGAAACTGGAGCCCCATTTTCAGAATTTGCTAATTTTGCTAATCAATGCGAATTTTGCAGCACAGCATTAGAAAGGAGATTAGGAGATTAAGGAAGAAAAATAAGAAAGATTATACTTTGGAAACTGCTGACCTAGTATGTAAGAAAAAGAAACATGATAAAAGGCACTTAAAAGCTCATGTTATTTACCTGTGCCATTTTCTTCCATTAACAGTGGGAAAATTCTCCTGTGTACAGCTGATCTGTTAGTTTGTTCTCTAGGACCCATGACTTTCTGCTTTCTCAGGCAATTTGATCAATTCCTTGTAACTTCTTTATCCTTTTATTCTCTGTCTCAACATTGTTGAGATAAAAATGTCCAAACCTGAAGATAATTTTTTATGAAATCTTATTTGATCCAAAGAGAGGATACACCTGGAAGCAAGATCTCAACAAACTGAGATAAAATACTTCTGAGAATAACAGTTTGCAGTTTTTTTAAGAGTTTAAGATTAAGGAAGAAAAGTAAGAAAGATTACATGAAGGTGAAAGAAAACAAGGCAGGGATTAAATTATAGGATAGTTCAACACTTGCAGGTGGCCACTCAGGGATACTATTACAGGTGTTCTTTAGAGGATGGTATTAGGAAGGGGTATGAAACTGGTCATTTCAAAAGTGTGTTAACCTAGATGCACAGGAATAAAGGACAGGGTTTGCTTAAGGCAAAAATAAGCCTTTCACTAAAAGATTATACGTCTGGGGTGTGACTGTCCACTGTGAACTGTTTACTTAGGTTTTTACTGCCAGATCACCCTATGAGATTACTGTCCATAGAACAGATTTTTGTCCACAACATATTTTTCTCATTTGAATTAATAAACTGTAATTTAAGCATGTTTGTTCTACACTAAAAAAATTACTATCAATGTCATGGTTTCCTTTAACAACCATCCTAGCCTTCTTCCCCCTACTGAGCCAAACATTTCAAAAGGATTCTATTCACTCATTTTTCTAGTTTCTCAACTCTTACTTGTGTGACTGAACACAGGTATGGCTGCCTGATGCAACTAAAGCCAAACTCATGAGACAGGTGCTGGTGAAAAGCAAAGTGCTTTATTCACATACCAGCAATCTGAGAAGATGGGGAACTCTTGTCTCAAAATATATCTTAACATCTTAGTGCAGGCAAGGGTTTTTTACAAGCAGTGAGAGAGAAACAGAACAAAGAGCCCAAGAGAGGGGGTTAAAAATCCCCCTGTGTGCAGAACAGCACGTACATTCCAATAAAGAATGCAAAACTGGTCAAGCAATGGTCTGGTGTGCAGCATCCTGGTTTTATATTACCCTGGCTTTACTGTTGAAGGTCAGCAAACCTCCCAGAGTGGGGATGACTAAATGTCAGAGTCTGTATTTTTTAAAGTTAGTTCCCAGTGTTATCATGCAAAAAAATGTTTGTTTACAAGCTACATATTAGAGTCAGCATTTTACAGAAACAATGTCAAAATAATGGTGGTGTTACAATTCCCCATTGTTACACTAGTTCCGCAGCCAACTGCATTCTGACTTATTTCCACTCTGCTCCCCTGATATTGCTCAAAAAATATCAGCACTAACACCACTGTAGCTAGACAATAGATGTTTATCTCCTCCGGAAGCAGTTGGCATTGCTGACCATGCCTTCCTCCCTGAAACATTATCTCTCTTCTCATCTAAAACCCACACTATTCGAGATTTTCTCCTAGAGTTCAGCCACTAGTTTTCCATATATTTAACATTTCTTCTTTATGTGCTTCTCTTTTAAATCCTGGTTTGTTTGGTTCCGTTTATTTGTTTGCTCCTTTGATTTAAATCTCACTCAGGAACTTTTTCTGTTCTGATTCTTCACTTACTCTCAGGAAATGCCATTGAGGAATTAATATTGATTTGAAGGTGTAATCTATTATATTAAATAAGAAAAATAGATCAAAATTAGTAGGTAAAAATAAAATGCCTGAAGTCAGTGCATTCAAAGGAATAAATGTCATTAAAATCTTGTGGAGAAACAAGTGAAGATATAAAGAACATTTATGTTATTTTGGATATTGTTCACAGAAGAACTTACAAATCTATAGAGAATTTTTATGAGTTTATTTGAAGCAATCTGATGACATGCAGGAAGCAAGATCTCAAACACTCTGAGAATAAAATGACGGTTTTGCAGTTTCTTTTTATGCAATTGAAATTAAGATGAGAACCTAAACAAGATTATAGGAAGGTGAGAGAAAGCAATACAGCGATTGGATTATAGGATAGTTAATAAGATAATGTTCTCCCTTGAGAGTTGTTACAACTCTCAGGGGTCTGGAAAAATGGATTGCTTCTGGCATTTCAAAGTTGTGTTATTGTAGATTTACAAGAACAATGTACATGGCTAACTTAAGGGGAAGATAAACCTTTTATAGTCCTGGGGTGTGACTACCCACCAGGACCTGCCCAGTTAGGAATATCTTAGCAGGTCACTCTGTGAAGTTATTTTTTGGTCACTGATTTATTACAGAACCTTTGTTGTTGTTGTTCACACCATAGAAAAGGGGTGAGATGAGAAGTAGGAATTTGCATGGGAGGCTCCTCTCAATACTCACCACAGCCTGGACTCCTTGAAGTAGAAACTATCCTTTATGCTAATAATGTATAATAAACAAAAAAAGTGTCCCACATCACCAAAATAATAACTATCAGATGTGAAGAAATTCATGGTCTAATTACCTTTGCATTGAAAAGACACAGGACAAGTATGGTTTAGGTCATGTAAAAATGAGTTAAATGGAACAAAAACACTTAGAAGTTTCCAGATACTGTATATTTATTGCCTCTGACCAACATTAATTTTAACCAGTGACAATAAATCATATAGTTGCATACTAGCCTTGTTTCTCTCATTCTCCCAGTAAACATTACTACCTGGGAGAAACCTGGGACTGCAAAATAGCACAAATTCACTGGCTGGGTGATTGCCTAGACTGAGGGTTATCTGTTCTTTATTTCTTTGCATAGGAAGGTTAGGTCCTGTTGTTCATTCATAGCACCATCCTGCACTGCTGCATACTTGCATACCTAGTTGACTGCTAGACAACTCTGCCTGTTTCAGCTACTTCAGAATCCACATTTATAAAGCTGAACTCACCATCTTTCCCTACATGTTTTTTTAACTTTTTCTCTATCTTAGTGACTAGAAACTCTCCCAAACTAGTTGCCTGTGACAGAAAATTAGATACAATTTTTCTTCTATTTCCCTCAGTATCCTCATTATTGATCATTATCATGCTCTACTGAGTCTAACACCAATACATTTTTTAATCCAGGTACTATTTCCAATTCATTCATTCAGGCCATTTTCATCCTTCCTATACAAATAAGTATTAGGTGATACTATCCTTTGTGGACTAACCTAAGCTAAAGTGGTTCTGAATAATGCTTAGGTTCTTTTTTGGTAGATAATAGATATTAAAATCTTTTAGATAGCAAGGATTAATACCCCCTTATCATTTTGCTATTAACTTTTAATAAGAATAAATTTCAGGCAGAATTCTGATAAATCTAGACATTTATTAGACAGATCATCTTGTGTAAAATTTAATTATTGCCTCTAGTTGATATCATGAAATCAGAAAATCCTCCTACAACAATGCCTGCATGAAGGACTAACTAAAGTTTGAAAGTCAGGTACCATCCTTAAGATATAGGATTCAGACCTCAAAAAATTTTTATAACTTATTCAGGCAATGTTTGATAATGTCTAAACTTTTCTAGCTATTTTACATACCTTACATATCTTTAATTTAACTAATGATAATTTCTTTCTGCTACTCATTATGCTAATTGACATGCCTCCAGTTACAATAATAAACACTATTTCTAACATGTAGTATGTATGCATTTAGCAAAGAATTGGTTGCTGGTAGAGACAGGGTTAGAGAATTGTTTTTGATACCTTCCCCAGAGTGTCCTCCTTCCTGATGGGACTACTCAGCCCCAGTGTTCTAACTGCTTAATGAAAACCCGTTGGCTGTTGAGCACTCATGCTCCTTTGGTTCCACAGGTGAATGGGCTCATCTACCTGCCCAAGAAGTGTGACCATCTGACACCAATGATTTGCACTGTAGAGAAAGTATCCTCAAACTTCACTTCCCTTTGTCACCCCAGCCACAATGCTTTGGGTCTCACAGAAATGTTTGTGAAATAAATTTGTTTATAATGCTTCTTCAACACCCTCAGCATCCCAGAGAGCTTGGATGAGCTTTTTGTATGTACCCTGTTTTTCCTTTGAGTGGCTGTTTATCCCATGGTCATTCAGGCTGCTCATGTGGCCAAATGAAGACACTCTTCCCCAGCTGCGGAAAGAGCACGTTGTCACATTTACCTGTGCAATAAGAAGTAATGTGACTCAAGAATTATGTGTAAACATCCCTGGCCAGGTGCCTCAGTTGGCTGGAGTGTTGTCATGCACAGAAAAGTTTGTGCATTTGACTCCCGGTCAGGGCACATACCTAGGTTGCAGTTTGGATACTTGGTTGGGGCACATACAGGAGACAACTTATTGATGTTTCTCCGTCACACTGATGGTTCTTTCTCTTTCCCTTTCTCTGTCTCTCTTCCCCCCTTTGCCTCTCTCTAAAATCAATGTGCATGTCCTCAGGTGAGGATTAAAAAAAAAGAAGAAGAATGTGTGTGTAAACCAATATTCAGATCTGCCATTAAAAAAATAAAACTAGGTTTTGGAATGCCATATTATTGCCAAAGAGCTAAAAATATATTTTTTCATTGCTCATGAAAAAGTTGGAGCAGGGAGGGAAAAAAAATGTTGATCAAGTAGGGCCCACATTTTGAGTGGCAGCCCAGAACATCAGAGGAGGCACATTTGGAAACACAGCACAGGGACACAGAAGAAATAACATCATCTTGAGCAGGGGCAGATTCATCCTGAAAATTGTGATGCTTAAACTTTGGTGCCCTCTGTCTCTGGGAATGCAGGATGTCACTGGTTGTTGTGAAAGTTTGCAGGTAGAGAAAAACACCTGGGAGACAATCAGGAAGCAATTCTGGTGAATGACCTTGAGAGATCTCAGATGAAATGGATCTGTATCTCCAAAGCTCCAGCAATTGTTCATTCTAAATATTTACTTTGGAAACTAATAGTAAATTTGTACTTCACTATTTTTTTCTAAGAGAACCATCACCTCAAGTTATATCATGTTCATGCCTCACAAAACTTGGATGTGCCTTGAGCATAAATAGTGACCCCATTTCTCTGCCAGACAGAAAACACTGAGGAAGATTCTTTTCACGTGCTTTGAATTCCAATTGCTAATATTTTCACTTCTAGCATGGAACTCATGGTCCAGCTGTGGCACCACAATTAGGTATTAAAGGACTTTCTCCACTAATTCAATGGTATTTGTTTATAAAAATTAATAGTAAGATAAAACTAATCTGTAAACTTACTTGAGCTAGTGGCTATTTTTTTCTTGCAATAAGCCTTAACAATGTCACTAAAAAAACAATTATTTAAAAATTTTATTTGTATAAGAGATGAAATGTAAAATGAGCTTCATGGATAATAAACATCCAGTGGCTACTAATTTTACATTGTGTAAACAAAAATTGAACTTTTGCTTTGCAAAATTAAAAGTAAAATTTTAGTGTAGATGCTGAATGTAAAGACAATTAAGTCTCCTCAGTGAAATAAGGTCATTAGTCCCAGAATGAGATAGAAACATACTTATGTGTTTATGTACCTGTGAGCAACAGAGGGAATGATTTTATTCCACACACAATCAGACCTCTATGCCAGATGTTTATTTAAATGTTAAGATTGTTATCTTTTGGGAAAAACAAATACAGGTGCCATAACTATAAAAAAGCCAGAATGTTTTAATCATAAGAAGTTTTATGAAATGCATTGTGAAATACATAAACACAGATACCATTAGATTTTCCAAGTCATGAAAAATACAAAATAGAGACTAATGAACTTTATAAGATACAAAGGCAAGGATCAGTTGTGACTTTTCACACTTTAAAATGAAATTAAAGAAATGTCTTTGTTTGAAAGTAGTTCTAAACAAGAAAGTCCCTGATTTTAAAAAGTAATAATAATGATTGTGATTCCACAGTGTTTTATTGGAGCACAATTAACATCAGTAGGTGTCACAAGCATATGTTCCTGACATTTGGCATAGTCGGCAGGATCTGGTGTAATCAGCATTTAAATTAGATTTAAACTAAATTTTAAGCTACGGGTCATATTTAGGGTGCTCTCTACATTTGGCATAGCCCTCAGTGGCTTGCTCTAATCTTCTTATCTGCAGGCTAGCACAGTTTGCAGCTTTTTAACCCTTTGAGCTCTGACAGCCAGCTGAGTCAAGTGTTCTAATTCAAATGCAGAATCAATTCAAGTTCATATTCAAATCTGAACTCTGTACTTTATTTAGCTCTGAAACTTTGGTCATGTTATGCTCATGACATTTGGCATAGTTGGCACCAACGGATGTGAGAGTGGCTAGCACAACAGATCTATATAATAAGGCCAAAAGGCAGGACGCTGAACTGGTAAGAAACTTGTCCAAATATAGCTAGTTAAGGTGGCAAATTGAATTAACATACACTAAAAAATTATATAAAGTAGCTACTAACCTTTTGCAAAAATGTTACATTTTGTGAAAATGTTAAATGTTTCTGTCCCTCGGACAGAAACTTAAAAAAAGGCCTGACTCTTAAGAGAAGATGGAAAACTGTCATGGCAGTAGAAGATCCTTGGTATGAGACTGAGGTGTAAGTTTGTAAGAAACTGCCCAAACACACCATTGAGGATGTACGGATAGACCTCACTGTTCTACGAAATTTGGAACCACTCACTAAGAGAGCCAAAAAAAGGAAGTGCCAGTACTGCTTCTGAAGACCCTGTCCCAGGTAGATGCTGATAGGCATAAAGGCAAGAATTTAGCATACAGAATTATACAGAGGAGCAAGTCAGCTGACAATATTAAGGGTACTTTTGAAGATGGCCTTAAACCTAAAAATGCTTATCCAGAGGATCCAGGACAATATGACAACCCATGGATGACTTCTATGCTGCCAGACCAGTAGTTTTAAGAAAGCAAATAATAGATTATAATCATGGACAAAGAAGAGCACAACACACAGAGGAAGGTAGAGAATACACCAGGCAGGAACTGCAGAATATAAGCATAGATTTTCAGCAAAAGGACAGGACAGAGGTAGACTGGCTACGGACGACTTGGGACAAAGGAGCCAATGATATTTTAATCACAGGAATAGCAATGAGACAAATTTTAGACATTTTAGAACAACATGCGATTAACACAGCATTCTTGGAGCTAACACACAGGGGGCCAAATCGAATGCTCACACTGTGGGACCCGATAGCAAGGGCATGCAGAGCAGCGCACCCCCCAGCTACACTACAGCATATAGAGATTGCATGAAATGGACAGACCTGAAACAAGCAATAACACCACTAGAAAATTGGTAATCTTGTCTCTGGTCTATGACAGGACAGGAATAAATACATCTTTGCAGGAACCAGCAGCACTGGGCATGAAAAAGGCATTTCTTAGAGGACCATCACCTAGTTCAAAATTGCCATATATGCAGGCTATGCCTAAGGCCAGGATGGCTGAAGACACATTGAACATATTCAAATTATCATTAGAATTAAATGACCGACCCAAAAACTCTTTTAATGCCAAGGTACAACAGAGATGTAAATTTACACCACAAAGATTCAATCCTCCCCTGAGAAATTACAGCCAAGAAGTGGATAGGATAGATCTTGTTAACATGTAGCGAAATCGTAAGGCTTCTTTTTGAAGTACTTACAGCGAACAAGCATCTCACTGTTAACTCTCCAATAACCATTTTGTCTCAGATACCAGTGTTGAGCTGGACAAGAAATTGTCCTCAAGAAGTGGCAGGAGTAACACTGAGCCAGAGATCCTGACATGGAAGTAGTATATCCAGAGTAGGGTGTGGCTGCTAAAGGAGACCTGGCTTCCTCGAAGAGGAAAGTCACCAAGCTGGACGGGCTTGCCATAAATAATTCCCAGGGAGGAACTAATCGATGTCCCCACGGGGAGATGAGGTCCCTCCTGGTCTGATTCTCTTGTCTAATTTCTGGTTTATGGGTGGCTCTTTGATCACTGAAAGTGAGCAGCAATAGTTTTCAGGGCCCTAGGTCATGAGGCCCTGAGACTGACTACTGAGTCTAAATCAGCACAGCAAGCTGAACTCACAGCAGTAGTGTCGGCAGTGAGGCACTCACTGAATAAATCAAGGGGTGGTAATTATTTGTAGCTGAAATTATGTGTAGTTACTATCGTATTAAGTTATTCTTCACCACAAAATACAGAAAAATAGGAAAATAATATTAGTGTTTTAACTAAAAATTTTGAATGTAACTCCATTAATATAAAAGTACTTGATAAAAATGTAACCTATGTAAGCTATATAAGTTATGGAAGCTATGTAACCTAAAATTTCTTGATGATACATTTGTAAATGCACAAGGCTCCATGGTGTGCTTACCAAGGCAAAATTACTATAGCTTGGGCAAGGTTTGAAAATACAAAAAATAATTTGTGTTATAAAAATTTGCCTAATATATTAACAATGCCTCCATAAGTACCCTGAGATGCCTTCTGAATAATTCAATTTTACTATAATTCCTCTATTAGTCTTAATCCTATATCAAGTGGAACTTTAGCCATATTATATACAAAAATGTAAACGTTATTATGTATTGATATTTATTGTTAAAACTTGTGAACTACAAATTAGCTAAAAACTATGATAGCGTTAAGAGTACATTTTCAATCTCTGGCTTGCATAGCTCATTGGATTGACGATGGGCTGCAAACCAAAAGGTTGCTGGTTCGATTCCCAGTCAGAGCACATGCCTGGGGTGTGGGCCAGGTCTCCAGTGGGGGCCATGTGATAGGCAACCACACATTGATATTTCTCTCCCTCTCTTTCTCCCTCCCTTCTCCCCTCTCTAAAAATGAATAGATAAAATCTTTTAAAAATAAAGATTATTTTTCAGTGATTCCCACAACTCTCTTTTCTTTATCATTGTGGGAATCAAGGAGCAGAATGTGGAGAGCAGGAAAAGTAAAATGGCATTGGTTTGGTCAAGATAGCATAAAGTATATAAAAGAAAGTGGAGTCCATCATGTCAACCAAGACATCTGAGAGTCAGACAGAAACTTTGGTTCAAGAGGGAAACTACCTAAGTCAGAGTAGACACATTTGGCAAGAAGACTCGCCTAAGATACCTGCACATGTGATTAGAACAGCTGTGTTTGCAGAGCGGACCACCCATAACTAGGCTCCTGGGCAAATTCCCCACTTGCCAGCAGGGGAGCCAAGACACTTATCAAGAGACCGACAAGGGTGGAGTTCACCACTCCCGAGGGTCAGACTGAGGCAGGCTCCAGACCACTGCTGAGACAGCCGAGCTCCACACACCGGAGTGCTGCTCCAGGCTACACTGATGGCCCTTGGCATCCGCTGCCAGAGGCTCTGCCCTGCTGGGCTGAGGAATTCGTTTGCCCTGCTGCCCACCTGGCTCTGTAGATCCTTCCTTGCAAGATGCTGACAGCTTCCTTGCTCACTGTGCTGTCTCCCTGACTTACAGACTGAGACTCGGGGGGCTCTGGTTCGTCATTCCCAGCTGATTGCTATATGTGTGTTATACTTCTCTTAAGATTATTAGAGTGTGAATAGGATATTAACTATGTTGATGTTCTACTTTGAGTGAACCTGCATTCAATAAAAGCTGAGTGAATAGCATAGTTACTCTTCGTGACTTGTCTATTCCTTGGTGCCAGGCTGCTCAGCACACAGCTAGCTGAGCAGTTACCTAGCTGACTTATAGGAAAGACCATATCATGAACATATGCTCACGATAGTAGGAAAATAAACTTTAAACTTTAACCTTGCAAAGAAAACAACAAGGGACTATAGAACAGTCCAAATAAATAAGTAAATACCTTATTTATTTTGTGTACCCAAGAATGACATATATTAGTAATTATTTTTCTTGATATAAATGACCACATATCCAGGAAATCAAAGCAAAATGCAAATATCATTTCCAATGTTTTAACTGTGATAGGTGTGTTCGCTGAAAGCAGTACAGGGCATGGCTATTTCTCAGTAGGACTGCCGGTAATGTGCCAGCCCCTGTCCATCCCTGGGATGAAGTTTATCTTAAAAAGAAACTTTAAAATACATTAATTTGAATGTATAATGTAGTAGCATCTTCACATTGCCTGAAGGTTTTCACTTCTGTTCTCTCCAGTCTAATTTTACAAGAAAACTTCTGCAAGACAGAGATACTGATTGCTGATAAATCACAGGATGTAAGCTCTAATCTTCATTCAGTTTTCCAATTAATAACTGAACTGTAGTTTCTCTGGACCAAATGCTCACATTCACATCCATCTGGGTAGCACACAGACTGGTGCACTCTCTCTAGAGCACTGGGTTTAAAATATATACCAGGAAATGATTATATAGCAGTATCTAATGCTTACTTTTAAAGTGCCATATCACCGAGAATCATTTTCCTAATGCCTGCATACACTGTATGAAAATCTATCACATTCCTTGAGGAATCCATGTCATCAACCTGATAATACATCAAAGGCAGGAGGAAAAAAGCTTTGAAGCTTGGTCTTTTTTTTTCATAAGGGCTTACCTGCCCTAATATTATCACTTAAATTTTGGTCTGCCTTCTTTTAGTGCTTTTTCTTCAGTTAGACACACCAGGGTAAAAAAGTCAGCTCCATCCTGATTTCAAAATAGAAGCATTTATTTATTTTGCTAAAGAAAGTAACAAAGTTATTTCCCTTCCATACATCCACTGGAAATGGACCTCATGTTTATTTGGCTTTTATACTGAAATACAATTCAAGTCAGCCACTACATGTTCACCCATTTAACCACGTGCTCATCATCTTGACAGGAAACTGGCCATGAGATATTGAAGGAAAATCCAAGTTTCCTTTATATAATTTATCTTGATGTGGTCCAATTCTATAAGCTATCCTATGTTAGTATTTTTAATAAACTTATTTTAGAACAGTTTAAGATTTACAGAAAAATGTATGAGTATGCAGAGATATTGGATCCATTTTTCCCTCCCTTACATAATATCAGATTAATACATTATAATTAATGAGTCAGCACCAATACTTTATCATTAATAAAGTACCTAGTTTACTCAGATTGCTATAGGGTTGTCTGTTTGTTTGTTTTTAGCTAATGTCATTTTCTTTCTGAACCCCATGCAGGATACCACGTTATATGTAATCATCAAGTCTGTTTAGGTTCCTTTTGGCTGTGATGGCTTCTCCAACTTTCCTTGTTTTGATGACATTTGCAGTTTAAAGTACCAGTCAGATGTTTTGTGGAATGTTCCTTAACCAGGAATTGTCTGATTTTTTTTAACAATCAGACGGGGTTTATGTGTGTGGCGGAGGAAGGTCACACAAGGAAAGCGTCATTGCCATCACGCCCTATCAGGGCTCCATACTATCAATATGGCACAGTCGACCTTGGTTATCTGGGTAAGGCCCTACATTAATTTCTCTTTTACAACATTCCCATTCTTGGTTCTATCAATTATTAATGTTAATAATAGCAAAGCTAAAGGTGCTCAGTTAGCTTTGTTCTATTCTTTGAAGTCTTAAACTCAGTCGTTTTTCAAATATTTGAAGAATATTCAAAAGATAATTTCTTTTGAGCCATTTTTTTTTAAATAACCTGGACACTTGGACACTTTAGGGTTCTCAGGATCATCCTCATTGTTGTCTCCCTGTGTGTGTACATGTACATGTTTTCTTCTTTATGAAAAAAATAACTCAAGTAAATGTATGCAACAAACTCTCCAGTTGTATTAAAGTCATGATTGTAAAATTAATTAAATGAAAAGTACCAAAAGAAACCAAAGAAGATTTTTAAGAAATAATAATAATCATGAGGTAGGAAAAAACTTTTAAAAGAACTATTTTTGAATCAATAAATAAAGCAATTATAATTTTATTTAAATGTTAAAAACTTCTGAAAACCAAAAAACTGCTATAAACAAAATTATAAATCAAATGACAGACTGGGAGAAAATATTTACAATATGTATGTAAATATTAATAATCATAGTATTTCAAAATATTTCTACACATCAAAAGAAAAGATACAATCTCAAAAAAATGAAAAAAGAATATATTCAAAGACTATTATCAGATGACAAAATATAAATGCCCAACACACATATGTCAAAGTGTTTATTTGTTAAATGTAAATGAGACTCGTAATGAGATACCATTTGAACCATCAGGTTGGCAAACATATAGATATCAAGTGAAGAAATTATTATTCTAAAACAACTTTTGTCAAAATATAAGTAAATAACAGCTGTATATTTTGATCTAAAGTTTTTTCTTTTATATTACTTTTTGCATTGTTTATTATTTCTATTTTATTTCCTTTGTGACTAAATATTATTTATGAGTCTTTGTTAATTTTAAATTAGGTAAGGTTTCTTTTGCTTCATTTCTAGAAGAGCCAGCTTTTAATAATTTATTTTCTATTCTTTATTGTGAGTGTATATATATTAGATTACATGTTAGGTATATAATATCCTTTATTGTAGTATATAAATATTTTTGTGTATCTTTCTATTAATATTGATCTTACATATGTATACATTTATAATCAAGTGTTTTGAACATATCATTGAGGTGTTCTATTTTTTTTCTATGTTTTGCTTAAGAAATATATTTAAATCCCATTTATTTTTTAACTCTTCTTGCATTATTGTTTTTTGCTTTGAGTATAATGAGCTGGTATTTAGTTTGATGAACAAAGTTTTTATTTTAATATTTTCTCTTTTGAGACTTTTTTAATTAAATTCTGCTCCTCAATATTTTTATCACCATTAACCTAATTCTCTATCCTCTGTTTATTAATATTGCCACTTTTGTTCTGCTTCCTTGGCCTGGTCTTTTTTTTACTTTCACATTTACGGGCATTCTGTTATTTAGAATTAGCTATACATATTGCAAGATTCATCGCTCACCAGAGTTTTCTTTCTACTTTATCTTCTGCTCTCAGAGCTCCCTGTTCTAATTCATTTGTCTTGCAGTCTTTTCGCTAATATTTTACTTAGAGGTAGTTCTTGCTGATATATCCTCAGAATCCCTGTGTAGCCTCAACTATCTTCCTTCTAGCTCAATAAATCCAAAACTAGTAATCATACTTTTGTGAATTATACCATACATGAAGATAAATGTTTAAGGATGTTTATTGTAGAATTGTTTATGAAGGTGGGGAAGTAAGTAGGGGCATAAATTATATAAAATGGGAGGAAATTTGGTGAATAATACATTATATTTATACTACTATGAAATATTATTCTGAATTTTTAAAAGAATAAATTCAAGCTCTACTGATTAAATTGGAAACATTCCAAATATACATGGATTAAATTTCAAAAGCCAGAGAAAGAGAAATAGCACAATTTTATTTTTGTATAAAACAAAAATATTTTTATATATCTGTGTGTTTGGTGATTAAATGATTAAAAAATAGAGACAAATATAGGAAGAATATAAACTAAGCTATTTACATTGTTTAGGTGGAGTAAAAAGAATTTGGATGGAAGAAGAAATGATTAAGTAAATTAATAAAGAGCTGAAAGGTGTTACGATAAAAACATTTGTGATATGATCACTTATGCAAAAATGTTCATGTCTGTGTGTATGAGTCAGTATGTAGGTCACTGCAAGTTTGTACATGAATAAAAGGAAAGCCACCAAAATGTTCATGATGGCTTCAACAGGGTGCTCAGATTTCGTGTGACCTGCACTTTCTTCCTCATAATGGGGTATTCTGTTCAATGTGTATAATGAACATAATGTATGTAATTTAACTAGCACAGTAAAGCTGATTTTATTTTCATTAAAAATAAAAGAAAAAATACTCATATCTATTATATATATTAACAGGTGTATCTACTATATATTCTACATATATATACATTATTGTTTTTAAATTATATGAACACCCCTGAGAAGTATAAAATAATTGACAATAATGGTCCATCCATAAGGATATAGTTCCAATTAAAAACTGGGAGGCTAGAGTAAATAATTTATACAGTATCACATCCACAAAGTTAGATAGCCATCTCATGCGTATGTATTTTCCTTCGATATTTTATGAATTTATTCATTTACCCAAGCATTGCTAATAATAGTTATATTTTATTCCCAATGTTTTTATAAGCATAATTCTTCTGCTTTAAAATATTCCCTTTTAAATATTCTAAAATTACCTGTTTCAATATCCCAGCTACACTCTTCATAAAGTAGTTTAGAATTCTGTCATTATAAATTCATACAGGCTGTTAATATGCATGATTTTGCATATCTTTGTTCTCATTTTCCAGAATTATGGCTGTTTGATTCCATATCTATAAATCCAGCTGCACTATGCTTTTCTCTGGGTGGCAAAATCCTAGAATACTTGGATAAATTGGTAAGTTTAGAATAAAAAGGCACTTGGTGTCATTGGATTGGCATGACCAAGGGAAAAGTAATAGACATGAAGCAGAGATGTAACAGGAAATCAAATTACAAGTGACTGTTTTAGGTAGTTTTTAGGACTTCAGTGTTTGCTTGATTGGAATGAGGAGTTGTCACAGTGTTTTGTGTGCAACTGTGACATCATCTGACATAAATTTTAAAGGATCACTTGTGTGTGAAGTAGAAATAGTTGGGGCAAAGACAGAAGCAGGGAGCCTATGAGGTCATGGGGACAATCAAGTGAGAGGAAATGGTGACTCCCAGGCATTACAGCAAAGGAAAGAACTAGAAGTGCTCTGGATAGAACCTGGATTCCTGACAGACTGAATCTGTGAAACAAGAAAAAGAATGCTTTCGGCCTGCACCACTGAGACAGGAAAACTGTGGGCAAAACAATTTTTGGTGGACAGTGGCAAATCAGAATTTTAGTTTGTGATGTGTTGCATTTGAGAATTTTGTGCACAAGTATTTTTAATAACTGCAAGAATTCTTAGACACTCTGAGCTTTTTAACAGTAGTTTGGAATTTGGTTTAATATATCAGAAATCACCTGGAGGAATTTTTAGGCCAATTTTGGAGTGGCCACTCACAGTTGCTTCTGTGGTGGCCATTGTTCTGTGGTGGCCAGTAAAAATTACCACACATACCACATCATCTCATGATAAAGCTATAAAATATTTCAGTCTTTCAACATTTTTTCTAATTTTGCACAGTTGCCTGCAACAAAAATCTCACTCTTATTACAATAAGTATATATTTTATCATATTTTTAAATTAAACCAGATTTGTAGTGTTACTTACACAACTTCTGTCTCATCTTACTTTTCATTGATGTCTCCTCCCATGTTTTATAAAAAGAATGGCCACCATGACCTGCTCTTTTCTGGAAACATTACTCTAAATATAATTTCTAATTTTTAAAAAATGTTTTTAGGTTGTTTCAAGGAAAAAGCAACCAGATCTTTCTGGAGATGATCAGTATTTTCTAAACAATGTCAGAAAAAAAATGTAGTCCTGGAGACAAGGTGAAAGATTGTCCTCATCCAGAATCAACACTGTTGTAGTCAGAGATACATTTCAGAAATCTACAGGCAGTGGAACATTAGCCTTCTTAGAGGCTCTGATTCATTAGGGCCAGCAGAGAGCTGATGGAGTCCCTTCATGAGGGCCCATACATTTCAAGGGATTAACTTCGCATCAACCTAAACTCATTGGCATCTGAATGACTGACAACAACAGTGAAAATTCTTCAAACCAGAGATTATCCTTTGAATAATAAAAAATTTAGTATTATTTTCTAATTTATCATGGCTCAAGACATCTTTACTGCTATAGAGTGTCATTAATTCTTGGCAATGAAAGGAATACCAATAGTGCAGTACTTATTGAGAGTTACCCTTTATTGTGTACATATTAACTGACAGAAACTACGGTAAATACGTTTTTTATTTTACTTAACCTTAAAACTTCTTTATAGGCCAGAATTTTTATTCCAATATTTCAGAAATAAATAAAACAAGGTATAGAGAAGAAAGCAATGATAGACCAGGGACCCAAACCACATCCATCTGTTTCCAAACCCAATATTAATAAATTCCACACAATGCAATCTACTGTTTATTGAGCTGAACTTGATGATATTTAATCCTAAAAATATATACATCATCATTTCCATTGTACAAAATTAAAATCTTGGCATTGAGGAGATTAAAAATTTGAGATGGTGAGTTTCAGAACCAGTATTTAAATACAGAATGGCCTGACCCCAGTGTCTGTGTTCTTTTTACTTTGTCGCACAGTTGGGTATTACCAGGACTTTTCAAGATTTTAAGAGATAATCTTATAAAATAAGTTCTTAAGAAATGTGATAAAATCAAAGCTAAATCCCCCCTAGGAAACGGAGAGACTCCCAGTTTACAAGCTGGTCACCATAAAAAAATGTTGGTTGTATTAACACATCTAACTTAACTGAGTAGCTCCCATGGCAGTCAAGTCTTGATGATGTTAGCACATCGCTTTGGTTACTATCAGTTGGTACTATGAGCTGTTTAATCATGCAACAAGCTCCTCGTGCTCTGACTCACTGTTCACCAGGCAACATTCTGATTTTAATTGGGTTTTCCATGTAGTTTTTCTATGGAAACATTATTTTCTCTAGTCTCTTTTACAATTATACTTCTAATTATTTTAAAGATTTTATTTATTTTTAGAGAAAGGAAGGGAGAGATAAAGAGAGGGAGAGAAACATCAATATATAGTTGCCTCTTGTGCACCCCCTACTGGGGACCTGGCCCATAACCCCAGCATGTGCCCTGATCTGGGAATTGAACCAGTGACCATTTGGTTCACAAACTGGCACTCAATCCACTGAGCCACACCAGTCAGGGCTATACTTCTTATTTTAATTTACTAGGCAACTTGCTAAAAAGATAACTTTCCTTGTGAATTTGGAAACTTAAGTTTCCTAGAGTCATTAATTGAGTAGGCAACTTTTGGAGATGTATTCTAGTAATCAATACAAAGATGTTACTAAAATAATGTCACCCACAATTCACTCTAAGGAGGCCACCCCTCAGGCATACTGTTTGTGACCTTATTATCTCATGGTGATCCTAAAACTATAGCAAAGACAAATTACTAACCCATGATAATCACTGTAGATATACATACGTGAGAGAACATATTTCCCATTTAATTTCTCTAACCAAAGCTTGTTTCAGTACAAGATTCGTATAATATGCACAAAGCAATAAACGTAATGCGTCAAATAAACAAAATGAGAGATTAAAGTCACATGATCATATCAACAGATGCTGAAAAAGCACTCAATAAATCCAGCACTCATTTATAACAAAACTCTCAAAAGTGCTAATAGAAGGATCATACTTCAACATAATGAAGGCCACATATAAAAAACTTACAGCCAACATCATACTCAATGGGAAAACACTAAATGCACTTCCTTTATGATCAGGAACAAAACAGGGATGTCTGCTCTCACTGCTCTTATTCCACATTCCCTGAAGTCTTAGGCACAATAATCAGACAAGGAGAAGAAATTAAAAGCATCCAAATTGAAAATAAGGAAATAAAACTGTCATTATTTGCAGATGGTATGATATTATACAATGAAAACTCTAAAGACTCCACAAAAAAACTACTAGACTTAACAAATGAATTTGACAAAGTAGCAGAATAGAAAATTAATATGCAAAAATGGATGGCATTTTTATACACCAATAATGAACTATCAGAAAAAGAAACAGAAAATCCCATTTGCTATTGCAACAGCAATTAAAATAAGGTACCTAGTAATAAATTAAACCAAAGATGTAAAAGACCTTATCTGGACAATAATAGGACACTGAAGAAAAAAACTGAAGAAGATACAAATGAGTGGAAGCATATTCCATGCTCCTACTACCCAAAGCAAACTGTAGGTTCAATGCAATTCCTATTAAAATACCAAAGGAACAAGTATCTAGAACAAGTATTTCAAAAATTTAATTGGAAGCAAAAAGCCCCTAAATAGCCTCAGCAATCTTGAGAAAGGAGAACAAAGTTGGAGATACCACAATACCTGATATCAAACTATACTACAAGACCACTGTAATCAAAACAGCCTGGCACAGGCATAAGAACAGCTATATAGATCAATGAAAGAGAACAAAGAGACCGACAATAAACCCACACTTTTATGGTCAATATTTGACAAAGGAGGCAAGAGCATACAATGGAGTAAAGACAGTTTCCTTAATAAATGGTGTTAGAAAAATTGGACAGGCACGTGCAAAAAAAGAAAGAAAAAGAAAAAGAAAAGGAAAGAAAGAAAGAAAGAAAGAAAGAAAGAAAGAAAGAAAGAAAGAAAGAAAGAAAGAAAGAAAGAAAGAAACCTACACCAGG
Organism: Trachops cirrhosus; assembly: GCA_028533065.1. Lineage (NCBI taxonomy): Eukaryota > Metazoa > Chordata > Mammalia > Chiroptera > Phyllostomidae > Trachops > Trachops cirrhosus. Next base: position 142,741,756 of record CM052539.1, read on the forward strand.
AACTTACACTATACACAATAAACTCAAAATGTAAGACTTTATTTAAGTTGCAAAACCATAAAAATTCTAGAAGAAAAGATAGGCAGTAAAATTGTATATACCTTATATACAAATATATTTGTTGATATATCTCCTAGGGCAAGAGAAACAGAGGGGAAAGTAAATGAATGGAACTACATCAAATTAAAATGCTTCTGCACAGCAAATGAAACCATCAACAAAATGGAAAGGGAACCAACTGTAATGGGGAACATATTTGCCAGTGATACATCTGATAAAGAGTTAATTTCCAAAATATGTCAAGAACTCATGCAACTCAACACCAAGAAGACAAACAACCCAATTAAAATATGAACAAAAGACCTGAATGGACATTTCTCCAAAGAGGACATACAGATGGCCAATAGACACATGAAAAAATGCTCAACTTCACTAATCATCAGAGAAATGCAAATTAAAACCACAATGACATATCACCTCATGCCTGCCAAAATGGTTAGCATCAGATAAATCAATAAACAAGGCTGGTGAGGATGCGGAGAAAAGGGAGCCCTAGTGCACTGTTGGTGGGAATGTAGACAGATGCAGCCACTGTGAAAAACAGCAGGGAGTTTTCTCAAAAAATTTAAACTGGGAATGCCTTTTGATCCAGCAATCTCACCTCTGGGAATATATCCTAAGAATCCAGAAACAGCTATTTGAAAAAATACATGAACTCCTATGTTCATTGCAGTGTTATTTATAATAGCCAAATTCTGGAAACAGCACAAGTGCCCATCAATAGATGGATGGATAAAAAAGCTGTGGTCCATTTACACAGTGGCATACTACTCAGCCATAAAAAAAGAAGAAAATCTTACCTTTGTGACAGCATGTGACATCTTCCCTTTGGACCTGGAGATTATTATGCCAAGTGAAATAAGCTAGTCAGTGAAAGATAAACGCCATATGATCTCGTTTATATGTTGAATCTAATGAACAAGGTACACTGATGAACAAATTAGAAACAATGGTATGGATACATGGAATAGACTGACAACTGTCAGTGGGGAAGGGGAAAGGAGTCACCGAATAAATGAAGGGGAAGGGATTAGCCAAAGAACATATAGACATAGACAACAACATGGTGATGTCCTTAGGAAAGTGGGGGCAAGGGCTGGGTGGAGGTGGGCAAAGGCAGAGTGGCAGGATAGGGACATCTGCAATAGTGTAAACAATAAAATTAATGTTAAAAAGATTGTTTCAGTGTTATAATGCTACTAAACAAATGCTACATTTGGATTCTCAAAGATAAGTTTCATTTTAGTTATTCACATATGAATATAATAAATATATATGGTCTGCTATAATTCATAAGCTTTTGCTCTTTATATTAGTTACTGAGTTAAATATATTTCTCTATATCATGGTATGTGCTGTCATCTGTTTGGTACTAGCTATGGCATATATTACTATTTTTTCCTATTTTGTTCTGAAAATTGAAAAAACTGAGCATTTTGTTTGGCTACAGTAAACTTTTTTACAATAAAACACAACTATATGTATTTTTCACAAAGAATATGTTCAAGCACAAGGCTTTCTATTTCTCAGAACTGGGTTTATAAGGAATGCAAAAATCCAAATTCAAAACTGTCAAATAGCAAAGAATTAAAATTTAATCAAGAAAAATATCATCCACTATCATTCATCAGTGAAATGATTTTACTCTATATTTGCTGGAGTTTTCTTAAAAACCAGGCAAATGTTAATTAGAAGCTCCACTAAGTGTTTTGAATAACGTATTTGCTAACCTCATCTTTCTGAAGCACATTTATTAATACATTGAATATTTTCTCACTAAACTTATACTTACAAAAGATAACATTCAAACTATAATCTGGAAATAGAAATTCACTAAAATATCTAAGAGTATTATCTACTTTCTCAAGCTGATATTTTAAAAATTTTTATTAGAATGAGGTCTTACATATTAATACACCAAATTCAGCACCAAGTCTTATACACAATTCTCCAATGCAGCCATTGTAACTCCAGTCATACTGAAGAAAAACTCCTTAATATGTTTGAAAATTCTATACTTTTTAAGGATAATTATAACTATGTTAAGCTCACTTTCTATCAAGTCACCACATGTCATTACAACAGGCGACATTTTGACTAGATAAAAAATTAGGAGAAAAAGAGATGTGGTGTAGGTATAGGAAATCTTGCAGAAAAGATAAAACACACTTGTCTAAAAATTCTAAACTGCTCCCCTCTCCCTGCAAAGTCTAAAATAGGCATATATCATGGAAACCAATGGACAAGAAGTAATAATAAAATTACAAGAAATGGAATGAAGAGTAAATTGTAAAGCAGAGATAATTTGGTCAGTGCAGGCACTCCTGCCCTAAACACTCAGGTCTGAGCAGTTCTATGGGCACAGGTATTCATGCTGTTCTTGTATATTTAGTAGAGTTCTGTGTCATTAAATCCAAATGCTTTTTCATTGTGTAAAGGTTAATATTTTTGAAAAAAGCCTTCACACTGGTCTTTCCTCTCCTCAGGTCAGGCCTTGAGAAAGTTTGTTATGGCAGTGTCAAAATGTTGCTCAAGGAAAATAAATGGTGGATGAGTTCCTCCCGCCCCCCAAGTGTAAGGAAAGTCCCAGGATTGAGCAGTATATGAAGTGGTACATTCAGTCTAAAAGTAAACAACTCACTCATCAGACAAAGCATGGTTTTAAAAGAGTGCAGACACTGTTTCTGCCCATTTCTTAGGGCTTTCACATATGGACCTTAATTAGCTCACTCAGGAAAGGCTTCCTGTTGCCTTTGCGTTTCAGATCCTTCAGCATCCCCTGAAAACACTGCAGCCGGCTGAGGCCTCCCCTGCAATCAGACCTGCTGTCTGACCTGGCTCCAAGGATCTCATCAGCCCAGGGGACAGTGATTGGTGTGCTCTATCAGCACACTCCAAAACACATCCGCTTTGACAGCCACATCATATTTCTGACTCCTGGTGACCTCATCCTCAGGTGAAACTTCCAGGTTCTTATTAGTGTGAATCACTGCTAAACCAGTGAAATACATTTTTATCCACTTTGTGGGAAAACAAAACAAAACAAAACTGTGAACTGCTCATTGTCCATCAATGTTATTAGTGCTTTAAAAATCAAACTACCCTGAATGATGGAAGTGGAGGAGGTACTATTTACAGCAGCACTATGGATTCCCAGGATAGTTGTTATATACAAATGTTCTCTGAAGCTGCAGTTTCACTGGACCTTGCCTAGGCGCCAACAATAAAATTAACCATTATGGCCCGAGTAAGCTGCTACCTGAGATGAAAGACCTGCCCAAAGGAAGTTTCTGCTGTTATTACATGGTTGACTACCATTTAGCACATAAGCACACAGAACAGAATGCAGAACACACAAAGCCAGAATCTTTTATTCTTTTAGCTTTTGTTCAAAAAGTGTTTAAGGCAAAAGCAGAAAAGATAGACCTGGCATGTTTCAGTGAGACAGAAATTTAAAAAAAAGTGTTTGTGTGTTAACACATTAAAATTGAAATTATCATTTCCAGGTATTATGTCACTTCCTTGCCATGGAGGTGCTTTGATTATCTGTGTAAATGGAAAAGGGAAAAGATAAAAATTCAGAACACTGGGCAGTGATTGGTAATTTGTATTCAATATTCACACATTTATTTCACTCTTGGTTTGACCCAGATCTGTCTCTGCTTGGTTTATAAGTTGGGCAGTCTAAAACAATGATTATATGCTGATGAAAAATTTTGAAGGATAAAACTTAATTGAGGTAAAGCAAATTAGATATACAAGGATAATCTGTCCAAAAAAAGTCCAGCCGTTGTTAATGTAACAAGAACAGTCCGTGCAACAGCGATGTAACCTGGCAGCTGAGGAGAGCGGACAGGAACGTGCATGTGTGAACAATGCTGATTTCACTGTACTAGTCAGTGAGGGTGGTAGACGTCCTTGAGTGAACATGTGTACTGTGTGGCAGTCACACTCAAAATGACTGCGCAAGTAAAGCAACGAATCTGCATCAAATTTTGCATTAAGCTTGATTATTCCTCTGTAGAAACTATTCAGATGATTCAGAAGGCTGCAGCTGTGGGCAACTGATGATTGGCAGGTGCCTCATGACAGCGTGCTCACTCATGCATCTGGTCTCTTGTGGAGTCTTTTGGCAAAACATCAAATCACCCAGGTTACTCAGCCCCACCTATATCCCAGATTTGGTGCCCTGTGACATCTGGGTTTTCCCAAAACTAAAATCACCTTTAAAAGGGAAGAGATTTCAGGCCATTAATGAGATTCAAAAAAATACAGTGGGACAGCTGATGGCAATTCCAATGAAAGATTTTGCAGAGTGTTTAGAACAGTGGGAGAAACACTGGGAGAACTGTCTGAGGTCCCAACGTGCCTACTTTGTACAGGACTAAGGCATCATTGTCCTATGTAAAATGTTTCTTGTATCTTGTGTCTTCTTCAATAAATATCTCTATTTTTCCGTGCTGTATGGCAGACCTCATATATTCTCTTTTATTATCAATTGAAGAACCTTTTGTAATCTAAATCTCTATAAATGTGAATAAAAGAGAGCTATGTGTTTTGTTATTGCTGAAATTTTAGAGTTCCAGGAATTATTTTCTAAATGGGCAAAAAAATTAAATTAAAATTAAATCGACACAAAATAACAGGGGCAAAAGTATGAAGCAAACCAAGGATTCTCTATGAAATTTACCAGAGCAAAAGTCATTTGATCTGTCATTTCCATCTAATGTTTCCCATGCAACACCTGATACAAACCCCCTTCTTATTAGGTGCACCAACAGCCCTTCATTATAAACAGGGGATGATCCAAAAGTATATTATCCCTTAGAAACAATGTTACAAATGACTAGGTTTCTTGGCAATCACACAAAATATTTTTACACAGGTAGCTGAATACTACAGTTTTCCAATTTCAACAGAAATTCACATAAAATTGCAATAGTAAAACTAAATGAAGCCAAAATACCAATATTTAATAGTAATTCTAACAATTCAGGTTTAATCCTTCTGCTAACAGAGAAGTTTGATGAGAAGAGAAGATAAAATGGGACATCTCTGGATAATCGAGCCATCCTGTGACTTTCAGTGGTGTTAAAAGTTAATGGCACTGCTGTTATTGTATATAATATCACTTCACATATTAGCATATTATAGTCCATCTTCCAGACTATTATTGCATTCTAAATATCATTAAGGGCATTTTACTTTTGGTAGCTTTCTTTTTTTGCAGGGGGAGAGGTAAAGGGAGAAGTTTATTAGGTCTCAACCAACAAATTGTGCGATATACAGGGAAAGAATACTAAAAAGAAAAAGTAAAAAAAGAACTTGCAAAATGCCAAGACAATTTTTTGGAAGTTCCTGGGAGAAAGAAGAGGGAAAAAGAACAGAACAAGATAAATAACTGCAGACAAACAACCAGTCCTAAAGGACAGCTGTGAGCCCACCTGCCACAAGCTGACCCCATGTTGCTTCCTGTTGATGTCTTGTTATGAACTCAGGTTCAGTTTCTGAAAAGCCATTCCATACCAAACCAATATACCAAAAATGATTATAAAATTAATGGAGCAAAAATAAAAAGAAATATATATTTTACAGACATTGCAATATAATCACCTGAAACACAATACAAACTATGTTATGATTTTTTTAATATGGATTAAACTACCTTAGTCTTCTTCAAATAAATTAGCAAGTACTGACTGAGGACCTGCTAGATGTTGGGCATTGTTTTAGGCACTTGGGATACATTAGTGGGCAAAAATCACATCTCTCTTATTTATTTACTTATTTATTTACTCACTTATTTACTCATTTTACTTAAGTTTGTTTTCAATTATAGTTTATATTTCATATTAGCTTGTATTAGTTTTAATGTACAACATAGTGGTTAGTCAATCATATACTTTAAAAAGTATTCCCTTCAATATTTCTAGTACCCATATAGACAATAAATAATTATTACAATTTTATTGACTATGTTCCCTGTGCTGTATTTTACATCCCTATGACTATTTTGTAACTACCAATTTATGCTTCTTAATCTCTTCTCCTTTTCACCTGGTCTCCCAACTCCACTTCCCCTCTGGTAACTATTAGTTTGATCTCTTTATACATGAATCTATTTCCATTTAGATTGTTTATTTTGCTCCTTTGATTCTACATGTAAGTAAAATCATATGGTATTTGTCTATCTTCAACTGACTTACTTCACTTAGCATAAAACCCTCTACACTCATTCATGCTGTCACAAATGGTAAGACATCATTATTTTCTTTGTCTGAGTAAAATTCCATTGCATATATGTCCACTACTTTTTTATCCACTCATCTATTGATGGGCACTTGGGCTGCTTTCAAACACCTTGGTTATTGCAAATAAAACTGAAATAAACATAGGATTGCATATATTCTTTCAATTTGGTGTTTTGGGTTTCTTTGACTATACATCCAGAAGTGAGATCACTGGGTTACAATGCAGTTGTATGTTTAATTTTTTGAGCAATCGTCATAGTGTTTTCTACAGTGGCTGCACCAATCTGCTTTCACACCAACAGTGCACCAGGGTCCCTTATTCTGCATATCTTCATCAACACTTGTTTGTTGATTTATTGATGACAGGCACAAGGTGATATCTCATTGTGATTTTAATTTGCATTTCTCTGATTACTAGTGATGTTTAACATCTTCTTATACACCTGTTTGCCATCTGTATGTCCTCTGTGGAGAAGTGGCTATTCAGATCTTCTGCTGACTTTTTATTGGGTTGTTGTTGTTGTTGTTGTGTTGATTTGTATGAATTCTTTATAAATTCTGAATACTAACTTATCAGACATATTATCAACAAATATCTTCTTTAATTCGGTAGATAGTCATTTCATTTTGTTTTGTTGATGGCTTCCTTTGCTGTGCAAAATGTTTTTAGTTTTAGATCATTTAGTTTTAGTTGTTTCCTAATTGTTTAGTTTTGCTTTTTGCCCCTGCCCAAGAAGAAATAGCCAAAAAAGGAAATACTGCTAAGAGAAATGTTTGAGATTTTACTATCTATGATTTCTGCTAGGATTTCTATGGTCTGAGTCTTACAAGTAAGTCTTTCATCCATTTTGAGTTTATTCTTGCATTTGATATAAGAATGCAGGCTAGTTTTATGATATTGCATTTATCTGTCCAATTTTCCAACACCATTTACTGGAGACTACCTTTACCCCATTCTATGTTCTTGCTTCTTTTGTTAAATATTAATTGACCATAAAGGGATGGGTTTATTTATGGGCTCTCTGTTCTCTCACATTGATCTGTGTGTCTTTTTATGCCAGTGCCATGCTCTTTCAAATACTGGAGCATTGTAGTATAGTTTTATATCAGGTAGTATGATACTTCTAATTTTGTTCCTTCTCATGATTGCTGAGGCTCTTTGGGGTCTTTTGCAGTTCCTCAAAAACTTCTGTATTTTTGGTTCTAATTCTGTGAAATATGCTAGTGGTATTTTGAATGGAATTGCATTGAATTTATAGATTGCTTTGGGTAATATGGACATTTCAATGGTATTAAAAATAGCATCCCTTCAGGGGGACTTTTTTGGTGATTCCACACTTATCTTTTCAATGAGGTATTCATTGCTAAGCTCCTGTAAAGAAGGTCTACATATCTGCTTAGTACCAAGCAGTACTCTTTTCCTTCTTTGAGAATATAGTTTTTACAGGGTACTGACTTTCCCATAAGCTCTCTTTCATCAGATTTAAGTATTATATAAATCACAAATTTTGCCTTCTTTGTCAATTATCTAAACAAATTTTCTTAAAGTATCTTTTTCTGTAGCTGTATTTTAAGTTTTTCCTTAAATGCTGATTCTGGGCCAACAATTTATCTTCTGGAAATAACCACATCATTTTTTATTGATTCAAGCACGTATTCTAAACTCTGTTGCTTGGTTTAGACTTTAAACTACAGAGGTCCATGTATTTTCTGGACAGACTCTTACAAAGTTGCATGTTTCCACCTCATTTTTCAGCCAATGCCTTTTTGTTAACTTCATATTTTCTTCTGTCTTTAAATATTTTCCATAGTTTCAAAAAATTCATACTCAAATGAGACAGCTTGGACTCAGAAGTTAGTTTATTCACTTTTATTCCAGCCTCTATTTCTGAAGTAAGCTTTTTCTTCACTTTTGTATTGATTTGCCATCCTGTACATCATATCTACTTTTCTAAGACACAGAGTGGAGGAGTTTTATTTTATAAAACTGAGGAAAATATACAAGTTAAGGGTTATGTAAAAGACAAACACCTGTTTTAAGTGCAATAACACAGCTAGCTGATACACCACTGCCATCAGCCAGCTTAACTGCGTCTGCAGTGGGCGGCTTATGTGCACTTGGTGCTGCTGGCATTCAGCCTGAGCTAGGAGGGCAGGAGAAGAGAGATGGCTTTTTAGTGATCCCATCATTTGAGGACATTTGTATGTAAAATAAAGCAGTAACTACTGCCGTGGTATTAACTGCTGTCAGAACTTAAAGGTGTGATAGGCACAGGTGCAATAAAGGGAGAGGTCAAGGTGACATTCAGAAGTATGATTTTATACCTAGAGTCTGGTTGCATGTATACCTTTGTCATATACTATCCATAATCAGCAAACAGTTTTCAGCTGGAGGCACACCCACTCCAAACAGTTCATACAACCTGACGTATAAGTCGAAGAATGCTTACTACAGATTATTTCCACTGTTTCTGAAATGCATTTGGAACTTCTGATCCTGGTGATTCAAATTTGCAAAAGGAATGTGTCAGTTAAGATACTATTTATTTTTATAAGTATCACGTGTATGGATTGCACTTAAGCCAACATATTTTACATGATTATAAGGTATTTTCTGTAGTGATAAAGGCTGCTTCTTTCTTTTTATTTCCTCTTTCTTCTTCTCTCTCTTGCTTTGTTTTTCATTTCTTATAAATGCCTCAATCTCTTGGGAGAGAGTCATTCAGCAATACCTACTGCATAATTGGAATTGATCCAGATGTTTCACCTTAAAGATGCTTTTGCTATTGTATATTCTAAAATGCTAACATTCATTTACAAAAGAGATGTCCAGAGCCTTTCAACATGATTGAAGTTTGAACTATTGTCATTATCTTATCCCACAGAAACCCATTTATCTTATCTGGGAGATGTCAGGATATTAGAAATGTATAAATTCAAAAGGAAAAAATGCTTACTTGAGTAAAACATACTTTTTTGATTTCAGTAAAAGATCAGGAAACTTATATGATTTAGGGAATTCAGTTCAATTATTGTCCCAAATAAAAGAAACCTCTGCATCATAATACAACTTTTCTTAAATATCAATGCAAATTCTGGAATTATTTTAATTTGAAGATAATAGGATCAGCTTGAAATACAGAAAAAATAAAAGTGAAAATAACCTAAGAAATAATTTTCCAAAATCCAAAAAGATTAAAATTAAATATAAATTAGGCATAGCCATATTACTAATATTTTGCCACCCATACTTTAAGCAAGGCCAAGCTCTTGCATCTCTACTTCAAATGCGACCCCAAAAGACAAGTTTTAAATAATGCATGATACTCAAAGCCATAGTGTAGGGTCTCCTCTGACTTGCTTCTTAGCTCAGTTTTATCTATTCTGGTTTCCTTGATTCTAATCTGTTATTTCTAAACCCTATTGTCACCTCAGTCCTAACTTCCCTCCCCTAACTCCCTTACTCAGTTTGATAGTTAGCACTCTAAATGATTCTTTGTTTAGGAATAAGTGTTTCAAATAATCATTTATGATTTTAGCCATTGATACAGCACAACCCCCGACCTATCAGAGCAGACACTGGTCATAAACATTGGGCAATTTCATACTGGTACATACCTGCTCCGGAGTGCCCTCACTCCTTCATATTTGGGTCTAATCTCTCCAGAGGAGGTATTGTTTTCCTCCCTTCCTGGCCTTAACATCTGCTTTTGCTATGCAGAGCCCCTGGTGCAGTTCCCAACTACATGACACTTAAACCCCATGGTCAGGTCACTTCTATCCGAATTAACTCTCCCTGTCCCTTTTAAAAAACAGAGAAATAAAGTTATTTTTATGAGGTCACTTATTCAAATGTCTCCTAGATAATTTTCTTTCAATTTAAGACTGCCTTCCAGTCTCTATTGAGCAGATGTGCAGCAGCTGAAATGCCAAAAGCTGTTCTTGGGCATTAAAGATCCTTAATGCATACCAGTATTGGAGGAAAAGCGCATACACAGGTACGATGCTTATGAGAACAAGACATTTCTGTCATTGTTCCATTCTTTCCTGTTACACAGATTTAATTTAACATAATTTAACACAATGAGTGTGATTGTCTAATAATCATGTATCTCATCAATACATACTATTGGGATTAAAGTAAAAAGAAAACAAATAATTTATTCCACTGCCCATCCTATTAAATTATTGAAAGTGACTACATTTAGACTTTATAGAAAAAAGAAATAAGACTCTTCCACCAACTAAAAAAGAGAAAGGAAAATGACATTTATTTAGTGAATAAAGTATGCCAGAAAGTATAACTAAAGTACTTAATTATACATTATCTCATTAATTGTTATACAAATTCTGCAAGTAGGTGTTATTAACTCCCTGAGTTATATTCTCTGTTGTAGACACAGGTGCTTTGCAGTCTAGTCCCAAGAGGTGATTTTAGCCCCATATATCGACCATCGCATAAATGACATCAGGACAATGGTGGCCAGTCTGGATGAGGCGGGATCTCAACCATCAGCAAAATGCTATTCTTGCAGTCTCTCAGAGTTTCTCTGTTTCTCAATCAAACAGCAGCCCTGTGCGGATGACCAGAATACAGATGCAGTTGGATCTTTTAGGGACTGGAGTAGATCACATTGACAGGAAGCCAAATGCGTACCTGTTAGAGCTCTGGAAGCAGCTGTGAGCTGACCAACGCTTCTTGTGGTCCCAAATGAAGAAGAAACTGGCAGGGAAATCCGGAAGTGCACACTGAGAAGCCCATCCATTCTAGCCGGAAGATCATCTGGCTATGTCAACTTCCTGAGGTGAAGGGGGAAATATCCTTGGACTTTTAACTACGAGGGAGGCCAAGGAATTGTCTACAGGGGGCCAGAGGGGACCAGAGGCTGCATGTTAAATTCGCTATCCATTAATCCTATGCAAATGTCCAGCAAGTTTTGGCTCTCTCGGATAAAGGAACAGAGTGTACCCTCTTACATGGAAACACTGAGAAACTTCCGGGGCCTGAGGTCTCTGTTGATGGTTATAAGGGACATAGTGTGAGGGTGAAGGCTGTACAGCTCTCTTAGGGTATGGATGTTTGCCCCCCCATGAGTACACTGTTTTTGTATCCCCCATTCCTGAGTGTATCCTGGGTATTGATGTGCTCCAGGAACCATGGCTACACATGACCACAGGAGAGTTTTGCTTGCAGGTATGAGTGGTAAAAGCCATTCTGCAGGAACAGGCTGACCATTCCCCTGTTCTATTGCCACCCCTATGATGGGAGAGTTGGGAAAGGTAGGGATAATTAGGGCTACCCGTAGTCCTTTTAACTCTCTTGTGTGGCCAGGGAAAAAGCTGGATGGTATACGGAAAATAACAGTTGATTACTGGGAGCTCAATAAGGTCATTCCTCCACTACATGCAGCAGTCCCTTCTGTGTTGGACTTGATGGACCAGTGAACTAATGAGCTGGGAACTTACTACTTTGTAGCTGATCGAGCAAGTGCCTTGTTCTCCATTGACATTGCTCTAGAGCTTCAAGACCAGTTTGCCTTCACATGGGAAGGCTGAGAGTGGACCTTTACAGTATTCCAGCAAGGGCATTTGCACAGCCTGACTACCTGTCATGGACTTGTAGCAGAGGACCTGGAGAAGTGGCCACAGCCTCCAGAAGTATGCCTGTTCCATTATACTCATAACATTTTGCTAACCAGTGATTCTCTTGCAGAGTTAGAAAAAGCAGTGCTGCAAGTGCTGTTTCACCTGAAGTCATGTGGCTGGGCAGTCAGCAAAGCCAAGCTGCATAGGCCTGGATTGTCTGTCCAATTCTCGGGGGTTGTCTGGTCATGTAAGAAAAGTCATCCCTGATACAGTGGTAGATAAAATTCAGGCATATCCAACCCTTACCACTGTGAAACAGTTCCAGACATTTTGGGGGCCATTGGGTCACTGGAGAGCACAGATCTTTCATCCCTTGTATTCTTTGGTGAAAAAGCGAGTGAACTGGGACTGGACCATGACCTCAGAACAAACATTCCAAAGAGCGACAGGCATCTTTAAGTGCACCCAGGCCTTGCATGCTCTGGATCCTGCTAGACCCTGTAAGTTAGATGGACATGTGACACAAGAAGCATTTGGATGGGGTTGTGACAGCAGTCAGAATGGCTAAGTCAACTCTTGGGTTTCCAGTCCCAACCATGGAAGGGAGCAGAGGTACAGTCTCCTTGATTGGAAAGCAACTGGGTGCAGTATGTGCTGCCCTGTTGGCCATGGAGACTACAACAAGAACTGCTCCCATGACCATAAGGACCACATATCCTATTGCAGGGTGGGTCTGGGACTGGATGGCCAAGTTTCATAGTAGGACAGCTCAGATGCCCACTAAGATGGCTAAGTGGAGAGCTTATCTGCAACAAAGGAGTACTCTGTCCACTAACCCCTTATAGGCTGAGCTATAGGAAGTGTTAGGTCCTGTTACTAATGTAAATGAGAAATCTACAGCTCCTGTCCCTGTAGAAGAAATGTAGGCTAGCCCCTTCCACGAAGAGCAGGTACTTATCCCCTCAGATACATGGTTCACTGAAGGGTCCAGCAGGGGTTGGCCTGCTGTATGGCCTGCTGTAGAAATTCAATCAGAAACAGATACAATCTGGTTTGATACTGGTGTAAGTCACAGTAACTAGTGGACTGAACTGTATGCTGTGTGGCTCATGGCTGTCAATGAAAAAATGCCCCTGACTATTTGCACAGATAATTGGGCAATATACCAGGGGCAAACATTGTGGATCTCTACCTGGCATGCAAATAAATGGATGGTTATGCATAGGTTCTTATGAAGACAGGCTTTATGGCAATACCTCTGGAAATTAGGCCACCAGAAGCAAATCATTATATTTCATGTGAATGGGCATTCACCCTTGTTTCTCCTGGAATGATGAGGTTGATACTCCATCCAAGGAGAACTGGCTAGAAATGGTAGCTGCCTGTCCCTCAGGAAGGCAAGTGGCTCAGTGGCTACACGCTTGCCTTGCCTTACATGCTAGACACAAGACCATCATCAAAAGTTGGGGCTTACCTGTCACTTGAGCATAGGTACAAGAAGCTTGTGAGACCTGTGTTATCTGCTGTCAAGAGCATCCCCAAAGGCCTGTGGGAACTACTGGGCAGGTGGTATGGGGACAGGTACTGCTGACCTGGTGGCAAGTGGATGTAATCAGGTCCCCTACCTAGTTCAGAGGGATATAAGTATGCTGTCACAGGTGTGGACATGGCTACTAGACTTTTAGCTGCTTATCCCACAGAACACCCAGATCAGAAAGTAGTAATTGTTGTGCTGGAGCAGTTATGTGCTGCTTATGGGCAACCCTTAATCATTGAAAGTGATCAGGGACACATCTTGTTGGGGCCTTGGTACAACAATGGACTCAAGACCTCAAATTCTCTGGAAATTCCATGTGCCCTATCATCCTCAAGCTGCTGGAATTATTGAACGGTACAGTGGTTTCTTAAAGCAGGGCCTGTGAGCCGTGGCTGCCACCCCTACGCTGGGGGGTTAGATGAAATGCTTATGGACTGTCCTCTGGACTCTAAATGAGAGGAGTTGGAGCAGGCGCCCAGCTCCAGTGGAAGTGCTGCTTCACAGGACTGCTGCTCCAATTCAGCTGCAAGCACAGACTAAGGATGCTTTGCTAAGGATGCCTGCCTGCTCCTGAGGGCCAGGAGCAAGGACAAACAGCCACTTGGATGTGGCCTTGAGAAATAAAAGCCCCCCACATGCATTGAGTGGCTCTTGTTGCCCCTTGGGGACAAGGGGTGGAGAGGAACTTGCAAATAGTGCCCTAGGTGATTGCCACACGGCCTCCAATCTTAAAGGTGACATATCCAGGGCCAGTAGACCACAAAATGTTTCTTTGTGACAACTTAGTGATTTTTCTATGGCTCATTATGAGTTCTCAACTGTTGTTACAAGCAGATGCTGAGCCCGGAGTTGAGGCGTGAAAGGTATGGTATTTGCATCCAGGAAGGCCCCCTCTGCCAGCCACTGTCTTATTGACTGGCCAGAAGCTTGCTTGCATATTGCCTGAGGGTCGTGAGTTGCCCTTATTGGTCCCTATAACTGCTGTGTTTTTCTGCCCTTAGGGTATAGAATAACACCTTAGTGGACTGGGAAAATACCTATGACTCAGTGGCTGACCAATCAGCTTGCTAGGTCTCCACTGAAATCTCCCTAAGCATGTCAGCTGACCTCACATGATGCATCTCTTCTGCTTCTATCCAAATTGGACTTGGCTTCAAAACCAGTGGAACGGTGAACATCCCGTGTGGAATTCAACCTGGACTGCATATACGTTGGGGTAAAGCAGCAGTATGACTGGCCCAGTCATCAGGCAACTACTCTGTATGAAATGGCTCTGGGTACTCACAGCCGAAGCTGTGGAGCTGGCTGGACCAGCCTCCCTTAGCATTGAGAACCCCGGAGGACAAGCCCAAGTGGGCTGGACTTGACAGATCTGTTCCAAACTCAAACTTTAAAGCATTTCTGGAAGGTGTGGAATGATGCGTGGGCTACAGTTCCCACTGGAGACCTCTGGGTGTGTGGCTGACATGGGTGGCCTTGCCTCCTAGGAAATTGGACTGGCTGATGTACCTAGGGGTGGCCTTATTGCCAGTGTTTAGGCTGTGTGTTGTTGCAGCTTGTACTGCTGTTGTCGTTTATGTGTGCCATAAACGGAGGGCTCTGCCCTCCTGGCCAAGGGAGCCTTCCTGGAAGACATCCTGGTGTAGACTGTATAATAAGGAACCCAGAAGGGGTGGATTGTAGGGTAAATGGAGGCAGTCTAGCTTCCTTACTCAGATGTCTGGGGAACTAAGATAAGCTGTGTTCTCACAGCCTTGAGACTGGGTCTGATAAACAGCTCCCATAACATTGAGTTGGCCTGCATGAACAGAATCTCACTGTGTTATACAATATTTTCTGGCTTTTGGCTGTAGTTAGTATATAAGGGCATTAGGGATGTCCTGCTGGGGGACAGGTGACACGTAGGGGGACTTGCTGATGGACACGCAGGGGAAGACACAGCTTGCAGCATGAGTGGCTCGCCCACACTTGAATAAAGGAATGTCAAGCATCCCCAGGGCTTCGTGACTTTTCTTCCATCTGCCCAAATCCACTGTGAACCTGCCAGGCCTTGACAGACTGCAAGACATGCTGACAAATGCATTTGGAAGGATTATAACAACATAGACTAGAAACAAATGTAGATTTTAAGGGACACAATGAACTATTGGATGAAAATTGAAATGCAAATGCATGTGTAAACATGTCATACATTGCTACTTTGGAGAGTCTCTCCCAACTTTTTTTTTATTTGATGCATTAGTTTACAGTTAAATATACATAAATACCAGAGATACTTAAAAAGTGCTTTCTCTTGTAAAAAAAATCTGCTGAAAATTCATGGACTTTACTTTTTATGACTACTTTTCCTTGTTTTTAAATGTAAATACTACTTTTTTTTAAAGAAAAACATACTCTTTTGAATAAATGGAATACAGCAATGATAGTATGATTCATTCAGAACTAGGTTACAAAAAGCAGGCCTGTTTTACTTGGGAAGTCATGTATCAGTTATTGAATTCCCGCTTCTATTTCAATTGACATCTTTGAAAACCAAAAATGGAGGGCCTGGAGCAAGGGAAAAAGAAGAAATTTTTAAGATAAAACAGAAATACCTGATAGTATTCAAGGCTGTCCAGCCACATTGAATAACCTATTTCATGGCAAAGCATTACTGACAATCACTGTGAGGCAGTTGTGCCTTCTGTACTGAAACTGATTGATGATGTGAGACTCCCCACCTACGTTGGAGATGTCTTGAGAATTAATAGATAATAGACAGAATGAATGCCATATGTTAGCAACATAAAAATAAATTAAAGGGTGTGTTCTACAATATGTAAACAATGACCAGTGAAGAGAAGAGGCAGCATATGGGGAAGACCAAGATTAGTACAAAGATATGGAGAGAGAGCAGTGCTGGGAAGGCAGGACAAATAATAAGCTTGGATAGTTTCATTCATTCCTGCTTATCCATTAGAAAGAGCTGGGTCAGATTTTGGAGCAGGTGTTCTTAACCCAGGGAATCCTCAGGGGGAATCCATGAGAGATTCAAGGGACAGTAAAACCACCAAATGTGAAGGTAAATACTGAATACATTTGCACCTTTTTCTAGGAAGACAAACATAATTTTAATTAGATATTTTTTTCAAAGATTAAGGTTTATTGAATTTAAACTGGACAATCTGTTATAGTGTGATATCAGGCTCAAGGGAAGCATAACGATTATGGCAATAGCATGTGAAGGGGCCCAATACCCAGAGGCAATATGGGTCACTGCAGGGTCAGCTGCACTGCCAGAAGGGGCGAAGTTATGCACCTCATCCCACAGATGATATCTCAGCTGTCTGTCAAGGCCCAAACCAAACAGCACTATCTCCTCATAAACTCCCTGTACAAGTTCACAGTAACTGGAAGAAAGGCACATACATGCAAAAATAATAATAATAATAATAATAATAATAACAACAACAACAATAATATAAGGGGGGACCCCAAAAACATGAAATTTATTTATAAAAAATTGTGTATCTATTTTTACATGTTTAAACTTTAGTCACGTTCAAAGTACTCTCCACTTTACAATACATGTATTGAGACATTTTTTCCACTGCTCAAAATGGTTTTGAACTCATCGATTTTGATGCCATTTAGCACTTCTGCCATTTTTTGTTTCACCTCCTTCACATCAGCAAAATGTTTCCCTTTGAGAACTTTTTTCATCCAGGGAAACAAACAAACAAAAAAACACTAGGGGTGAGATGGGTGAATAGGGAGGTGGAGCATGGGGATCATGTCATTTTGGTCAAAAACTATTGAACACTGCATAGTGTGGGCAGGTGTGCTGATAAATTACCCATCATTAAATGCACAAATGCATTAGAAGAGTCTTCCAAAAAATTCACTGAAACTGAATCAAGCCTCTCACAACACCAGCTGGTACACTGATACAGATGGATTCCTGGAACACTCACATAGTGGGGGAAGTTTGTACCACAAGGGGCCAGCCCTCTGGAAGACAATTCTGGGTTTTTTTAGCCCCCTTCATATATATACAGGGTCCAGCAGAAGCAAGGCCTGCTTGAGTTCAGTTGGTAGGGTAATAATATGTGTGTAATAATTTATAGTTTTACTTGGAACATTTCACCTAAAATGTCACATGATATGCTTAAGTGTGATATTATCACATTATAGAATTAGGGTGCATGCTTATGATTTTGTAATAAAAGATTTTATAGTAAAAATGAAGTTTACCAAAAGAGTAGGTTACTCTTGTGGAACACTTGTGTACTGTTAGTGGAAATGTAAAAAGATATTGCCATTATGGAAAATATATGTTGACTCCTCAAAAAAATAAAAACAAAACAAATAGTGTTGTAATAAGATCTAGCGATTCTACTTCTGGATATATGCCTAGGAGAATTAAAAGCAGCGTCTCTAAGAAAGTTTTGTGCAACCTTGTTCATTGAAACATTATTCATAATAGCCAAAATGTGGCTATTATATATATATGTGATGGAATAATATTCAACCTTAAAAAGGAAGGGAATGCTGGTATATGCTATAACGTGGATGAACTTTGAGAATATTATACTAAGTTAAATAAGCTAGTCACAGAGACAAATACTGTACGATTCCGCTTACACAAGGTACCTAGAGTAGTTAAACACAGGGTTAGAAGATGAACGGTAGAATGGTGGTTGCTACCAGCTGGAGATGTGGTAATTGGGAGATGTTTAATGGGTATAGAGTTTCAATTTTATAAATGAAAAGAGTTTTGGAAACTGATTGCATGATAATCCAAATACACTGAGTACTGCAAACTGTATACTTATAAATGGTTAAAATAGTAAATTTTATGATATGTAAATTTTACCACAATTAAATTTTTTTAAAAATTGACAATATCATTACTTCTATATCTATTGACCTGAAGGGATGTCCATACTATATTGTTAAGTGATACAAGCAGGTAACAAAATAATGTGCCTCACAACTCCACTTCTGAAAAAAAAACAAAAATATTTTTAAATGTGGTTGTACAAATTCATGTAATAACAAAGAAAAGTGTTTATACATTAAGTTATTAGATTATTCCAGGCAGGCAGTGATACTTGATTAACTTTCTCTTGTATGTCTGTTTTTTTTTTTACTTCTATAATAAAGTTACTTCAATAATTAGAAAAATAGTAAAAAAGTGACACAATGTGATAAGAACTCAAGAAACCGTGGACACCAGAGTCAGTGTGAGATGAAGAGGGGAGGAAGTCTCTGGGCCCGGGCGGTCTTTCTGAAAGGTCTCACAGCCAAGAGCACATAGGGCGAGGTTGTGAAAGCGTAGTGGCTAAAGGGAAACGGTCCAAACCCAGAAAAAACTGAAGGACATGCTTAACAAAGAGCTGTTGTTAAAATAACCCACATGTGTCAGTTGTTCCCTCTCAATCTCATGAAGTTTATGAGTAACATTACATTAGTATGCAACTATGACTAACATGTTAATGACGTAGAATAGAATTCATAATTTTAAAGATATAACCCCTGTACTGTGCCTTTCACAGGTAACAATACACCATGAACATCCAGTCAGGACAGCAGATAAAGGTATAACTTGGTATTTTTAAGAATTCATAAATGTTTTAAAATCTTATTTATATATAAAAGAAATAAAATTAAGTGAACCAAGCATTTAATTCAATAAGTTAAAAAGTAGCAAAACTGAGGAAAACAAAAGAGAAAACTTTATAACATTAAACATTTATGAAATTGATAAATCTGAAATTTTGGGGATTTAACCAGCATAAAGAAGGACTTCACAAAATTCTATCTAAAAGCATTTAAAATTCAAGTGATAAAATATTTTTTAGAATATCACAAATTTCTGAAATTGATTCCACAGGACAGGGAAAACTAAAATAAATCAATTGCCATGCAAGAAACTGAGAAATATAACTAAGTGAAAAAGCAAGTGCCCAGAATTCACAAAGATCATGAAAAATGAGACAATTCATGTGGAGAGATGTGAGTAACCAAGGATCCCTATTTCTAGCATTTGACATTTATTTAGTTGTGAGGTAGCCATTGATGTAGAAAAAGGCATTTGTAAGCCTGAGGATGTGTTTAGATGGAATGGCAACAGAGAAAAGTTGTTCTCCCCCTACTCCTAATCATCTACACCAATCCTAGTAGACTGGCTCAATACAGTTCCTGAGTAGCTTCCTGTCCCCTCTATAAGAAAAGTCCTAGGAAACCCCTGTATTGGTGGAAGTGTACTAAGTACCATGTGACCCCTATAACAGATTGAACCCTGGATGAACATTTGACAGAAGGACAGTTAACAATATATAATCCAATCAATGGTCTATAAATGTTTATTGGTCAATCAATCACTGACACTTCGGAAATTTTACCAGTGGCAAAGGGAAAAGCAGTTGTTTAACGAGTCATAGAAGCAGCAGCAGATCAGTGCAGCCCAGTCATGTTAATGGCTGCACAGTATTAATGGCACAGAAAGGTAAGGGAACCCCAAATCCAGCTGCTGGGAGGCAAGGTGAATATTACCCAAAGTGGCTCTTGATCTTTACATCTTTTCAGTAACCATTTCCCAAAACCTCGGGTAGACTGGAATTCCTGTTCTTCTGATGAGGCCCAGTGGATTGGGTTTTCTTAGTTTCCTACCCACCTAATAGCATAGATGGAATTTCTACATTCGTCATTTCCACCTCCATCCAGGGGTGCCCAACCAGCGGCCTGTGGGCCACATGTAGCCTGGAATGGCTATGAATTTACAATTTACATAAAATTGTTAAGTTTACTTAAAACATTATGAGATTTTTTTGTGATTACATGTCACAGTGTATTTAATGTGTGGTCTGAGACAACTCTTCTTCTTCAGTGTGGCCCAGAGACACCAAAAGTTTGGACACCCCTGACTGACAGTAAATCTCGCCCCCCTTCCTCCCACCACACACACTCACCATTCAGTTGATAAACTTTCTGTTCTGGGCTATAGTATAAGAAACAAACCATTTTCAGAAAACATTTTGAATTCCTGTGCTGGTGGCTTGATTTACCACTTTGGAAAGATTAAAGGAATTGGTCTTTTTCTAAAACAGAAAAGGCTTTGGAGAAATTTATTAATGGTACTCAAGAATATGATGGATTCTTACGCAGGTGGTACTGGCCAGCTGTTCTCCATCTCACCTAAGAGCAGAACAAAGGGAAATGGTGTTAAATTGCAAAATTGGGTATTGTGTCCATTAAATAAATCACACAGTCATCACTCTCTCATCTTCTACTCTCTGTCCAAATTGCTAACCTTTACAGCTAAGTGTTCATTACTAGGCACTTCATTTTCAATTCCACTTATTCCTAAATAGTAGGATCTAGGCAGCCCTGTCCTTTGATTTATGGGTATAAAGTGTTCTGCACAAGTCCTCCAAACAGCTTCTATGAAGAAGCATTGCTTGTCAGGAGCACTACACTGAGCAGCAGAATGAGAGCAAATGCTGACACACTTTTCACTTCTGATCACAGTGAGTCTCCAATGCCAAAGAACACTGAGGCACACAGTTATCAGCATCATTTTGTCTCTGTCCCTCCCAGGATCGTGGTCACAGGACACTTGGCTATTGATTCTAGGGCAGCCCTGACAGAAATTTGAGTATTACAGGAGGATTTTAATTCTATGAAGGGAAGCTAATGAAAGTGCGTGCACGGTCTTAGCAGAGCCTTGGGGCTAAGAAACAAATGGAGGAGACACTGAGGGAATCTGTCTATGGATAGTAGGCTGTGCTTAGCAGGAGCGGAGCAAAAAGGACAATAGTCAAGACTTGTCAGTGACATCAAGTTGAGGTGTGCTGAAGATTTGAATACTTACTTCCCCAGTATCTGTCCCTCTAGATACCAACAAAGCAGCTTTCTTTATGATATAGAGAAAATTGTCTGCTGATGTGCCCAGAGCAATCAAACAAAAAAGACCACGGTGTGTTCCACCCAGAAGCACCTAATAGCAAAATTAATTTTAAAAGTACACACTGGTATTTTGAAAATGTGTTTATGCAGAAAGAAAAGTGCGTGAAATACTTCGGAGAGCTGACCCATTCCACAATGACATCAGCAGCCTCAAGGTAAGGAACAACTGTACCCTTCCACGATGCTCTGATTTTCCCTATTTGCTTGGCCCCTGGGATAAAAACTGTACTCGATGAAGAGACATCAGCTGGCCAGGCGCCCTGATGCCAGATATTCGCCTACCCATGACTCAGAACAGGAGAATATGTTTGTGGCTTTTACAAGGAAAACTCTGTCAGCATCACAGTAACACCCAATTCATTTGGCTTTGATTTTGCCATTTTTCCAGATTGTGAAAAGCGAAATAGTCATATAGATTTATGACTGTGCCATGGCTCTTGAGGGTAAATAAGTGCATTCCCTGAAAGAGGAATAACACACAAACAAGATAACTGTTGATGTGAGGAGGCAGCTTTCCTCACAGGATTTAAATTCCACCAGAACCACATGAACTTGGGCTTAGTAATTTGACATGGAGTTTTGAGGGTGAGAGCACCCAGTTGAAAAGATGACCACAAAAAGAACTTAAACTCATCTTTCTCACACTGTTTATAATTATTTTATTGACAATTAAATGAAGAAACAATTTAAATTTTTTATTATTTAAACATTGATAACTATTTCTTCAAGATACATGACATACACACATATATCTATACATATACATATAATTTTATGTGTGAATACATGTAATATGCATGTAATATATGCATATATAAAATCATTATTAGTATATTGCTTTTACTTTTTAGATCACTATTTTCCCCTACTCTCTACAACAGATCTATATATACGAACAAGATCTGTAGTACAAGCTGGCATAAAATATTCACTTAGAAAGTCAAAATCAAGCAATAAATAAGTCAGATTCCACAAAACACAGGTAGATACCTATCTCATTCTTTTGTATCACAACTCCCACTCATTGCCTGCTATAGTAAATGCCAGTGGAAGCATCAGAAGATATGAAAGAGCATCTTGGACTCCTCAATCTGAAATTCAGGTGGCAGAAAAGCTGGACCCACATCCAATACTTAATTTGAAACATGCTCAGGCCAGGAGCTGAATGGAGCTGCACGCCGCATACCCTGTCTTACTCTGAAACTGCTTTGGAGACTTAGTGGAAACTTGTCAAACTTCCCTACAGTTTTAAATCACAGATAACTGCTTCAGGACTTACATGAGAAATGCCCATGTTTCTGTGACATTGGCTTTGAGAGCTCATAAATTATTCCTCAGAGCTTGTAAGTGTGACAGGTTGTAAATACGCTTACTTTGTCCTACACTCCCCTCCAGCCCCATAGCAACTTTCTCAATCTGGCAAATTATCTTTCTCCAGCCATTAGAATCGTCAGGTAGGCCAAGGGGGCTGAGGAGGACTGGCAGCCTAATTATCCCAGGAACCAAACTTCTAAAACTCTAGAGTCCAATAAGAATGGATATAAATGCAAGACATTCTCCTTGTTTATGTAGAAAATGCCATTGCACCCTCCAGAAGTATATTTAATGAGATAGTTAAATATTTTTGGAAGAAATGGGCTTGATTACTACAACAGTGGACATGGCTAAGAGCTCATTTTGCGGTTTTAGATATATAAAATGCACTTTCTGTACATAGGAATGGAAATCTGCTGGGTGATAAACTCATAAAAGGAAGATTCTATCAAATAGTTAAGTCTCTTTGAGGATACTGAGTGCTCCATATGATAACTATTACAATCATAAATATTTGTCAAGATGGTCGAAAACTCTCTCATCATAAAAAGCTTGATTGCAGCAGTGGGCTGATGTGGTTAGGAGCTCTGTCACAGAGATTGAGTATAAGGGCCTACTTCACACACTTGTGAAATGGAAGAATGGATCTTGTGCTAAATGCAAAAATCTAGAAAAATTCTATTTGTGATTTAAGCACTCTGACAAAGGACCCGGCTTAGACTCAGGCTATGAGGCCCAGGCAGAGTACTCATTATTAAAGGCTCACAGGATTAATAATACATCTATAGTGCTGGAAAAAAATGGTAACAGAATTTGACATTGTTTCCAACTGCTGACACTATGGATTGGAAGGGTTTGAGAAAAGCTCAACATATCTGGATGTTATTACCATTATAATGTGACACATTAATAACCTCTATTAATTATATTGTAAACAGCTTCACATTTATTTTCACATTTAGTGATTCAGGAAACCAAAGGAGTTTCTAAGCCCAGTTTTAAGTTAAATTGTTACAAGCATTCTTATATAAGAAATGCCCAAGCAATTCCCTTATTTATTTGAATTCAACTCCAAATCAGAATTTAAAACCCCTTGGAAGCTATTGAAATTTCCATATAAAAGTTGTGTTGGAAGTGGATTTTTAAAATGGCCAAGTGATTTGACCTTACAAATGCTTCCTTGAGCTAAAAAAGAAAGAGTAGCAAAATAATAGAATCATAAAGATTTAATGAAGTGCTTATATTCAAAACAAAATAAAACATAATATTATTTTATATGTACACAATATCTGTGGAGAGAAATGATGATTTTAACAGGCAAGCATGCAGTTCTAGAAGCTATGAAAGGATGGTTCTTTTACTAAAAAACGTTGGAGGCTTCTCAGAGATCTATAATTTTAACTTTCAGAAGCTGAAGGAAGTAGATAATTGAAAGAGCATTGATGTCACTTCAGCACACATCCAAGTTCAGTTAACGAAAAGTTACAACAGCTCTCCATATCCATTTCTTACTCAGAGACAAATCGTTACCCTGCCATCCATTCCCGAGGTACTGTATTTTCAAAATTTCTCAAATGATGAAATATGATATGGAAGATGCTTCATGTAATTTTGCCTTGAAAAAGTAAGTAGTTATTGAAGAAACAAATGGGAGATATTTTCAGTTGACTCAAAAAAATTTTTCAGGCTTGAAGGCTCTAGAAGGATGGGTACCAGGTCTTCCCTCTTCCTGAAGAATACTTGCTTTTAAAATGTCACCCAAACCATCTTCCCAGCAATACTTTTTTCATTACCTTATATTCTCTTATTCCCTTGTTACATTGCATTATATTCATACTGTTGTTGTTATTCTTAGTTTCCTTATTTATGTGACTAACTTATCTCCAACGGTATTGAGTCCTGAAATATTCCACTTTGAAAATCATACAAATGCACCCCACGCTGGTGTAAGTGGAAGGGCTTGCTCTGGCTGCCCTGAGAGCTGGGGATCTTCCGCTCCACTTACATGTGGCCCACCCATGTAGCACACGTGAAAGTTCTGCAGTAGAGTGTGGGCTCATTGAGAGCAGACGTTCATCTCCATGTCCACAAAACCCGACACAGTGCCCTCAACAAATATATGCACAGAAGAAAAAAACAAACAATTTCTTATTTTGGATTACAAAGCCTTTCACAGCCCTTACTCTAAACCAAGGTCTGCATTATCTCCAGCCACTTGTCCCACTTATATATTACCCTGGAATTTTCATAAGTATCCAAATATAGGGGGTTTATGTCCTCATCTTACAGTTACTAACTTGGTACGTGGTGAATGTTCAACACAGTTTCTGAGTAAGGTATCTTCAACAGAGCAATGCCAAAATGTTGCTCTCACAGAAACAACTTCACAATCCTCCCACATACACTATGAAAGACCCAACAGTTAACCCAGACACCTCTCTCTCCTGCCCCTACATCCAGTCAAGGGCTAAAGTGGATTTCCTCAATCCATGCATTTCTGTCCACTTCTGGGGTCATCAAACCACATCAGGCTCTCATCATCTCTCACTTAGACAATTTCCATACCCTGTTAATCTGTCTCAAAGCATTCACCTACTTCTCTTCACACATCAGCCTAAATGAGACTTTAAAAACAAAAACAAATAGCCTAACCTAAAATCTGCCAATCTCTGATCAGTGTTCTTAGAATTGAGAAATAAATTATTTCAGTATTTCTTTTTAGAAAAATTTTATTGAATTTATTGGAGTGACATTGGTTAATAGACATAAAGTTTTCAAGTGTACATTCTATAATACATCATCAGTATGATGCATCGTGTGTTCATTATCCAAAGTCTTTTTTCATCATCATTGATCTCTACCCTCTCCTATCTTGCCTACCTTCCTTTCCCCCAGGAATCACCATACTCTTATCTGTGTCTATGAAGGTTTTTGTTGTTGTTTCTGTTGCTGTTGTTGCTTAAGCTCTTCACCTTTTCACCCAGCCCCCAAACCCCCTCCCCTCTGACAGCTCTCATTCTATCCTCTGAATCTATGACTCTGTTTCTATTTTGTTTGTTTGTTTATTTTGTTCAACAGACTCCACATATAAGTGAAATCATATGGTATTTGTTGAGAAATAAATTCTTAACCTCTCCTATGGTGGTCCTGTGTGCTCTGCTGCCATACTGCTTTCTATTACTTCCCTAATGCAAGGAGTTCACCTTCACTGCAGGACATTGGCAAATGCTCTTTGTTTAAATACAGATAAAGGATCAAAATCTCAACAAGGATTTAACAAACACTCATCGGGTTTCTGACAGATGTTTTGCTCTGCCCTGGGCTCTGGAAGTCCAAGGATAAACAAAACAGATATTGTGCCTGTTCTCATGTAGGCTATAATGCAAGATTTCATTTGGCTACAAGTAACTAAAAACACTACTCTAGTTTAAATATGTAGCAAATATTTTCCTCAAGTACAAGGAGTGTAGGGGAGGTGAGTTTTGGATTAATACAGAACATCAGCTAAACAACATCATCAGTGACTAAGGCTCTTGCCATGTTTTTACTGCTCCTTAATGCAGGAGCTTGGTGCCTTGATTCCTACCATTGGCCACAAGGTGACTGTCTTTAAGACTCTAAGGCAGGGTCAAGGGGGATAAAAAGGAGTGATATTTCTTACAAGGAAAGCAAAATCTCTGCAAGAAATATTCACTTTCCTCTTATAACTCATTTGCCGAATTAGTGCCACATTACGTTTCTGTGCTACAGTGGAGGCTGAGATATTTAATTCATTAGCTGGACAATTGGCACACTGAGTGAAATCAAGTTTCTGTTACTAAGAAAGAAGGGAAGGGTAGATAGATACAGAGTCTCCTACCTGAAATGCACAGGCTGGGGGAAGTAGGTAAACACTGTGGTTGAACAATTGTGCACCGAAGATGTCTACATTCTACTCGCCAGAACTTGTAAGTATGTTTGTTACTTACATGGCAAAAGAGAATTAAGGCAGAAGATAGAATTAATGTTGTGAACCAGCTGACCTTAATACAAGACTATGCTGGATTATCTGGGTGGACCCAATGTAATCACAAAGGTCTTTAAATATGGAAAAGACAAGTAGAGAGATGGCAGTGAGAGAACTTGGCCTGATGAGGACTTTGGAGATGGAAGGGAAAAAAGTCACAAGCAAGGAAAGCAGGCAGCTCTAGAGTGGAAAAGCCTAGGAAATGGATTCTCCCCTAGAACATGCAAAAAAGAAATGCACCGTGCTAACATCTTAATTTTAGCTCAGTGACATTCATGTACGATGGACTTCTGATCTATAGAACTATAATAATTCTGAGTTGTCTTAAGCCACTAAATATGTGGTAATTTGCCAAAGCTGCAAGAGAAAACTACTACAGATACCCAACAAAATAATCACTCCAATGACTGATTAACTATAACTCCCATGACTGCTATAAGCAGAATGCTATAGACTATGTTAATTGGGGTACATAATGTATACTGGGAATAAATGTCAAATGCCTACACTTAGAGCTTAAGAACCTTCAAAATGTAGACTTCTCATTCCTCTCCTTTCCAACCTCTCCTTGAATTCTCACCATCTTCCATTGTATCCAACCACCGTTTTCTAAGTTAAACTCTTAATATTCACAATACCACCCAACACATACTGAGATCTTAATGAATTAACTCATTAATTATGAGTAAGTGAACTTATTAACTATTAATGACTTAATTAGTGGACACCTAAATAGCTAATAGTTATATATGTGAATCTGAAACATAAGATATAGATTAGTAACTTGTAAGTGTTCAGGCATTAGTCATTTGATAGAATTGAGAAAAAATTGAGAGATTACAGAAAATAGAAAAAGAGGAGGGTCAAAAACCAAATCTTGGGAAGTAGCAATATTTAAAAACTTCACACAGTCAGAATGGTCATCATACACAAATCAACAAACAACAAGTGCTGGCAAGATTTTGGAGAAAATGAACCCTTGTATGGAAGAATGTAGTTGGCAAGAATTCAGACTAGTGCAGCCGCTGTTGAAAACAGTATGGAATTTCCTCAAAAAATTAAAAATGGAACTGCTTTTTGACCTGGAAATTCCACTGCTGGAATTATACCCTAAGAATCCTGAAATACCAAATTTAAAAGAACCTATGCACCCCAATGTTCATAGCAGTGCTATTTACAAAAGCCAAGTGCTGGAAACAGCCTAAATGCCCATCAGCAGAGGGGTGGATCAAAAAACCGTGGTACATTTACACAATGGAATTCTACGCAGCAGAAAGAAAGGAGGAGCTCCTACCCTTTGCAACAGCATGGATTGAACTGGAGAGTATTATGCTAAATGAAATAAGCCAGATGGTGAAAAACAAATATCATATGATCTCACCAATAAGTGGAAACTAATGAACAAAACAAACAAATGAGCAAAATAAACCAGAGACATGGAACCAAAGAACAAACCGACAATAACCAAAGGGGAAAGGGGAAGGGGGTTGTGGGGAAAAGAAAAGGAAGGCTCAAGTCAAGAAACATGTATAAAAAGACCCAAGAACAAAGAAAACAGAGGAGGGAGGAGGATTGAATGTGGTAGATGGGAGTGGGTAGGGCAGAGGAGAGTAATGAGGGAAAAATGGGGACAATTGTAATTGAACAACAATAAAAAAATAAAAATAAAAATAAATTACACACACACTGTATTTTTCAGACCATAATACGCACCTAGAGGTTTTAGAGGAGGAAAATAGGAAAAAAAATTTTGAAGCAAAAAATGTGGTAAAATATTTAATAATATAAATAACATAATATTTCACCAATGTAAATGAAAACAGAACTCAAAGCAGCATTAACAACCATTATTCCTCCCAAATTTGAGTGGGAAAATGTGCGTCTTATAGTCCGAAAAAATATGGTATATATTTAACGTGGAAAAAAATAGGCAGAGGTGGTTATACACATAATGTTACCATAAAAGATGGGCATTTCATTAAAAATCAAGATTTAAAAAATGTGGATGATTTTATCGGACTACTGGGGAACACAACACACACAAAGAGCCTGGGAAGAAAGAGATCACAGTATTAAGAGGTTGTGTTTGGATAATGTGTATATTAGTAACACTATATTGTGGCAAGAAAGAATATTATTTTGTTCTTTCTGTATTTCAATTTTATGCAATGAAATGTAATCATATTTTTAAAAATAACAATAATGTTTCAGATTTATTTTTAAATGATTTAAAGAGTTTCTTCTTTTAAATGTCCGAAGGAAAAATCCCCTATCTTTTTATCTTGAGACAGAGTCCTTTGCACCTGACCCGTGATGACAGCTTCACCACTGCTCCTTGCCCAAGGCTATCCTCTCTGTTTTACACACATACATCCAATTACAAATCCCCTTTAGCACCTGGACTCAAGTCAGCACTCCTATTTCAGAAGGCATTGAAAACTGGCTTCCACAAATCCAATGTTCTTCCTAATCCACACAGTAAAAGTCAATTTAGGTCAGTCCTTGACAAGTAGCCCAAGGGCACTTACATTTACATTTAAAAACTGGGTTGAGAACTGCATTTACATATCGCCAGTCCCCTACTGCTGGAGAGGTTTGCCTGCTGTTTACATTGGCTGCACCAATGCTGGCTATCAACCCCCAGCCGTGAGGCACTCCAGGGACCAGCCAACAGACTTAAGGGTGAAAGAAAATAACAAAATAACCAAATCTATTCAGCTGTGAACTCAGAGGATCAGTATAAACTTAAAATAATTGTGGACACATTTTAAAGGCCATAGATTCATGGACAATACCCTTAACAAAATGGTCATATGGAAGGCCCATGCACAAGATGTCGTGATGATTCAGATTAATTTGCCAGTCATTTTTAACGAAAGATTGAGCCTTGGATGCAGTAACAAATAAAAATTTATTTTTACCTTTCTCTACCATTTCATGTCTTACTTCCATATGGTAAAGATTAATTGCAATTTCCTTGTTATGTTGTAGGCCTTCAGAATCTCTTAGCACATTATGACACATATAACATATAACATTGTGTGACATGAGATGGATGTATCCTGAATAAATTAAACTTAATTGAAGTGTTTATCCCATTTTATGTAGAAATGTGGTTGAGTTTCATTTTAGAATGTACTGTGTATTTAAGTAACTAGTATAAAGTTGTCTAAAATGTTTATCTGTTAATTTTAATCTGGAAAAGAAACCCAAGCCTGAAATTTTTGTTATATATTCAAAGAGTTGAGATTAATTGATGTTTGTGGAAACCCCAAGCTTAAAATATCTGAGGCTGGATCTTTTTCTGGGATTAAAAACTATGGTGTAAATAGCTAACAACACTAATGCTCTACTAGGTGAAATCAGTCATGCTATTGCTGGATAAGGAGAGTAGAGACTTCCTCTGCTTCCTCTGCGACTTCCAATCGCTTCATTGTGCAAAACCTCTGATCTCTGTGGTGTCTCCCGACTCTCCAATGTTATGCCATATTCTCCCCTTCTGCCACCACCCAGACCTCTTTATTGGCTTGATACTCTCGATGCTTTGTTTTTCACTGACATATAAAGTCTAGGTCTTGTTCTTAGTCAAAGCAATAACTTTCAAAAATGAATCACCCACTGTGTGGTGCTTCTTTGCCATTTGTTATGAGTCATAGTGTGCTCACCCAAAATCTGTATATTGAAGCCATACACCCAGGATCCCGAATACAACTTTATTTGGAAATAAGGCCATTGCAGATGTAATTAAGATGGGTATGAAGGTGGTCCTTAATCCAATATGACCATTGTCCTTATAAAAAGGGGAAATTTGAACAGAGACAGACATAACTAGAGGAGAAAAAATATAAAACTACATGGGAAGAAACCTGACAGAAATCCTTTCTTCACACCACCTTGGAAGGAGCCCACCCTGCTGAAACCTTGATCTTGAATTCCTAGCCTCCATAACTGAGAGAGTACCCTTCTGTTATTTAAGTTATCCAGTGTGTGTGCTTTGTTATGGCTTATAGGGCTTCTTATGGCAGCCCTACCAAGCTAATATACCTTTTTTAAGCATAATTTAATTTCCTAATTGCATCTAGAATTCTAGAACTTCACTCAAGCCACATTACACCAATATTCAAGTCATTTTACCAAATCAAAGGTTATTTTTTTAAAAAAAACACATGCTCCTATAGAAATCTCTTTCTCTCCTCCATTCTTCTCCATAATTCCTCAAGTCTTATTTGAAATGTGTACTTCTGAACATTTTTCACTTCCCTTTTTTTTGAGACAGCATCCAGAACTGATTGCAGAAGTCTGTGCTTTGAGGCAAGTGTTAATCACTTACCAAGTCAGCTTCCTCATTTGCAAAATGCATTCAAAATTATCACACAGCAGTGTTTTGAGGATTAGTCAAAAATAACATATTGGGAAGTATTGAAATTTGTAACTGATATTTCTGTGTCATTTGCAACAGCATTTCTGATGATTCACAGAATTGTAGTAATTGTTTTTGTCACCACAAACTCAAGGTGAAAGTCTCAGAAATGCAAGATAAAAACTCTCAAATCTTGATCCTATGTCATCACTGATGCTCAGGGGTCATCAGCAAATAAATATGGTTGGTATTATTTTTTTCTTATTTGACAACTTTTACACAATCATGATAAAGTTCACCTTTGTATCCAGACCTCATACAACCAGGAAAGATTTTTGTGCAGTTTATCTTTATCAGCTTGACATTTAATTACTCAGAGAAACTTAGTGTCATCCGTGAACTTGAAAATTTTACTGTGCCCTTCATCTTCCTGATCACCAATAAAAGCCTTCAATGAAGCTGGTCCTGGCAATAATCCCTGAAGTGGAACCTCCAAAGCTGAGAGCTGAGAATGCACTATAGATGTACTGAGGAACAGGTGGCTCAGAGGCAGCCTTGTCCATGTACGTGAATGGACAGTGGCAACATAATCATTTTCTACTGGTGTTGTATAAAAAAAAGTTAGGAAGTAACACCTTAAAGAGAGCTTTTGTTAAGATCATAGGATTGATAAAAGTACTTGTTTGTTGCCTCACCTTTTTCCCATCAATAAACTCAGTGTCTACTCATGAAACCATATTTTCCTGAATTTCTAGGCAATTTGTTGAGTGGGTGTTTGAGTGTGTGTGTTTCTTATGTTTGTTGTTAGTAGACTTCAGCATAGACGATATTCAGATGTGTTGCACTCATGAGAACTGGAGTCATAGGAAAGATGAAACTCACTATGCTGTGAAGAATCAAATGAATGAATGAATGAATGAATGAATGAATGAAAGAAAAGACGTGAAGGTCAAAGAGCTCATATGAGGTATCACTGTAAGATCTCAAGATATGAAAACATTTATGTTCATCATGTGAAACTGGATAGCCATAGGATTTGTATACATTCAGGAGCCTGTAAATGTTACCTTTGTTGTACATTTATAAAGTATTTAACGAAAGTATTTCTTATGCCATTCCAAAAGGTCACCTTGATTAATGAGTATATTGTTTCTTCACCTTGGCCTGGCCAAAGCAAAGCTTTCTAGAAAGATAAAGAGTTCCTAAGCAGATGAGAACTCTTTACTAAGAAGATCATGAAAAAAAAATGTTGGATGTGGGGAGAGTGATTTGCTGGGAGGACATAAATTCTAATACAAGTGAAGGGGGAGCAAATGCAGGCAAGGCTCGGACAAGTCTTATAGCCTAGACAGAAGAATAGCTAGCTTATTCAATGGCTTGAAACCTAAATTCCCATATGAAGGGGTCACTTATTAAATGGTTCAGTAAACAAGTAGAAAAATAAAAGAGTAACAGTGACAGAAAAAGAACAAAAATTAAAGAACAAAATGAAAAAGCAAGAGAGAAAGTTAGAGATGATAAAAGAAAACCCCAAGCAAGTCAATCTAATTCATGTCTTATAGTAACATCCGTTGCTAAGTGAACACAGCTTCTATGTATGCCTGTGGCAACACTCTGTTTGAAATTAAAAAACCTCTGTGTGTGTGTGTATACATATACACACATGTGCACGTGTGTGCACACACAGAGAACACCCTCAGTATTTGGGCAGATATCTAATCTGTATATAGAGAAAACATAAGAATTATTGGAAAGTCAATTATTTATATACATTGCACTATTATTATGTTTTCCCATTGTGTCATAAGCAAACAAAACAAGCATAAGACCTGCCTGGGGTAAGGTCCAAGGGAAAGGAGATTGAAGAGAAAAGGCAGTATTGAGTAACTTGTGAAACAATGTCCCTGTCCTATGAGACTGGCCTATGTCCCAAGATCAATTGTTCACTAATTGTTTTTGTGAGAGGCTGTGATTTCTTCTCTACCACCTCCTATTATACTACCAGTAATGCAAAGGATACCTGAATAATTTTCACCATTGAAACCAAGAAACAGTCAGGCCTTTGCTGGATTATGTCACCCTAGAATTGTTTTGGATGGTTCTCTTCCAAAGTTACTCGAAGCAGACTCCCTCCGGTTGGGTGGATTAGGAGGTCCTGTAGGACTCCTTCTGCTTGGAATAAGATGTGGAAAGAATCTGTTCTCCTCCCAGCCCACTAAAAGAGAGAACACACAGCTGTCCAACACTGCTCCCTATAAAGGAAGTCTCCCTCAGTCAGTTTCTACCTGTATGCTTTCATGGCTGGAGGGGAGTGATCACTAATACAATGGAATCAATTTAACCATCTCTTAGCACATCCTGGTTAAATGGTCTAGCACCCTTCTTTGAAACATTTGGGATACTTGACATCTATTGTATTACTCCTGCCAAAATTGAATCAATAAGAATTACATTTATAGGTTGCTCAACTTTACATTGTCATATTGGAGGTTAACTATGGTCTCTATAGGTAATTTCCTGTTTTGATAGAATAAATGTCTTATCACATCAATTTTCCCTTCATCTTACTATTTCCATCCAATTTTGTCAGAATGAAACTTGTTAGGCATATCTTCTTCACCAACAAGAAATTCAGTAACCTGAGAGCCCTGGCTAGTGTGGCTCAGTGGAAGAGTGCCGGCATGCAAACCAAAGGGTCACTGGTTCAATTCCCAGTCAGGGCACATGCTTGGGTTGGGGGTCAGGTCCCCAGTGGGGGTTGTGTAAAAGGCAACCACATGTTGATGTTTGTCTTCCTCCCTTTCTCCCTCCCTTCCCCTCTCTAAAAATAAATAAATGAAATATTTATTTTAAAAAAAGTAACCTGAGAAAAACATATATATGTAGTAACTCTTTCCTGTTACCTGAAATGGTGGTTCTTAAAACAAATTAAAAAACATGTACCTCACTAAATGTCCTCAAAATTACAAGCTTCCAAGATACCTTCTACTATTAAACAACAGAACAAATTAATATTTATTGACCAGCTTGGAAAGTTGACCATATGCACTAGGGAGAAACACATTTTTCTATTACTTACAAATGAGATGTGACTTTTCTGGATGACTGACTGGACCGTGTTTAGAGAAGCTTCATGGTAAGTCAGATGTAGGTACTGTTTTTATGATTCCACTACATTACTACTGTTGCAGCTGTTGTCCTGTGACTTGTACCTAAATAGAATACCTTCAAAAATTATCTTACCTCCTATGATATCCTATAACTTTTATTTTACTATTTTTGCTAAAATGACAGGTATAAACATGTTACTTGTTTTCTCTTTTTTGACTTGTATTGCAAGTGAATTTTCATGTTTATTTCTGGTCCTGCAATTCCTGTAGAGTCTGTGCTCCATTTGTAGGAGACCTAAGATGCATTTCAATACAGTTCTCTCTATTCCCCTCTGTGCCTCTCCAGCCTTTATGGAAACACTCAATACATGCACATTAAATTAGCTAATGAAGGCTATTGCTCTTGAATGCTGAATTCCTAATGTTTGTATTATTCTATTTAGCTGTAATATCAGTTTTTGAGATAATTCAAATCACTGTACCAGAATAGCTCGAAAAAGGCATCTTTTTACTTTCTGGAAAAGTAATATAGATTATGTTTAACTTTAGAAGTAGTTCTTTGATTTATGCTTCTGACCTTTTAATTCTTTGCAAAAATGAGATCCTTTAGATATATTCATTTTAGCCTAATACCAACAAGAGAATTTGCCTAATGCTTCAGCTCAAAGAAAATGGGAGTCTTATGTGGAGAACAGTATGTTCCTCTAATGAGTCCCTTTGTCACTGCAGATATGTAAGAAGTTGAATTATCATAGCAGAATGCCAAAAAGTAAGATTGTTTCACAGCTTTCACAAGATAAACTATTCCAAAATATAAAGAAATTTAAAAAGCAAATAATACATTGTTAAATTCCAAAAGTTTATATTGTACTTAAAATAATTTGTATGTTAGTTTAAAATCAAACTGCAGATTTTCCCAGAATGAATAACCACAACTTAGAAATAGAGAGACTTTTATTAAAAAGACTAGATTATAAATAAGATAATTTATTGATGGTGATTATTTATTTATTTAGTTAGTTAGTTAGTAAGTTCTTTCTCTTTTTTGCTCGATCCTTCCATTCCCCAACTACCTTCCCAGAGCTGTCATCTGCTCTCTATGTTCTTTTTCTTCTGGAGCTCCGAGGAGAGTTAATCAAGTTATTTTATTTGCATAGCTTTTAATAGAATTTACTGAGTTGATGACTATATATTTAGGAGTCAATGAGTGTTTGATGATGTAGACCTCAAACATCATTTTCTTTGCAAAAACTCCAGGAACTTTTGTCATTCTTTGCAGAACATCTGCGCTAAATGAGAATAAGCTGTGAAAGGGAAAAAAAATAAAGAAACTTCAAATGAATTCACAAATGGATGATTTTATAATTGGCAAGTGTTTTGTAGGACTAGTAGAAACTTGTTACATTTACACAGAGACAGGGTATCAAAATATTACATGTATGAATGTTGTCTTTATTATCTAAACAAGACCTGCTGTTATCAGTAAGTGGAGTTTAACTGAGACAAGGCAGGAGTGTTTGGAAATAAGGAATATAGATTATACTAGGGAGTCTCAATATCAAATCTACTTAGAGGAGATCAAGCTGAGATAAACAATGCTACATAAAAGGAACAGAAATCCTTTTAGGCCTATAAACCCTGTTATAACCAAAATGAAGTCATGAGCACTTAAAAAAAGATGCATGTCAGTCAAAATGGAGTTGGTATAGAAAATGAGAATTTGCAGGCAAGTATCCAACCAAAATAAAAATGAAGTCAACTGCCTTCGAGTATGCAAGAAAGACTGAGAAAAAGATTCTATGTCCTTATTCTAATTCTATGATCATAAAAAAATACATATTACAATTTGACTTTCTTGAATGAACTAGTTCTGCTATCATCAATATTACTGTCCATTAACAGTTACTTTGCTTATTACAAGCAAAGCAGCTGGCATTCAGGAGTTATACACCACTTTAAAGGACTAGTGAATTACCAGTACAATATCTATTTCTTATGAAGCCTCTTTCAAAGCTGGACAGCAGCCTTCTCCTGGCTTTTAAAAACTTTTCAATGTATATTGAGGGGGAAAAAACAGCCTTTTAGACATTTAAATGTCTATATTTGTATTCTAGTCTAGTCTATCAAATTCCACAAGTTATCTCTCTAAAGTGAGAGTAATCATAATCAATTAATCACTCCAGTACTCCAAATCAAGTTTAAGTATTATTTTATAGCTCTTCTGAGAACTATCATAAACCATTTTTTAGTTGAAGTATAATTAACATATAACATTATATCAGTTTCAAATATAAAATGTAATGGATTGATATATATATATATATTGCAAAGTGATTATAATAATCTAGCTAACATTTGTCATTATACAGTTACAATTTTTTTCTTGTGATGATGAGAATTTTGAAGATCTACTCTCTTAACACCTTTCAAATATGCAATGCAGTATTATTCACTATAGTCATCATGTTATACATTAAATCCCCATGATTATTGTATAAATGAAATTTTCAATTTTAGACCCCCTTCACCCATTTTTAGAATTACAAAATTGGTATTGCATGAAAACAGTAAAAACTACAATTTATCAGCTTTTGTGAATGTTTTATATTGACAGACGAAAAAAATGCCAAAAGCAACTCAAATTCAGGTGTCCACTTGTTAGACTTTAGCAAGCAGAATGC
This sequence comes from Trachops cirrhosus, assembly GCA_028533065.1. Taxonomy (NCBI): domain Eukaryota; kingdom Metazoa; phylum Chordata; class Mammalia; order Chiroptera; family Phyllostomidae; genus Trachops; species Trachops cirrhosus. The sequence goes on from CM052539.1 coordinate 142,778,611, forward strand.
ATGTGCAGACTCCGTGCATGTTGTCAACAGCACATGTCTGAAATGCAAGTGTGATTAGAGCTTACTATATCTCAGAACATAAGTTTGTAAAAGGTGAGGATAATGTCATGTGTGTCTTCCACACACACACACACGAGCTCAGAAAAGATGTTCATGAAGTAGAAAATTATTTACAGGCAGTAAAATTTTGTACCTAGATTTAAAAAACTTTGGAGAAACTTAATGTTCAGTTTTATAACACCTGTCATAACAAAATATGAGACAACATAATTGAAGAGTAAAAGCTGTCCAATATTTGAACATTTTAAGCTTCTGTTATGTTCATGCAAATTGTATATATTAATAAAGAATATTGAAATCCTGGAATAGTTTTTAAAAATTAGACACTTAAAGTGACTCTGACCATGTATAAGTCAGGATAGACTGGGTTGTGGTGAAATAACAAATACGCTCAAAGGCTCAGGCCAAATTCCCTTGCCATATATCCATTGCAAGCTGGTCAGGCTTCTGCTCAGCATAACTGCCTCCCTTCGTCAATGGGCCTGGCTGATACAGCAGCATCTGCAGATGGCAAGGCAGAAAAAAGGGAAGAGTAAAACATCTATTGATGGGGAAAGGAAACTCTACCCTGTACCTAGACAGGAAGAAATACAACAGAATTTTTTAGCAGCTCTCATGACTATGAATGGCAATAATAACATGTATAATTCCATGTCACAATTTCAACAATGTGCACAAAAAAACTGTTAAACTGAACAGGAAAAATCTAGAAAACCAGAAGGGCCATTAGTGTTTAAACAGAGATAAAATGTGAGCAATGTCTTTCTTGCTATAAAACAGCTTACAGAGTTAAAATTTTGTACTAGGTAAAAATAGAAAAGTAAAAAACAAAACAAAACAAGGTCTATATGTGTCATAGGGCCATCCAAATTGAAGACTATCTATAGTCTCTGTGCAGGATTACATGACAATTCTTTAACTCAATAACATAGAACTTTTAGGATATCAAGACAGGAGCCAGCCACACAGTTTCCCTCTCTCATCTTATTCCTTAACACATACAATGCCGACACTCTTCTCTGAGGAAAACCCTCTCCTAAGGTAGAACTCATATATGTTTGCAACCACCTTGGGTCTCAAGCATGTACCATATTTTTGGACCATAAGATGTACCTAGGTTTTAGAGAAGGAAAATAAGAAAAAATATTCTGAAGCAAAAAATGTGGTAAGATATTTAATAACATAAATAACATAATATTTCACCAATGTAAATATAAACAGAACTCAATAGCAGCATTAACAACCATTATTCCTCCCAAATTTGGGGAAGCAGAAAGTGTGTCTTATAGTCTGAAAAACATGGTTATATCAGAGGTCCCCAACAAAAACACTGCCAGTTTGATCCTTCCAGCTAAAAAGAACATCAGATGTTCTGACTACTATTTTGATTCCTGCCAGAACAAAAACTATACATGGTTTATAGGTGGCATCTGAACACACTTTATTTCTGTCTTACCAATTTTCTAGGAGAAAAAAAGCAAATAATCAAATATAATTTCTAGGCAAAGAGACATTCAGTAAAAAACTTGCAGGTGTTATATATTCTCCCTCATACAAACATGTAGCCCATCTTGGGGAAGTAGCACATCAGGTTTTATATACCTAGCTAGAATTATAGACAGTACTCAGCCCATCTATACCAAATGCTTCCTACAAGAAAAAAAAAAGGATATTTGTTACATGATAGAGTTAAGTTTCAAATTCCACCGAAAGAATATTGTTCAAGGACCTTCTTTAATGTAATTCAGGCAAATACAATCAGCTGTAAGAAAAAGACCTTAGAAATGTTCAGAATGTTTAACAAAAAGTAATGTTGATACTGCCCATAAACACCTGGAAGGTTCAGTAAATGGAACTTGTCACTGAATTTTTTTAAAAAGAGACACAATAAAAGCATAAAATAATTGCTCTGAGTTCTCGCTAACTTTTTAGGGCACATATTCCTAACAGGAGGACTGCTGGGTAAAAGGCATGCATACACACATTCTACCCAACAGTGTTCCAGGGTAGTGGTAGCAACATACACTCCTTCCAGCCATGCATGACTTTCCACTGCTGTACATCTTGGTATTGGTATATATACCATGGTCAAGAAGACTACTCAGCAGTATGGTAGAACAAATTCTATGGTGGCTGCTTTATCTCAGCCCTGGTTAGTGATTCCACGGTTTTGTTATATTACATGGTCAGAAGTATTTGGCAGATGTAATTAGAGCTACTATCAGTTGACCTAAAAATAAGGAAATTATCCAGGCCATCCTGAAATAATTGCACTAGTCCTTGAAAAGCAGATCATTTTCTTTACGAGGTTGCACGAGGAGAACTCAGAGTTAAGGCATAAGAAGGATTCCACAAAAGGGATATTCTGTTGCTGGCTCTGAAGATGGAAAGGACATGGAGAAAGGAACTAAGAAGGGCCCCTGACAGGCAGCTTGGAAATGGGGACCTTGGTTCTACAAAGTCAAGGATCTGAACTCTGCCAAAAAATCAGAAGGAGCTTAGGAGAAAATTCTTTCCTAGAACCTCCAGAGACCAGAGTGGCTAATAGCTTGGTGGGGGTCTTGTGAGATGCTTAGCAAAGTAACTACTGATACTGATTTTACTGATGATCAGAAGATCAGTGGAACTGAGCTGATAAATGAGCGTTGTTTTAGGCTGCTAAGTTTGTGGTAATTTGTTATTGGGCAATAGAAAACTAATACACTGTCTTTGACTGACCAGTTAGTACAAGACTGTCCTGCAGCTGTTCAAGGCCAGGTAGGCTCACATGGGATTCAGGTACACAGAAGAAAATTCATGGAGCCATCGAGATGTCTGACACACCTTTATGCTGAGGTGGGGCGTTCCACACATGCACTGCAAGCTGCACATCGCACCCAATTCCCTTATATACAAAGTGCACACAAAGCTGGTAGTGTGCCAATATCTGACCTTCTGGTTATATAACCAACCTTGATTCTGTGCATAAAGGCCCTTACTCAAGGCCACACAGATACTACCAAGCCACAGTCACCTGGGCATCCTGGTGAGGGAGCTTGTCTGAGTCCATTTTCCCTATAAGGACCCACCTGAACTAGCCAGCTCTACTCAGTTCTAGCTGAGTATTGTCACAAGAATGTGGGTTCACTCCATGTTTCACTTTTATGAGATGTTGGGAATGGATATTTTTACATTAAATTTCCTATTTTTTTAATTAGTAAGTAATTAAAACAGAAAAGCAAAGGAGTTACTCCACAGACTAAATAAATAGCATCCGAGAACATATAGTTTGAAACTCTGGCCTAGCTGAGGGCTAGTCACTTTAAATTTCAACATCATAAATCTACTAAGTGAATGTTATAAAACCTTTTCTTTTTTGATTCAAATAACAAATATTTTAAATATGATAATATTCTAAATGGCTTCTAATTTTTTGAAATGAAAGATTTATGATTATTAATGCACTATTTTTTTACTTTTCTATGAGATATCTTCTTGTGCAAAGAATTAGAGGAATTGATATTTATGCTGAAAATTTGTTACAGTAAACCGTCAGGCAAATAATTAAAAAATAAATATGTTGATATATGGTCTTTTTCTTTTAATAGAAATGTGAAAATAATGTGTACCAAGAAGCAATAGCTGTATTTTTCTTCTCATCCATGCAGATTGTAGCTAAGAGTATGAGCTTGGGCAAAGTGTGTAAATTTGGGCACGTTGTTTAACCTCTCTGTGTCTAAATTCTTGTCTGTGTCTTTATTCTTGATGAATAAAATAAACTTATGGTAGTGTTAATGGGAGAGATGTGGTTCTTAGCATGCGAAGAATTATAGATCAGCAAATCTATTAGTGTGTAGTCGAGGTTTATTGGTGATCCATTCCCATGGAAGAGAATGGGCCTAGCTAAAGTAGGCGTGGGGGCGGTGAAGGGCATAGGTCCTGGGTAAAGCAGGGCAGTAAAAATAAGGGATGGCAAGTCTCTTTGGTCCTTTGTTCTGAGGACTTATATAGTTGGTGGGATGAGAGGAAAAAAGTTACATGTTGATTAACGGGTAAATGTGGTGCCAGCTTTCCTGGGGGAATGTGACTACCCAAACTTAGGTGTGTATGGGGGTCTGTTAGCCCAAATCCTTATCTTGCTTCAGACCCCATTTTTTCATCTTGTTGTAAGACAGATATGTGACAGGAGGCAGTTTATTAAAGTTGGGGCAGTTACCAAAGTTATTTATGGACTCTTTAAGCACTAGGGACTCCCTCCTAAAACAGATAGTGACCAGAGGTAGGCAATTAACCAAAGCTCTTTTATGGGCTTCTTCCTTTGGTCACTGTGAATGCTCTTCCACCTTCCAGGCTTTGTGTTAAAAGCACAGTTTTCAAAGGCTTTTCTTTCCAGACAATGGAAATAGTACATAGGATTTCAAGGACTTCCCTCCTCCCATGCTAACACAGGGTTTCTTGTGATGTTGGAACACCTGGCAATAGTATCAGACCAGGCTCAGGACTGCTGAGTGAGTGGGTGAGACCGTCTCCCTCCTCCTCACTGCCTTGGTTTGTCATTCATTCTACCTAAGTGCTAAAAGGCGTTTCCTGGCAACCAGGATGCTAGACACAGGCCAATAACAGCAGTGCAGTCTGAGTTCTTCCTATGCTGTCTCCTGCCTCAGTAATAAGCAACTAATAGGGTTTCTGTAGGGATTATGTGAGTCAATATTTTGAAGCACTTAAATGTTGACCAGAATATATATGTTCAACCAATGTTAATGACTTGCAAACAGAGGCAAGAGTGTTCTACAGTATGGAGGAGATCATGCCTTGGTATTTAGGAGCTCCATGTTGCTTCTATATTCCTTTCCATACTCCTCTACCTTTTCAGTCCTCTTGTCTTCTTTGGTTCAGTTTGATTTTATAATCTAACTCATCCAACTGATGGACATTTCCTAACCCAATGACCTACCTTCCTTCTTATTTAATGCCACAATTTGGATACCAAGTGTCCTGTTTCCCTTTGTTTTCCACCCTAAAAGTCACACTTATCAACAAAGCTCCCACAAAACATCCCAGATCCTGCAGAGACTTGGCTGTTTGTCTCCATAGTAAATGTTTAAACTTCAGGTAAAAGTACAATGCTAATAGCTTGAATTACAATCATTCACATACTGGTCTGTCTCAGTTGTAGAAGATACGTTCCTTACAAATATATTTCATTTGTGTTTCCACAGAGCTTAGTAAGACTTCTATGTGTTAGGGACACAATAAATGTTAATTGAATTGAATAAAAAATGTTTAAAACAAACAGACTATTTCACAATGAATACATTTAAAATATTTAATACTTCTATATCATAAATTTAAGTAGGATTTGGCTTACTTGCTTTTAGAATTTTGGTGTTTGTTTTGTTGTGTGTGTGTTTATTTGACTATTCAGCATTTTAAGCTTAAAAGCAAAACAACTACCAGGATGAGAAGTCTATCAAGAATCATTCCAAACAACATTGTTTCCTATGCTTAAATGAGGTGGACTTCCATCACAACACAATAGCCTAGAGCTCCATTCATAAACCTCACTTAGCCCTTTGACAATAGAAAGAGCCCAAAGGGAAAACTTTACAGCAATTAAAGAAAAGGAAGTATACTCATTTATTTAAGAGCATATTCCCCGTTATAATGCAAAATACTACCTTTATTGACAGTTGCTTAAACTAGGAAGGGTTTTCTTCTACATAGGGATCCACTCCCTGGGTAGAAACCTAAATACCAGTAAAAAATAAATAAACTTTTAAGAAAAGGAAGAATTTAAGTGATAACTTCTTTCCACTCCTGCCAAAGGCAAATCCATCAATCATCATTTAACTTGAGATTCTAACATTCCATTTCATTCAGCCAACAGATGCTACTAAACTTCTGCCTCTCTGCAAAGTGGTCACATGGCCACTGATGTAGTCTGATGTGGGTGAATTTTCTTAGTCTGACTTTTCCTACAAATTCTCTTTACTATCTACTTACTGTAGATGCTGAAAATACTAGACACTTTTCACACCTTACTTCCAGATAGACTATGGATTTATAAAGCGATGCTGGTCAAAGGAGTGCTGTTGCAAATCTGCTGGGGTTTCTGGGAAACTTTTTTTATCCCCAACAAAAAGACATCTTTCTGACTATGGATGTGTTATGTCAGGAAATGCCTGTTGCCCAGAGGCTACTTTATAATCACAAGATAGCACACCTAAAAACTAAAGACAAATCATCAAAAATAGAAGACAGAGGAACATAAAAACACTCTGGTCCTTAATAGCACTGATGATTAGCAGACATTTGGTCTTTTCCAAAATGTCCAGAAAACGTTTGGTCCACAACAAAATGTCCTGGAAATTTGGTCCTATCAAAAATGTGTCTGAGCAGCTCTGACTGGTGTGGCTTAGTTAGTTGGTCCAAGTGTTGTCCCGTGCACCAAAAGTTCATAGGTTTGATTCCAGGTCAGGGCACATGCCTGAACTGCAGGTTTGGTCCCCACTGGGGGCACATATAGGAATCAATCAATTGATATTTCTCTCTCACATTGATGTCTCTCTTTTCTATCCTCTCTCTCTAAAACTGACACATGTATCCTTTGGAAAGGGTAAAAAAGTGTTTAAATGCATATGAGCACATTTGGTCCACACCAATGGTCTTTAATATTTGGTCCTGTCCAAAACATCCCTGGGTTCAAATAGTCCATAACAGTTATTTGTACTTTGGCTTATAGGATTAATACAGAAAAATACTATGTTTGATTGGTTTAGTTACTGTGTTGCAACTTTATTGAAATAGTAATTCATCCTGCCTCAGTGGCCTACCTCAGTGGCAATGGCATAGAGGTGAGGCAGATAGGTTGCGGTCCAAATTTCATAGAAGTGTGGGATTTATATTGACTATGTGGACAAAATGTCTCCAAGGATATGTTGAACAGAACCAAATCTTCAAAATCTTTCAGTGTGGAACAAGTGTCTCCACAGATGTTTTGGACAAGACCAAATGTCCTACAAGGATGTTGCTATGTCAGAGGTTAAAACCCAAGACCTGCCAACTGTGAACGTCTCTTTTTGTTAGATCATAAACCCTTATTGTTTAAGTCACTTTTAAGTTTAGTGTTACTTTACTTGCAGCTGAAAACATTCTAACAGACAGGTAATTGTTTCCACATGGTCTAGATTTTGTAATAAGAATACCGAGCAAGTCCAAGTGTGTCCTGAATAATATAGTATTCAACATAATCAGAACAGACTAAGACTTGCATTTCTTGATTGGTGTGTGTGTGTGTTTCCATAAAGTCCCAGTTAACACTAAGTTTTAGCTATAGCTAAAGTGTAAAGATTTAAAGGACACTTTAAACTAAAATTATGTGACTATCTTTATAAACTAATAGTAATCGTGCAGTTAAACATTCATCCCTTGCTAATCCTGGACCTCCCCAGTAATTTATGTTGCTAATACTGTCTGTGTGAGAAGGATTGTATCAGCTTACTTCCAAATGAAACAGAAAGACACTTAAGCTTGAAATCTTTCAATTATTTTAAGACAAAGAAATTAGAGACATTTCTGTTTGATAACTTAATTGATGTGTACTGTTCAGTTGAAGTTTGTATGCCCTAAGGAGTTATCCAGCAAACCTGGAAATATGTAAGGACCTCTTACATAAAGAGCTGTTTATTTGCACTCCTTTTTTTACTTCAGATGAATTAGCAAGATTCCTAACCCTAACACTCATATCTGAGGCAGACACCATTTACCTGTACTAACACCAAGTACACAGACCAGGGAAAACATTACATAACTAAAAGAAATCCTTTAAGATAGAAAATAAGCATTATCAAAGATTGCTGTTTGAATAATTTATCTATTAATAGACCTTATTTTATCCTTTTTATTATGAAAATTATATAGCTGGTTATAGTAGAATGGGGCAACTTCTGGTGGGTTGCATGTTACAGAGTGAGTGAAATGTGTGGAGTCTTTTTCTTCAGAAGGGATGGGCAGTGGAAGTTTTCATCTTCCTTATTTGATAAAAGAAGGTTTGTCAATTAAAACACCTATGATTATACATGAGAGAAACCTCAATGCACTTAACTTGATCTTTAAAAAACTCTTTTCTCAGGTACTTAAGAGGCTGGAGCAAGCTCTTGTTCAGTTTCATTCAAGAACATAATTAGTGTTGTCTGGGCTTAGCTTCTCTGTTGAGTCTGGTCTCAGGCTCCTTATGTGTAGCATCCCTTGCTCCAGGCTAACATCCTCCTTATCACTAAAAAGTTCAGGTGATTTACTGATTATAGCCATTCTGACAAGTTCCAGGTGATATGTCATTGAGGGTTTTTTTCTTTTTCTTTTCTTTTCTTTTCTTTTATTTTTTAATATATTTTATTGATTATGCTATTACAGTTGTCCCATTACCTCCCCTTCACTCCCCTCCACCCTGCACACCCTCTCCCACCCACATTCCCCTGTAAACCAATCATTGAGGTTTTAATTTGCATTTCTCTGGTAATTAGTGACGTTGAGCATCTTTTATATGTCTATTGGCCATCTATCCATATGTTCTCTTTGGAGAAGTGTCTATTCAGGTCCTTTGCCCATTTTTAATTGGGATGTTGTTTTTGTTGTTGTTGTATGTGTGTTGAGTTTTATAAGTACTTTATAAATTTTGGATATTAACCCCTTATCAGATGTATCAGGGAATATGTTCTTCCATTCTGTGGGTTGTCTTTTTATTTTGTTGATGTTTTCCTTTGCTGTCCAAAATCCTTTTAGATTGATGTAGTCCCATTTGTTTATTTTTTTTCTTTTGTTTCTCTTGCCTTGGAAGATATATCTGATAAAAAATTTCTATGAGCAATATCCAAGATTTTGTTGCCTGTATTTTCTTCTAGGATTTTTATGGTTTTGGGTCTAACATTTCAGTCTTTGATCCATTTTGAATTTATTTTTGTGTGTGGTGTAAGAAGGCAGTCTAGTTTCATTTTTCTGCGCACATCTGCCCAATTTTCCCAATATCATTTATTGAACAAACTATCTTTAGCCCTTTTCATATGCTTGCTACAAGTGCTGGCAAGGATGTGGAGAAAAGGGAACCCTTTTGCACTGTTGGTGGGAATGCAGACTGGTGCAGCCATTGTGGAAAGCAGTGTGGCCATAGTTAAAAAAAGTAAAGATGGATCTGCCTTTTGAACTAGCAACCCCACTTCTGGGAAGGTAACCAAAGGAACCCAAAACACTAACTTGAAAAAACATAAGCATCCTATGTTCATTGCAACATTATTTACAATAGCCAAGATATGGAAGCAGTCCAAGTGTCCATCAATAAATGAGAGGTTAAAACAACTATGGGACATTTACATAATGGAATTCTACTCAGTCATAAAAAAGAAGAAAATTTTACCCTTTGCAACAGTATGGACAGGCCTGGAGAACATTGTGCTAAATGAAATAAGCTAGTCAGAGAAAGACCATATGATTTTACTCATATGTGGAATCTAATGAAAATACTTAACTAACAAGCAAAACAAAAACAGACTCACAGATGGAGAGCAGATGACAGCTAGTAGGGGAGGGAGGGTAGCGGGTAGAAGGATTGAGCAAAAAGGGAAAAGGACTCATGGACATGGACAACAGTGGCGTGATTGATGGGTGAGGGGATTATAGAGAGACTAAAAGGTAATGGGAAAGAATAGAATAAAGATTAAATTTAAAAAATAAATAAAAAGATCAGGAGAGGAGACTCGCCTTTTGGTGCCCAGAAAATGTTTCCTTGAATTTCATTTCTTTGGACCGAGTTTCTGTCCATCCCTGAATCACGGTGACCAGAGTAACTCTGTTCCAATGAGCCAGGAACTAGAAGTAGAAATTTCTATACTGAACTATATAGACTGAGAATAAAAGAGGGTGTTGATCACCAGAATAAAATTGTAGATTCATTACCAAACAGAGAGAATATGGTTGTGGGTAGCAAAGACAAAGATGTCCACTCTCATCTTCTCTTTTTTAACTAGAGTCAAAATAAAACTAAACTAACATGCATTGTTCAGATATACTTAATTGTGAAGTAACAAAAATCACTTTCTTTAAGGTTGATTAAAATTGCTCAATTCTTAATTGTTTTGGTATAAAATGCAAAATATAGTTTGTACATATTAGTTAATATATTTATTTTGTTTTAATCAAACAACAAGTTGACATGGTGATGACAACAAATTGATGCTCTCAGCACTGCAAAGGTATATTTCATAGAAACAGAGAAAAAACGATATGATTTCAGATACCAAATTAACATAACTGGACAGGGGGAGACTTAATTTACATGAAGTGGTCCTGACCATTGGAATAGGTGATTTAATAATGCAAAATTATGCAATCTTGCTATGGAATAAGTGGGCAGTATAGAAAACTTTAAAGAAGATGGAGGCTTGAATTAGAATCTTCAAGGAATTTTAGGATTTAACTATATGAGGTCAGAAGATAATCTGGGTGCTAGGGACAATAGTCACCCCCCCAAAGTAAATAACAATGGCAACAACAATACCAACTCCAAAGAGTGAATAAAATCTTTTTAGTGGGACAAGATGTCCATTTTATAAGAATAGAAGGAAGAACAAGTTAGACATGAAGCTGTATGTCAGGAAATTGTGCAGTCCTTAAAACCAGATAAAAAAGGATTGACAAAATATGGTAACAATGTGTGTGACAGAATTACACAAACTGGAGATTAAATCCCAGCTCTGCCATTTACTAGGTATGTGAACTATGGCCAGTTACTGAACCTCTCTGTGACTCAATTGCTTTATCTGTTAATGAAGGTTAAGAAAACCCATTTGAAATGATTGTGAGGACTAAAGGAGGCAATGTATTTGCATTTAGCCCAGTTCCTGGAAGGAATGAAAGTGTGGAGGACAAGGTGACCTGAAATATCTAAACAACACTTACACAATTTGGTAAGTGTCCAGTTAAGTAGTAAAAGGTCTTTTAGCAGAGTAGTGAAAAGCACATACTTGGTGCTTTGAAAGTATGAACAACACTGCTTACTGTTAGCATCTGCCATTTATTAACTGTGTGACCCTGAGAGCTGTGTATCCACTCCAAACCTCCATTTTTTCACCTGTAAAAGAGGGTCATTCACAACAGAGTCTGCACAGTGTTGATGTGTGAAGTGGGAGAGATCCGGCTTGTGAAATGCTGAGCACAGTGCCATTTAGTAAGTGTTTGGCTCATGCAGCATGTTCTCATTAACTCTATAGGGAGAAGAGTCTAAGGACTCTCAGAGATTTAGATTGAATGCATGAAAGAGTCAGAGGCCTCAGGAGAAAAATTGAACTTAATGCTGCAGAGATTGGGCTCTGCTTTGAATGTGTTGGGTGGTTTGTGGTACAAAAGAATCTCCAGCCAGAAAAGCCATGAGGGCACTGAATACATGGAAGTTCATTAACTTAGAAGGAGACATGAGGCAGAACAAGAGAATAGCGTTGGGGAGGCGAAGATGATGATGAAATAATACAATAAGCTCCCTAGAGAAGAAATCAAGAAGATCAGAGAGAAGAGGCTTGCATCTTTCCCCAGCTAGAGGTTGAAAAGGAGACATGCCAAGAAAAAGAACCGAGAAGGTTCTACAAGAGGGTCCCAAGATTTACTTATAGGAACACATAATTTGAATAAATTAAGCCATGTTTAAAATTGTGTTTGTTGTTGGCCTTTTATCTCACTAAGAACAAATATAATACTGTGTAATTAGCTGGAAAGTTTAATAAAATGATTTTAATTTATATAAAGTGTTCTGTGATCACTTTTCTTCAAAATAAATTATGCAGGAGACATGTTCCTTAAGCAGTACATTGTATTTAGAGCATTATAATATGATACATATGTTGTATCATTTAATACCATAACAAAAATGAAATTCATTCTCCTTGGAATCTAGCAATTATTCTGTAATATTTGCTAAAGAGCACTTCTGTCCACATAGTTTCTCAAGCCACGAACTTAGTAGAATCTGAGTTCTTTTTTCTCAGCAATGCAACCCAAGACACACATGTTTACGATCAATCAGCAAGACTCATTACTACTACAGCTTATTTATCTATCAGAACCATTCACATTTCTGCGTTCCCACTGCCTCTGCCTGAATCCAAGCCCAGCTGCCATGTCCCTTGTCAAGACCATTGCATGGCATAAAAATCAGCATTGCTACTTCCATCCTTGTTCTCCAATCCTTCCCCATGCTGCTAGCTAGAGATATCTTGCAAAAATACAAATATAATCAGAAACATTCAGTACTTAACACCCAGCAATTGCTTCCCCTAGGACTTAGGTGAAATGTATTCCTTGTGGCGCTTCAGATCTGGCTCCCATCTACGTCTAAAGCTCCATCTTTTCCTCTCCCTGATTGGCACTGTGCCCCAGTCACACTGGAATTTTTCCAGTTTGTGACACATCCTTAATCATCTCCATCACCTCCAGACCTTAGAAACAAGACAACCGTGACTATTCCACTTGGGTGTTCTTCAAGTGTAAGCTTAAATTTTCCTTTCTCCAGGAAACCCTAACCCCCAAATCAGAACAGGTCTTCAACACTATCCATTGTTTTACATTTTTACCTCAAGGTACCAGTCGCACTCATAGATACTTGCTATTATCT
>CM052539.1:142801616-142862344 GCA_028533065.1 Trachops cirrhosus
ATGACACCTAAAACAAAAACAAAAATCTAAGCAAACAACTAGAACAGGAATGGAACCACAGAAATAGAGATCACATGGAGGGTTAGCAACAGGGGAGTGGGAGGAGGAGAGAGGGAGAAAAGGAACAAAGAATAAGTAGCATAGATGGTAGATAGAAAATAGACAGGGGGAGGGTATGAATAGTATGGGAAATGTAGAAGCTAAAGAACTTATGACACATGGACACGAACTAAAGGGGGGAAATGTGGGTGGAAGAGGGTGTTCAGGGTAGAGAATGAAGGGGGGTAATGGGACAACTGTAATAACATAATCAATAAAGTATATTAATTTACAAAAAGAATGCTCATAGCAACTTTATTCATAATAGTAAAAAACTGGAGACAGTCCAAAAATCAATCAACAGGAGACTGGAGAAACATATTATGGTATATTTATTCAACAGAATGTTATTCAGCAATAAGAAAGAATAAACTAATGGCCCATGTGGTAATAGCATGCATGAATCTTGCAAAGAGATACTATACAAAAGAGGTTAGACCAAAAAAAGAATTCATATATTATGATTTATATCTATAAGACTTATAACCATGGATGCCTATGAGAGCAAGGATTGACTAGAAGTTAGGGAAGAATTTTCTGAAGTATTGGAAATGTGTTATATCATCTTGGTTGGAATGGTGATTACATGGGCATAGGTATCTGTCAGAACTCACTAAATTATATACTTAAGATCTGTACATAATAAGAAATCTACCTCCATCAAAAAAAAGGGAGGATGGAGGAGTTATTCAGTAAAATGCAGTAGAACTGAGAGACAAGATTTAAAGTCTGTTTGAAAATAAAGATAATAAAGATCATAAACTTTTAGCTGTTCCCTAAAAGTAATGAATCAAGGAATATTGGTATAAGTTTCACTTAATTAGTATATTAACTAATATATATTAACATTTCAGCTGATTCTACCAATAAAATATAGTAACCTGTTAGAGTGTTTACATTTTTATAACTGGCATCCCATGGTTTATAAATTAATGTGTCAGTCAAGAAATAATGCAAAGTATTCCCTGGAATCAATTTACTAGTCTGTAAGAGTTTGGGATAAGAGACAACAATAACCCTCAAAACTAAAGTGTCAAAGTCTATCAGTATTTTGTGAATTTTCTGCTCTAATGAATATATTTATAAAGCTTAAATCTACTGCTGATCCTAATTTTGATGCATCCACATAAGTCTGGGCAAATGACAGTGTCACACTCTAATCTATAAAATATAATTCATGTTTTAAGATGCTATTACAAAGCTTAGCTTGCAAATAGCCTTTCTGAGATGCTTTATGACATTCTGCTAATGAAACATAGGTCATGAAAAGTGAGCTGCATAGCCTTACGTACTTCAGTGTAGAAGAACTCAAGGTTTGCTATTTCTTAATATTGCAGGTTAGAAAACCTGAGAGGAATGTATAAGGTACTAAGACCAGCCTTTTGATCTGTAAGAGGAAACTTTTAGTAGTTTTTTTTTGACACATGAGAGAGAGGGAAAAATTGCACCTGAAGTAATTATGCAAACAGGATTATTTTAATACATAAACGGTTGGCATCCTGGGTAAAAAGCCCAAAATCAAGCACTAATAAGAATCAAAGCTAAATGAACTTTCACTGTGGCTGGGAGGAGCTGAAGAATCCACAGTTGCAATAATTGATTGTAATCAAAGTCTTTGTTTGATTTTCCTCTTTAAATATTTTTTCTCTTAATATCTAACCTCTTCTTTTAGCCCAAGTCAGTACTGGAGAACATCATCAATTCTCGGCAAATGTATGAGAGTGAACAAACACCTGAAATAAATGGGAGAGTGGGTAGGGAAGGCTGAAGGAAGGTCCTCTGGTGTGACTGTGAGAATGGCGAGAATGATGAGAATAGTGGAGCCACATAAAGAAACCACCAACTTCAGCAGGAGGGACACCGGGAATGGTAACAAATTCTAAAGGAAGTTCTTTGCACAGAATCAAACAGAAAATCCTGACATTAGAGACATAACCCCTGTCCTCAGAGATAATACATCAACTGGTGTCTTCTCCTTGTGTTGTCGGGCTGAGAATATTGGGGGAAATTTTCATAGGTGTCACCAGATGTTCTAGCTTCACAGTGAGAAAATCACCTTAACCGACAGATCTTCCTCAGAGCTCAGTTTGATACCAGCAAAATGAAGTGGCAGTGGATAATCACCTAACAATGTGGAGAATAGGTGGGCGGGCCTGAGCTCTATCCTAAGGATGTCTTTCACACCTGCACCATTATCGTTGAAGCATCTTCTAGATTAATCATTCATCTGTGAGGATGCTATTTAGACCCGAGGACTGATATGGAGGCAACATTGTTCCATAAATAAAAATGTCATTTCCTGAAAGTTCTGCTATATGAAATTTCTACTTATTAAAAAATTAAAATACTTTCAAATGAACTAACTGCATCACCATCATTAACCTCTATATTACTGTTCTACTTAGTAAAAGAAAGAATTCTTCCATTCTTAATAGTCAAAAAACTCTGGAGTCTGCATGGTATTTCACGATTATTTTTCTTCACAAGAAAACTTTAAAAAGATAACAGCAGAATACAAAATAAATCATATGTTCAACCCACTGAATAAAACAAATCTAATCTCTTTCCCTAGGTATTTGTAAATGCAATACTAGGAAAACAAGGAAAGAAGTTGTACTGGTGAACAAAGGAGTTCCAAACTGGCACTTCCCAGGCAGGGCTGTGGGGACCTGTAAGTATTACCAACCCTCAAAGTATTCATCAAAACCATGATGGCGCTCACTACACATTCCTTCACACGTCTGCTCAATATAAAGTTAATCTCATTGTTATTACATGGAATTACATGGTGGTAGAACTTTGGGGAAGCTATAAAAAATTGTTCCCAGACTCCTCTAGAGACAAGGCTTTTCTTTTCTACCCCAGAAACTTATCTATGGCCATATTTCAGTTTGGGTATTTGCAATCTGTCAAAAGTAATAATTTCATCCTTTGAGCTCTAGGCTCACACTCTCTTGAAATCACGAGGATACGAATTTTCTTTTGGAAAAGAGCAAAAAAAAGTAAGGAAAAGTGTTATGGTCCTTCTGAAATGATAACTACTCTTCAGGAGAGATGCCAGCTCCTGTCTTCTTTTAGCAAACAAGCTACATATTTGGGGATTAACTTTTCTAATTTGAAAAGCAGTATCACTGGAAATAAGTGGAATTTTTCCCTGTAGATGCTAGTTCTGTGTGGTGTAGAAAATACAAGTGCTTTGTCAGAATTTTAAAAAGCTGTTGCCACTTAAAAGACCTGGACTACAGAAGACAAAGGGGAGCATTTTTCACCCAAAAGCTGGAGACTCCACACTCCCATATCTTACTAGGATTTCTTCTGCAAATTAGTACAATCTCTATCCAGTGGTCAGCAGGGAGGAAGCTACTCAACACTCAGAAACAGAGGGGAAGGTGGACTTTGTAAATCTTAAATCAGCAAATTACAAAAGGCTATTTAGAAAGAACACAGATGAAAGAGGCCACAGTATTTACAAAGTGAAATATTAACAGTAAAGTTCTCTTATCAGTAAAGGGGTCATGCTATGTTTCTAGGGAATATTCATCTCTTTGTTAGTTGAGATTTCAATGTTTCAAATACATGATGAAATTTTGTTGATTTTGGAAGACACTTATGTCTTCAGTGATTCTTTAAGTATGTTGGGTCCAAGTTCAAAAAATTGTAAACAATGCTTCTTAACCTTGAAGAGTGTATGTTAGCAAACTAAAGGTTGTCTATAAACTGTGCTTAAAACTCTGGGCTTCCCACACATGTTTAACCACGCAAACCATAACATGTACTTGCTTTCCATGTAAATACCTTCTTAGAACAGTATTTGGGAAACTCTGACCTCAGATGATTTCCAAAATCTGATATATCCTGAAAAGACATTAAACTTGAGTAGATTTGGACTTGTAGTCTTCCAAATTAGTGTAAAACTTACTGAACAGTATTTCAATGATGCCTTATAGTTCACATATTTCTTCTCTCAAAGATGTTTTCATTGGTCTTTGCAACTTTATGAAATCAGTTTTATTTTAAAATTTAGTTTACCATTCCACCTTGACACCAGGAAACTACAACACTCCAGACTTCTGAAAATTATTTCAGTGGAAAATCATCTGCCATCAGAACAATAGTCATAACTGCTCAGTTTGCAATATCTTGTTTGACTAGAGCCACACTACTCTTCTATGTCCCCAAGATGTTAATTCCTTGAAAATTGCCATCCCAAATTCCCCTGCTTCCACATAGACTTGTACAATAATTACCCATATGTTCCAAATTGCACTTGATTCCCTTACTCTCTCAAGATTGTAAAACTGTATTATTATGGAAAGAACACTGCTTAGACATTCCTAGGTTCCAATCCTTATTCTGTAAGTCATGAACTTGAGGATCTTGCACATTATTTTTGGTAATTTCACTTACTCCTCTTGAAACAAGAATGATGCCATCTATACCTCTGCCCCCAGAGACAATGATGTCTTTATATAGAATATAGACATCACTCAATAGTATTTACTTTCTTTCACCCTTCTCTTACTCTCCATCTTACATGATTATCAAAAATAAAAACAACTAAAAATAAAGATTGCATTGATATTTACTTTTATGAAACTCTTATCATGAGAAAACAATGGTGAAAAGCCTAAGAAGAAGAGCCATCATCTCAGCACCAGCATTGCCCACAGCCCTTACTGTAGAATGTACTCTTTGTTACAGGACAAAAGCCATGTTCTCCAGAGCCTGCAGGGTTTGTGTGTATACAATGAGTAGAGAGCTCTGCAATGGATTCCCATTTCTCAGGCAGAGAGGCCTTGTGACTATACTTAGAAAGGAGCTGGTAAATAGAGAACAAAAAATTCACACCATTTCTTCAGTGTAGCTGATATTGACCACTTACCAGGAGTCAGGAAAAAGAAAATTGTGGTTTGTCCATCTTCATCTCTCAATTGCTGCCAGTTCAGGGTATGGCCTTTCTGTGTCCCAAGAGGCAGTGCGGGGAGGGCACCACCAAAGTGAGTGGTGGCTCCTGGTGGTGCTGGAATAGGGGAAGAGCATATGGACTGGAATGGATGTAAGACAAACTCCCTTCTTCCTAAATAACCAATAGGTTAATTACTCTTCCCAGGAGAGGATCTTAATAACCAAAATAGATTTTTAAAGAAAGAATCTGGGGAGATCAATTTTTTATGAGAGATTCCAGGAAGTAAAGCTCATGCACTGTTCATTATTTAGCACAGGATGGGTATTTTTTTAACTATTATTGTATACATATTGCACTTTCAAGAATAAACTATTTATTTTAAAAATTTATGTGGCATAGCACTGAATATTAGATGTCAGCAAAGTGAAACTATATGTATTATTTATCTCAAACTTATTTGTCACCAAAGCCAATTTTGAAGTAAAAGATTTATAGTTGTTTCTTTTCATGTTGCATAGAAAGAAACTTTCCCAAAATGATGGGTGGCTTAGTGTGTAGGTAGTGTAACCATGACTGTTTTTTTTAATGTATGGTTTGTCTTGCAAAGACTTTGAACATTTAAAAGGAATGTTCATGAATTTTCAAATGCTATGTTTGCTACAGCAAACACTCAGAGTAATCATTACCTATGGCTGTGATGGCTGTGATTCCATCGTCCCCCCTGCTGCTCCTGTGCGCTTCTATTATATTTGACAGCTATTCTGCATTTTAAGCCTCCCTGACAGTAATTATGTACCCAAGAGCAGCAACCGTTAAGCCTGGGTGCATTTAGTTCCTATCTGGTCCCACTCACATGATCATGAAGCACCTCAGGAGGTAACACAAAGTCAAGCATTATGACACTATAAAACAAAAAATTTAAACAAAACAAGGTAAAGGTTATTTTCAATGAAAGAAAATGGGACATCTTTTTATGAAGATTATTTTTAATATAATTAGTTGCTTCAGAACAAATTATTTGAAAATAATTTATGAAATTTCCACTAGAACATATATAGATATGCTAAGCAAAATGTTTGTAAGATTTCTTAAATCTTCTGAATCTTTTTCCTTAAATATTTAAACATTTTAACAATATTGTGTCAGAACAGAGTTACTACTTAATAACTTCACATAGTTTTTTGTTTTGTTTCATTTTTGTTTTCTGTGGGATCTCAGAGTGCCTATTATCCCATTTAAAATTCCATCTAAAATGTCTTTATAAGAGTATGTTTAGGAATATACCATGATTAATGTCAAATTGCACCTAAATTATAAAAATTCTGATTGAAATGTGCAAATAAAGCTAGAAACTTAATATGTTAAAACTATTTTGCAATGTATTCAGCAGGAATATTATGTGTCGGCATATTTCAGCTTACATTTTTAAGAGCTAGACAAAGCTGATAAAGCTAGACAACATAACTGATTCTTGTAATGATCACCCTTACTTTTTACTATATATTTTTAATGAAATAGTTTTATTAAAATTCTTTTTAAAACCACGAAGTATTTATTAATCCATCAAATTCCAAATTAACTTAGGGAGTTGAGAGGATACATATGATAAATACACATAAAAATTTGTCTTCCAAAAGTATTAGACCTAAAAGTCAAGTGTCAAATGATATGGCAGATGTAAATTATTTATCACAGCTTAAGTTAACAATTCAATATCTGATGGATAAAAAATATCACCTGCTGCTTTTTTTTATTAAAAGTTTTCATTAAAACAGTTCTACCAAATAAAAATGCAGTGAAAAGTAATGAAATGATCATTACTAAGATCAGCTATGTCTAACTTCCAAAAATGTAAGCTCAAAACTGTCTGACTCTATTATAAACTCTACATTACATATAATTCAAATTTCAATGAGATAGTCAAAATATATACATACATACATAGTATTTTTTAGATATTAGGATTATAAAGATACAGCTTTGGGAAAAAAGATGGAAAATAGAAAAAAATTTGGTATTTGGCAGTTCAAAATTGTGGAGAAATGTATATGTGTTGGTGTGTGTTTGTGTTTGTGTGTATGGCAGCCTGTCAAGGTCAGGCAGGTTCACTCGGGAATCAGGCAGATGAAATAAAATGCATGGCGCCATTGGGATGTCTGACATGCCTTTATTCAAGGGTGGGCGAGCCATGCTCACCGCAAGCCATGTGCCAAGCAGCAGGGAAGCCCCAGGTCCCTTATGTACTAAATGTGAACAAAGCTATCAGGGTGCCAAAACATTGCATAACACAGAGTGCTTCTGCACAGGAGGGCCCATGTGAGGTTATGGGAATACAGTTTATCAAACTCAGTCGCAAGGCTATGGGAACACTGCTTATCTTAGTTGCCCAGACATCTGGGTGAGGGAGCCTGATTGCCTCTGTTTACCCTAAGATATTTATATAGTCTGTCCAGAAAAAAGTCCAGCCATTGTTAACAAAAAAGAACTGTTTTCATGACATTGATATAACCTGACAGCCAAGGAGAATGGACTGGAATATGCATATGTGAACAATGACAACTTCACTGTACAAGTCAGAGAGGGCTGTAGATGCTGTTGAGTGAGCATGTGTACTGTGTGGTTGTCCAATTCAAAATGACTGAGTGAGGAGAGCAACGAATCTACATCAAATTTTGCATTTCCTTCATGAAAACTGTTCAGATGATTCAGAAGGCCACAACTATAGGCAACTGTTGATTGGCAGCTTTATCATGACAATGTGCCTGCTCATGCATCACCTCGTGCAGAGTTTTTTGGTGAAACATCAAATCACCCAGCTGACTCAGCCCTGCTACAGTCCAGATTTTGTGCCCTGAGACTTCTGGCTTTTCCCAAAACTAAAAATCACCTTTGAAAGGAAAGAGATTTCAGACCATCGATGAGATTCAAGAAATATTACAGGACAGCTGACGGCAATTAGGAGAACTGTGTGAGGTCCAAAGGTGCCTATTTGAAGGGGGCTGGTATGTCATTGTCCTATGTACAATGTTTCTTGTATCTTGTATTTTCTTTAATAAATGTCTCTGTTGTATTACATGGCTGGATACCTTCTGGATAGTCTCTCTCTCTCTCATACACACACACACACGTGTGTATATATGTGTGTGTATGTGTGTGTATATATATATACATATATATGTGCATGTACGATTAGTAGTCACATAAGTAAATGAAGAGAAGCTGCTTCCTTTGCCAGTTCCATTGCATAGGAATTACCTGAACTTGGCAAAGGCTCTTTTTTTCAATTAAGTGAAATAAGAAAATGTATTATCCAGTCAAGATATTGCAACATATATATAAATGTGAGGTTTCTGTACAGAAATTCTCATTATTTACCAGGTACTTTTTAACCATAACAGTGGAATTTTCTTTTTCTTCAAGACTTCTCAGTGGCTTAGGGAATTGGCTGAATGGAAAATAATGAGAACTAAAGTTGGATCAGACCATAGCAAGCATTTTTGAATCATTTTCTAATGGGAGCCAACACTTTACCTACAAAAACTTATTTTTCACCCATGTTGATGATCTTTTGTATCAACAACCCCTACCACCCTTCATTATATGTATATGTGTTTATAACTCTTCTAAAAGTCCATTATGGTTGACCTGTGCTTCCTTTTAGATGTGATCACTTCCATTTCCTTAGTCCCATTGTCTTGTCATTGTCATCTCAATTTCATGAGTAATTTTTTATAGCCAACAGTCATAACTGAAACACTGGAAGTTATGAGTTATAATGCTACAAGTTGGGGGATTCACTCTTGGAAACCTACTTTACACCAAAAAATACCAAAACTGATTACCAATGTGAACAGAGAAAAAATAGGCTAGAAAAATAAAATTTATAAACATGTTTAAAGTATGTAAAATCAATTGCAGCACATGAAATCCAGGCTCAGATGCTTTAACTTTCATTTTCTTTCATTTTCTTTTCTTTCTTTTTAAAATCTCCCTACAGAAAATATCACATTTTTTCTTACTCCAATATCTGTTCAAATATAAGGCCATTAAAAAAAACATTTTAAAATTTCTATTGCTGACTTCTATTGCAGATATACATTAAAACAGCAGAAAATTTTTGAAAGCACTACTACAGAATATGGATGAATTTTTCAGCAGAAGTCCTGAGAGGATGGCTGTGGCCATTACTTGGAAGAGGGAGACAGTTACACTGAACTGCCCTCAAAATTAATATTCACAAGTCAAATGACCTCAAGTCTGAATATGAGGTTTTAAAATGGTAGAAAGAAGAGGAAAGGACTAGTTGAAGAACATATACGAATGACCCATGGACATGGACAACAGTATGGGGATTGACTGTGGGAGCAGGGGGTGGGATAGGTGGAGAAGGGCAAAGGGGGAAAAATTAGGACAAATGTAATAACAATGAAAAATGATTAAAAATAAAATAAAATAAAATACACTTCATGATCCACTGGGTTCTATATCAGATCTCCTCCAATGATACTATGGTCAGGACTTCCAAACTGGTTAAAATGTTAATTTTCTCTAAAATGTGTGTACCAAATCCAAGGAGAGTTCCACTCAGTAAGTGTGTGTGAACTAGGAGTCTCTATGTTTCTCACTGTGGTCCCTAGGATTGCCTCACTGAGCTATTCTGAAAGCACATCTCTGTGTCTCTGAGGAGGAAACATAACCAACTGGGCTGCAGGACAGCCTGATCCCTTCAAGCTCACAGCAGGCATGAAAGGGGAGCAGGAGGCAGGATTAGGGCCACACACCCTGCTCTAGCCTGGTGGCAATGTGCTCAGGCTTTGATGTGCACAGATCAGAGCTCTCTCATCCCTCATTTTACAGATGGACACATTGGGATTCCTTGTCGGGGAGGGAACTTTCATTTGAAAGCAAGCATTTAATTCTAGTCCAGGATTAAAACCACACCCAGCCCCTCCTTGGAAAATATTTGTGGGAGTCGCAGAGAGACATGTACTCAATAACAAGCTCAGTTCCACTCAACTATCTGTCTACTCTAGCAAAAAAATAAAATTGCCATTTTTGAGGGTTGCAATGATTTTGTCACTTATGCATTTTAATTTTTTCATAGCATTTTATTAGAGGTTTTGAATTTGTCCTCTTTCCAACAACAATAATACAATGAGCTATGTTTTTTTAAATATATACATTCATAAGATATCTTTATCTAAAGCTCAATATTTAGTAATCCAAATAGAAAGAAGGGACACTAAAAACATATTTTGTTTTCTTTAATTTCAGAATGGAAGCTCTTACTTTCCATGAAATACCTCAAAACATGTAGCAATATCTTGTACCTTAAATCTTGTACTTTTAGTCTCTTAACCAGGCTTTTAGAGAAGTAATGGATCAGAATATTGAGTCTTAAATCAGGAAAACACATTTCATGGTAAATTCAGAAAGAAGGCACTGAGTGGAACAGATGTATGCTCTTTAAGGACCATTTATTACACCAATCCTATTAATAATAAGAATGTAGCTTCTCTTTCTTTATGTTTTGATCCTGTTTTTTTTGCTACACATGATACCATAGGTTAATAGTTTACATGAAAATCCATTTCCAGGACAACCCTATTGGGACTGCCGTAATGCAGTGAACTCTAGTCTCTGGGAGGGAAATTGCCATTAGAGGGAACATTGTATAACTTCTATTATGGGTTGTTGTTTTCTTTTGCATTTAGTAGAGGAAAAGAAGGAATAAAGAAATCACCTTTCAAAACATTTATTGGGATACTAAAGAAAAGACTAAAAATGACAATAATCCCCCTAAATGGGAGATCAAACCCAGTCCCAGACAGTGAAAGTGGGTATAATTTTATTTAATTGAATAAATAAATTCTAAACATGAAATATAATGAAAGATTATATTATAGTCTTAAAAGACCTTTCAAACTATGGCAGACAAATAATAAAAAGTAAGGATATGTATTTATATAAAAATATAGTGTAATATTTATTAAAATTTTTACAAAAATTTTCTATCTTCCTTTTACATATGCATTCACAGGCACAGATGAATGAGGAATCAGGTTAACGGAAGAAAGGCTTTTACAAACAATAGTAAATGTGGTTATGTATTTCCCCATTATGTCTTCCATCCCAACTCTTCTAAAAGGGCAAACCATTTCTAGAAAACAGGGCCCAGGGGAAAATCTCACTCTGCATGCTTCCTTTCCTCTTTGTCCCAATCATTCAGTCAGTAAATACTTATTGATTATACACTGTGAACCAGGCAAGCTTCAAGACTGAGGACATAGTAATGAGCATAATACAGTTCCTTCCTTCAAGGAAACTATTATCTAGGGGGAAGGGAAATCTATAGACCATTACAATATGGCACACTATATCCCCCCTCTGAGTACTGTACTCTGATAGCACGTCGAAATGCTGGCAGCAACCAGAACTAGAAAAGACACGAAAGGTCTTCATGGGAAGGAAAATGGGTTTAGCCCAAATGTTGTACTTTCATACATCTTTTCAGATCAGGAACTGGAATAAGGTATTCAAAAACTCTTTGTGCCTTCCCTCCACACCCGCATTCTTCAAGTTCATCCCCATATTCCTCCAAATATATGCCCAAAGGCAGTTGCCCTAATTTTTTGTCTTACAGAAAGCTCTCCAAAAATAAACAGATAAAATCGTTCTGGAAAAAAAATCCATGTATACAAAGCGCCTGCAAGACCATGTCTTCCAGGTACTCCTTGTCTCCCAACACCAATATTATGAGCTATTCAAATAGATGTTTACTGACAAGTTAAGATAAATAGATATTAGATACCAAGGCAAGATACAAAACCAATAAATGAATTTTTAAGGGAAATTGGCAAGTAAAATGAAACACCATGTTTTACTTACATCCAAACTGAGAACAGAAAAGAATCAAATGAGAATATTTTGGGGGGGTGGATTTATAAGAAAGATTTGTATGGCCAGAGGAATTCTATGGAAACCATTTATCCCAAATGGCAGGAGAGGACTTTTATCAAACTCAAGTCAAAAGGACAGAGGTTCAAAGGGACCACAACATTAAGTGAAGGCAACCCAGTAAACTCATGTCTGCCTTCCATATAGGAGACTTAGTAAGCAGGAGAGATGGGCCAGAGGGCTGCCTTGATGGTGTAGAGAATAAGGCTTGCATCTATATTGGAATTGGTCTGGTTCTCTAAGGATTTTATGGGCAAAGAGTACACACGTGTGTCTTGTTGACCAGATGTAGGACCTATGAAAGAAAAAACTAACCAAAATTGCTGCAGAGGGCTGCCCTCAGAGAAAACCACCTGGGAAGTCAGGGACTCCAACAGATAGAATCTGGGTAGAGAAGACCTCTGAAACTCTAGAACTTCAAAGGGCCAACCGAAAAAGCAGTTACAGCAGGGGAAGCAGCATCAGGTGTACCTACACAGTGGGGGCCTCTGGAAACTCACACAGGCACGCTTTTGAGGGCCAACTTTAAACAACCACCAAGATCACAGAGCAAAATTCCAGCTTGTGACACTAACAATCAAGAAAACTTTCCTATGCTTTTGTGTCTTCTTTCCTCGGCCTTCAGGGTCAGAAACAAAACAGAGCAAAAGAAGGAAAATAGGAATAAATAAAAAGCCTGGAATAGAGATGCCAGGGAAGAATGACCACAGTTTGGGCACGAAGGCAAAGGGAAGATGGCAAGCCCTTCAATGTCACACGGAAGCTCCGGCTCACAGGGTCACCCAAGGGATCACCATTTCACTTACTGTATCTACTGCTTAGGACCCAGACTCTGGAACATGACATTAACTTATCTGACATAAACCTATAGATTTCTGTCCAGGAGAAAATATAACCCAAAAGGTACAGTTCAGGACATCCTGTTAGGATTAGAACACTCAATTCAACTATTTTTCCCCCTTGGAGACTATATCTATTTTGCTCTTAAAACGCATCTTTATCATCTTGCTGATTCTCTCAGTAATGACCTTCATAAATATTTGATACAAGCTTACTTTATAACTGAAGGAGAGTCATGTTATAAACTTCTTAAACAATATTTGGCTACAGGGACAACCTTTCTGTTCCTCATTGCCAACCAGCAGCCAGATACAGAACCCCAGCCAAAGACGGGGAGAAGATATAGCTATAACTCAGCTTCAAAGTTTCCATTACTATATGTGAGGTTATATGAGGAATATAAGGGACTTTAAAAGTTTTGTAACCTCAGTAAGAGTGATCATAAATGTCATGTATCTGTCAAAATTACCTCTCCAGGATTGGAGGAATACTTCTTTCAATAATTTTAAGTAGAGAGATAGTAAAAAATAAAATAATGTTTCCTTTCACAAAATTCCCATGACTTCCGTTTGTTAAGTCTTCTACAGTTCCAGAAGGTCATTGGAGAGGTTCACATGATCCACTAGGAAGAAGCCAGACTATATATTTCTTCAGTCTTCTCTCTACACATAGTAAGTCTCATTTTTAGTTAAAAAGTAGTTTTCTATATAACTGATGTATCTTTGAAATACAAATAGCATCCTGGCTGGTGTGGCCCAGTGGATTGAGCATCAGCCTGCAAACCAAAGGGTCACTGGTTCAATTCCCAGTGAGGGCACACGCCTGGGTTGCCGACAGGGTCCCCAGTAGGGAGCACGCAAGATGCAACCACACATCGGTGTTTCTCTCCCTCTCTTTCTCCTTCCCTTCCCCTTTCTCTAAAAAATAAATAAATAAAATATTTTAAAAAATACAAATAGCATATTTAAATCCACAAATACTACATATGCTAGAAAATATATTAATTCAACTACTCATAAGAATATGAAAACCAAACTCCAAGAGTAATAATTTTCTCTCAGGACAATTTC
Source organism: Trachops cirrhosus (assembly GCA_028533065.1). Lineage (NCBI taxonomy): Eukaryota > Metazoa > Chordata > Mammalia > Chiroptera > Phyllostomidae > Trachops > Trachops cirrhosus. Next base: position 142,815,489 of record CM052539.1, read on the forward strand.
ATTTAAATCCCATTTCATCCAAATGATACCAATAATATGTTTTTCTTGAGCAATTACAAAGCGGTTAGGATCTTCTTATTGACTTTTGCATAGTAACAGTAAAATTAACTGTAACTATAGTTAAGATAACCTACAAAATCTGGCAGAGCTTGTGCTATACAAGATGTTAACATTTTAACATCTCAAACACAGAAATTGAAATGAAATAAAATGTATAACTACAAAGAAATAAATGAAACTTGTTAAAACACACTTTCATCAATTAGACACTTTGAACATCCACAGAAAATTAAGACACTGGTTTCAGTAAAAGTAGGAATGCATAATAACCTCATGCTATGCATGGCTTACAGTTCACACAGGAGTGACTATAGATTCAAAATCTACAGAGTTAAGTTCTAAGTGCACTTCTTACTGCTGTGGAATTTGGGGGGGATTGCTTCGGTTATTTTACCCTCTATTTTCTCATGATGCCTACTACAAAGTGTTTTGAGTACAACATGTAAGAAAGCACTGTATTTGAAATACTCTATACTTTTTTTTAAGATTTCATTTATTTATTTTTAGAGATAGCAGAAGGGAGGGAGAAAGAGGGAGAGAAACGACAATTTGTGGTTGCCTCTCGAGCGCCCCCTACTGGGGACCTGGCCTGCAAACCAGGCATGTGCTCTGACTGGAAAACCAACCCATGACCCTTTGGTTCTCAGGCCAGTGCTAAGTCCACTGAGCCACACCAGCCAGGGCTCAGTATACTTTTAATTCCTGTGTTTATGTTAATTATTATTAAAGTTTGTTTTACACATATTTTCTCTTCTTGGGAAAGGACTATCATTATATTATAGAGTATTTTCATTAAGACTTACAGCTTATAGGAGGATGACCTAATGTACCATCTTTGAAATCTTCATCACAATTAACTGAGATTTTGAACTTAAGAAATGAAGAAGAAAAAGCAGAACTGTAAATGTAAGCCTCTCTGTTGCTGCTTCTCCTGAACACAACTTCTGCTCATTTCTGGCCAGTGGAGTGAGAAAACAAAGGACACGCATCACCCTCAATGGGTGCCAGAAAGAGCTAGTGCAGCTGATTTACCCACCGTGGGCATTGGTTCCCCAACAGCAGACCTCCAACAAGACTCCTGGGTTCAAAGCAGGCAAGCATTCAAGTTTTGAACTGCAAAAAAAGCCCTTCTCCCCCTGTTTTCTACTGCCCTGAAGCTACTGAAGACCAGAAGCAGCAGAAATTTAGGAGGTAGAGACCCACCATTCCACAGGACTGACATCACTGAGGGGGACAGAGTAGTCTTTGCGAATGTGTAGCGCTACAGTGGCTGATGGGGAACAACTAGCTAGCTGACTTCCTACTTCTTAAAACTGCAGCATCTATAAGCAGAGCATAGGATAAAGGGAGAAAGAAGTTAAAAATAAAGATTTTAAAAAGCCAAAGGAATGAATACAAGTATCCTCATATTTTAAGAAAATACCTTGATGTTTGAAATACAGTTTGGGGAAAAATAAAATGATTTGGATTCAAATTATTCTATTGCATAAGAAAATATTCTGTAGCTTCTGGAGTTAAAAATATTTAAAAAAGAACAAAAACTAAAGACATAAGGTTGCCTATAGGTAGCAAATGCTAACTTGGGACCATTAAGTAGCATTGTTTCTCCCTCACTTTATTGTACAGTACTCAGAAATATAATACCCTGAAAGGTAAGTACCAAGTAATATATCAGATTGTAAGCACATTGCAGATTTATAACTACTGCTTATAAGTTTGGAAAACAGGGAATGTTGCCACTTAATGTATTATTGTATTCAAGGAGCCATCTCCATACACAACTAGTTTCTCAGCTTTGGAGAATGACTACACAAATTTTTTAAAGAGCAGCTAATCAACAATTTAAGAAAAAGGTATACATAATATCTAGCAGTTTCTATGTCTTTTTATCAAAGAAGGTCATATGAAAGTGATAAATCCAGTCTGCAGCTGCTGTGCTAATAAAGTATATGCACATGCATTTCTGTTACAAATACATTTACCCAGATGAGATCAATTATCTCAAGAGCTAAAGGGCATTTCTTCACATCCCTAAAAAAATTGCCCAGAGTAAATTAGGCTTTCAGCAAATTCCCAAATGTATTCAGTATGCGCCAGGACAGCATTCAGATTACAGTCCTTCAGAAGGGCAGCGTCTGGACCCTGACGTGACTGTGCCTCCCTAGCTGAGAAGAAGCCAAGGCTCTTACTGTGCAGGAGTATTAGTGTGGGACTCTCTTGTGACTTTGGTGATCAATATCGAAAGGGAAAGATATGTTTGACACAGCATGTTTTTCACATCCATATCCAGAAACCTGAGAAAAACACCATAGTTTTTAGTTCTTTAATTATTTTAAATAATAATACCCTGTAATCATAATGATGTCTTCGTGTGTGTGTGTGTGTGTGTGTGTGTGTGTATGTGTGTGTAGATCACATTTCAGGATAAAAAATATAGAACCTAGCAAATTCTTGATTATTTTGTTTTACCGTAGGAAAATCTGAATGACAACCATAATAAAAATAGCCCCAGAATGTAGAAATTGAGATTCCACTTGGCAGGCATCTGTGGTTAAAGCAGCTACAAAAAATAAAGTAGCAAGAGCAATGAACTGGGACAGAGCACTAGCCCGGCCACCCAGAAGGGCCTGACCCACTTGTGCTGTTTCGTGCTTGGGGCCGATGCTGGCTGACCTGGAAACTGAGGAGGCCAGGGGAGGTCATTTCAAAAGTCTTCCTCGTTCTAAAATCTTATATTTGGATAGAGAGGATGTTAAGTTACATTACAACTTGCAAAAGTAGTGACAACTATATCCTCCAAAAATCACAACTTTTACAATTAATGTCTTCACTCCAAATAACTCGCCTCCAAACACAAAAAGGCTGTACAGAAAAAAATCTTTCTCTATATATGAAGTTATATACATGAGCACAGTTTTAAAATCACATTAATCCTACACAGTAATACTATAGGTGTGCATATATAGCTATGTCTAGCTATAGCTATGTCTATATTATACATAACTTTTCCATGCAGTTGGTACATGTGTTCACTCCTCCTACAGGTGAACTTGGAGTTGGATGTTAAATTGAATACATGTTGATATAATCAATAATAGATGGCTTCCAGCCATATATTTCATGTTACAGAATATAGTGTCCAACATAGTGATCCATGACTATTTCAAAAACATTCTGTATTTGGGAATGATAAAATACCTCCTAGGACCAACCATCTGATTATAAGTTATAAACTTGGAATATTTAATGTCTAAGCTGCATGCATTTAAATGTAAAGCAATCAGAATAACTAAGGGCATCAGCCCTCTTAATTTGCAGTACTGGTATGAACTATAAATTCAGAGGAGAGTAATCAATTTACCAAGGAAATAATGTTGATCTCTTAGCCTTATATCATATTCTCCCTGGAATTATTATTATACTGCCATCAATCAGAAAGAGAAATACAGTGCATGAGGCAGCAGAAACCATCAACCATTCTTAAACAGAAGCAATATTTGCATATAGTTTTCTAGAAATAATGTACTGAACAGGTTTGGAACAGTGAAAAAGGACCAGTCACCATACTGTGTGTTTCTCAATCCAGGAGATGAATTGTTTCCTTTTGAAACATACCTCCCACCTCCATTTATGACAAGGAAAAAGAAAGGTTAGCTGGGACACTCCATAAATTACTGTAAAAGATATCATTTCTTATCACCATGAAATTACACTGGGGACTTAGCCTGTGGCCATATCACCCTCCCCTCCATTGCTAAGACCATCAATGATCTGAAGTGTCAAGTTCATCATTTTCTAGTTTTGACAGATACTGTGCTCTGTGCATGTGGGACATTTGCACTGCTAGAGGAAGTCAGCAGCACTGGGAAATATCATAATAAAATATTAGGGTTTCACAGCCTTCTCAGGAGAAGCAGGAGAGGAATCAGCCTTGCCCACCCCCTCTTGAAGAACCTGCCCTGTGAGCACATCTCTGATGGCTTTCAAGGTGTTCTTCTGCGTGTTTCAGTATGTATCATCTTTAGCAGGAATCTGGAGACTTTATCTCTCAAAAGTACTTACAACCTTTTAAAAAGTTGTATTGATCTTTTTTTTAAAAGATTTTATTTATTTATCTTTAGAGGGGAAGGGGAGGAGAGAGGGAGAGAAATATCAATGTATGGTTGCTTCCTGTGCATTCCCTGCTGGGACCTGGCCTGCAACCCAGGCATGTGCCCTGACTGGGAATCGAACCGTGATCTCTTGGTTCACAGGCCCGCGCTTAATCCACTAAGCTACACCAGCCAGGGCAAAGTTGTATTGATCTTTAAGAAAACCAAGACAATACTCAAAAACAAATTTAATGGTCAGAGAATAGTCTACATCTTAGACTCTGCCACAAGTCTTGTTTATTGAAAAGACAAAAAGTCTAAGAACTGATAAAGTCACTTCTGAGTATATGACTAGCACATGACTTGAAGATGAAGTCAGAAACAACATAACTTAATATTTGTACTTAGCTATGTTATAGGGAAGACATAAAAGTTGGTGGATAATTCTGTAGCTAGCAAAAAATATAGAGTTGGTTTACCTTGAATTCATCAGGAATAGGCCAAGTAACCTCCTATAATGAAGGGTTGGAATGAAAGAAGGATACATCTGATTGGATTTTTACTAAGTCAACTGATCCCCTGTTTTCCATTTACCCAATCCAGTTAAAGTGAGAGGAGAGAGAGAATTTTGTTATGACATGAATTTTCCATTCAGTGGCTCAGTGAACCAGAACCTAGAAAGGTCTGCTAAATTAAATTTATGGTTTTAAAAGCTAGGGGAAGCCAGAATTCTACAAAACTCATGGCTACCTGAAGAAATATTATTCCTCAGTATATATTATTTCTAAGTATATATCTGAAAGGGAAGCACTAAATGTTATCTGTAATTATCCAAGCCATTATAAAAGGGCTGCCTAAAAGCAATTAAGGAATGAAAACATTCTCCTTGGGTTTAAAATTCAAGCTCTTTTTTATTTTCCTTGTGCCAGCTGTTTTTGTCATTGTTTATGAATAAATTTGTAAAGGAATAGAGAGTTGGAGCTAGCAGTAATGGTTTCAGTTCAGGTTTAAAATATTGTTAAGGGGCTTGCCTTTAGCTTATATTGAGTCCATTGTCAAGTTTCTAGAGGACATTTCCATGTGTGTGTCCTACCAATAGTTCAGCATACTCAAAAACTAACTCATTATCTTCCTGAGACACAGACCTTCTTTCCAACTCAACATAAGGCTGTCAGCATTATGTATCTTCCAACCCAGTAACATTGGCACTTTCCTTCTATTACTAATAATTCTCAATAAGTGTCACTAATAATTTGCCTAAAATGTCTCTTAGTCATATTCCTACCACCAGCTCCTTGTCTTTAATGTTTTCTTTACCTCATCTCCAGGTGAACCAAGTACAGACTCACTATCACAACATTTATTGCATCAAAAGTTTTTCTGTTCTTTTTCAACTTATTCTACAGATGACCAACAGGCTCTTGAACTTACACTAGTTCTTTGCTGTTTCTGAATTAAGTTAAATCTCACTTGGTTTTGATGGTGCTTCACAATGTGCATTGACCCTGCCCATCAAAGAAAGAAGTGTCCTCTTACATTTTCGTGCTCTAAGTAAATCTTGATTCAAGGAGAAGAATCTCATCATGGTATAACCACATACCTATTGGCAGCTGTGCTTCCACTCTTGTCAATTCCCACCCTGGAAACCTCAATCTTTTCTACTCTGCCAGGCTACCCCCGATTCATCTTCTAGTCTCAACCTAAGTAAACTTGCCTCCATCATGTCTTCTTAGACTCTTGGAACTTCCTAGAGTCTCTTTTTTTTACTGGGATCCTACTGCACTTACAATTTATAATTTATCACTTTGAACTTTATAAGCTGTGTCTTTACTCTAATCATTTGTTATATATTGTCATCAGTATGAACAAGCTGTTCAATAGTGCTTACATGGTTAATCTCAATACCAAAAGCGCTCCAGTATACAATAATATGGAAGCACAGGTATAGATAGAAATTTTGGAACAACTGAGACAAAGAACACTGTTATTTTTCCCATTATATTTTGACTACCTAGTATGTGTTGGAAAAGCACTTGTTAGATGGTCATCTCTAAATAGTGTATCTTATTTAATACTAAAAACACTTTTATAGGTATATAATTGATTCTATTCATTTGATAGCAAAGAAACCATTTTGGGGAAGACTATCTGACTTGCCCAAGGCTATCCATCTGTAGATGATTGAACCAAGATTCATCTCTGGGTTTTTCTGACTCTAAATCTAGTCATCTCTAAACCAGTCATCTCCTGGTCCAGTAAAATAGAGTTAAAGTCATAAGAACAGATTAGAACTTCAGAATAGAGAAAATGTACAAAATTAGACCTTGAAACACTTGCATCCATTAGGCTTTTTGTGTGTGGCAGGAGGTTACCAATGATCTTTCCCAGGTACAAATTTCACCTTATGTTTGCCACTCCAAGATATTTGCCTACTTAAGAAAGCATGGTTCTCCAGCAGCCCACTGATGAATACCAATCTAGGAGAACAGCAGCATCTACTTGGAGAACTACATATATATTAAAGTGGCCTTTTGATATTTCTAAACCAGTGCCCTTTCAAAGATACACATGGGATATAAAGACCTGAGAGGACACCATAGTGAGAGGGTGGCCCATGATATGCATTCCTCAGTCCTGCAAGAGTTTCTCACAGAACTCAATGGCTACTTATCCCGAGGGCACAGGAGAAGCACAGAAGAACTCCATAATGGAGCAACTTCAACATTTTCCTCTCAAAAAATAAAAGAACAGAGACTTCCAGTCAAGACACAGGTGTAGGTAAACATGCTTTGTCTCCTCGCACAACTACAAAAAAAACCCGTACAGCCACACCTCAAAACAAATAATACCCAGAACCATCAGAAATTGAGCTGTATAGAAGTAAACAGGAACAGAGACACAGAGATGGGTGGAGAGCCTCAGAGACCCAGTCTGGCATGGAGAGGAGGTAGAATGGGCAGGTCCCACATTCATGGGTGAAGGATAAAAAAACCTGGGGATCAAAGGATCCCAGTCCCAGGTAAGACCACACAGCCCAGGGTTGCAGTGCCAGGAAGATAAATACCCATAACTTCTGACTATAAAAAGTAGTGGGGTTGAAGAGGTGGAAGAAACTGCCAGATTTTCAGGAGATTCTACTTAAAAGGCCAACAAAGACTTAAAACTTACCGAGACCCCCACCTTCTCTGGGATTCAGCACCAGGGCAACAGCTGGAAGGGCACCAGTCACATACAGGGAATAAGTGAAATACTTGGAAACAGGGCAAGTGTTGGGCAAAACTCCAGAAGCCAGGCAGCAACATTGTCCCCTTTCCAAACCCTCCCCTCACCCAGAGCCACAAAGAGGTAAACTGGGTAGCCCTGTCCCGACCATTACCTAAGGCTCTGCCCCATACAATTTATAGGTGCCTTTTCTATAATAAGCCACACTACTAAGACAGGGAGTCAAACAAGCTTTACCTAAAATACAGAACAAACACAAGGAGGCTGCCAAATTGAGGAGACAAAGAAATATGGCCCAAATGAAAGAACAGAATAAAACCCCAGAGAAAGAACTAAACAAAATGGAGATAAACAACGAATCCAGTTCCCAGTTGCAGAGTTCAAAACACTCATTATCATGATGCTCAACGAACTCATTGGGTACAACAAGAGCATAAAAAAGATGCAGGAAGTAACAAAAGTTACAATAAGTGAAATAAAGAAAAATCTAAAGGGAAACAGCAATGGAGGGAATGACTCCAAGATTCAAATAAACAATTTGAAACATAAGTAGGAAATAGGCATTCTACCAGAAAAACAAGAAGAAATAAAGAATTTTTTTAAAGGATAGTATAAAGAGCCTCTGGGATATCTCCAAATGTACCAACATCCAAATCTTAGAGATGCCTAAGAAGAAGAGGAAGAACAAGAAATTGAAAGCTTATTTAAAGAAATAATGAAAGAAAATTTCCCTAATTTAGTGAAGGAAATAGACATACAAGTCCAAGGAGCACAGAGAGTCTCAAACAAGTTGGGCCCAAAGAGGACCACACAAAGACATATCATAATTAAAATGCAAAAGGTTAAAGATAAAGAGAATCTCAAAAGTGGCAAGAGAAAAGTAGAGAGTTACCTACAAAAGAGTTCCCATAAAGACTGTTAGCTGATTTCTCAAAAAAGACTTTTCAGGCTAGAAGGGACTGGCAAAAATATTCAAAGTAATGAAAAGCAAGGACCTACCACCTAGATTGCTCTATCCAGAAAAGCTATCACTTAGAATGGAAGGGCAGACAAAGCACTTCCCAGACAAGGTAAAGCTAAAGAAACTCAGCATCACCAAGCCATTATAACATGAAATGTTAAAGGACTTATTTAAGAAAAAGAAGATCAAAACCATGAATGTTAAAATGGCAACAAATTCACAACTATCAACAACTGAACCTAAAAAACATACTAAGGAAACAATCAGAGTGGGAATAGAATCATAGATATGGAGATCATTTGGAGGGCTATCAGCCAGGAGAGGGAAGGGTGACAATGGAGGAAAACATGCAAGGATTAAGAAGCATAATTGGTAGGTACAAAATAGAGATGGAAATAGGAAATGGAGAAGCCAAAGAATTTATATGCACAACCCATGGATATGAACTAAAGGGAGGGATTGCTGGAGGGTATGGGGGTACTAAGCAGAAGAGGGCAAAGGGAAAAAAGTTGGGACAACTGTAATAGCATAATCCATAAAATATATTTTTAAGAAGATGTACATGGGCAAGACAGTTTTCTTTCTTGTTGAGGATTCCTGATACCTTTTGATAGGAGTATAAGGAACCTCTACTCACCATAGGATAAACCATACATAATTACTCAGATTTTGTATTATCTACCCTGTACTGAGAGAGGTTATGAGGATGGAGAAGGTACTGCAAAGAGATGCTGGAGGGCTAGGTAAACGGAAGACTTGGAGGGGTGGAGACAACAGAATCTGTGGCCCTTTGCTCCCTGACTGAGCAGTCTGGAATTTTTGACAGGCAACCAGGAGGCACTAAATTTGATGTGTAGGAGAATGATATTATCCTAAGAGATGCCACAAAATCTTCCAGAGTCATGAGTAAAAATAAGTAATCTGTCCTAACAGTTGAATAGCAAATTGGATTGAAAAATTTAATTTAAAAAGCATCAGATTTAACACTATCTATTTGACCTCAACATACTTTAACAAAATGCTAGTGTTCAGGTTTTCCCTTTTAAACACACACACAAGAAATGATAACGCCTGTGTCTTATTCTGTAAGGGTATTATGAAAAAGTGAAATAAGATATGTGAGAAAATAACAAATTTTATAAGTAAGACTCTACAGAAAGGCAAATATTTTGAACTACATTTTTATTATGAGTGAATGAAAAAAATACAGAGTCAAATCAGTACAACAAAATCTCAAACTTTTAGAAAGATTGTGATTCACTGTCCTTGACATCAAAAGACATTCAGAGAAGGTGCATGGCTTCTCACAATTAGGAAGATCTTCTTTATATTCAGTCAGATCACTCAATTCTACATTTCTTTTTTTAATCATTTTTTATAGTTTGAATACAGTTGTCTCCATTTCCCCACTCCCACTTTCCTGTACCCACCCACTCCCACCTCCCACCCTTCCCCTTTGGCTTTGTCCATGGCTCCTCTATACATGTTATTTGATGACACATTCCCTTCTTTCCTCTATTATTTACCTCTCCCCTCCCCTCTGGTTACTGTCAATTTCTTCTTCATTTCAATGTCTCTAGTTATATTTTGCTTGCTTGTTTGTTTCGTTCATTAGGTTCCACTTATAGGTGAGATCCCTCATATGGTATTTGCCTTTCACCACCTGACTTACTTCACTTAGAATAATGCTCTCCAGTTCCATCCATGCTGTCCCAAAGGGTAGGAGTTCCTTCTTTCTTTGTGTTGCATAGTATTCCATTGTGTAAATGTACCACAGTTTTTTAATCTATTCATTTACTGATGGACACCTAAGCTGCTTCCAGCACTTGGTTATTGTAAATTGTGCTGCTATGAACATTGGGGTGCATAAGTTCTTTTGAATTAGTGTTTCAGGATTCTTAAGGTATAATCCCAGCAGTGGAATTGCTGGGTCAAAAGGCAGTTCCATTTTTAGTCTTTTGAGGAAATTCCATAGTTTCCCACAGTGGCTGCAGCAGTCTGCATTCCCACCAACAATGTACTATGGTTCCCTTTTCTCCACAACCTCATCAGCACTTGTTGTTTGTTGCTTTGTTTATGATAACCATTCTGACTGGTATGAAGTACTATCTCATTGTGGTTTAAATTTGCATCTCTCTGATGGCTAGTGATGCTGAACATCCTTTCATATGTCTCTGGGCCATCTGTATGTCCTTCTTAGAGAAGTGTCTTCAGTTCCTTTGCCCAGTTTTTAATTTGATGATCTTCCTGGAGTGGAGTCATGTGAGTTCTTTATATATTTTGGATATCAAACCCTTGTCCAAGATATCATTGGCAAATATGTTTTCCCATACAGTTGGTTCCCTATTCATCTTATAATGTTTTCAATGGCCATATAGGAGCTTTTTATTTTGATGAAGTCCCATTTGTTTATTCTTTCCTTTATGTCCCTTCTTCTAGGGGGACATATCTGTGAAAATATTGCTTCATGAAATATCTGAGATTTTTCTGCCTATGTTCTCTTCTAGGAATTTTATGGTATCATGGCTTATATTTGAGTATTTTATCCATCTTCAGCTTATTTTTGTGTATGGTATAAGTTGGTGGTTGAGTTTCATTTTTTTGCACATAGTTGTCCAGATGTTCCAACATCATTTGTTGAAGAGGCTATTTTTTACTCCATTTTATGCTTTTGCCCCCTTTGTTGAATATTAATTAACCATAGAGACTTGGATTTATTTCTAGTCTCTCTATTCTGTTCCATTGATCTATGTGTCTGTTCTTATAACCAGTACCAGACTGTTTGATTACAGTGGCCTTGAAATATAGTTTGATGTCAGGTATGGTGATCTCTCCTACTTGTTCTTTTTTCTCAAAATTGCTGCAGCTCTTCGGGGTTATTTATGGCTCCACATAAATTTTTGAAATGTTTGCTCTGTGTGAAATATGTCATTGGTATTTTAATAGAGATTGCATTGAATCTATAAATTGCTTTGGGTAGTATGGACATTTTAATGATGTTAATTCTTCCAATCCATGAACATGATGTATGCTTCCATTTATTTGTGTCTTCCTTATGAATTCTACGTTTCTTATGCATTTTCCACTTTCTCATTTTTGTCAAGTTGCAAACACCTATAATCAAAATAAAAGATCTCCCATTCTTGAACACTTTTTTAATGACCTTGTACTCTGTAGTCTAGATTATTCTAGTCTCATTAGATTTTTATCCTTATACAATATTTTACTGCCTTTAAAATTTGGTTACTACAAAGTTAGGAAACTTTTTTTCTAGTTCTCTGATCATTATTTAAAAAGAGAAAATTTGGTTATCTCTCTAAACACATATATTTTGATTAAACTAAGGTAAAATGTGTTGTTTATTCTAATTAATAATAATGAACAGAATTGAGGTATCCCATAGTGATTTTATGCAACCTCTAAATATTTTAATATTCCATGTGGGTCAACATTGACAGGGCAAGGGACCCTCAGCTGAATCCAGTGGTGTGTCCTGTCGAGGTTTTGTGCCTGTCGGAGCAAATCCTCAGTCAGGATGCAGCACAGAAGCTGTAGCAAGCTTCACCTGCTTTTCAACCAAACTTCTACTTTTCTTGTGCCTGAGGAATAATGTGTGTGACTCTCTTTCAGGTTTTGCTATCTCAGCAAAAATTATTGTGTCCTTCTGTCTTTAGCTTTAAATTTTGAATTATTTGTCCAACAGTGTGTCTGTTATTTTGTTCTAAACTTCTGTCTTCTGTGCTTCACAGTACACTTCATGTTGCTCTCCATTTTTAATATCAATAACTGCTTTGATGTTAAAATAAGATCATCAATCCCTGTTCAGAATCAGAGAGTCTGAGCTCCATCAATCACTCTCCCCAAGCACAGGGTGGAAGAAGGTCCCATTACTGCTCCAAATAAGAGAGCCCAGGTCTTCCCTACATTTTCCTAGGATGTATCAGTGCCCTGGAATCTGCTGAGCAGTGGTGACCAGGGAGGTACAGAGCCAAGTCTTACAGGGTAGAATGTTCATGAAAATAGGCCCAATTCTCTTACCTCCCCACTTTAACCTAGCTCTTGATTTTGTAGTTTTCTCACCAGCTGACATTTATTTGCCCACCCACTGAGTCTGAGCTGGCCTTCTGAGTTGCTTTGGACAATAAAGAACAGAATGTGGCAGAACTGACAGTGTGTCAAATAGGAATCTGAGCCTCAGGAGACCTTGTGTACTTTCCATCTCTGTGATTCCTGCCACTATCAGATTTAATACCATCTATTTGACTTTAGGCAAGATACTCAAACCATGAGAGATGTTCACTTTGGTGAGGGACAGAAAATCCAAGGGTTAGTATTTCAGTCCCACTAAGCTACAGGGAACTGGAATGATGCCCCTCAAGACTTTTCTTCCCAGAGCTCATTCAGCTACAGTTGACTGTTAAACAAAGGTACCGACCCCTCCTTGCAGTACGAAATCTTTGTGTAACTATTGACTTCCCCAAAAGTTCACTACTAACAGCCGACTATAGATCAGAAGCCTTACCAATAACATAAACAGTTTATCAACACATATCTTGTATATGTATTATATGCTATATTTTACAAAAAACTAATCTAAAGAAAAGAATATGTTAAGAAAATCATAAAGAAGAAAAATACATATTTACAGTATTAATTGAAAAAAATTCATGTATAAGTAAACCTGCCAGTTCAAAGCCATGTTGTTCAAAGATCACCTGTAGTTTTTGGACCTCTTTCCTGACTTAGACACTCTCTCAAAAAGAGCTCTCAGAATTGATCCCAAGGCTCTCTTAGCTAATTACTCCTTCTTGTGAACTCTTTTTAGATTATTATTTTTTTTTTGTCCTTAACAAAGCTGTTGTTTCTTTTACCTTCTCAGGTCTATCCTTTTCTAGGTCTTTCATAGGAGGAGTCAATGGCCCAGTAACCTCTGCTCCCAAATCACTGACAACCAAAAGGGCAGATATTGGGGTTTTAGCTAGTGCAACAACAATAGAAAAAAAACAAAAGAATAAAGATTTTGTATCAGAAGACATAATCTTCATGTTCTACCATTTGATATTAAAAGTTATCCCCCAGAGAATATGTCAGATAACTCTAATAAGACATCACCAAAGCCAGCCTTCTTTACTTTGCTTGATAGACACTTGTCTTGAATATTGCTCACCACATTTCATCAGGATAAACCTGAACCACACAGAGCACATTAAACTTTTACTGTGATCCTGTAATACTTGGATTATACTTCTCCTGCATTCTTATCTTCTATACCATAATTATAAACTTAAGTTTATTTATTCCTTTCTGGTATATAAACACATGAATTTTCATTCATTTAGACATCCTTGCTGTTAACATAGTACCTATAACACATAGGAACACATTACATTTTTGTTAAATGGATATGTGTATAAAGAAGTGTTTAGCTTCTGGTAATGACCCTTGTCAAATTTTTTCATGTTCTAATTAACCCATTTATTTTATGTTTTTTGATTGTCCCTCCATTTTGTCTTCCATAATACTGTACTTTATTTTCTCCATAATTTCTCACAACTTGATTTTTATATTTTTTCCTATGTACTTTCAGTTAGACATAGTTTACTATTCCTTCTCTTTTTAATCATTCCTATTAGGACAAGGACAAAAGAATAAGAATACCAATAAATATTATTTTATGTAAGCACTGCTTTGATATTTATGCCATAAGACTTTGTAGATCCTTTATAATTAGATTCACATTGTGAACCTTCAAAAAGATAACATAGTATGTACAGTTTCCCAACTATATTAATAAGAGAACTTCTGTTATGGACTATCTCATAAAACTTTCTGAGTTACATGGCTCTGGACTATTTATCTTAGCAGTTGTCCTAAAGTTGACTTGGGACCCACATAGCAGTGACTTCCTTAACGTAAATGCATGTCCAGCATGTTTCTGTGCACCCCTGCCATCTTGGTTTGGAGCAGCGAACTCTCCAGTTTCAGAGACTGGGAAATGGGTAGAGCTGAAGAAGGTGGCTCAGATGGTTGAAAAATGTAATTTGTAAGCAAATTTAATGTGTATTAAAAGTTTTTTATTTTCTTTAAAATTTCACACACACAATCAGGGACCATATAAGAAGTTTGATCATTGAACTGCTAGAAAACTCCCAGATGTTTTGCAAAAATGGAGGTACTTTGCATCCTTTCTTCCCTAATTTATAATAATTAGTTCTTGGCAAATTTTCAGTTTTCATCCTTCTTTGAAAAATTTTGTGTTATGAGGTTTTGTGTTTGTTTTATTTGGTTGGCTGATTGAACGAATTAACGAATGATAGCAATTTTACACTAACATCACAGACAAAGCGGAGACCTATAACTCACTTTTATATTTGCTGACATAGCTATACAGAATGAAAACTCAATCTCTAAGATATTTTATATCTGTGAAAGCAAGTGTCATAGACTAAATTACATTCCCCCTGAAAATTCACACCTCAGAATGTGACTATATTTGAAGATAAGACCCCTAGAGAAACAATTAAGGTTAAATGATGTCATAAGGTGGGTTCTAATCCATATGACTGGTGACTTTATAAGAAAAAGAACAGACACCATGGACAGGCACACACACACACACACACACACACACACACACACACACACACACACACAAGGCCCTGTGAGCACACAGAAAGAAGGCAGCCATCTGCAAGCCTGGGAGAAAGACCTCAAGAGAAATCAAACCTGTTAATACCTTGATCTTGGCCTTCCAGCCTCCAGAACTGAGAAAATGAATGGCAGTTCTTTAAGTCACCTGGTCTGTGGTATTTTGCTGTGGCAGCCCTAGCTGGCTAATATGACAAGTAACCAACCAATTGTCCAAATATCCAGGTAACCATTTGTACTTTTTACCTTTTACTTAGACATCGATAAGAATATAGAAGCTAGAATGAGACTGCAGTTTTTAAGACCAGACTTACTAAATACATGACCTTGAGTAAGCTGTTTAAAATCTTCAAGTGTTATCCGTAAGAGGGGCTGATTGGAAACACTATTTCTTAGTGCTGTTATGAAGAATAAATAAGATAATGAATGTAAATATTTATTAAGCACAGGTCCCAGAAGCATACAAGGACTTAATATATATTGCCTATTATTATTATAGTTATTAGTATGACTTAATAAAACCAGAAAATTCAATTCCCCTGTAGATTCCTATCTTTATAAGGCTTTTGAAATACAAAGACAAAGAGTCCAGACACTAGGCAGCTTATTCCTTCTGTTGTGAAATTTGAAGGACATTATTAGAATAAATTTATAAAGGTTTGGAACCCTTTTGAATAGTAGTAGTGGCTGGACGGATGGCGACTTTTTCTAAGCCTTTTATTAACGTTAGCCTATGATCTTTGCAGTCATAAACCAATAAATAGAGGTAAAAATTATTTGTAAGCTTCTATAATCAAATAGCTTGGTAACATTTTGCAAACAGGCTCAGTACATTCTTCTCAACTCTCTGACACCCTTCAAAAGGGAGCTCTGTAGTAGCTCACCCGCACACTTACCATTCTGTTACCTGCCTGTCACTCTCAGTGAAAACAAAAGGGTCAACATCTGGACAATGGCTGGACTCTGAAATACCAGGATTCTGGGAACAAATGGGAGACTACAGGAATACAAAATGAGGAACAGAGAGAGAATTTGTTCTTAACAACGCTCTCCCAGGCATCCTGGACTTCAGAGTAGGGCCAGTCTAGTGCTAGGTAATTTGGGTTTCAAATCAATGTCCTAATTTACATAAAAGAAATAAAACAGGAAAAAGCAAGAGAATGTAAATTAAAAGGGTAAAATTGCACAGCATCTCATGTATTTAAGTAAGAGCACTTGCTGAATTTATTTTGGAGACAATCGATTTGCTCAATTTTCACCAGTTGCTTAAGAAACTTCATTTGCAATTACATCAACCACCTGCTATATTGTTAATCCCTAATTTTAGATTTTTAAATTTGGATTTAAACAGTATGGGTCCATATAACCAAATACCATTTATGAGCTGTGTGGCATTGGACAAGTTATCTAATTCCTCCAACACTCAATGTATTCACCCATAAAATAGACATGAATATTGTACTGTCATGATAATAGTAACCTAAGATTGTCTCACTCATGTCATATTTTGAGTACACTGACTACATAAAACGTATTTAATAAACATTAGAGATTACTATTGTCAATGTAACAAACATTCAAACTTGTAGAGAATTTTTATGAGTTTATTTGAGCCAAACTGATGACAATTGCTGGGAAGTAAAACCTCAACAAGCTGAGAAAAGGCTCCAGAAAATAATAGTTTTGCACCTTATTTTCTACATCACAATCAAAGCAGAAGATTTAAGGGGGTTCCATGAAATCCACTGGTGATAGGTTAGAGAGGCAGGAGAAAGCAAAGTGAGGAAACCCCTGGGACTGGATAGGAAGTAAAGTGATAGGTACATGGGCACTGGCGGGTACAGAATAGTTAACATTCAACAATTAACAAGATAATTATAACAATGAGGAGATTTGTGATCTTTGCTCTGGGGCAGTGACTGGTGACTGATTTGAGAAGTCCAGAAAAAGGGAAATTATTTTGCTAATGTAAAGGCATGTTTATCAGGTATATTATTCTAGATGCGGAAAGACAACAGACAGGCTTGGTTAAGGTGAAGACTGACCTTTGTTAGAAAAAAATACTGCCTTATGACATGAGTACCGCCATCAACAGCTTTTACTTAAAAAGTTTTAATTTCTACCACCAATGGGTTTCATGTAACCTCCTTAAGCTTATTCCTTTGATTGTAATGTATAAAATGGTGTGCAAAACTGCCATTTTCTGGAGTATTTTCTCAGCTTGTTGAGTTTTTGCTTCCCTGAAATTGTTATTAGTTTGGATCAAATAAACTCACAAAAATTCTCTACAGGTTTGATGTTTCTTATGTTGACAAAATGAAAGTTATCTCTGATAATCTTTTATAAGCAAAATCTTCAATTGATACTCTTCAAGGTAGTGAATGTGGGGTGCAGAAGTTTCTTTTTAGTCTGTGGCTAAGGTTGCCTTTAGCTCAAAACAATCTGTATACCACAGAGATACACCTTGGGGGGACTGGTTCTAGACCGCCACACAATCAAGGTCATTTAGATTTTTAATAAATTATTTATCATATCATTCTTCATTGTGTCTCTGTCTCTGAATAAAATGCCTCTTTTCCATTGGTCCATGCTAATATAGAGTTAAAATACCTGCTATCATTTGTCCTGCTGACATATCTTAATCCTCCTGCTAATGAATGTACTACCTTGCCCACCACCAAGAAGCATGACTCTCAATGAAAGCGTTTGGTGAAAAAAGGAAAAGGGTTGTTTCTTTCAAGGTTATACAGATTTAGCATAAATGACAAATATCTGCCATTAAGTCCCGCTCCCTTTAATAGCACCCCAAAACACGAAGTCCTGCTCCCCTTTGCCAAACCAGGTGAGTTTCAGAGTATGCCTGGCAAACGTACCATCTTTCGGAAAAGCAGAAGTCTGCAGATCAGCATTACTGGTCACAGTTCGGTTCCAAGCATCTCTCTGGGATCTGGGTGGCTAGGCAGGTCTTGCACAGATCTGTCTTCTCCAGGCTGACTCAGATTTGGGCATCTGGGCAGGTCCCCCACTGCTGCACCATCAGCTCCAGTGATTCACTGGACTCATGACTTCCAGACCTTCTCTCTCTTACTCCAGATCACGTGGCTCTTTTTCCTCTCACCTGGCAGACCTCCTTTCTTATATTCCAGACTTCCTGGCAGATCCCCTTCTCTTTCAGCCTGCCCTCATTTAAATGCTCCACCTGGAACTTCCTGTGTGATCTCATAACACATCCTATGATGTGTTAGTGTCCACCCTTTTTGCCAGTTCTCCAGGATCTTTTACCTTCTATTCACTGCCATCTTTAGTCAGGGCAAAAGTCCCCAGTGACACATAGACATCTGGGGTAGGCATCTGCCCCCTGCCACTCACACAGGCATTATATCCTGGCTATGTCACAAGTCTGAGTGTTCTCAGAGTTGCATACACAATTTGCCCTAAGCGGCAACCCTCTTCCATTCAGGAAGGCACAGCTATTAACTTGCCATTGTTATGAAATGTATCTCAAATGCCATATCATGCACTTCCCCTTTTCCCCTTCTCTGTTCACTATTCCCCCAATCAAGGGTTGTGGGAGATATACTCTACACCCCATCATACCAGTTCTTCAAATAGACTTCTCTCCATTCTTAAGAGTTGAGCATCTCAAATTTAGTTGAGCACCACGAATTTACTTATTCTGTGTTTTAACTGAAAAAAATGTTTTATCTTGACAGTTTTCTTTTTTTTTAAGTTTGGAAGATGATTTTTATTCCTTTTTTCCTTAGAAAAGAACTGATACTTTAGAGTTCCTCTGCATTTGCCAACCAGTACTGTTACATCGCATTTATGTTACTGGTGGAAGAGCCCATACTCTTAGCTTGCCCCTTCTCCATGAGCTGAGGTGCCCAATTGTTTGGCAGACTGTGCCAAGCTGCAGGGATGTGAGGGTGCCCCTCTGTGTGTTGAACATGGAGCCCGCTCTCTCAGAGGCTGAGGCTCAGCTGATCACTGCAGAGGAGAGTCCAGCCGACCAGACTCTCAGCCACACAACTACCCAGCCTAGATGTGGCAGGAATGGTGGGGAGACCAAGAGCTGCAGAGTACCACCGCCCTCCAGTGGGAGTGGTGGTTGGGCCCAGCTGCAACAGAGCATTTGCCTGAAGATGGCAGAACTGCCACAACGTGCCCTGAGGTCCCAAGGGCAGGGAAAGTGGACAGCCTCAGACACAGCAGAGTCACAGGGATTCTGCTCCCCCACTCTGGCCAGGGTAGTGTCAAGGAGAGGTTCTTACACTGGGCATGCAAAAAGCCCTTCCCTCAGGCATGGATTGGGGTTGGGATGAGGGAAAGGCAGGCACCTGTTCTGTAGAAGTAAAAATGGCAGCAAGGGGAGGTGCTGTTCCAAGATGGACTGTCTAGACTGGGTAAAGAAGTTTCAGAAGTTGATCCACCTGAAACATGAGAAAGCACCTGGTCCCTCCCACATCTCTGCTAATAGAGTCCCAGGGGAACAATGAAATGCTCTCTTGCCCACCTGGTAAATGTACTGGCTGGTGCATTTACTCAAACTTGCAGGCCTAGCAGGCATGTGGCCCATGTCCACACAGTTCTCACATGCGGTTTCCAGGGGGGAGCCTGAAATGAACAGCAGCCATACCTGTAACAAGCTAAGTTACAGGTATGACCACTTAGCAGCTGCCTGAGGGCTCCAAAGGTCTGTATCAGAAATTGGAACACAACTCTGGACACAACCTTTTGTTTTGGTCTTGGTGAAAGGAAAATGGCCTTTGAAACAAAAGTCCAACATTCTCCCCGATTGCACAGCATCTGAATAAAACCTCCTTCCTTTTGCACCAGCAACTGCCTCACAAGTTTGACTTTTGTGGTGCGAAGCAGACAAACCCCCTCTTTGTTCTGTAACACTTATACTTCTAAACACTAGGTAAAAAATTCACCATAGGTTAATCATTTAGAAACTTCTAACTGGTTATTTCAGGTTATATAATTTGATAATACATTTCAATATTTCAAATAGCATTACTGATGCTGGTAGATTCAATATATAAAAACTTTCATACAATTAAAATTGATTCTGGTATCACAGTGTTAGCTTCGTGCTTGCTATTAACTGTCTAAATTTTCTGATGACTTAGTGGTTTTTAAATCTTGACATCATTTTTTATTACAGAAAATTATCTCCCTCTTGCTATAATTTCCTTATTTTTTTTCTTGAAGTCACGCCTTAGTGGATGTTCTAATCAACTTTAAAATTCTTAAAAGTTACTTCCCACTGTCAACAGCTTCAGGATGAAGTACCATTTTTCAAACCATTAAAGTGTAAGGTAGGCAGTAGATCAGGTAGCAACAGAACAAAAGCAGCAGCCTCACAGACACACAGGCAGTCAGGAGAGACTGTGTCAAGGATTCTTAGAAAAGGCAGCAGCCCTTGCTCCCAGTGTAGGTGGGTAGAGAGAATACTGTAATTCCCAGTCTCCTGGCCCTGAAAATTCTCTTGTACATGCTTCAGAATCTTGAGAGTCTGTGCTAAAATTTTAATTAAGTAAAAATTTCATCAATCCAGTACGTCTCTAGGCCAATAGGATGAGTCCTTTTGAACTGCCTGGAAAGAAATTTTAAAAAGCCTTGTTGGTATCTCAGTAACAAAAACAAAAGCATTTTTCCCTTGGGTGGGAAGGGTTCCTATGTCATTAAATAGATTTTCACCAGAACAGTTGACAAACTAAAAATACTCCAATGAAATTCAACAAAAAGACTTACTGATTTGGATCTGAGGC
This sequence comes from Trachops cirrhosus, assembly GCA_028533065.1. Lineage (NCBI taxonomy): Eukaryota > Metazoa > Chordata > Mammalia > Chiroptera > Phyllostomidae > Trachops > Trachops cirrhosus. Next base: position 142,836,245 of record CM052539.1, read on the forward strand.
TCTTTTTGTTTCAGTTTGTGAGGTGGAAGGTGAGGAGGTGTTGCCTAAGATACGGAATATGCTTTGCCAAAAAAATAAGACTGCCTTCTGTAAACTAACTGAGAACAGAAAAAAGACACAATATTTTAGCGTGACAATCCTTATAATGTTAAGTGAAACTAGAATTAAAACTGGCAGGAAAATGTCAGACTGTCTGGAAAACACCTGACTTTGAGGTTTCCCCCTGATGGGAGGTTGTTGCCTCAAGCTACCTCTTCTAAATGAGAAGCTCGGAACAGTCTCTAGCATGAGTGGAGAAAAAATCAAGAATGTTAAAATGGAATTAGTGCTAAAGGAACAAAGAAGACAGGATCGATGCTCTTTAAGAGGCCAGTAGAGCAAGCTGAATAGGGTCAAGGAGACCTGAGCCCTGACCCACCCCAAGAGTATTCAATGCATATAAATTACTAAGATTAAGAATAGCCTCTCAGCACACCCTCTGGTTTCTCTGTGTATTTATTGACTAAAACACAGGCAGACTTTTTCAATAATAAACTACCCCTTCTCTCTCTTTAGTCCTTTAAGGACATTACTTGTAGAATCATGGTAAAATAATCCTAGATTTACCATGAGAAACTCAGCAGTTTAGAGTTTAGAATGTAGGTCTAACTTGCCTTGCACTCCCTGGTGATGTATTTTCCCTGATCCCTCAACTGTCATTCTGATTAACTGACATAGAACTAGCCATTTCCCCTACACAGAATCACATGCTCACTTAACACCCAGTAACACACCCTTGCACGGATGGCTGATTGGGTGTGTTTTGTACTTCATGTGATATAGGCTGGGATTCAGAGATGGTTATGAGGTCCAAAGGCCTTACTCACATAACTGACCACTACCTGGGAGTTTAGTTGGGCCTGACAACCAGAAGCCCCAATTTTCTTCCACGTGGACCTAGCCACATGGCCACTCAGGGTTCGTCACAGCATGGTGCTGTGCTACCAAAAGAAAGAACTTGAAAGCCCAGTTCTCTAGTAGCCCTGGCCCCCAAAATGTGTAACACCACTGATGCCACATCTTGTTGACCAGAGCACTAAGAGGGCCACCCTGAGTTATAGGGAGAACTAAACTAGACCTTCGGATGGAGGATTGATTATACAGACACAGAAGGATTGCTGGAATCCATCTTTGAGGACTACCACACAGACTTAATTTCTAAACAGACTAAGAACAAGTAAACAGAAAGAAAAGCTTTTGAGAATTGTCCTACACTGTGAATACGAGTTCTGTAAATTCCAAATTAACCCAACAAACCTGGTCTTCAGTGGAGCATTTCTATTTTGTGTTGAATAGTTTTTTAAATTTAGTTCTTAGAACTAAAAGCATTGTATATTTTTTATATAATTACATTATTTTGAGGTCAATAAAACATTTAAATCATTACTAGTAAAATGTGAATTATTATTCTGTTACTGCTACTTTTTCCACCAATAATCTGTTTAACAAAAATAATTTTTAAGAATTTATGATGAAAATAAACTTAAAATAAATCTTTAAAGGCAACAGAAGTTGCCTAAAAAGCTGACTTTAAGAGAGAAACACATATTATTGTAGCTACTAAGTGATTACCAAAAATAACAGCTAAATATTTAACATTTTAGTCACACTTTGAAACTGAAAAACACTCTGAGCTAACATAATGCAGTGTAAAAATTTTTTAAAAAGATGATGATGAAGAAGAAATACCAAGTCAAAAGCTAACAAAATAAAATAAGCCAAAATTGGTAAAACATAACATTTCAGAGAAAATCTTACTGTCAAAAAAAATTAAATATTTAATTATCCATTAGATGATCACTGTTTTATTTACTCAAAATGAAATATGGATATTACATATGTCAAATCCCAAATCTGTTTAATTAAATATGCCCAGAAATCTACCTAAGAAATTAAAAAAGGTTTGGAACTATTTGTTTTATTTATTAGTATTACAGTCTGACACTGCACATCTTCAACTGGAAGAAAACTAAAAACCCACGAACCAAGGCGCCAGACTGAGAAACATATGGTGCTTTCCAACAACCAAAGCCTGGTGATTGTAGGTGGTGAAAATCCGTTTGGGGGCCTCCTTACCGCTAGAAGAGAAAAAGCATCCTGTGTTGACTTTCAGGCATTGCAGTAAAAAGTTTTAGATTTATTTACAACACGAAGGAAAAGGTATTACCTTTATTCATGAGATGTGGGCATGTTATAAAGACTAGAGGGAATTCTCTTAATCCATTTCTTTAGAAAGGGTTGGCAGCTCAGAGAAAAAATCTTTTAGGAGTTTTTAAATATTTAATATCTCACAACCACTTTGCAGTGTGAGAAAAACTTATGGTCCTTTATTGGCAAATATTTCAGAGCTTATCTTAACTTGTATGGAATTTTAAAAAATGTTTAATATTCTTAAACTACAAAGCTAGATTAAACAGAGGCTTAGGGCAATAAGGTAATTCTTTTTCTGCAAAATTAAAAAACTAATATTAAAATTTCAAAATCAGATTTTCACAGCCAGATAAAAATATGTTTTTATTGGGGTTTTAATTCATTATCTTTTAGTTGATATTTATTGGTTGTCCATTGTACATGAATTATTTTGATTAAAAAGTTTGGGTGAATCAAATAATTATGGGACTTCTGTTATTAACAGTGAGTAATTTGGTAGATAGACATAGATATTAGGCAAAAAATAAAATTCTGGATCTTATTATCTTGGAAGCATTCTGTATTATATGAAGATGGAGATAGAAATTATTATAGTAAGGTGATTATAGAAATATATTTTTAAAACCTCTGGAAGACTTACCTCAGATTTTGAACCACAATTATTATTAACCTCATGAAGTTAGATCACTAATAAAATAATGTGTATTGCCTGGAAAGTAAAGCATATTGTTTATTTATTTTTGATTCTCTATACATCTATGTGCATATTACATTATTATTATGTAATCTCCACCTCATCAGAAAGGATCATCAAAAAATCTGGTGATAAAAAGCACCATATGAGAAAGGTTTAAGTATAATGCATTTTTAGAAATGAAGTGTTCGGTTCTGTAAATTCAGTAATGGCAGGAGTGGCTGGCAGCAGGGGTCCTGTAGCCAGAGTGTCTGGCCTCAGATCCCTCTGCTGTGTAACAGCTGCATTCTGGCAGGCCTTTGGCAACTTAATTACATTTGCCATGGCTCAGATTTTTCATCTTAAAGTAGAGACGTACTATATTTTATCTAAGATGCTCTTGACTGTAAAACACAACATTAAGTTCTACTACAAAAGAAAAATCACCCAAAGCAGGGAGTTGAAAAGAAAACCCTGAGAAAAGTAAATGCACCAGAGGCTATGACCTCAATGTGAGAGAAATGAGAAGAGACCCGACACACAGCAAGGGGACCAGAAAACTTGTCTGCCTCCCCTTGGCCCAGAGTAAAGAGGGAGAAAACGTGTAGCCACAATGTGGACTGGAAGCCAGTGTCCTTTCTGTTCACCACTGAGTCCATACTATCAATACAGTCTGAAAAAACTCAAAGAGAAACTTAATTGAAAGTGGTCTCATGCTGGCCATGCTCCCGGTGACTAACAGAAGTAAACAAATTATCTCTGGAACACTTGATGAAAATCTAGGCTGAAGCCACTCTAAGTCAACATTGAGTGTCATACTGATTTCAGAGATGTTACAGCGGGGAAAAAGTGTGTGGCGGATTGACTGCAAATATGCTGGATTTCTTCCCTTCCCTGAATCCACACTTTTTGCAGCATGACTTTGCAACTCCTCCCGTCAAGAAATCGACTTCCCTATACTTGAATCTCTGCTTGTCCTGTGATTCCTTTGGTCCAATATAATGTGACAGACATTATGGTGTGTCCTTTCCTAACTTAGAATCGAGACCTTGCACACTCCCACTTGGTCCTTGATCTCTGCCACTTCCAGGAAAATAAACCCTTGTTAGCTGGCTGGGAAGCTGAGATGTCACATGAAATAAAACCATTTCATCCTAACCAAGGTCCTTCTACATCACTCAGACCCCAGCCGACTATGCATGCAAGAGCAAGCTTATCCAAGATCCCTGAGCACAGCCAGATAACAAAACTACCTCATAGGCTCATAAACAAGTATAAATATTTATTGGGTGGAAGGATTGATCAAAAAAGAAAAAAAGAAAAGAAAAACCTCACAGACACAGACAACAGTGTGGTGTGGTGATTGCCAGGCCAAGGGGGCAGTTGGGAGAGGTGGAGGAGGGCATGAGGAGGATAAATGCTGATGGATGGAGACTTGATTTGGGGTGGTGAACACACAATACAGTGTACCAATGATGTGTTTTGGAATTGTCCACCCGAAATCTACAAAATTTTGTTAACCAGTGTCACCTCAATAAATTCAATAAAAAGAGAAAAAATAATACATGTTTATTAGTTTAGACATTATATTTTAGGCAGCTTTGTTATACATGAATAGGTAACTGAATAAGATACATCTTGAAATCAGTGAAATACAGTAACAGTACCCACATTATGGAGCTATGGTAAGGAATTGATTTAATACTGTAAGCACTTAGAATAATGCTCTATACATGACAACTCTAAAGAAACCCTATCTAAATTATTTATGGAGGTGTCAATATTCAACAGACTCTTGTTTTCAACTTTATTTATATATAAAATGGGAGTTCTAATTAAAGAATGATGTGAAGATCCAATGCAAGTAGAAATATTTTATAAAATATTAAATGCAATGTGATTATAACTGTTAGTAGCAGTTAGGAATGAGCAGCCAGAGGGGAAATAAAGGAGGGCCCTTGTCATTAGAATCGAACAAAGAACTTAATACAGGAAGCAAAAGGGAGACATGTCTCACCTATTGACTCAGCAGTCCTGAACTCGGTTTGATAAAGTTCCTGGGTGCCCCAAGCATTACAAGAGAAATAGCACAGGAGGAGGGGAATCCTTGAATTCTGGGCTAAGAAAGGGAGCTTTTGTAACAATTTCACTAACTAAGACAAAGAGCTGTTACTCAATGGGAAAGAAAGGCTTTGTAGTTGTACATTATTTCCAAAGGAAGAAGGAGGAGGAACTAAACAATGAGGTATATAACCCCCAAACCCCAATAGTTGGCATACTTAGATTAGCTAAGTACCCACTTGTAGTCTTGGCTCAAGTGTATAGAATGAACTCACTAACTTACTAACACCCTTACTAACAACTTCATTTTCTCTATACGTGCAGCATTTAGACTAGCTAGGTGCCTGCTTGCAGCTTTGTGCTCACGTGTGTTTCATGAACAAACTTGTCATTTCATTTCCCCTATACTTGTTGTCTCTTGCTTGCATTCATCTCTTGAGGTGAGACAAGAACCAAGCGGGGGAAGGGGGCCTCCTGACCTGGGCCTCTCTCGCCCCACTGTAACATAATTACAGTTACACATAAACAAGTAGCTAAAATGCAATGACGTATGTGCCCAAAGAGGTATAAACATGTATTAAGCCAACACACACACACAAAAACAAATGATGAGTTCTGCTTGGGAGACCCAGGAATGGCTTTATAGAGTAAGAAGCATTTTAGTCAAACACAGAAAAATAGGTAAGAATTGGTAAGGTAAGGGGTTATTGTAAAGCAGAGAGTAGAAGGCATTCCAGATTAAAGATGCTGCGTATGCAAAGATTTGAAGATCTGAAAGTGTCTGCCAGCCTACAGTCTGAGAAAAATAGATATAAAACCAGGAAGATAGATTAAAAAGCTAATCATGTATCTGGTTAAGCAAAAAAATCTTTCTTATTTTAGCAATAGATGTTACCAGAGGTTTCAGAAAATGCCAGTAATGTGACAAAATATGTATCTTAGAAATATCATTTTGGTAAGCAATACAGATGAATGATTGGAGGGAGGAAAGTGAACACAATCATCGACTTGAAAACTGATCAGGGCCTTAAGGAAGATCTGATAAACTTAACTGGAGGCGTATTTAAAAGACACAGTGGAGGATGGCTAAAATTCCTGAGCTAACTGCACTCACATAAACAACTGCATGTAATTCCTCTAAATGTCTTCTGAAGCTCAAACAGCTCACTGTCCATGATAACACAGCCAAGGACGAAAATTTAAGTCTGCTGGGCCCCATAGTCCACAACATTTTACATTGTGTCTTGCTTACCAATTTACAGAACAAGGAAAATAAAAACCAAATATACCAAAACCCTGATGTATTTTTTATAATTATTCATTCAGTCTACCCATTGATACCAAATAAAAGCCCCAATGAAATATAAACAATTTAACTTGAATTAATTTATTAAGTTATCACAGAAATGAGTCTTTTAGAATGGATCATAGCCAAGTAAGACTTTACTGAGAGAGGTTAAAAATATCACTAGTCAGGTGTAACGCTACATTAGGGATTGCCAAATAGTCCAAAAATTTTTAAGTAGACTAAGGCCAGAGAAGGGGAACTTCTGAAAGGAAAAGGTGGGCAAAAAGTGATGAGGTATCTAGATGACAGACTACAGAATAATCCTTGAGGAATGCTTGGCCCAGAAAAGGAAAGAGCATGCCTACAATCTTCAAAGCATATGAAGAGATGCCATCAGCTCAGTGGGGTAGTACCACAGTAAGATGCTGCAGAATGTGCTGAAGAACTTGGAACTAAGAATAAAGGTTAGAAATAAGATAAAGCACAGCTTTGGACTTACTCAAGAAATATATTTTCTATTATCTAGCGCTATCCATCTAAGAAATGAGCTTATTCATGGGATATTATTGCTAACAAAAAATATTTAAGTATTATTCATTCAAAATATTAATTGAGCAACCAAAATTTGCCAAGCTCCATGATAGGCATTCAAAAACAAGTGTGAACAAAACTGTGTATCAGAAATGATTATAGGAGGGAATTCTGCATTATTTTATTTAGTAGTCTCATATAATGCTGACTTTGTGCTAGACAGCTGTTTGAAAATCTTAGCAAATATTAACTTACTTAATACTCAAAACAACCTTACAAATGGAGAAACTGAGGCAAAAAGCAGTAACCTGCCCAAAAGCAAGCTCACAGGCAGTAAGAGTCAGCACTGGGGTTCAAATCCAGATGGCCTAGCTCTAGGTCCGTGCTCTTGGCCATCATGACTGCTGCTTTCACCTGCCCCACTGCTGGAGCTGGGCACCCAGACTGATAAGGTGCATCCATTGTCTCACTCTGAGGAGGCTCTGAGCACACCCATAAAAGTGGTAGAAGATACTGAAGCCATTTTTGGTCAGTTTCAACATGTTCCCAGTAACCAAACTTGATTAGGTTTTATTGTTTACATTTTCTTTCCAATATAAAAACACACAGCCTAAAAACACACAGCCAAAAAACACACATGTATACCCCAAATCCAAAGTGTTTTTTTTTCCATTTTACTAACCCCTTTGTTGTAAGGAACTCTGGGCACACATGGGAGAGAAAATTTGGAAATAGATTTTGCTATGCAAAAAATTTTTTTTAATCTGTACAAATGTAACAGGGTTCAGCCAAGAGGGAGGCCCCAAATAAGGATTTGGAATGGGGTCCAGAACTCAAGGTGTCTGGGAAATACTAGGATGTCCTCACCCCTTCCGCTCACAGGCGTGAGTTGGGGGAAGGGACACATGAAGCAGGAACATGCAGGGCTGTTTTGTACAGCAACAGCTTTACAGCTAACCTCTGGCATGGTCATTTAACATATCTAAAACCTTTAACTGGTTACATACATATGTTAAATAGCTGTGGCCATACTTTGAGCCAGGGAGAAGGGAGGGGTTTCCACCCAAGATGTAACTAGGGGGCAGGTCCTCCAAGTTATAGCACCTGTGTGAGAGCTGGACAAGATTGGTTCCATGACGTGGGGCCACATCTGCCCAGACTCACTATGGCAGCCCAGTAAAGCTGAAAGGATATGAGAGTGCTGGCAAGTGCAGCCAATTGTGGGAGGAGTTGGAAATGGGGCTGTAGAGGAAGATTGGCATGATTTAAACCCAGGCACCGCAGCTTTGGTGAGGAGGGAACCACACAGTTTTGCCAGAGTGCACGTCCCCTCAGCTTAGGTGGAAAGGGAACCAAGTGGCTTTGCCAGAGTGGGGAATCACCATGTGGCTTTAGCAGACAATCACCACTCGGCTTTGGCAGAGTGGCGACCCGACCCTCCCCACAGCTTTGCCAGGAGAGAACATGCAGCTGTGGCAATAGAAAGGAGAGAGCCATGCGCTTCTGCAGAGTGGGGACCCCCGCAGCTTTAGTGGAGAGGACCATGCGGCTTTGGGGTGCTCCCTTTAGCCATGTGGTCTGAGAAGCAGGGAAACTTTGCCTGGAAGAAAGGTGAAAGAACTCTTGCCAGTAGGCCATGAGAAGGTGCCACATGGCTTTGGATTAATTGGAGATCCTGCCTGGACGGCAACACAGCTGACAGTGTCAGGAGCCTGAATCATGGACATTTGCTTCTTTTCCTGAGATACGGTACCCCAAAATAGGGCAGGGGGAGAAGGAAGCACTGTGGGCGTCTGTGGGTATCCAAAAGGACTTTGATATTTTAATGAAGACAGTACGTCACTACTTTAAGTCTGTATAGCTTTAAATAAACATTTCCTTTCTTTTTCACAAATCTCTGGCATTGAGAGATGTCTTTCTTTGGTGGCAGACAATCGAACCTAGTGGGGGTCCTTTTAGTAATAGTATATCATAACCCCCCTTTGGCCCTGTTCTGTAACACAGACTTAAGAATTATTTCTTCTGAGTATGGGAAGGGGAGAATGAGAATAGGGTTGGAAAAGTGGATTTTACATTTTAGAAATTTGTACAAATTGTTTTATATAAGCATCCTTATTTTCTTAATTAAAAATTTACAGCAGCAGTCCCCAACCTTTTTGGCACTAGGGACCTGTTTTGTGGAAAACAATTTCCATGGATGGGAGTGGGGGATAGTTTCAGGATCATTCAAGCACATTTATTATGCACTTTATTTCTATTATTATTACCTTGCAATATATAGTGAAATAATTATACAACTCATCATAACACAGAATCATTAGGAGCCCTGAGCTTGTTTTCCTGCAACTAGACGGTCCCATCTGTGATGGGGTGATGGCAGACAGTGACACCCAAAGTGTGCTGCTTATGTCCACTGTATTCCATGACCTCATTTTGGTTGCTACCACTGAAGAAAACCCTGCTTCACAAAGATGAGATGTTGGAGAGGAAAACAGGCTTCTCAGTGTTTTCATGGCAATCTCAGGATATTCCACCTTAACTTTAATCCAGAATGTATGAAGATTTGAAGTTGTCTCAAACATATTTTTAAGGCAACCATCATTTGCAGTATCAAGCAGTTGATCCTCTTCTAGAACTGACCATGTTGATTCACCTACCTTATTTACAGATGGGTCGTGTAACCATTCCTTCCAAGTCTTTGGGTCTTTTGTGGTTGGGAAGTAATGCTCAAACTCTTTTGAAAGCTGGGATAGGTGACCACGCACCAGCTTGGAGACAGAAGGTCTTGGCTCAGTCTCTTCAAAATCTCTGCTAATGTTTGAAATGTGTAAAAAATCCCAATGTTCACTCAGCACCTCCATAAATCCAGTTTGGCTTTGAATGCAGCCACTTTATCTGCTGAATCAAGCACAGTTCTCATTCTCCCCTGAAGTGACAGATTGAGTTAATTGAGCAGTTTGAATGGGTCACACAAGTAAGCAAGTTTTGTGACCCATTCTGTGTCACTGAAATGTGCTGCCAGTGGTGGCTGTTTTTCTCAAAGAAATCTCTGGAGCAGCTCTTGTAACTCAAAAACTTTGGCCAGTGATCTACCTTTAGAAAGCCATCTCACTTCTTTGTAGAAGAAAAGATGTGAGTGTTGTGCATCCATAGAGCTTCTCAAAGAGCTGTGTGAGCAGATGTGAGTTAAGGGCACGTACTTTAATGTGGTTGATAATTTTAATCACATCCTGCAAAATGTTGGTAGGTTCAGGTGACATTTTCCGGTTAACCAGCATTTCTCTATGGATGACACAGTAAGTAGACTCACATTCAGAAGTGACCCCTTTGACCTGAATAGTGAAACCAGAAAGCTGTCCAGTCATGGCAGCTTATCCATCCATGCATATACTGATACAAATGACCAATTCAGTTTTCCTCATATGTAATCTTTCAGAGACTTGAATAATTCTGCAGCTGTGGTTTGGGTTGACAACAAGTGCACATAACATATCCTCACGCACATCCTCCTGAAAAATATATCACACAAAAACAATCATTGTTTCCTTATTGTCAATATTAGTAGACTCAGCCTGGATTGCATACCATGGTGACTCATTAGTACTTTCTAACAATTGTGACTCAATATCTTCTGCTATTTCATCAATTTATCTATGGTGCTAGCCAAAAAAGGAACACATACCACCTTTTGAACTGCAGCCTCTCCTAAACATTCACAACAAATGTCCCTAGCAAGAGGCAGGATCAACTACTAACCAATAGTAAAGGGCTTCTTAGCTTTAGCAATGTGGTCAGCCACTAAGAATGATGCTCTCAGTGCAGACGCATTTGATGAAGCTGTGGCTTTCAATAATTGCTTCTCTTCTTTGTGTTTATGTTTTTTTCTTTTGAAAAACTCCAAAGGTTTGTGGTTTAATGCAGGGTGCTTGTTCTCTATGTGGTAAAGCAGTTTTGAAGGTTTCGTGGCTTCATTGGCTAGCTGAACATCACATATTATACAAGCGGGATTGGAGAATGTAAATTACCTATGGCAATGAACCTATAATTTTAGTAGAACCCCTGCTATTTTCTTTTAGATGCACTTTCTTTTTGTTGGCAGTCTTAGGGTCTTCTGCTGTCTCATCATTGGGTCTTTCCCCCTTTTCAAAGAAGCTCTTCAGCAATGTTTGTTTTGTACTCATTTTGACTAGGGTTAACTTGTGGGCTTACCAAAACTCTGGCTGAGACAAGTGTGCAGTGGGGGAAAGAGGTGCGGATGGAAGTGGTAAATAAAATAATGGGTGGGCCATGTGCAGACTAAAATAAGTCGGATTCTGACCTAAAGCCTGCCATCAAATGCAGCTGTACAATTGAAGTACATCTGCTCACTTGGCACTATGAAGCCTGCCACCAGATGCAGCTTCATTGTCACTTGCCACTCATTGATAGGGTTTTTTTTTAATAGTTTATTTTTAATTTTTTTAAATTTTATTTATTTATCTTTAGAGGCGAAGAAAAGGAGAGAGGGAAATATCAATGTGTGGTTGCTTCTCGTGCATCCCCTGCTGGGAACTGGCCTGCAACCCAGGCATGTGCCCTGACTAGGAATCGAACCTCAATCTTTTGGTTCACAGGCCCAAGCTCAATCCACTGAGCTATACCAGCCAGGGCTGATAGGGTTTTGATATATGTCTGCAAGCAATTTATTTATTATGGTCTCTGTGCAGTCAAACTTCTCTGCTAATGGTAATCTGTTTTTGCAGCCACTCCCCAGTACTAGCATCACCGCCTCAGCTTCACCTCAGATCATCAGGCATTAGATTCTCATAAGGAGTACTCAACCCAGATCCCTCACATGCGCAGTTCACAGTAGGGTTGGTGCTCCTAAGAGAAGCCAGTGCCACTGCTGATCTGACAACGGGCGGAGCTCAGGCGGTAACGTGAGGGATGGGGAGCCGCTGTAAATACAGACAAAGTTTCGCTCACTCACCAGCTGTTCACCTCATGCTGTGTGGCCTGGTTCCAAACAGGCCACGGATTGGTACTGGTCTGTTGCCTGGGGAGCTGGGTACCCCTGATTTACAGGAAACTTGTGTGAGTGAAATATATTATAAAATAATAAGAAGAATGTCTCTCATTTTCTGCCCATCTAAAAATGAAAGCAAAAATTTGGAATCATGAACAAAATTTATAAGATTGCCTCTAATTCACATAATCAGAGAATGTTGGAGCTAGTAGCATGAAAATCACCTATCCTATAACTACCTTGATTTATAGATAAGGAAATTGAAGCCAAGGAAATTTGTGAAACTTGGATAGTGTTAGAAAGCAACATAGAACCCTCAGAAAATTCATTTAACCTTTCTTAGTCCTATTTCCCACATGTGTAAAATAGGGGTAACAATAATATGAATGGAAACATGTGCAGACAGCTGAGAGCTGGCTAAAGGCAGGGAATAGGAGTGGCCTGCAGGAAAGGTTGCAGACCACCTGGGGCCACGGTGAGGCAGTGCTGGTCCCATGGGTGGGGCTGCCTTGCCCTGGTAAATGAACACAAGGTCTCCTGCCCCTGGGGCAAGTTAGTGGCAGGAGGAAGTTCTTATACTGGGCATTGCAAGGCTAGAAAGAAAATTGGTTAAGAGGGAAAAGCCCTCCTCACCCCTTATGTTACCAGATTGGGGGTGGGCCCACAGTAAAGCAGGCACATGCACAATAGAAGTTAAACTAGCAGCAGGAGAAGGTGCTAACCAAGGAGGCCTGTCAATCTAGCCAGGGCTAGAAGGGATTTCCTGGGAGGTAGACCCACCCAAATCCTGAAAAAATGTAAGAAGTTCATTGTTCATTCTGAGAAAGTACCTGGTTCATTCCAAACCCAAAACTAATATAAACCTAAAGGGAACTATTTTAAAAGAAAGTTATCATTGTCCTTCTCACCTTTATTCCAATTTACAATGCCTTCTTCTTATATTCCTATCAGAATCAGAAAGGGAGAAGAGTGCAAATGTTAGAAGCAGATCTATTTAAATAATTTGCAAATACTAGATTATATACTAACTTATAGCAAAAATAAAAGTTAACAATTTTAATCACAGTCAAACATATTCATGCCATGCATGACTTTCACATGTAATGTACATATAATCAGTCCAGTGGAATGAATAATAAAGATAAGACCAATATGAAGAGAAGAGTATTTGTTAAATGGACAGGAAATGGCACTTGATGGGTTGCACAATGGATGGAGAATGAAGTGTCCTTATAAAAACTTCATTTCTACCCACATCACTCAAGGACATTATGTGCTGAAATCCAGCTGATCCTATGCAAACAGGACAATGCTGTATAAAGACTGCTTAAGTTTTTCCACAGGCCTGATTATAGCAAAAGATCACATTAGAAGAAAAAATTGGTAGCAGAAATAATAAAAACAAGCAAATAAAGGACTGGGAATTTATCTTGGAAGCAAAGACACCCACTACTGGAAGGGCATCAGTGAGAATTTTCTCTCACTTTGTCCCGCTCCTGTCCTACCTGGCACATCCTGCACTGTGCCTTTTAGTGGTAGGAAGCTTGTCTTTATTCATGGTAACCGACAGCATGCCCCTTCAGATGTTCTGGTGCTAAGATCTACTTTAATCTTATCAATTGAAAATAGGCACTTTTAACTTATTTCATACATTAGTGAGTCTCCCATTTCATATAGCCACTAAAACCCTTGATAAGGTACTAATAAGAAACACCAGCATGAACACCAGAAATTTCAAACCATGCTACATTTACTGTGCTGTGTGTTCCATAAAGCCCCATGGGCTCATCAGAGCCAAGGAGATCTGAAAATATGAAGTCATACTCTTGCATTCTGACATTATAAGATATATTATTGCCTTTCATTCACTTTTGTGGTACTTTTAAAAATTAGTCTATAAAATTTTCATGGTATCTTCAAAGCATTAGAGTGTAGGTAATGGAATGAAATGACTTGAAATGAAAAAAAGTTATGGAGATTATGATGGTGGCCCAACCAAAATGTACAGCAAAGAACTAAGAATCAAAGAAAAACATTTGGGAAAACACTTTTGAAAAGATGCTTTAAGCATCCCTTTAAAAACTATATTACGGCAGTGATTGGACAATCTGTTACACACTGGGCAGGTCTGGTAGGCAAGGCCATGCACGGCAAAGAGAGGGTACATGATTCTTCTCAGGGTGGGAATAAGGAATTGCAGGACCCTCTTTGTTTATAAGGAACACCATTAACTTCTTAGCCAAGGTGGGGATTACCTGATATAGGAGTTCCCAGTATCTCTAGGGCAATCTGGAGCAAAGCATGGACATGTAGAAAGCTTGTAGCTAGCTAAGGGAGCTAAGTGTTCAGTGCTAGGGCTGGGCAAATTTGAGGTTGAGTGGAATAGGAATAATAAGGCTGTGAGGGAATTGTCTAGATGGGAAAAAGAGAACTGAGTGAAGCCATCTGGCTACTGACCAGGCTAGAATAGAAAAGAGTTCAGTTGCTTTGCTTGTAAACTCTCTTGACCCCTATCTGAACAGTAACCACAGGAACCACAGCATCAAATGAAAGTGGTTTATTTGATAGGAAGTAGAATCCCAAACCCCAGAGTCCCTACGGTTTATGTGGCTCCCAGATCCTATCAAAGCCTGTGTTTGTTTCATGTGTGTTGACTCTAGGGTGCCCAGTACTCATTTTGAAAGAGGCAGGTGAAAGGTCGTGATACATTAGTATTGAAACTTCTAGACACTTTCATTTTTCTCAAACACCGTTTCTTTTGATGACACTCTAATATCAGTTTCTCAGAGAAAAACCTTTGCTTGCTCAGAAAATCCCACTGCCTTTGTTTTAAAGATTCACTTAAAAACAAGGACAGAATGCATATGACTTTGAATTTACAATCTGTCCTCTATTTTAAATTTACTTTGCTAAGTGAATTAACCTCTTTGGCTCTGGAGACAGAGAATGAAAATAATCCAAGTTGGTGTAGAAGTCTGTTCTTTCAATTGAAATCTGTTCTTTCATTCTAATGAATATCTCAAAAACAATGTAATTTCAAGGCAATAAAAACAAAACAAGCAAAAAAATCTTCATTCTTCCCAAACTATCTAACACTTTATTGGAAATCATGAAGAAGAATAGAGGAATTATTCTTTTTTTTATTTTTAAATCCACATATAAAGTGGTAGACAAAAGTAGGTTTACAGTTTTGAATATGCTGAACAGTTTGTTCTTGTATTATTGACTAATTATTGTATTATTTTCCATACAAACAACTGGAAACCTACATTTGCCTACCCCTGCTGGTTGTTGATAAAATTTATCTCTGACTTACAATTGCATACCAGAACACGGAAAAGTTTTAAAATAGTAAAAGTACTTTGTTTTGCAGAGGTGGTGAAATATAGTCTTTCTCGCTTCATTCTGTACCCATCTGGCAACACAGTGATTCCAAAAGGTATGTGACAATTCTGTTGTGCATGCACTTGTTATGAACTTGCTAAAACTATTTGGCTCTGAATAAAGGGTTCAGCTCTTACACTTAAAGCACAAGAAACCTTCTGAGTCCTGCATCTAGAACAAGGGCAAAGAACAAACAGGAGCCTGATTTGGCTTAATTCTCTGAAAAATGCCTAATCTCAGTTCAACAAGGGATAAGTGGATGCTGTACAGGTGAGTATTTGAAATACTGCTACCTGGTTTCTAAAAGAGAATCATAAAATTTTGGAACTAGGAAAGACGTTAGAAAAGCAAGCTCCTGGTTTGATAGAAGAGCATGCTGAAAGCTCAGAAAGCTGCCATGACCTGCACTCAGCCAATGAAACTGGCACTCAGCTGAGAGGGGGCAGATCTGAGCCTAGATCTCTGGTTTCCTGATGGTCATACAGTGCACTGGACATTTGCTTATTTCACAAGGAGCACTTACTGAGAGGTCAGCTCCTGGTAGAAATCATGATAGGTGCTAAGCCATTTGAGCTTCCCAAGTGTGAGCCACCCTGGGGAGATTCCAAGCTCGCCAACTGAAACGTAAAGAAGATGATGCTCCCCTGCCCCCCAAGGGCATCCTGTCTCTAATGAGAGCCTGTGCCCAGTGCAAGAAGCAGAAATGCCTCATTCACCAGTCCAAACAGGAGAATGATCATGAAACCAATGCTCTTGAAGTTGTATCATTGAAGAAATAATGCTGCCTATCCCCCGTAGGTGCTTAGGTACTGCTACTTCCGTAACAGTTGTTCTCTGGGCCAGATTACTGGCAGAGAGTCACCCACTCACGTGGACATTGTCTGACTCATTCAGCAAGTGTTTGTTGAGCCAGATGTCACAACAGATGCTGGAGCAAACCCATCAGAGTCTCTGCCCTCAAGGGACTGTCACTGTGCAAACCATTTGACTATTTTTCTGTGTTGCTCTCTAAGATCTACTCAAAGGTTAAAAAAATGCACTGACACAACAAAAACTAGTCATGTACATGAGAAGACTAGGAACACTAGCAAGTTGCTTTTTTATGGAAAATTACTTAATTATAGCAAAGCATGTGAAAATGAATTCTTAATAAATTGAACATAACGACTTTGAAAAATCAGTTAAAAGAGCACAAGTGCTTTCAGGACACAGTACGCAGCATATTTAGCACACAAGGATGAGAAATTGAAGTAAAATACAAATTTTGAAGTTTTTCCTCTGATCTAAATTAGAGCCCTGGTTTGCAGATGACCCAGCTATAGCATTTTACATGTCTTGTTTCTTGCCCATTTTATGTTTTAGATTAATTAAGTAGACAATCTATTTTTCTGAGCTTTATTTCTTAACATCTAATTTCCCAAATCTCTGAAATCTGGCTACCTTTCCATTGATCCACTGATTCAGTAAAGTGGCCCATTCCCAATGTCCCTGTTCAGTTCTTAATAGCTTCAAGGTTTTTGCTAAATGGAACACATCTGAATGTGCCATTATTTCTGAAATTACTTGCTCTCTCATCATTTTCTCTTATTAGCTTGTCATCAATTCAGACTACCCATTCCAGATACCTCTCTTTTCTTACATTCACTTTTTAATTTAGCTCTGCACTCCATATTCTTCTAAAAGCATTTAAACTGTCTTACAAAGTAAACATAATATCAAATGGAGCAACAAGGAATAAAATATAGTTTTAACTACACTTAAGCTTGAACCACAGACAAGTAGCTATTATCCTTTACCGTAAGAGAGTGGCAGTTTAAGCTGGGCACTGAATGGAGCTGCACATCTTCTGCCAGTGACAACACAATGGGGAACAGGTTGAACTGCATTCTCGTCATCATCTGACAAACAAAAGTACGCACATTTGTCTCTGTAGTTTGTGCTACTTCTGGGAACAAAACTGATGCAGAGATTTATGCCATAACACCTTGTAGAAGGCACACCTGGTAAACATCACTTCAATTATAGGATTATAAAATTATATGATTACAAAAACCCCATTCAGGCCACCCTTTGTAAAAAACAGCAAGCATAAAGCCACAGTAAAATTTAATGAAAGCATTTGGGAGGGAAGGTAAGACAAGGTAGTCCAGAGCTTCACATCCTTGAGATCGAAATAAGCTGGGAGATCATTTGAAATAGTAAATGAGTGAACATAACTATTAGATTCTCTCAAATACCAGATTTCCTAGGTAATTCTGTCTGTGGCTCGGTGTTGTCAGGTCATGACTAAACCCACAAAGCTGCAGTGCAAATATTCTGACTCGTCAGTCAGAATGAAATGTCCTTGCTTTAGTTTTAGTCAAGACTCATCACTTTTGTCAACAACCAACACAGTTGTCCCCTGCAGTAGGGATGTGAGTTTAAAAACAACTGTTTCCTTATAAATGCAAGTTAAAAATAATTGCCCTGGCCAGGTGCCTCAGTTGGTTGGAGCATCATCCTGTATACCAAAGTCCTGTGGGTTTGATTCCTGGTCAGGGCACATACCTAGGTTGTCGGTTCGATCCTGGTCAGGGTATGTATGGGAGGCAACCAGTGGATGTTCCTCTCTCTCTCTCTCTCCCCCTTTTCTCTCTAAAATCAATAAACACATCCCTAGGTGAGAATTTAAAATTTTTTAAACAAAATTAAAAATATAATACATGGCAGCATTATTTATAATGGAAATAATTTAAAGTCCAACAATAGAAGACTGGAATATTAAGTATAATGTATTTAAATTGTAAAATATTACTCTATATGTGGCAGAGTCCTATTCATAAAAAGAAATCAAGAAGTAGTTGTATTGATGATATAGCTCCATACCTAAATTGTATTATCTAAACATTTTGGAGTTTTACAGTCCAAGCAAGCATCTGGCAACTAGACCAATATTTCATTTTTCATGATTCATTGATTTAATACTAAATTACCAGACAGAACCTACTCAAGTTTTGTGGTTCTTAAGCGGATGTAAGACTGTGCGGCACTGACTACAGCAATGAGCCCAGGGGTACGCTCTTACTGCACAAGAAACCGGTAACCCTACGACTCGGTGACTGGCTCATGCAGCCTGGGCAGCTTTCCACAAAATATGTAACATCACATGAAGAACTTCATTCTCTGGCATTTGAAAATATTACTGTTGAGTATTATTTTCTCGATGTGCAAAATACACTTTTGTTCAGCAAATGTTTATCATTTACCTTGATTAGCAACGTATTAGACACTGAATAATAACATTGTCCTCATTCTTGAGTTGCTTACCATCTTGTAGAAAGTAACTGCTTACACATTTTTGATGTTGATATAAATACTTAATATAAAAATATCATAGGGGGAAATAAGGAGGTAACAAGAAATGCTTTGGTTCAACCAGCTCAACTTTCTTCTTTGCTCTTTATTTAAATCTATTAGTTTAACATGTATACGGTGTCTGAAGTCCATGCAGCACTAAAGACTTTATCTTTGCATAAAGGCTAATAAAATGTCACATCTAGTTTAACAAAAAGTGGATCATAAGGGATTTATTCATCTTCATTTTTTTATTTTTTAAAACTTAAAGTTTGGTTAAGGTTGTTTACTGGAGGCTTGTTTATAATAATCCTCTTCCCTTTGTTTTCATTGTCACCTCTCTGTATTTTCTATTTCCTACAATAATTGGAGGGGATATTTTTTAATTCTAAAATTAAAGAAACTCATTGCCTAAAAAAAAACTTAAAGCATGTAGACTGAGTTAACTAGCCTCATTTTGTTTTGGCCTGCAATCATCTTTGCAGACCCCTCTCTTTATTTTAATGCCTTTCTTTCCTTTTTGACCCCATCTCTAACCCCATGGTCCCCATTAATCATCCACTGTAATATATTTAATTCATGTCTTCATTGTATATGCATCCCCTGAAATACAGTATTCTTGTGTGACATTTAATTTACATGAGTTAAATTATACTGCAAATTCTTACACTTCTTCTTTCACACTCAATACTAAACTTTAGAGCATATCCATGCATTGTATCTAATTTGTGATGGTTTCTTCTGATACACTCACATCAAGGTCCATGTACATAGACTACATTTTTCTATACCCCTGATGAGTGTATATAGGTTGCCTTCAACTTTTGCTCCTATCAGAAAGGCTACAGTGAACATTTTCCTATATGTTCCCTCATGGACTAGCAAAAGGTGTTCCTGACAGATATTCCTTGGGAGAGCATTGAGAACATATGGTTGAGCATATTAATTTATCCAATTACTGACAGACTGCTCTTTAGAATGATGACAACAGTTTGCCATCTTACCACTGGAGCATGAAATGTCTCATTCCTTCCCATTTTCTCAAACATCTGATATTATCCAACTTCTAGTCTTTGCAACTATAGTGGGATAAAGAGGAATTCATTGTTATGATTTAATTTTTCTGAATTTTGAGGTCACAGTAAAGTTGAACATTTCTTTACATAGTTAGGCATTTGGGTTAGTCATTTGAGGCCCTGAGTGAGTCTCACACACTGAGAACACGCCTGCCAAGACCTACCTCCTACCTTCCACCTCCAAGACCAAGAGCTCATGTTCAGAAGACCAATGTGTTCAGAATTGCACAGGCCTTCCTTTAGCTCTCAGTGTCTTTATTCTAAAGTGCATCTCTCAGTGTTTCCCTCACATTTTAGCTATATTTGAATCCTGGGACCTTTCAGAAGACATTACATCCCCTGCAGCACTCACAATTGAAGACTCATTTCTCCCCAATCCTTGGATTCTATGCAGTGTGGATGAAGGGGTAGGACAGGGATGTCAAACCCATTTTCACCAGGGGCCACATCAGCCTGGTGGTTGCCTTCAAAGGGCTGAATGTAATTTTAGGACTGTATAAATGTAACTGCTCCTTAACAGTTAAGCGAGAGCTTGGTGCTGTGGCTGGGTAGGAGCAAGGTGCCAGGCCAGATAAAAGAAGGTGGAGGGCCGGATTCAGCCCGAGGGCCTTGTGTTTGCCACCTGTGGTGGAGGGGTTATCTCTGGCACTGGTTGCTGGTCCTAGTACATTCTCTTCCATTTCTCTGAAATCCAAAATTTCTGAATCCTGGCTATCACAGTTCATCAGACACCACTGCTCATGGTGGTTCCCTCTGTCCATGCCTGTCTCATTCCCAGAGATGATGGCCTAACACCTTCTCCTCTCCAACCTCTTCTCTATTTTCTCTCAAATGGGCCGTGCAGTTTACTTTGCTGAGAAAACAAATCTACTGAGGACTTCCTCACCTTCCCCATATCTACCCAACACCTATGAGCACACATTTGGCTTTACAAGCCATGAAGTGGATGAGCTCTCCAAGCTGGTGTCAAAGGTCAGGCACTCCAACATGCGCTAGATGCCACCTCTTCCTAAATCAGCAAGATAATTGCTCTAGCAATTCTCTCTTTCTACAACTTGTGCTAATTAATTATCTTCCCCTCTTTAGGTATAATTCCTCAACATACACTCATGCCATTATTCATTCAAAACTAATTGTTTAAAAAACATACCCACATCACTTCTGTCTCTAGCCACTGACCTATTTCTATTTTTCTATTTCCACTTAGAAAAATTCATTGAAAAAGTTGTCTATACTTGCCATCTCTGACTATTCTTCCTTCATTCCCCCTCTGCCCATTCCAAGTAGATTTGTTCTACTGTTACTGTATTTAGTTAACTAGTTACTAATAAAAAAGGGAGCAAATGGAATTAGACATTGAGCTTAATAAATGGGGAAGCATGTGCCTGTTTGCTTCACCAGGAAGCTAAGCTTCACACCCCAGCAGATCATAGCATTGCTCTGCCAAGAAGATTAACACTCCTCAATCCTCCCTTCCCTGCTCCAGTACCAAATTGTTGGGGCATGCAGCTGGAGGTGCCTGACCATACAGGTCCGTCAGTCTAGCCTGGGGAAAGAAGGGATTGGGTGGGAGGTGAACCCATCAAATCCCGCAAAAGCTTGGGAAGTTGATTGTATACTTTGAAAAAGCACCTGTTCTGTCCCAAACCCAAGCTAATACAAATGAAGGGAAACAAAGAAGCTTACTCTTTCTCAATCTTTCTCTCTCTCTCTCGCTCTGTTTTTTTCTCTCTCCTCTCTCTATAATGCATTCGCCACGTACATTTGTGAGTTCTCTCTCACCTGGGAGCACACAACCATGTGGGTCTAGCAGTTACTGGAGCTCAGGAAACACTGTGGGCTCCAAAAGACAAAGCTTTAATATGAAGTGGAATCTCTGGACACTGGTTTTTGTTTGGGCCTTGTTAAAGGCATGGCTAGACTTTTTCCATGGCGAGACAGACAAAGAGGAGACACGGGGGCAGCCTTCCACACTAATAAACCATCTGGCCACATCACAGCCTCCCATGCGTGGATCCTTGGAATGCTTTCCTTGCCACCAGCGGCACTACCACCACCCAAAGGGCTTCTCTTGTCAGGGCCACATTGGCCCCTATATTGCCAAATGTAATGGTCAATTTTTAGACCTTATCTTATTTGAGCTATCAGCAACATTGTGCACAATTGAGCATTTCTTCTTAAAGTGACTTGCTTCAATTTGATTCCAGGACACAGTTCTCTTGGATTTTCCTATTTAGGGTAGGAAAATAAAAAAACCTCAGTTTTTTATTTCAGTTTTTTAGCTGGGAGTGTTTTGTTTTTATTTTTTTACTGTTTGTCACTTTATTTTTATAAATGTTATTTTTCAATTACAGTTAAAATTCAATATTATTTCATGTTAGTTTTAGGTGTATATCATAGTGATTAGATAATTAAATAATTCCAGTACCCACCTGGCACCAAACATAGTTATTATAATATTGTTGACTATATTTCCTATGCTGTACTTTACATCCCCATGACTACCAATTTTGTAACTACCAATTTGTACTTCTTAACCTTTCACTTTTTAAATTCAGCCCCTCAATACCTCTCCTATCTGATAACCATCAATTTGTTCTCTGATTTGATGAGTGTGTTTTGTGTGTTTATTTATTTGTTTTGTTCTTGAGATTCTATATATAAGTGAATTTACATGGTATTTGTCTTTCTCTATCTGACTTATTTCACTTAGCATGATACCCTCTAGTTCCATTCATGTGGTTGCAAATGGTAATTTTTTATTCTTTTTTGTCTGAGTAATATTTCAATGTGTGTATGTACCATCTCTTCTTTATCTGTTGATGGGCACTTGAGTCACTTTCATATAACTTGTAAATAACACTACAATGAACATAGAGGTGAATATGTCTTCTCTAATTAGTGTTTTGGGTTTCTTTGGATATATATCCAGAAATGGAATTGTGGGTCATAGGTAGATCTATTTTTAATTTTTTGGAGACACGGCATACTGTTTTCAATAGTGGCTGCACCAATTTTTATTCTCACCAAGAGTGCACAAGGGTTTAGATGGGAGTTTTTAGGTAACATCTCTGAAACACTGTAGTCATTTAATTTTGTTGAGCCTCAGTTTGTCATTTACCTTGCATAGTTATTATAAGGATTCAATAAAATTATATATAGATATAAATAGTTGTATAGATCCAGACCTATATAGAGAGACATATCAAACATTAAGCTTGGAACGCAGACACTTAATTAATGATGGATATTACCATTAGTAGCAGCAAACGGGATATAGGACAATTAGAATTCCCAGTTAAGAAATAACAAAGATATGTATAGTAATTATCAGTCATCTTTTCCTAAAAGTGAATAAAAATAAAAGGTCACAAGTTTATTCTTTAAAAGAAACATGCCAACAAAATAAAGACTAATTTTATTTCTTGATATAAAAATTCCTTGTTTTAGAACTCAAATATAATCAGGAAATTCAAATGTTACATGTTACAAATGTTACCCTAAATAGAAGAGTGTAAGAACACATTTTAAAAACACCAACACATTCTCATACCAATATATAAGCCAAAAAATATGCAGGGAAGTGATATATGTTTTTAAACTTATAATATCCATTATAAATTCTTCTGAGAGTTTGTACTAGGCAAAAATTGTGTTATTAGGAAAATATCATTAGTCACAATGGTGTAGTGTATGGTGTGGTTATAAGCAACCCCCAAACTCCAGAGGCTTACAGCATAGGTTTGTGAGCTTTTTTCCTAACCTATGTCACTTCTTGTCACACATGTGGCTCTGTCTAATGCGTTCTGTCTAGGACCTAGGCTGATGGAGCAGTCACTGTCTGGAACAGTGCCCCTCACTCTAATGGGGGAAGATGTAGAAAAGCACAGAGTGGCTCTTAAAGCTGCCCCCTGGAGAGACACACACAACTTCCTTCACATGTCAAGGTTAAAACAAATCACTTAACTACACAGAACTGCAATTGGGGGTAGCCATGCAACCCTTCCACATGCTTGAAGGGGAGAGAGAGCTGGAATATTTGTGAACAGCCCTGATAGCTACCTCCTTTGAGTTCAACACTCAGAATTCAGTACCAAGTTCCTTTGACTCCTTGGTTGGAAAGAATCCCTTAACCTCAACAGTCCTTATAAAGAGGCAGGTAAAACTTCCTCTGGAATTGCAAGAAGTATCATGCTTTCTGTAGCAAATCTGAACTTAGATCTGCAAAACAAAAAGATTCCTTTAAAGTATGAAGGCTTGTTAATACAAGTACTGAACCAGGAACTGGTATTCCTTTCTAGGCTTTACTGCTGTTGTCTTCTGTGGCCTAAGGCAAGTTGTTTAATAACACCATCCTTCAAGAAAATGAGGAGAGGTAATGACTGATTGACAGTAGCACAGTTCCGAGCGGAGTAAGAAAGTGGTTGAGATTAATAGTGAAATCTTCCCATCACATGGAAACCTGAACTGCTTGTGATTTACACTAAAGAAGGGAAATACTGACATGCGAAGTGCTTCAAATCCTATGTGATGGACCGACTATATTGCAAAGAGTTATGACACAGGAGCATGTCATATTCCCCTCTGTTTCACACTGATGGGAAAGGAAAACCTGCAGGTTTAAATCTGGCTCTGAATTTTCCCTGTAGCAATACAGGCATTATCAGGAGCTAGCTACATAATATTAAATTTTTCACGTATTCCAGTATGAACCTTTGCATTGCCTTGTGAAGAAGTTCATGAGAAGAGAGTAGAAGTCATTTCTCTAGAGACAAGCTATGACATCCTGGAAGCAGATGCTTGGAATAACTTGTGATGCTTTAAGTGATTGCAGCTTGATTATAAATTTTTTTAAACAAAACATTTCAAAACACAAGCATTATGCAGCACACTATAAATTATGTAATTTATGTCCCTTGCTTTCTGTTCCCTTTGTTCAAATTAAATAATTAGTAAATATTTTTCAATATAACAATTCAGACATAGAAACATATAGGACAAAACCTTAAATCCTTCCTTATTAACCTGACCCCACGGACAGTGGTGAAGTCTAATTACATTTGACCAGCTTCATTGTAGTTAGGTGATAACATGCATATACATACACAAAAACACAAATCCCTTTTTAAAGTTTTGTTATATGAATGGAATGAAAGTATATGTAGTAAAATACAATTTATGTTTTCTTTAACAATATGCCTTATAGAAATTCCCATGTAAATACATATAGTTTTATCTTATTTTTAATTTGCTGTTTAATATATTTTTACATGATTATTTAATACCTTCCCTGTTGGTAATTATATAGGCCACTTTTAACTTGTTTAAATTTTATTTTATTTTATTTTTAGAGAGAGGGGAAGGGAGGAAAAAAGAAAGGGAGAAAATCACTGATGTAGGAGAGAAGCATCAATATGCATTCCCCGACTTGGGACCAAACCTACAGCCCAGGCATGTGCCCTGACCAGGAATTGAACCAGAGACCTTTAGCTTTGCAGGATGGTGCGCAACCAAGCCACACCAGGCAGGGCCAATTCCAGATTTTGTTTTTTAAAGATATGGTGATATTTTTTAAAAATATATTTTTGAGGTAGAATTTTACCAGTAGACTGGCTGGCCAATGGTATGCTGATGTAAACATCTGACAGACACCATGAAAGTGTCTTCTCTGCAGTTGCCCATGTCACGCCCCCACCAGAGTGAGAGGGCCTGCTGCCCTTCTGCCGGCCGCAAGTGCCCGCCTAACACGGGCACACGCACCTCGTTTGTCAATGTACTTTTCTTGATTAACAGTATAAGTTGGCATGCTTTCACTGCATTGAATTCAGTGAACTAACATTCATCTTTGGAGACATGTTTTTCAACTGTGTAGTTTATATTTTTGTTATTAACTTGTACAGTTTTAATATTCTGGATAACAACTTTTGTCTGATAAATATGTTATAAATATTATTCCAGTGCAATACAAGGTTTTGACTTTATATTTAGTGCATTTTCTCATACAGAAGTTTAAATATTCATGTATCCAATCTGCAGCCTTTGTGCCTTGCTTAAAGTTACCAATCCAATTACTTAATCCAATTACTATCCTATTCTTTCTTCAAATCCTGTCTTTTTTTTGTAGTTATTCTTCATTTTTTTATTTTATTTTTTTAATTACAGTTTACATTCAATATTATTTCATATTAGTTTGAGGTGTGCAGCAAAGTGGTTAGATGACCATATACTTTACAAAGTATTCCCCTAATATTTCCTGTACCCACCTGGCACTGAACATGGTTATTATTACAATATTATTGACTATGTGCCCTATGTAGTACTTTACATCTTCGTGACTGTTTTGTAACTGCCAATTTGTACTTTTTTAAAAAATATATTTTATTGATTATGCTATTACAGTTGTCTCATTTCCCCTTTCACTCTCCTCCACCCTGAACACCCTCTCCCACCCACATTCCCCCCTTTAGTTCATGTCCATGTGTCATAAGTTCTTTAGCTTCTACATTTCCCCTCCTATTCTTGCCCTCCCCCTGTCTATTTTCTACCTACCATCCATGCT
>CM052539.1:142862444-142927504 GCA_028533065.1 Trachops cirrhosus
CTTTTTCTTAAATAAGTCCCTTTAACATTTCATTTAATAAGGGCTTGGTGATGATGAACTCCTTTAACTTGACCTTGTCTGAGAAGCACTTTATCTGCCCATCCATTCTGAATGAAAGCTTTGCTGGATAGAGTAATCTTGGATGTAGTACTCTCATGATTTCAAATGCTTCTTTCCAGCCCCTTCTTTCCTGCAATGTCTCTTTTGAGAAATCAGCTGACAGTCTGATGGGAACTCCTTTGTAGGTTACTTTCCCCTTATTTCTTGCTGCTTCTAGGATTCTCTCCTTCATTTTCACCTTGGCTAATGTAATGATGATGTGCCTTGGTGTGTTCCTCCTTGGGTCCAACTTCTTTGGGACTCTGAGCTTCCTGAACTTCCTGGAAGTCTATTTCCTTTGCCAAATTGGGAAAGTTCTCCTTTATTATTTGTTCAAATAACTGTTCCACTTGTTGCTCTTCCTCTTCCCCTTCTGGTACCCCTATAATTCAGATGTTGGAACATTTAAAGATGTCCTGGAGGTTCCTAAGCTTCTCCTCATTTTTTTGAATTCTCATTTCTCCCTTCTTTTCTGTTTGGTTGTTTCTTTCTTTCTTCTGGTCCACTCTATTGACTTGAGTCCCAGTTTCCTTCCCATCACTATTGGTTCCCTTTGCATTCTCCTTCATTTCACTTATTGTAGCCTTAATTTTTTCATCTAATTTGTGACCAAATTCAACCAATTCTGTGAGCATCCTGATCACCAATGCTTTGAACTGTGCAATTGTTAGGTTGGCTATCTCTTGGTCGCTTAGTTGTATTTGCTGTGGAGCTTTGATCTGATTTTCCGTTCGGGCCATTTTTTTTTTCTTTTTTCTTTTTTGGTCTGGTCACACTTGTTATGTATGAGAGGCGGAGCCTTAGGTGTTCACCAGGGCAGAGCAACCCAGTTGCTGGGTTGTGATGTTGTATGTGGGGGCGGGGCCCAAGAGGGAACACTGGCGCTTGCTCCTCTCTCAGTCGGATTTCAGTCCCTTCTGCTGCTTCCCCCAAGCAAATTGAACCCTTCTGGTGCTAATTCCCATGTGGGTGGGCTTGTGCATGTTCTAGAACCCCATGGATCTCTCCAACAAACTCTCCTGTGAGGCTGGGAGTTTCTTCCTGCGCCTCAACCCCCACAGGTGTTTACAATCAGTGTCCCGAGGTTCTATTTTCCAGCGCTGGGACCCTGGGATGTGAGGTCTGTCTCACTGCCCAATTTCGCCTGGTTTATCTGCATGCGAATAAGGGATCGTGGGATCTCCTGGATAGCCAGCCACCTCATGCACAGTGCCTCGCTTCACAGTTGCTGCCTTACTAAGTCTGCCAGCTGCCTGTGCACCCAGGGTCCGCCCACTGTGGTGTTGCACCCGGGATGCCTTACACGCCCGGGATGCATTATGCGTCAGGTGCCACTGCTTTTTGTGCCATGACCCCTCTCCGCCCAGCCGCCCGACTCCGCCCTTCCTACAGGTCTGGATGAATGTGTCTATTTTAACTCCTTGGTTGTCCAACTCCATACAGTTCAATTTTCTGTCGGATCTGGTTGTTATCTTGCTTTCAAATAGTTGCCGACCTTATTTTGGTTGTGCATGGAGGCACAGTGTCTACCTACGCCTCCGTCTTGGCCGGAAGTCCCAAACTCTGTCTTTTAAAGTGAGGTTTATTGAGGTATTTACAGAAAATAGAATTCATTTTATTTTTAGTGCATAATTTTGGCAAATGCAGGAAGTCATGATACCACTACTACAGTCAGGACACAGAGCAATTCCATTTCTCAAAACATTCTCTCAGGTCCCTTTTGTCAACCCAGAACCTGACAACTACTGATCCTTTTTCTGTTCCTATAGATTTGCCCCTTGAATAAAGTAATATAAATGAAATCACGTACTATGTAGCCTTTTGAGTCTAGCATCTTTCATTTAGTATAGATTTATCTCATGTAATTCCAGGTATCAGGCATGCTCTATTTCTATTGCAGAGTAGCATTTTATATATAGATGAAACACATCTTATTTTACTATTGGCCAGTTGAAAATATTTAGATAGTCTCTAGTTTGGGTGATAAAAACATTACAAATAATACAATGTAAGATTTTTGGATAAACACAAATTTTTATTTATATTAGAGAAATAGTGAAGAGTGGCAAATATGTTTAACTTTAAAAGAGAAATTGCTAAACTTTTCCAAAGGGACTGTGCCAATCTGCATTTTCACCAGCAGCCAGTGAAATTTCCATTTGCTCTGCAGCCTCCTCAACACTTGGTTTTGGGGTTTTCAATCATTTTGTGTCTTTAGCCATTCTAAGTGTTTAGCCATATAACACCCAGTGTTTTAACTTGCATTTCCCCTATGACTAATGAAGTTAAGTATCTTTTCATATGTTTGTCATTCATGTATCTTCATAGATAAAGCCTGTGTTCAAATTTGTGCCCATTTTTAATTGGGCTGTATTGGTATCATTGTGTTTTCAGTTATATAGTCAAAGTACAAGTTCTTTATCAGTTGTTTTCTCCCAGTCTGTGACTTATCTTTGCACTCTCGAAACATTAGCTTTCAAAGACTGGAGATTCTCAATTTTGATGAGATCCAGATGATCAGTTTGTTCTTTTATAGATTATACTTTTTAATGTCTTATTTAAGAAATCTTTGCCTAACCCTGAGTCATAAAAATTTTCTCATATTTTGTTTTGTAAGTTTTATAGTGTAGGTTTTATATTTGTCTATGGTCTATTGTTAGTTATAAATTGTATTAATTTGCTCATGCTGCCAGAACAGAGTCCCACAGACTGGATGGCTTAAAGAACAGAAATGTATGTCCTCATCATTCTAGAGTCTAGAAGCTGAAAATCAAAGCATCGGCAGGTTGTTTCTTCTGGAATCTTTCTCCTTGGCTCACAGATGGCTGCCTTCTCACTGTGCCCTGACGTGGCCTTTTCTCTGTGATCACAGACCCCTGATTGCTCTCTGCTTGTCCTCATCTCCTCCTCTTGTAAAGACACCAGTCAGATTAGAGTAGGCCCCACAATAAGGGCCTCATTTTAATTAATTACCACTTTGCAGGGCCCATCTTCAAATGCAGTCACATCCTGAGGTGCTGGAGATTACTGCTTCAACATATGGATTTGGGGGACATAATCCAGTCTATAATCTGAATCAAAATTTATTTTTTACATATGAATATCTAATTGTTCCAGCACCATTTGTTGAGAACACTATTTTTTTCTCTATTTCTTTTTAATGTGAATCTGTTTTATTTCTGTCCTATAAGTGAAATAGTACTGGATTCCTGATACTCTTTGAAGATGTCTTTTTTTACTTACATTTCTGGCTAGTTGGTTTCCCTGATACCTCATCTGGGTCTCATTCTTGAACTTCTTTATAGCAAGTAACATAAAAATTTTGTGTATTTTCTGGTCTAGTTAGGATGTGGGAGACTCTCTGTCTAGCTTTATATCCTTTAAAGTTTTATAATGCTATTTTAATTTTTCTAGGTATAGTTTAGTTATTAATTAATATTTTCTTTATGTCTTTCAGTAAAATGTCATATTTTTAATAAAATAGTTAAAATTCATAAGATTTATTTCTAGGCATTTTAGAATTTTAATCTCTGTTATTTTGTTCCTTTTAACGGTATCATTTACTTTATGATGGATTTAAATTATTATTGCTAGTGTACAGAAAAATAAATGATTGTGTAAATTGATCTGAAAAGCTTACAAATTTTTAAGGTTTGATTCTTTTGAATTTTCTACTCATCTATTCTTTGTTTATAGCTCCTAGAATAATTTTATTGCCATAACAATAATACCTTATGTGTTTTTAGCTATAGTTTTATCCTAGTATTTTTTAATACTTTTTTATGTATAAATTACAGTTGACATACAATATTATGTTTGTTTCTGGTGTGCATCCCAGTGATTAGACATTATAGAACTTATTAAGTGATCATCTTGATAAATCTCATACCCCTTTGAAACCATACCTAGTGATTAGAATATTATTGACATATTCCCTATGTTATACTTTACATCCCTGTGACTATTTTGTTACTACCAATTTGTCCTTCTTAATCCCTTCATGTTTTTCACCTAATCTCTGAATACCCCTCCCCTCTGACAACCATCAGAATGTTCTCTGTATCTTGGAGTCTATTTTTCTGCTTGCTTATTTGTTTTGTTTTTTAGACTCAGCTGTTGATATTTATTTATTGCCATTTTATTGTTCACATTTTTACCTTTTTTTCTTTTCTTCTTAAAGAAGACCCTTTAACATGGAATAGCAGTTCAGTGGTGATAAACTCTTGGCTTTTATTTATCTGGGAAACTATCTGTTCTTTATCAATTCTAAATAATAACATTGCTGGGAAGAATAAACTTGGTTGTAGGTCCTTGCTTTTCACCACTTTAAATATTTCTTACCCATCCCTTCTGGCCTTCAGAATTTCATTTGAGAAATCAAACAGTTTTATGGGAGCTCCCTTGAGGGAACTAAGTGGTTTTCTCTTGTTGCTTTTAAGATTCCTTTTTGTCTTTAAACTTTTGCATTTTAATTATGATGTGTCTTGGTGTGGGTTTCTTTGGTCCATCTGGTTTGGGACTTTGCACATTCTGGACTTGTATGTCTATTTCCTTCACCAGGTTTTCGCTTTCTTGATTTCTCTCTTATCCTTCCAGCACCCCCCTAGAGCAAATGCTGGTACACTTGAAGTTGCGCCAGATGCTCCTTACACTATCCTCATTTTTTATTCTTTTTTCTTTTAGCTATTCTGATTTCTTATATTACAAATAATTGATTTGATCCTCTGCTTCATCTACTCTGCTGTTGATTTCATAAAGTTATTCTTCCTTTGTGTTAGTGTATTCTTCATTTCTGATTGGTTCTTTTTCATAGTTTTTATGTCATTTTTATGCTGTTGACATTCTAAGTTCATCTACTCTTCCACCAAGTTCATTGTGCATCCTTGTAACAAGTGTTTTGAACTCTGCATCTAGTAGATTGCTTGTTTCCATTTTGTTTAGTTCTTTTTCTGGAGTTTTGTTCTATTCTTTAATTTGGGACATGTTTCTTTGTCTCCTCATTTTGGCAACCTCACTGTGTTTATTTCTATGTACTAGATAGAGCTGCTACATCTCCCAGGATTGGTAGAGTGGCCTTGTATAGTAGGTGTCCTGAAGAGTTCAGTTGCACAGACTCTTTGTTCCCTCAAACTGGGCGCCACTCCCCCCAGCAGTGGGTGGGCTATGCACACCCTCCCCACAGAGCAAGACTTACTCCAGTGGGGCTCTGGTGCCCACTGAGTCTGCCCCTTGAGTATTCACTTGTGGAGGTGGTTGGTGGTACTTTGATGTGGTCTGAAGCTGTCCACTGGGTGTGCTGACTCTGGAGCCATCCATGAGGTGCATACCAAGGTTAGCCACTCCTTGCGTTCTTCCTGGGGCCATGCAACATGAGCTACGAAGCAATTTGCAGGTGGCTGCTATATTTTCTGGGTGTGGAGGTACCAAGGAAAGCCAAGATGTGAACCAAGGCTGGCTGTCACTAGTGCCAGGTCTGGGACTATGTAGTGAGAGGTAAGGAACACGCCAAAGCCAAATGCTACTTGTTTGAGAGATTTTTGGTAAGTTTGAAGCATGAGCCAAACAGGTCATTTGTATGGAAAAGCCACTGGAAACTGCTTGGGTGGGCCCAAAACTTGGTGTCATAGGGTCTCCAGGAATCACCAGGGTGGGTGAACAGTGTGAGCCAAATTGATGGAGTCTCAGATATAGCACTAGCTTGCCAGCTCTGTAGGAGAAGGGCTCAGCAAAGGAACAATGGCCACTGCCAGCACTTTGGTCTGGGTAAAAACTGCCCTTCCACTTCTCATCTTGATACCAGACACTTCAGTTGCTCCTCATATGTTCCTGGTGCCTTTCAAGCTGCTGTCCCAACACTAGAACTCAGAGGGAGTGAATCTAGGTAAGTCAGTGTGTGGGCCCTTTAAGAGGAATTTCCTGGGATTCCAGATGCCATTTGTCTCAGTCATCCACCACAATCCTCACTGGTTTTACAACCAGAAGTTATGGGGACTTCTCTTTCTACCACTAGAATCTTGGACTGGGAAGCCTGTTGTGGGTCTGGGACCCACTCACTCCTCTTGGGGGACTTCCAAAGCTGAGGTATCCCTCCTGATTTTTACCTGCCAGATGTGGGTGTGGGACCAGCCCATTCTTCAACTCCACCCCTTCTACCAGTCTTAATGTGGCTTCTTTATATCCTAAGTTGTATGACTTTTGTTCAGCTAGATCATAGGTGGTTCCGAATGATGGTTGTTCTATAATTCATTGTATTTTTTGCTATAGTTGGAGGATAAGAGTACAGCACTTACCCATCCTGCTATCTTGATTGGAAGCCCTACTTATTTCATCCTATTTTTGTTCATCGATCTGATCTTGTTTTCTCTCTTTCAGAAATTTATAGCTTGCTTATGGTACTCTTGTTTTCCTGTTTTCAAAATCTTATTAGTAATTTTGTAAGTACATTTGCTCACTGTGGTAACTTGAATGCAGTCTTTGCTTGTTTTCAAATACCCCTTCTCCTGACTTGATATTTTTTATGAGTTAAACTATTTTGTAAATCAGGTATATTTTCAAAAAATAGCATTTCAAAAAGTAACATATGTAGCATTTTTGAAAACTACATCATATTTTAAATATACTATATAAACTTAGCTTTTAATAGCATTTTGCAAAACTGGACAATTATTTGACAAGTGCAAACTCAAAATAACCAAATAAATAACTACCTATGGTATTTTTTCTATATTATTTTCATTAAGTTTTGCTATCAGCATAACTCCCAGCTCATTCACTGAGTTTGAAAGTTTCATCTTTTTACTTATGAAAAAAAATTATCTAATATGAAATTCTTCTGGTCCTTATAGACTTTTATATCTTTCCATGAAACTTAACTTTCACTAACACCAATAACAGAAACAAATTTTAACCACTCTTTTAAGTTTTTCAATAACATTGCTCTATCCTGTGTTTGGCTCTTCTTGAGTTAATGTTAACTGAAAAAAATTTATTTGATGTAGGTTTTCAAATTGCTTACATTAAGCTTTTCATTGAATTCTTTTATAATTTTTAATTGCTTCAGTTTCTGCAGTTACATTTTGATTGCCCATGTTCTCTGATTTTCTATCAAACTTGTCAAAAAGATGTCTTTTAATAACTACTTTTTCGACACCAAGTTCTGGTTTTTAGTATCTTTTTCTTTTGGAAGTTTTCTCTCTTTAATTTCAACTTTCATATTTAGTAATTTATTTCTACTTTGCTTAACTTTATTTTGCTGTTATAACTTCCTGAGTTGAGTATAACACGTGTATCTAAGATTCTAAACTCTGTTGTTTCTCTTTGACGACTTCTCACAGGTCTGATGCTTCCTTCGTCATTTATTTTTAAGTTATCAGAGAGCTGCTTTAGTGAGACGAGGACTTGCTAGTACTGACAGAAGATGGCATGGCTGTGTCTGTGTACTTCTTTGCTAATGTTTTTTAGTTTAATGTTGTAAGATAGTTTACATGGCTTTTGCTTTTTGTTTTCAATTATTGATATTTTGGGGAATCTATTGAAACATTTATGACATCCCATTTATTTAAAAATAAAGTCATTAGATTCAAGTAATGGGTAGAAGATAAAAACAAAACTTGGAAAAACCTGTATCCAAAGAACATAGATGACCTCGTGGGAAATCAAAGAGCCTGACCACTAAGAAATCAGAAATCAGAGAAAATGCCTTAAAGGCATTTTAAGTATGTTGGTGTCATTCTTCTAGCCTTCATCCTTTTCAAATAAAAATAAATAGGACTTTAGTTTTTAATGTTTTTGTTATCTCATCTTTGGATATGAAGCCCAAATAATCTTATATCTTACTATAACTTCTAAGTCTGGAGGCACAGGAGCCATTAGAAAAGAGGACATTTTGACATAAGAGACAGATGGACACAAGTTTAGGAGGTCATGTGTAATTTGTCCAGATTAAGTGATATTTCTTTGGAAAACCATTTGCGAATTGATTAACACATAATAAGTGACAGCCAAATCCTTCTCTAAAAATGGGATAGAAAATGGCTCTAACTGGATTTGTGACGTTTTAACCCACCAATATAGTATTGATGTCAACAACAAGTGTAAGTTGGATAAAGGACAAATTACTTTGAGTATAGATAAGTTATCCCCATTTCTTTAGGCTACACCAGCCTGGTGGCAGAAATGAACTATCAGGATTAGTAATTAACAGCATTATTCTGGTTTTCCCAAGTATGTGAGGATATCACATGCCTCATGTCCTCACAGTCACCTCACACCTGTTTCCAAGACTCCACGGACCAGCACAGGTGGGCAGCCACTGAGTCCACAGGTTTCAGCTATTCCCAACATTACATGAACAACTCTCATCCTCTCTACAGGAAGAATGTAGGCAATGAGGTCATACCAAAGACTGACTCCCTACTCCTTCAAGCCCCAGATCTCTTCTCATTGCTGATATGACATGGCTGAGGGCCTCTTCCACCCCTATGGCCTTGGACTTCTCAGTGCTCTTCACCTGGTTATCTTGAGCTTCATTTCACCCATGCCAGGTGCCCCTCGCAGAAGTGGAGTTTGCTTCCCACCACCTTTACAGCCTGTCTATTAGCCTGACCCCAAAGAGAAGCCATCTTCGATCCTAACATGTCACAGACATTTCATGTATAAAGTTAGGTGTTTTGTTTTACTCATGTTCCATTGTCTTCCTAGAACTCAAGTGTGGATAAATTGAACTAGTGTTACTCACACTATAATGCATGAGAGTTGCTTCATCCATCTAAGTGCAAAGGATGGCCACATACTAGATCAAGTCCATGTAGGCAAGTTTCTCTTCCACAGAATGAGGTTTTCTTATAGCCCCTCAATTCCTGATGCAAAGAGTCTCCTAGTATCCACCCTATATTCTACCAGTGGTACACAAGTCTTTCTAAATCCAAATGGATATGCAGCTCAGATAAACTGAGGCCCTTCCTATAAAATATGAACTAACTTTAATCTCCTGGGAAATTAGCAAAGAAAACATTCAATAAGTCATAATCTTATTGGATAAGCATTCAGTGGAAATTTACATAGAGAGAGACCTGATGGTGCACAATGCAGTGATTCACTGTGAGGCTGGCTGATGTCATAAACCAGGAGAGGCCAGTGGGAGAAATTTACAGGCAGTAGCAGTTCCCTACAAGTAAATTATGGCTGTGTATTCATTCTGGGACATTTATTACTTTCTCTCATAAATACAATTAATGAGTTGAATTTATTTTCAAAGGAAAAAACAGAGTTATAACTTAAAGCTGTTCAGTGAAGAAGCATATAAAACAAATTCAAAGGAAATTCTTTGGGACTGGCTTATTGAAGAACTTAACCAACATCTTCATATTCCTTTGGAGACTATGGCACACATAAGCAGAATTTCCTTTCAGGATGTGGCACGTTTTCAAAAGCAATAGACAGGAACTAGATACTCAATTACTGTTTTCCCTTAACTTTATCATTCCCCCAAGATCTAAATATGACTCAGTCATAGTGCTTTTATTTTTCTGAAGAAAGTTTGTCATCATGAATAAAACAGGCTCACAAGTAACCATAAGCCGTGGAAAGTTACTTAAATTAGTTTCCAATTATCTAAAAACACACAGTTAAAAGGAAACATTCACAGAAGTTTACCTGAAGTCTACATGAATTTTTCAAGTTCTGTTAAAACTTTAGCTATCCACCAAGGTGCCAAACTTGTATTGATTTTATATTCCATTGTCTTAAAAGAAAAAAGTAATGATTTGTCTTCATTGATTTAAAAGCTAAAAACACAGTGAAAGAAATTTCTTACTGATTTCAGTTTCTCTTTTCCAACACACATTCTCTTTCCTTTGTCTTTCACACAATCTCAATATTCATTCCGCAGTGTGCCATCCAGAAGGGGATGAATAGTGCAGATGGGGAGTGGGTCCATCAGGCAGGCAATGAAGCATGCCGGCAGGCTACAGACAAAGACCTAAGCATCCAGACAAAACCACACTGATGTAAATTACTGTCAGTACATTCCAAAATTTTCCTGAGTTGGGCAGGATGGTCCATGCAATCATAATTACAAAGCAAGCTGCAGTAATCATTAAACAAACATTGAAGCTTCTGCAGTTTTAAGCAAAATGCTTGTTTTTCTCCTGATGCTCATGTGCAATATAGAATTACCAGGGGGAGCCCACAGCTCACATTCAGTGCTTGGGAGCAGAGCTCTCTGTAGGCACTGTTCTTGCCAGCAATGACATTGTGTATGCTCCAATTTCACCAGTGTTGAGACAGCCAAGCAATCAGGGTAGATTTGAGGAACATCTACTAAAGCTACTTAAGAAATTCACACATTGGAATTACTATAGGATAAACTTTTTCACATGACATGCTACTTTACAGGGGATGTTTCTTAATTTTCATGGAAGAAAATGAAATTTGGAGATTGGCAATCATGGGTGCTTACATGGCAGAATGCAAAGCTTTCTTCCTCTATTAGCTCCTTTTAATATTCACAAAAACCCTATGTACTGAACAGCTTAATTGCCTCCATTTTATAGAGCAGGAAATTAAGGTTCATTGTTGTGTGACTTTTTACCAGGTTTTATCCCTGGTTCATGTCAGAACCCTGATTCAGTATCATGTCTGGCTGTTTTGCAAGCAGTTCTACTTCCGCTGCCTGGGGCTGGTGACAGAAAACCTGGGAGAGTTTTTCCAAAGTCAATGAACTGTCACTCAACATTTTTTCTTAAGATTTAACTTTAAATATGAAGCCGTTTACACAGATCACAAAATCCAACACATCCACCCAGGACCTGGGAGAACATAGTCAAAAGCAAAACTTAACTCTGATCACAACATGTATTTGCATTTCAGTGTTGAGCTTGGATTTCCAGAACCCTGTTAGATGTTGGTGAGAAAAAGGTGAACTTGACATGACTCCTGCAGTCTGGGTTCAGTGGATAGTCGGGAACATAATTAAAGTACGAAAGAACCAAGGCAGGGAACAATGATAATTGCTGCTGTAGTTCCCAGCTTCTGAAGGAACACGAAGTCCTCCTCATCTTTGTCCCCATTCCCAGCTCCCAAGACGTGAACAAGCCACAGTGTGGCCTTGTGAACATGCCATGCTATGACAGCGGTCGCCCTGGCTCCCAGGTTCTGAGTGGATCTAAAGCACATGAAAGGGAAGGATGGAAAAGGCAAGCTAGCGTGCAGTGTGCCGTTATGAACGCCTCTGTGGACACCGGCCTGCAATAGCACAGCAATGCACCTCAGAGCCCAACCTCATTGTACCCCATTGCAGACAAGCCCAGGCAACAATTCCAGGTTCTTACGGTTGAGAAACCCAGGAAGCTGTGTGCTGCAAATTCCAGTTGGATAAATAACTTTTAATTTTCCGAATGTAAATGTAGCGGCTTTCAACCCCTGTGAAAGCTTTTACTCCTTGTTGATATGGCTCCTGGATGCTCAGCCAGCCTCCCTTTCTGCACTGTATGTCCCAGCGCCTACAGTGCTGGGCCCTCCCACAGCTCTCAGACAACCTACCTGCCCGTGCTGCTCTCTGTCCACCTACATGCCCTCCCAGACTCTTCCCTTCCTGTCTCAGTGTTCTGAAATTCAGCTCAGGCCGTCTCCAGCTTCTCAGTAAGACAAGAGTATCTGTGTCATTTCATTCATGCTTTTATTCAAAACACATTTCTAAGCACTGAGGATTTAGCAATACACATGACAGGCAGCTTCTGCCCTCACACAGTTTGTATTATACATAGACAGAATCATTTCAGATCCTGTTACTATGAGAAAAATAAGACACAGAGGCGTAATCAAGGATTGATAACATGGGAGGAGAGCAGGGAAGGGGACGCATAGTGGTGGCTTGCTTCACCTAGAACTCTGCTCAGAAAAGGACAGCTGAGCTGAGCTGTGACCTATAGGAAGGAGCTTTCTAAAAAATTGGCAGTGTCAGAGTGAGTGTCCAGACAATAGCAAAAACGAGCTTGAATGCCTTATCACAACATTTCTCAGATGGCACTCTAATTGTCTCTTTCGTGACATCTGGACTTTCTGAAGGGAAGGACCATGTCTTGTTTATCTCTACATCACCAACACATACATACACACACATCTATAAACACACACAGGCTCAGGCACAAGTAATGCCCCTTTTTTATTACAAAATCTTTTATTGCAAAATCATAAGCAGGTAATTCTGTAACATAACAATATCACACTCAAGCACACCATACGACATTTTAGGTGAAATATTCAAATTAAACCTATAAATTATTACACCCATATTATTACCCTACCAACCACATTCAAGCAGACGTTACTTCTGCCAGACCCTGTATGTGTACCTTAGAACCTGGAAAATGAGTATTTGGTAAACACTAGTCGTAAGGAAAAATTCTTATGAGCATTTTTATACATGGAAAATCAAACAGCATAATGGACAGATGATATCCTAGTTCTACAGATGTGATACTGTGGCCTCTTCACGCCCATCCTATATTTATCCAGTTACATCTACTTATATGTTCTGAGGGTTAGAAAACTTTTGAAAAGGAAAAAAAAAGCCTTCCACTGACAGCAGTGATGTGCAAACATACCAGCCAGTCTAATGGGCCAGAGGGCCTTAAACCCAAGCCTGGATGTGGACAAGGCCCATGAAAGCCTGGAAAGAGAACTTGCTGTGAAGGAGAAAGAAATCTGGCTCCCAGGCCCCAACCAAGGCATGTCTGCCCAAGGGAAGTGGGGATTTCTTGCCACAAAAACCTGTCCTATGCCAAGAACTCTGGGGCTTTCAAGAGGAACATTGTACAAAGGAGCTGAAAGGATTCTCTCACTGAACTCCATGCCTGTGGCCAAAACCTCCTGCTGTGGCAAACCCCAACAGCATAATATAGAGGGAGAAAGATTTCCCTCCCCACTTATGAAAGTTGCCTGAACTGCTGGAGTATTGTACAGCTTCAGAAGAGCGATGGGCCACATGACACTCAGTAGAACCAAGAGTAACCAAGAGTTCCCAGTTAGTGGGAACCAAGCTTCAGCACAGCCATGGTGGAAGCTCTGTCACCAAGGCGGTGGTGTGGGGGGACCTGGCTGGCTGTGTGCTCCAGTAAGCAACCTAAGAACCCTGGAAAATCTTGGAGAGGGAATTTGTGCAAAGTATATTTCTATATCTGTCTATGCTGAGATTTGTGAATATTGAAGGTAATATTAAATTGTGGTTCTGTAAAGGAAATCAATGGGGCAGGATTAATTTAACACAATCTAGTTACTTTTAGAGCAAAACATAGACTAGATATTTCTTGTGGTTGAACTTATAGTAGAGTTGAAATTCAGATACTCATTTAAATGATTAATATTTCATAAGCTAACATTTCTCAGTAAATGATGAGTGTCTCAAAATATATCCAAGTCACCTAGGGAGTCACCCTCAGTTTCAGTCATGATACTGAGGTGGCCATCAAGCTGATAAAGTCTCTGCTCTATATAATTTAGTCTAGCTCATAAGAGCTAAAGATCGATGCTGGAGATTGGAGCCACACACCTGGGCATGTTTCTCACTCAGGAATCACTTGTGGAAGGAGCCTAGAGGCAGTCAAGGCAAGAAAATGTTTGCAATCCTGGGACCCAGCCCTTTTGGAGTCTCTCCTTCTCAACACTACTTACGCTGCCATGAATGCTGGAGAGAAAAGAAGAAAAGAGGAGTAATAAATCTTTATGTTAAATAGTGGTCGTGTTCCCTCACTTAGCAAATGGGAAAACATGATTTCATGCCCTGGATTCAGTACTTACTCTGTGCTCTTGGACAAGGTGCTTCAAATGTCTAAGCTTTAGTTTCCTCAGCTATAGCATAGGGGGAACACCAGTAGCATTTTACCAGTATAATGAGAGGTATTTCAGATCAGTTTTCAAATGGAGCATTCACGTGGATCACCTGGATGGATTATTGAATCACAATTTTCTGGATCTCACCTCGAGAGTTTTTGATGCAGAAAGTTTGTGATGAAGAGCAAGGGTTTGGATCCTTAAAAAATTACCAAATGATGCCAATGCTGCCAGCCTAGAAACAAGACTTTGTGAACCGCTAAATAAAATAACAGTATGAAATATGGTGAAGGGATTAACCAAAGAGAATTTATGCACAACCCATGGACATGGTCAATAGTATGGGGATTGGCTTGGGGATGAGAAAAGGTGGGGCTGGGTGGAGGTGGGAAAAGGGAGAAAAAACAAAAACAATTGTAGCCACATAATTTTTTTAAATGTGACAACTGCGTTTGCCCCTGTGCAGGAAAAACAAGTGGCTATAGGCCTATATATTAGGGGAAATTTAATTTTTACTTTACTCTTTTGGTAACTTTTGAATTTTGAGCATTTACTTTTACTAGAAATAAATATAACAAAGTAAAAACAAATAAAATAGTGCAAAAAAGTATTAAGTGCAATTCTCGTGAAATAGTAAGCAAGCAATAAATATATTTTAGCAATTACTTTTAAGCTACACTTTTTACTTAATGCAGAAACACATAAGTTTTAGAGTTTTTTAAATGAAGCATCTTGCATGTCTAATACTGGCAGAGAGTTTGTCCTGACATTAGCAAGTCATGATCCTTAATGTCATACAGTTCCATAGCAAGGCACCTAAGAGGTTTCTAGTGACAGAGCATTCTCCTATGACATGCTTATTTGCTACAATGAACGAGAGGCTAAATCTACACCTAGAAATTTTCTTTTACTATCTTCTTACTTTGAGTATTTTTGTATTACGAAATCTGAACTCTATGGTTAGCCAATGTGCATAGTTCTTATGCAACTGGGTTCTTGATACTTACCTCACAAGGTGACCAGATCTTGTCACGTTATGAAGCAATAGTTCTGCATAAACTGGGATAGAGAGAGTCCTCATCTTTGACTCTTCAGTCATAATTTACCCCTCTCTTTATCAGAACTAAGCGAGTTACTTTTCTAGATGAAGATCTTCCAAATGCCCCGGTACAGCTTCCAAGCACTTTCAAATTAATGATTTTACCTGACCCACAGAGGTTGTTTCCTCATCACTGTGACAACAGATGAGAAAGTAAAGACCCGACTGCTTGTAGTAGCATCATCTTGCTTGCTAGCTTTCCAGAAGCCCAAATCCTTCTACAATGTGGGCTCAGAGAGAATGTTTGCAGAATTTTTAACATCCAAATGTAAGATTTGGGCTCTAGGAGACTTTCATTTTTTATTTGACAGTTCAGTTAAAACTAAAAAGTAATTCAAGTCTACTATTGGAAATCAGAATATACAGAAAAAAAATAAAAACATTAAATCCACACCCTATTTAACCCAAAGAGGCCCATTATAACATATTGGTACCTGGTCCCCTAACCTTCCCTTTCTGCCACACCATGTGCAAATTGAACCCTGATTCTTTTGAAGCTTCTGTTTTCATTTACCATTATATTATGATCATCTTTCTTGTTAATAAATACTTTTTTATAGTATAGTAGTCTATTGTTTCAAAGAACTATAATTTGCTTAACTGAGTGGTAGGTGATTCCCAACTTTTGCTCTTTCAAAGACTGCTCCAATTCATTCCTGGAGCTCAATCTTTCCCACATTCCTAGGTTATGTCCTCAAGAATAATTCCTCAAAGTGAAGTTTCTATGTCAAAAAGCAGGCAAATGTTAAGTCTTTTGACGCATGCTGCCAAACTGACCTCAGGAAAGGTTGTACTAAATAACTTGCCAGTTTTCAACTCATGAGCACATCAGTATCCCTTTTTATTGTTATTGGACATTATTTATTTATTTGGCTGCTGGTAGATTTTTCCTGGCCATAGAAACATCTTGTTTTCTGTACTACTACAAAAGAAGCCTTAAAGAGCACAATAATAGCACCTAAAAATATTTTCTCATGAACAAGATTTGAGCATTGTGCAAACAAATCTGTACAGCTCTTTCATTTAACCCCACTGTGTCAAAACTACAGCAATGCCTTCTACCTCCCCATTCCCACATACAACAACTAACCCATTAACAATGGGCCAAACATCATTTGAAACACTTTAAGTGTGCTAAATCACTTAATACCACAATACCCCTCTAAGACAAGATGCCATTACCATTCCTTTTGTACAAATTAGAAGATAGAGGTACATCTTTGCCCAAGATCACACAAGTAGTAGTAGAACTGATATTTGAACCAAGGAAGAAAGGAAGGAGGAGGGAAGGAAGGAAGGGAAGGAGGGAGGGAAGGAAGGAGGAAGGAAAGGGGAGACAGGGAAAGAAAGAAAGACAAAGAGAAAGCTTTTTGAATGCAGAATGGGCAACCCTGAGAGTGTGAAATTGGACAAGAAAATATGAATATGTTTTGTATTTGTTAATATTCCCATTAAAATGTAAA
Source organism: Trachops cirrhosus (assembly GCA_028533065.1). Taxonomy (NCBI): domain Eukaryota; kingdom Metazoa; phylum Chordata; class Mammalia; order Chiroptera; family Phyllostomidae; genus Trachops; species Trachops cirrhosus. The sequence continues at coordinate 142,878,936 of CM052539.1, forward strand.
GGAAATTGAATTAATGAGATCCAAAGTGGAACTAGAAGCACTGAGCAAGTAGTTCCTGAAACACTATTCACGAGTCTCCTAAGGAAGAAAATCAGACCTCCTGAAGCTCAAGACCTCAGAATGAGCCATTTCAAACACCATGTCTCTTAATAAACAGAGTCATTCCATCTCTCTGCCTCCACCAATTTATGACTCAGCATGGGCAAATCATTTAAATCTCTAATGGACAAAACCTATTTTCTTGATCAGTCATATATTCTCAGGTATGAAAACAGAATGAAATAAGGCATAATAATTAAAAGACAAAAAAATTAAACAAGCTATTATGTCTACATCCAAATTCCTGGAGGAAAGTGCACAAAACTACTTATTAATTCTGGTGTAGGAAGGATACGGATTGTGCTAAGCTAGATGTCACTAAGCTTTGGGAACTTGAATGCATTTCTGAACAAAAGTGCTTCTTGAAAGAAAATAAGTAAGTATCTCCGTACTGGCATTTTATGGAATTGTGTACTACTTAAGATTTGGGATACGCTAATAAGATCAAAGATTCATTAAGCAGTTCAGAGCATTATCAGTTCTTTGCAAACATAGATTCAAGTCCAGACACAGCAGGTGCAGTATCTCTTCCTTCGGTCATGGTGATTCTTCTAGCCTTCACTCAGTTTCAGCAGACTTTTTCCCTAAACTACTATTTGCCATGGTCTCATTTTGGATTTTGCTTGTTCATTTGCTTGTTTGTTTGTTTGTTTTTCAGAGCTATGCTTTCTAAATTGAAAATTGCTTAGTACCACTTCCTGAAATCACAACATCACAACATTGTTAACCAGATTTATGACAGTTTAGTTAAAGTAGGAAGTGAATTAGAAATCTAAACAAGAATGTAAGCATTGCATTTTTTGTTCTTATTTTTTTTATTTTGCCCAGTTTAAATACACCTCAGGATTTTCCAGATTCTCCTCTTTTCTCCTTAGTCAAGTAAAGAAGGCAGCAAAGAGGTAACATACCTGAATAGGAGATCTTAAACAGAACTGAAGGTACTTGTCCTAACAGTTTTATTCCAATACAAGAGAGAAGCAAATGTGCAGGCCCCAATTCCCAAAGAACACACTCACAGATGCACATGTGCTTCTGTGGAGAGGATTTAGGTTTTCTTATCTCTTCGGAAGGACATAAGTCATTCTACTTATTGTTTGTGTTGCAACTTCATTCTTACTCCTCAGTCTAATTCTCGAACAGCTTATATTTTTAAATTCATGGTTTACTTTTGCTATCATGTTTTTAAGAGCCAGTAAAATTCTGAAGCAGACAGAAAGGTGTAAACCAGATGTCTGTTTAGGGACACAAGCAACAACATACAGTAGACTCAATTTTTTGCTGCTCTCTCTCTTGATCTATCTCTCTCTCTCTCTGGCTCTCTCCTCCCCGCCCCCTCTCTTTTGAAGTAGCTACAGGTAGCAAAGGAAATGATGGAGGAGATGATGGAATTGTATATTCAAACGCAACATCCTTCATTTCATCCTCTTAGTTGAATATTTATTCCAGCTGCTTTTACCATAAAAGTTTGCCCCAAAGGAGCAAATAAATAAAAGCTAAAATCTCAGGTAAACTCTTCTAGAATAGCTAGAAAATGCCTTAGAATAAAAAATAACCAAATATTGGAAACATTCTACAGTAATGTTTTCCAAAGTAATTGCACTCTGTTCAATAAAAGCCCATCATTTCCCAGGATTATATTATCTGTTTGTTGTTCTCACCAGGACCCCTAAATAAAGATGAAATATACTATTACTACTATCCCTTTATGAAAATGTTCTCTTTCAAGAGTAATCCTTCTTAGATGACTGCAGTTGATAAAACAGGATGCACTTGAGTTTCACTTGGCTCAGGTTATAGTTGTGAAATTCAGTAAGAATTCACTAATACAGATTATTTGTGAGGAAGGCTAAGCTTAAATAATAAAGTTTTCCTTGAAATTTAGTTTTGTTATTATGAGACCATATGCATGAATAGTTACTGATGTACCACCAGAATTCACAAGGCCTAACTTTAATTATAGAATTTTTTATTAGGGACTGTAAAATCCTTTTTCAGATATTCCTTTCTTTTTAAAGGCTGAAATCTATGCTTTAGCCTGAGTAACACAGTCATCATTTACAGATAGAAGATTAAAAAATAAAAATGTATAATGACATAGCTTCTAGTCAAAGAGGCTAATTTATTCCTATCTACTGATGACCCTAGTATATTTTCAGTTGTGCACTTTTGAATATTAGTTGTGTGGATAAATTCTGGAGATCACTGTCTCTAAGATGATTCCCTACTTGCTGATGTGAGAGCATTGCAGGTTATGCAGGCAAGGGCTTTATATCACCAACCTCATTATTACACTAATAGATTGGGAAGAGGACTATAGCGTAGGCATTTTTAGACTTCCAAAGGATTGTGACAGTCAGAACCTTGAGAATAGTCAAAAGCTGAAAGTAAATTTTCATAGACAGGTTTGCTGTATATCAGGTATACTCACAAACGAACTTCACGTCAATAATACAATTTTTTCGCCATGTTGAAGTGTTACCATACACTCACATGGGGCTCAGCCCATAAATTCCAGAGACAGAGGTTTAATGAAAAAGGAAAGGAGTCTTTTATTCAAAAGCTACACACTTTTGGCAGAATAATGGGCTTCTGCCTTAAAGTCCATTCTTTTAAAATACCCAAAGGAAAATAATCCCTCCACCTTCTGCCAGCTCAGTTTAAGACTGTGCCTGAAATTGTTCTCCCATTTAAAATTACCATCCTTTGGGATACACAAGTGGTTGTAGCATGGTTATCCAGACAGCTTAGCTGATTCTTCATCACAGTTCGACTCCAGGCATCTCTCTCAACTCTGTGTGTGCTGGCATCCTATCCAAAGCACACTGCCCTTTCCTTCAGCCACTGCCTGCTGTGCCAGCACCTACACCCCATCCCTCCTGTGGAGGGTTCGCCGGGTACATCCATGTGCCTGGCCAGGCAGACCGCCCTGTGCAGCACCAATAGCCAGTGCTGCTGCTGCTTCTTGGGCAAGGTGGAGCACGGGCCCGTTGCCTGGCCACATGATCTCCAGGGCCTACTGGCACATAAGTGTTTGGCCCCTGACCACTGACCAAGCTGGCAAGGTGGAGGAAAGAGCAAGTTCCTGTGAGCCCTCCATTTAAATATCCTGCCCGCAAATCCAGCACACTTTGGGAATATACAGGTTGCCAGCCAATCTAGGCTAAAGTCCATCACACAACATCAGTCTGCACAGCATCTCTGCCCCCTCCTTCTGCTGCCATAGTTGATCATCGGGAAATGAGTAGGAGGGTCTTCTAACTGTATGCAGGGCCACAGTGACTCTGGGCAGGGCAGGGGGCCTTCACCATGTTCACCTCCATACCTGGGTGTTGTACTTTTTCAGCCCATGCACACTCTGTGCAAGCTTCCTCCAGCTGTGTAACTTAGCCCCTAACCTGGGGGTAAGGAGATCTGTTGTGCCCTGGAGGAGACTTCTATTCACCCCCTTGGAGTTTTCTGCAACTCCTACTTCAATTTGGGGAGTACAGCCTTTCACACCAATTTGGGGAACCCTCCACTCTCCTCAGCAATCTGGCTAGGCCCCATTACAAAAGTATAATACGTGTACTGCACACAGGCAAAAATGGTGACACAGTTTTCACATCTATTTTTTTAAAGATTTTATTTATTTTTTCAGAGAAGGGAAGGGAGGGAGAAAGAGAGGGAGAGAAACATCAGTGTGTGTTTGCCTCTCACACGCCCTCTACTGAGGATCTGGCCCCCAGCCCAGGTGTGTGCCCTCACTGGGAATGGAACCAGCAACTCTGGTTCACAAGCTGGCGCTCAGTCCACTGAGCCACACCAGCTAGGGTAACACATCTATTTTTTAAGAGGCCATTTATCCACAAAGTTCTTTCAAAATGAATAAAAAATAAGCATAGTCCAGTTTCTTCAAACCCATTTGTACAGCATATGACCTATGATGGAAAACAAGTTGCAGTTGAGAAAGGTACGTGATTATTTACAACTTAAAGAGACGCTAACACTGCTAGTTCAGGCTGTGTCTCCTTTCTACGGCTGTATTGTGAGGGAGTTCAGTTGCTGCACGCAGTGTTCAGTTGAAAGAATTTCAAGCTGTCCATCCTAACCTGACTTTCTCCGGCTGAAGAACCTTTCAACGGGGCTTCCCATATGAAGACATTTAATTAGATAAGAGCAGGTTTAGGGCCTCAGGATACCATGGCACAGCCACGGTGCTCATCCCTGCACACACAGCAACATTCCATTTTTCACCTACAAAAAGAAATTTGAAGAAAATTACTACTCTTTTAAGAAGAAAAGGACTTGATCATTTTTTAAACTGTGCTCTTAAACTAAAACATGAACAACTAAAAGCAATAGTAACAAATATGCTTGTGGCAGGAATAATGGAAAACATTCCAATGTCTCAAGAGAAATACTGTTGTTTCAAAAAGGACCGAACCAGGTATAACAGAATCATACTCGCCTGGCATGAAGGGATTTGTGTTCTGAGATGACCAGAAACTAGTTATATTCTGAAACAATTTTATAGCTAAATGACTCTTTTTCAAGCCTGACTGACTTATCTTTGCTTCATTACTTTAACTTCATTTTTCCCTTTGTCACTAGCCAAAGTTTAATCATTTATTGCCTTGAGAAGAATTTGGAACATGCCACTGAGGTCCATATTTGGAAGAGAAATTGCATGGGTAAGGGAGTCAAGAGAAAAGGAAAAGAGAATATTTTCACTGTTTTGGCTTGGAACCTCATGACTTGTAACTTAGAAACCACAAACCTACACATTAAGGCACAATTGGCTCCGCTCGAAAGCACTGTTTACCTTACCAAGAATATGACCCAGAGAGATGCTGCCAAAGCTTTTAGCTCCAGAAAGTGGAAAATTGTTGAAAAGGGAGTGAATTTAACATAAAATATATACAGCTTCTTCCCATGAGAAACACTTAGCAAGCAGTATATATCATAGCAAATCCTTGTTTACACAGGATTAACAGGTGATCTGTCATGTTTCCCATAACCAAAGTTGTTTTTTAATATAGTCATTTAAAAAAATCTAAACAATTTCCTGCCATTTAACACATTGAATTTATTCTGTTTTATTTTGTTTTTCTCAAGATCCTTGGCAGTAATTGTTCTAAAGTGATATACTTGGAGGTTATTTAAAAGTGTTATATATTCACAGATGTAATGCTGTTGTTTTAAGAACTGTTGACTGTTTCTAATAGCTTTTCATCACATTTTGGCCAAGGTATCATCTCTCCCTTGCTATACACACAAGCATCTAACAGATTCTGTAATGGTCTAATAAAATTTTCTTTCTAATTGGTTACTCTGATCTGCTGTATTCTCAAAAACCAGATAAACAAGCTTGTGGAGACATTGAGCCAAAAGGAAAAAACAGTCATGTTCATGGATGATATTGCAGTGATGGGGGGTGGGGTGGAAGAGGGGTACAAGGGGACTATACAGTAACAGAAAAAATACAATACTTTTTTTAAAGTAAACTTACACTAAGAAAAAGTAATGCTAGGTGAGAAATTTTTTGTTTGCAAAAACCATAATATTTTGCCTGCTCAGAAGCCTTTCTAATCCTTACTTTTATTTTCTTGACCATCTCCTGAGAGGTAGAGTGTGTCACTTAAACAACTTCATACAAGGGGAGGTGTTACATACTATGTATGCCTCTTTGTGAGCTGTGTGTTATTCAGAACAAGTATGATTATTCCAATAATTTTGAGACCTAAAACAAATTTAGCAGCAAATCTTTCCAATCATGCTGTACACGTATTTCAGAATTCAACAACCTTCTATCACCAAACTAAATTAACTTAAGAGAAAACCTATGTAATAGTGATGAAGAAAATGTTCTGACACATTTAAGATAAGCCAAGGTCAGTGTTTGGCTCCATCATATTCTGAATCACTGTGAGAGTAAATTCTGCGCATGTTCAGTGCCAAAACACCCGCACACTGCGTGCACACGCTCATGTCTACACTGACCTCAGAGGCCTGTGTGATTTCTTATTCCGGCAGCTAAATCCAGTTCCCTCTCTTAACCTGTGGACACTCAAAGCTGAGTCTCTTCACTTCCCACATTCTATTTACAGTATATTGTAGAGATGTTGCTTTATTTTTATAATTATGGGAAGCAAAAGATCCCTGGAACTAACCAAATGATGATGGCCCCAAGACAAAGTAAAAAAAGAAAAACAAAGCAGTGTTTTAGAAACAGCAAATATCTGTGATTCCCTTAAAAAATAAAAATCTCATTTTAACCACCTATTCATTTTTACTCCACTACTGGAAATGGCTCTTTTTTTTTTTTCACATTTCTGCCCCTCCCTCCTTTATTATTATTTTTATTATTATTATTTTACTTTTTAACCATGAGAACACCCTGCTTCTCTCTAGTTAATACTGAAAGTCATTTTAGCAGTGAGATGATTAGAAGCTGCATCATTACTCTAGAGAAAAATGAAAAGCATTACACTGGCCATCATCATTATGCCAAAAAAGGAAGAAAGCACTTAAATAACTGCTGAGTTAAGCCATAATCTTTATTGCCTAGACAGTTGATGTCCAAGCAGAGATCTGCTCATCTACTTATCTTCAAGTATATATATTAAAAGCTTCCTTTCATTGTTATTTCTGAGGATTGTATTTAATCAGTAACCATCTTGGAGCTCAGGGTAAAGATATAATGCCTCTTACATGCTCATCATTAGGCTGGGGTGATGTTCATCTATTCCAAACCACTGCTAAGTACCTCTGAGATAAGAAGACATTATCTCTACTGGTAAAAGGGTGAATTGATATTGAATCTCCAAAAAACTTACTCTGAGTCACTTCACATTTTCATATTACTCTAGATTTCAACCAGCCACATACCCTAAGAGGTTTGATATCTTCATGTAGACACTGAGACGTTCTTGGGACTTTTCATTCCTCCCCACTCTCCCATTTCTATCCCTTCACTCACTGGTCAATTTGAGTAAGAATTAGAAATAAAATTTCAGGTCTTAAATTTAAACTGAATTTAGAGAATATCAGTTTTTCCTAATTTCCCATCTATTATATGTGTGTGTATATGTATATATATAATATGTATATATTATTATAATATACATGTACACACAAAGCATGCAGATTCAAAGAAGTGACATAGAGATGGATACTCTGCAGTAGAATGCAGGAACATTCTGAAACTGGTAAGGGTTTGGAGAACAGATTTAAATAAGTGTAGCACCCTCTTCTCACCTCAGTTCTTCCTTGTGTTCCTTTATACTTAGAGAGACTGTGTGTTTTACCAAAAGCTATTGCCTGATACTTAATTTCTTTATACCCCAGTCTGTTTGTCACTAGATAAAATTATCCCCTCTCTTGCCTCCAATAGGCTCCTTCTTCGCCTTTCTACTTCTTTTCCCTTTCTCTGTTCTCCCTGTCACTGTATCTGTCTTCAGTATCTTCCTTCTTCTTTCACTTTGTTTAATCACTTTATTTCTATTATAGCTTTATTACCAAGTGAGTATTAGCACATAGTGGAAAACTAATAAAGTTATATAGAAAGAAGGAAGAAAGGGAGGGAGAGCAGGAGACAGAGAATCAGCTCAAAGTCAACCTGATTTCCCAATCCAGAACACCCCAGTTCCTAGATCCTCCCTTCAAATTCAGCCAAAGGACATGTAGAGCAAAAATCAAATAAATAAATAAATTAGTAAATAAATAAATAAAATATTGGATATTCTTTTTCTACTCTTTTTGGTTTCAAGAAAATGAAAGGCAGAAGTAATAATTTTATGATTGATCTTACTTTGTAAGTAGAATTTTACAGCTGGAAGGGACCAGCTTCCATCTCTTTGGGGTCACGTAGCCCTTTCAGTTTTCATATATGCGTGATCCTCATTCATCATAGTCTTCAAGTCTCTGAATTCAGCTTCTTCTACTATGACAGCATATTTCCCTTTGCTATTTTGCAAAGACCTGTCTTTTTCTATTAGGGGAAACTGGTCATACTTCAGGTCATGCTGAGAGCCTCTCTTCTAATTCTGTTGCCTGTGGCCAGAATCCCATCAGTATTCCCCAGTGAAGGCCCACGTGTGCTGACTTGGACTTATAATGACTGAGTGGTCCCTTCAGCAACCAAGACTTATTTTTCTCCTGCTTAACTTCCCTTCTCCCGAAGTTGTTTGAGTCAAGAAAGAAGCTGTTAATACAACTAATCGTCTTAATGTTACTCTTGGAACTGAAGAACACAGCATGCTCCAGCACCTCAGAAATAGATAATGTAGTTAATAATCACTACAGCTTCAATTAAGGAATCTACTTAGAGGCATTCTTTAAGCTTCATCATCTTTTCTTTTGCATTAGTAAATTATTTCTGGCAAGAAACCCAAAGATTTTTAAGCTGATACATTTCCCTACTTTATTTCTAAGTATTTCCACCTGAACTGGATTTGTGAAGATTCATCAGAAAAAATCCAAAAATATCTTGTCTGTTAATAAAATATTTGGGCTCTGGAAGAAACTGAATCTCTCAACACAGCATTAGAGAAACTGACAGCATTAGCTCAGTGTTTTTAGGGGTGTGTTCTTTTAATCTCTTATAAGGCTAGCTACTAGAATCATCTTAGCAACCAGTCTGCCAACCTTCCTTAGCAGCAGTGAAACTTAAAACTGGTTTCACGGAATCTCATGTCATTCTGCTTCATCAGGATAAGATAAAAAGGCACAGCTGTCCCATCACTCAACTCCTAAAAAAGAAAACCAGTTATCACAGATAGTCTTGACTTATCTAAGTTACTGCAGCCTGTCATATTTTTCCCCATAGGTAGTAATTCTGGGCATTTATTAGTGATAATATTTTCATTGACTCCTAATGAAGAGATTTCATTTCTTAAATCTTATACTTGTGTTGTATTATAAGATGTTCCTTGAGGGTGTGAATTATTTTTTAAATTCTAAAATTATAAATCACCGTTTTGAATGAAGAACAGCTTTGTTTGGTTCAACAGTAATTCTTTATATTGAAATACATTTCCCTTAGTATAGTAATAGAAACTTTAATATGAGGATTAATCAAAATCTTAATGCTTAAAATAAAAAACATAAGTGCCAGGACTGGTGTGGCTCAGTGAGTTGGGCATTGATCCCTGTCAGGGCACATGCCTGGGTTGTGAGTCAGGTCCCCAGTTGAGGATATGCAAGAGGCAACTGATTGTTTCTCTCTCACATCGACATTTCTCTCCCCCCGTCTCTCTCTCTCTTCCTTCCCCTTTCTCTAAAAATGTATAAATAAAATCTTTAAAAAATGAAATCATAAGCAGAAGAGGATGCTATTTATAACCATGATCTTCTATTTCTCTGAACAATAGAGATACATTACAAGAGAAAAAACTAGATTAATATGGCTACCTGAACCCATTCAAATTTGTGAGCCAATACAGTTAGCTAGATATTTAAATAAATTTATGTTAAAATTGTCAACATAAGAGACATCCAAATCTGTGAAGAACTTTTGAGTTTATTTGAGCCAAACTGACAATGATTGCTTGGAAGAAAACTCTCAACAGATTGAGAAAATGCTTCAGAGAATGGCAGTTTTGTACCTTATTTTATACATTACAATCAAAGGAGAAGATGGAAGGAGGGTTACATGAAATCACTGGTGGTAGATAAGGGAGTTGGGAGAAAGCCAAAAGGTGAATCCCTGGGATTGGATAAAGAGTAAAATGAAGAGACAGATGCTTCTTGTACAGTGGCAGGTACAGGTTGGTTAACATTTACAACACGTGGGGATGGTATGTGGGCAACAAGACAACAATGAGGGGTTCTGTGGCCTCTACTCTGGTGGAAGGAAGGTTGTGCCCTGAGCGGTCTGGAAAAGAATATCACTCTGACATTCCAAAGGTATATTATCTTAGGTGCAAAAAGACAACAGACAAGCTCGGTTAAGGTAAAGACTGACCTTTGTCAAGGAAAATACTGGCCTAGGACCTACCCACTATTACTAGTTTTTAGTTAGGTAGTTTTTATTTCACACCATCCTATGTGGTTACTTTTGGTCTCTGAGTTTGTAAGGTGTCAGGTTTAATTTGTGGCATCATTTTTGTCCATGAAATATATTCAAAACATCATGCTCAATAAGAAATATTGCCAATAGTGAACCAAAAATTTGGATGAATCTGTGAAAAATAGAAATCAAAGTTAGGTTGTGTTACCATAGTTAGTTAGATATTAATAAAGGAAGAGAGCCAATGGAATCAGACACTGAGCCTGTTTGTTTAACCAGGAAGCTGCAGCCTCACACTCCCACCCACAACCCAGGGTACCACCCATCTATTCCCCATAGATCACTGGGGAAAAAATAAGACAAAGGAGGAAGAGGTAAGGACATGCATAATAGGACTCAAAATGGTGCAGCAGGGGGAGGTGCTTCACCCTAGAGGCTGTCAGTCTAACTGGGGAAATGGATCATTGGCTAGGAGGTGAACCCATCAGAAGCCTGAGACAGCTTGGAAGTTTGTTGGTTATTCTAAAAAAGACTCCTTGCCTTTCACAAGCTGAGAAGATATAACCCCAGGAAAACAATGAGGAGCTGTCTTTCATTCCATGACCCACACTCACCCCCTTTGTTCATGTGCTCTCTCTTGTTTGGGAACACATGACCATGCAGGTCTACAGCCACCCAGGGCTGCAGAAAACCACATGGGCTGCAAAGGACTAAGCCTTTCAGGGTCAGATTTCTCCCTGAATAAATCTCACCACATCACAGCCTCCCCTGCATAGATCTGTGAAATGCTTTCTTGTGACCCCATGGAATAACGGTTTCTACCAGCAACAGTCAGAGAGGCCACAACAGATCAAATACATGCTGGCAGAGACTGCTGCAGAGCTGAGCGTGGCTCTGGGGGCATCTGGACTGTGAGGTGCAGTTTCCAGAGATTCATGAGAGGCCCTGGGGCAATTAATAGAAATGAGTTTTGTGTTAGTTCTGTGTCTGGATTGAACACCTGGAAGGGGAAGCTTGAGTCAGTCCATAAAGGACAGCAGTAAGGAGGGGAGGGCCCCTCCTTGTTCTAAACTACCTACCAGAAGGCAAGCTATGGGAAAACCCATACACTGCAACTGTCTTACACACACCCCTCACACTCCCTGCAGACATCCCCTGCTGATCAGAATAGCCTCTGGCAACAGCACAATAGAAGTTATCAGATATAAGGATGGACAGATGATTGAGAATCACCCTGTGGTTCAGAAAAAAATAACACCATGGAAAATAAGCACAAATAACAACAAAACAAGTTCAAAATATAGAGGTACCATAACAAACAGAAGAAACTTTAAAATAAGGACAACTGCTCTATTCATGAAGTGATGAAAAGATAATGCATTTAAGAAAAGAAACCAACTAGAGATTATAAATGTTTAAAATATGATTATCAAAAATAAAATTAGCAAAATCTTTAAATAGCATAATGGAACAAAATCATGGAATTAGAGAATAAAGAAAATGTAAAATAAAGGTTAAAAGACATGAAGGATAAAATAAGGTATCAGAAAGACTAAATATAAGAAATAATCAAGAAATTTAAAAAATTATCCTGAAGCCCTAGAGAAGTATGTATTTAGTTTAAAGTGGCCCATCAAATAACAAGCAGACTAATAAACTGTCCTATACCACCAAAATATTATCCTACAATTTAAAAGTACAACAAAAACTTACGAGTCAACATTAATTAAGGAAAGGCTTTATCTTCCTTAGAAATCTACACCTTTTTTAGAAATCAAGAAATCATGTAAACAAAAAATAATAAGATTTTGACTAACAAGCAAACAAGCTTGATTTAGTAAAGATATATGGAACTCTCTTTTAGATACCCTTAAAGGAAAATATATTCTAGTGTTAGAAAGAAATTGACAAAATTTCATTTACTTGCTGCAGTTTTCAATAATTGTTAATGATTCAGTGCTGTGTCCCTCAAAACCAAAAACCTCACCTTAAAAGACTGAAGAAAATAAAACATAAAAATCTTAAAATATACCTAGCATAGTCTTAGAGGATGTGGAAGTGATAAAAATTATTCTCAAAATCCAGTATTTGAATGACTCTTCTAGGTACAACACACATGCACAGATACACACACCTACATGCTATCTTTCCCAAAACCTTTCTCACAGAACACAGTGTTTTCTTTGCCATAGAAACAACTTATTTATATTAAAACAAGCCACTTAGAGAGAAACCAGTTTCTCTGGCAAAAGCAGAACTGGGATAAAAACATGATGATACCACTGCTAAGACAGGAACAATTTACAGCCACATACTCTCCCAGCACAACTGCTCTGCACTCCTTCCCCCTACAGCAGCATTTGAATGGTTAGATCTTATCAAAATTCCAATTGTGCAAGTTTCCGCTGAGGCCAGTGGGTAGTACAGGACCAATGCACGGAGGCAACCTGGCAATCAGCAACCCAGGATCCAGCTTTTTATTTTAAGTCTCTTGACTGGGCCTCCGTCTCTAGGCCTCCCTGGAGGAAATGGTTTTGCTTTATAGGGCTTCTGCATTGTAGGAACCAGAAACCTGGAAATGTGTGCTTTCCCAGAATTATCTAGCAGTAGTCTTACTGATTTTAAATCAGCAGGAGGAAGAAAGGATAGATGGAATTCACAACTAAGACATGTGGAAGGGTGTTTATTCTTCAACTGTTCATGTTGCTTGGCTCCTGTGGTTTCCTCAAAAGGAATCACAGAGGGATCACAGGTGCATCATTTCTCTGGGAACCTTTGTTTGCAAGACAATGACCAAACCTATGGAGATTGGTCAGAGAGGTGTGAGTGGTATGTGGGAAAGCTAAACTTTGTGTGTGGTGTACCTTGTCTCACAGATGAATAGGTTAACTAAGAGATTACTGAAAACATTTTTTAAATTCTGAACTGATTCTAATATAATAAATTAGAGATATATATAAATTAATAATATAATATATTTTTAAAATTTTACTATAAGAATGGCAAGCAAAGGCAATCTTGTTCACAAAGGTAACTGATTAAAAGCAATACCAAAAGTTGGGGCTACTCACTGGGGTCTCCTGAAGTAAGCAGATAATTTTGCCCACAATACAACGGGTTCAGAGAAGTCATGTTACTTTTGCTATTGAAAAACTTGAGAATCCTCACCAATTATAAATATGTCTCAGTTTCTACACCTATAAAATATATAACATAACTCTCAGGAGCAATCTAAAAGAAGCTATAGTTTAAAAAATGAGAAAATATCAATAAATACTGATAACAAAGTATCATCAATTAAGATGATACTTAAGAAAAATCGCTATGGAGCAGCTACAAAGCACTCTCAGGACCGTTTGTTTACCAGGGAAGAGTGAAATCCATTCCCATAGTTCATTTGTGGTGGGGATTATGTTGGTTTCAATTACAACAGGAAATGTTACTGTTTGTAAGATGAGGAAAGCATTAAAAAGAATACAAATAATCAAATTTAGGAACTAATAAAAAGGCAGATTGAATAACACACAGAAGTAGGAGAAAGTACATAGCAAAAGCTGGTGTAAATTACTGAAATTTCACAAAATCCACATTACATTCAAGTATTTCAACAAAAATAAAATCAGTGAAAAAATACAAGAAATACAGAAAAAGACTATAACTAGAAATGACCCACAAAATAGTCATATATAAAATGGAAAAAACAACAGAAGCCTATACTTTGATGTGTGGAAAACTCAGCTAAGCCAAAGTTTAGAAAGTCGGGATAACGGGAGTGATCTAGCCCTGCAAACCCTCACAGAAAGAAACGATTTGCTGTCTCCTGTGCACAGTGGGATGCTGCCTAAATAAGTTGAGCCTCAAAGTGGGATTCTAACAGTCCCTGTTTCCATCTTCCCAGAACCGTTTAGTTGCACTTTAAAATTTCAGTGAGGCAGCATGGCCATAAAAGTGGGAGGCTGTTTTCCAGGAAGAAAAATCAGCACTTGTTCAGCCCTGCAATTGGACTCATTTCTCAGGCCACAATTGGAATAGAACAAAGGGTGGTGTGAGCAGCAGGATCTCTTCTCTTTTTTGCATCTGCTTTTTCTGCTCCTTCAATAACAAATGAATTCTGTGCATGGAAGGTCACCTGTGACCTTACCTTAGGCAATTACATAGTCGTGTTTATCATATGTAACCCTGCAACTCTGGCCACAGATGACTGGAACAAAATAAGCACCTGGTCCAGTTTGAGCCAATCAAATTTTCTCCTCCCCAAGAATTGGTGTAGAAGTGATGTAAACTGTGGAGAAGTGGACTGGTTACCTTCCTCTTGCTGTGTGCACAGAGAAGTACCTCAACCAGGTCTTGGGAAGGGAGAATGAAAAAGAACCAGAGACTAGAGAAAACTTACAGAGCAGAGAGAAATAGAGAATATTACTTGGATTCCTGGAATATTTCTATCTTCATGCAGACAATCCTACCTCCTTCCCACACAGGTGCTGCTGTGGAGCTGACTCCCCTTTAAACTTCCTGTACATAATTTTCCATCTTGAAATGTGTTTCTGATGATAACAAAGCACAGCCTTAGTCTTCCAAGTATTACTTCACCCATTATTTTCTACAAAACAGGAATAAATCAACATCGAGAAACTCTTTAAATTTGATGTCATCGCACAGCCTACACATTTCAAATGAAGAAGGCATGTTTCAAATGCACAATAATCTTGATATACTAGGACATTGTGAATCATTTTATATGGTTCAAAATTCAAAGAAAGTATGCACTGAATTTAAGTTTTAAAAATTAATGAGAAACTTTACATCTGACCTTAATTCCCTTTATTAGCTTAACCATATAGTACTATGAAACATGACATCTGGTAAATCTCTGCAAAAACTAATCCTCTATCTTTGAAGACATTCTATCAGAGAATACGGACTTCCTGGTTTTACCTGAAGGACAGAACATGAATTAAGCAGCCTTGAAGTTTTCAGAATATAGAAAATCTCATAATGTCTTTGTTCTTCTCTTGACAGTCATATCTTTCCCGGTATCTGAGAGACTGAAGAATTAACATATTTTCAATTCAAACCTGGAAAACATTCATTTATGTCTCAGGGATAGAAATATTGTGGTAAAAAAATTCTTCATTACCAAATACATTGTGTACAACCAAAACAAAAAAGTCTACTAAATGTATCAAATATCATGCTCTTAACCAAAATTAATGCTTTTATATTTTATTACTTAGCAAGTATACTTTAATAAGACTTTAAATGAACTATGGTCATCAAAAGTACTAATTTTTGTAACTAATTTTTCCTTGAGGGTTTGAAGAATTTTTAGCAAAATTAAAATATTTACAAAACTTTCATTGATTTATTTTTGCATTTTTTAATTGTTGTTCATGTACAGTTGTCTCATTTTCCAGCCACACTTTCCCCCGCCCCACCCACCACTCTGGTTATTGTCAGTTTGTTCTTAATTTCAATGTCTCTGGTTATATTTTCCTTGCTTGTTTGTTTTGTTGATTTTTAGGTTCCACTTATCATTGAGACTGTATGGTATCTGTCTTTCACCACCTGCTTAATTTCACTTAGCATAATGCTCTCCAGTTCCATCCATGTTGTCTCGAAGGGTCAGAGCTACTTTCTTCCTGCTGTGTAGTATTCTATTCTGTAAATGTTCCACAGTCTTTTGATCCACTCATTTACTGACGGGCAATTAGGTTGCTTCCAATACTTGGCTAATGTAAATTGTGCTGCTATGAACAGTGGGGTGTAGATTCTTTTGAATTTGGTGTTTCAGGATTCTTAGGGTATAATCCCAGCAGTAGAATTGCCGGGTCAAAAGAGAATTCCATTTTTAGTCTTTTGAGGAAATTCTATACTGTTTTCCACAGTGGCTGCAGCAGTCTGCATTTCCACCAACAATTTACTAGGGTTCCCTTTTCTCCACAAAACTTTTAAAACAGCTTTTTTTCTCCTTTAGGTACAAACACCATTTTGATACGCAGTTCTTTGATGCCATTGATTTCTTTGATAAATGACATCATGATAGAATTTAAGAATACCATTTAACATTACTTTCCCTCTGGCAACTCATGGTATATAAGACTCTAATTGATATTTAATCACTTTGAATGTGAACATAATTCTACAGAAACTAAAGTATTTGTCTACTTTGAATGCATCTGCCCCTTACTAGAAGAGATCAATGGCCAACACATTTGTTTTCTATAACAAGTCTGCAAATCAATAGAATGCCTTACATCATGATAATAAGGAAAATTTAATAGAGGTCATTACTTCAATTTCCTATATCTGAAATTGGTTGAAACTAGGTATTATAAGAAGGAAAGTTGTAGATTGTTCTGGCTTCTTCAAAAGCCATTTTATTTGGAAAGCATATTAACCAACTTAGCCCAATAATTGAAATGTTGATGCACTCTGAGCCTCCTGGCTAACACAGAGCAATTATTGGTAGTGAAATCTTTATCACAGCTTTGCAGTTTACTGCCTTCAAGTCTGGATCTATATTGGCCTCTGAATGAGCTGTCTTTTTAATAGGTATGGGCCCATTTAAACATTATTAGATCAATCGTAATCATTGCCTGCTAAGCTGCCCTCTTCCCTCTCCTTTCCAACCTTTAGAGGTCTTTTGACTGTTGTTCTGGATCTTTCCTGTGGTAGAAAAAACACTGCTCTTGGGGAGAACTGGATTTTTCTAGCCCCATTCTCATAGTGCCATCCCTTTGCTATTTGAATCACTTATCCTAGGGATGAATTTCTGCAACAATCTTATTTTATCCTGGATCATAATACTACTCTGATCTGTACTTGACAATAGATCAGCAGTTAATTAGCATGATCACTACAGAACATACAGAGCCTACACGTGTCTCTACAATGACTAAACATTAGTCATTGCAAGAGGAACTCAACCCCTTGTGTGATGGAACTTTAGACAAATGAAGGATTGGTATGCTGCAGATACAATTACCTAATTTGTACTATGGTGAGTAGGATGTCTCAAAGGCTACAAAATCTGAACCTTTTCCGTAATGATCCAATAAACTCTGGAGACCTCAATTCAGAGGCTATCACCATAGGGATTACCCCAGTCACCCTAACGAGACATTGAAAGTCTGACATCATTTTTTCAGTTGAAATCACCTCATAGTCTAGATTTTGAGTTGATGGTTTTCATATTTGGTAAGGCATATTCATTTAGATGATATCTAGAGTTATATAACAATATAATAACTGGGCCTCAATATAAAACAACATGTCACTTTTTATTTTCATAGGATCAATAAGTAGCAGATATTCATCTTGCTTTGCCACTCCAAGACAACCCCCTAAACACATACACACATCTGCACACACACCCACATCCTCCAACACATACCTGATGCACACGCACACAAACACATACAGTATATAAAAGCCAAGTGAAAAAAGAACTTTATTTCTGCATGTAAATAACTTTAATATATTTTTTAATTATTAAAAATTCAACTTCTTCACTACTATTTGTTTAAAATAACTTCCTTGAAGTTTAGATCCTTGGTTCCTTTCTTAGTGTCAGAACTTTTAAATTCAATTTAATAAGGAAATTTTCTTCTTGTCTTTTGGTAAAGAGAAGAATAGAATTTGCGCAGTTTTCAGATGTCTCTCTGAATGCACTCATAGCCATTTTGTTAATGTTCCAACACTGACTGGGTTATGTGGTTTGGACCCTCTTCAGTGAAATAAGAAGGAAAGTTATCCCCACTGAGAAAGTGACATTCTCTTTCTTGTGCATCAAGAAAATAGTGAGTATGCTCAGCCTGCCGTCCCCTCTGCTTTCCTAAAACATCACATCTCATCGTCTATCTTAGCTTCTTTAGAGAAACCAATGTCAGATTTCCTTAGTAACACCTTTGCCCATTACCTCTCCTCCCCACCTTCTTCCAACCTTGGAGGGCCAGGGCAGCCTAGTGAGGGGAAGGAAGGGTGGACACTAAACAGGAAAACAGAGAAGTTGTCTAAGTGACCACTCTGCAGCAAGCTTGCAGCCACAGTAACCCAAGCTGGAAAAACAGAATGAGGTTTGGAGTTTGAATTTTATACTGGACTGAACATGCTAATTACTGAAATGAAGTTAATCTAATGCACAGTAATGACTGGAGGATACTCTATTATCTGAAAGTGGCAAGGAAAGTAGTGTCCTAAGCAGATTAAAAGAGGCAGATGGAGGAGAAATACAGTTGCTTTACAGTTGTACCCTATGAAGTCCACATCTTTCCACAGGTATGCTGATTTAGATGCATCAAAGGACTCAAATTTCTCCGCAGCTTAAACATCAACATGTTGACTGCTAGTTTCAAATGGGCTTGGGCACCCCTCATGAACTGGGGGGAAAGGTTTTGGGGGGACAGGTTTCCCTGATATCTCTTTGCTAGGACACTCTAAGAAAGATAAAATATCTTAAAGGAAGAGGAAAAATAGGCTTGACTCAGCAACAAAGCTCTATGCTTCAGGATGAAGAGGTGATTCTAATAGGGTATTTGTCAAAGAGATTTTTCTGCTGGCTTCTCTGGCCTCATGTAGTATATAAGTAGAGAATGAGGGGAAAGGCTGTGTAAAAATGAAAAATTTGTCTCCAACAATTCCTGTCCTCTCTGTTCTTGCCATGGCTCACTATGATTAATGTATACATTTTATGGACATGTGACTTTCTTGTGCCAATAGAATGTGGACAGAAGTTATGTCGTTTTCTGAGGTCTTAAGAGGTGTCATTTGTTTCCACTCAGTTTTTTTAAGCTTCTGCCATTTCCATGAGAAGGACATTCCCCAAGGAACTACTGGACCCAGAGGAGAAAATACCTGGCGTCATCTAGACACAGCCGCAGCCCACAAGCTCAGTGGATCCTCTGAGCCAGCAGAGCCATTGCCAATCCATGAACCCACAAGTAAAAACAAAATCTGATCATTGAAAGCCACACATACTTTGATGGTGTTTTTTGGACAGCACTGTCAAGTAAAAAACAAAATTGTTAAAGTTTCTGTAAAACCACAGGGACATTAGGGCACGTAAAACACTGGAGTTAGGAGATACTCGCCTCCTATTTTCTTATTGAACACTCAGAGCTGTGGGACCTTGAGTGATCCAGGTCAATAGCAAAGGCAGGGGGTTCTGGGAGAGAACACAGTGTCTAGGAAACTTAGAGTCCTCCATCACAGCAATTTCCAGCTCCTGGTGCCTGGCAACAGGGAGAAGTGGTCATGCTCTCATGAATGCTGAGTGACAGTAGCAGTGGGAATCCACGTATGCAAATATTCATTAGATCCATAGGAAGTAGAAAGAGAGAAGACAACTCAACTACACAGATGACTCATTCTTGTGCATAACCAGATGTGATACATATCCTGTAATCTCCCCATGATCCAGACAGAGCCAGAAGCAAAGAAGTACAGGTTACAAGTCATGATTGCAATGGATGTTTACAGAAATAATCAAAGCCATGAACAAAGTCGAAAGATAAACCTAACGCATTTATAAGTGACCCAAATGGTGGTGGAAAAGCTGATGTCTTTGATAATGGGATAGAGATTCAAGATTTCAAAAAGGTGAAAATACGGAATGAAATCAACAAAATAAAATTATGAGGACAAATATAAAATTCTGCCTTTATATTCAGGAAATCAGATGACCAAATTTAGTTGAAGAAATGAGGTTATAAGAAAAAGTTCAGGAAACGTTATATTGTTATAAGCCCATGTTATTTATAACAAAGCTAATGCAATCTTATATTGTATTAATGAAAACGTAATGCCCAGATGAAAGATGGGGTTAGTTTCTCTGGACTCGGCACTAGATAGAGTATGGTGCTCAGTTAAATTCTGTCGGTATTTAAATGCCTACTTTGTGTAAGTCTTTCCACCAGATACAGCATCTGAGAGTGAATAGTGAAAAAAGGAAACAGCTCTGAAACACTGCAGTCAGGAAGGTAAGGGTCTGGAAGCTGCAATATGAAAGGGGGAGTTCAAGGAAGAGAGAGGTGTGTAGTCTGAGAAGGGATGACTTGATGAGGAGATTAATGAGAACTATTTTCAAATATTTGAAGTTCTAGTTCTTTGAAAGAATACGTAAACTTTGTGGGACTCCAGAGAATAAACTCAAGGCCAATGCATAGATAATAATATTACAATTGATAATAATGTTATCAATTAAGGTTCAAATTCTGTTACAGTGTGAAAGAAACATCTACAATTAGGACTACTGAAAAAATTAAATGACTATTTGTTCTTCTCTGACTGGCTGATTTCACGAAGCTTAATACCCTATTGATATGTTCATTTGGTCACAAATGGTAAAATTTTATCCTTTATATATAGCTGAGTAATATTCCCTTGTGTAAATGTACCACTACTCTTTCACCCACTCATCCACTGAAGGGCACTCGGGCTGTTTCCAGACCTTGGCGATTGTCACTAATGCTGCAGTGAATATAGGGGTGCTTATGTTCTTTTGAAATCAGTGTTTTGGTTTTCTTCAAATATGTGCCAAAAGTGGAACCACTGGGTCATAAAGCAGTTCCATTTCTAATTTTCTGAGGAACATCATACTGTTTTCCACAGTATTGGGTGCCCCAATCTGCATTCTCATCAATAGTGCACAAGGGTTCCCCTTTCTCCACATCCTCACCAACACTTGTTTGTTGATTCATTGATGATTATCATTCTGACCGGTATGAGGTGATGTCTCACTGTGGTTTTAATTTGCATCTGTTTGATAGGTAATGCCATTGAGTATCTTTGCAAATTTTTATTGGCCATCTGTATGTCCTGTGGAAAAATGTCTATTCATTCGGGTATCCTGCCCATTTTTTAACTGGATTGTTTGTGTTTTTTGGTGCTGCGTTGTATGAGTTCTTTATAAATCTTAAATATTAACCCCGTATTAGATGTATCATTGGTGAGTATCTTCTTCCATTCCATGGCTTGCCTTTTTGTTTTGTTAATGGTTTCCTTTTTTGTGCAAAAACCTTTTAGTTTGATGTAGTCTTATTTGCTTATCACTTATACGTGGAATCTAAAGAACACAATAAACAAACAACCAAAATAGAAACAGAGCCATAGATGCAGAGAACAAACTGATAGTTTCCAGAAGGTAGGGGGTTGAGGGAATGAGTAGAAAAGGTGAAGCACAAATTGGCAGTTACAAAGGTCATGACATGTAAAGTAAGCACAGAGAATATAATCAATGCGATTGTAAGAACTATATGTGTGGTGCCAGATGGGTGTGGGAAATGTTTGGGGGAACACTGTGTAAAGTACATGATTGTCTAACCAGTGTACTGTACACCTGAAACTAATACAAAAAATACTGAATGTAAAACTATAATTGAAAAATAAAATTAAAAAATCAAATAGTACTTGAGGAACAATTAACAAATGTTAAAAAAAATAAATAAATTAGCCCTCCCACAAGAGAACGAGGCTGACATTCCTGGAGGGAGGTAAGCAGAGGTAAAGTGGCCATGTTGGCAGGGGATTTCTGTGTGGGCTTCTCTCCCTCTCTCCCCAAATTCTATCAATCTGTGAAGACTTTTGATAATTTCCCCTTCCCAACAGTAAAATAACCTTCAGAGAATCCCTCTACTTTATGATTAAGAGGGGCACATATGAGAAGCAATTTATATGAGAAATTTACCACATTTACAAGAGCACTTATCTTGCCCATTTGATATTTTATTATGTGCCTGTCGGTGAAGTGAGTTCAGCAACAGCCAAGGTAATGTTTGAGTGTGTGCGTATGTGAGCTTGCCCTTCCTCACACATTTGTAATACTGGGTAGGTGGATGAGTGGGTTGATAATTAGAGACAAAAGGAGGGGGGCAGGGAGACAGAGAGAGGAGAGGAACAAAAGGGAGGGAGGAGGGTAGGGGAAGGGAAGGGGAGGGGAAGGTGGAATAGGGGAGGAGAAGAGAGAGCATATGTAGTCAAGAGCCATTTAAATCTGCTCATGACTAGAGCCCTCATCTCCTATGGGTAATCACCCTCCTTTGGGACACGGTGAGGTTAGAAATGCTCCTTCCTAAATATAAAAAGTGAAGCACTCGGGCATGGTCCATTGCCAGAGAAGTCACACAAGGAAAATGGAATGATTTAACAAAATATATAAGGAGAAATTTAAGCTTCAAAGGCAGGGAGATGATGAGCATGTAGAGAGAAAAAAGAAAAGAAAATACCCAACAAGATGACTGGATTCCATGGCTCGCTGTCAGCAAAGCCAGTGGGGTGAGCAGAGGACAGAATGTACAAGAGGCAATTAGGACGATGATGAAACAATTATTCTTGAATTACTCCCAAAACCTCAGCAAGAGCTGGTTGCTCGTGCAGTCATGTGAGGACAGGACTTTGGAAGGTAGAACAGTCTGTGTGGTGACCAGTGTGGGACAATGCTCAGCACGAAGGTACAGAATGCCCCAAAGTTGAAAGCTTGGCAGACACTGAAAAGTACAGCAAGAGGAGGCAATAATAAATTTTGATTCTACAGTGATCCATGAAATATTGAGATGGAAACAGTTTCTCACAGGGTTTTCCAGTCTAGTGATGGGGGATAGAGCCGTCTTATTTATATCCTAGTGTTCAAGGTCATCTCTGCAGACCCAAGGATTTGAAACCAGCCACTGTGTTTACCTGTGAAAAAAAGCAAGAGGCACCACTATCTGCAAGTGGGCTGAGGAGTCTGTCAAGCTTCCCTGAACTGAACCAGCAAACCAAATGAGAAATAAACACAATAATCAGCATCCACTTTGAAACAATTTGCAGCCTAACTTTATTGTTAGTCCATGGTAATAAGAACTAGAAGTAAGTGAAGGAAACCCAATAAATGCTGTTCATATGAGGATTTTGCTTTGCTGGTTAAGGAATTCCAAAAAAATAATCAAAAATTGATGCAGCCACTAGGAAAAGAAGGTACCTCAAAAAATTAAAAAGAGAACTGTCTTATAACCTGGCAATTCTACTTCTGGAGGAAATGAAAACACTCAAAAAGATCTGCGCTCCCATGTTAATTGCAGCATTATTTACGACAACCAAGACATGGAAAAATGTGTGTTCATCTTTGGATGAAAGCGTAAGAAAATTTATATATATGAATGTATAGACAACACACATATATACAATGGAATATTATTCAGTCGTTAAAAAGGAGGTATTGCCATTTGTGACAACATAGATGGACTTTGAGGGCATTATGCTAAGTGACATAAGTCAGAAACAGAAAGAAAAATATTGTATAATTCATTTATATGTGGAATCTAAAACAAACATATCAAGCTCATAGGTAAAGAAACAGATTGCCAGAGGCAGGGGTCAAAATTGGTAAAGTGAGTCAAAAGAAACAAACTCTCAGTTATCAAATAAATTAGTCATGGGGATATGAGGTACAGCATGGCACCCATAATTAAGGATATTCTATTATATATTCACATGTTGTTTAGAGAGATCTTAGAAAGTTCTCCTCATGCCCTGACTGGTATGACTCAGTGGACTGGGCATTGTCCTGCAAACTGAAGCATTGCTGGTTCGATTCCCAGTCAGGGCACATGCGTGGATTGCAGGCCAGGTCCCCAGCTGAGGACATATGAAAGGCAACCAATAGATGTCTCTCTCTCACACTGATATTTCTGTACCTCCTTTTCTCCCTCCCTTTCCCTTTCTCCAAAATTAAATAAATAAAATGAAATAAATAAACAATTCCCATCAAAAGAAAAATATTGTAACTATGTGAGGTGACTAATTTCAAACAGATTTATTGTGGTGAGCCTGCAACACATACAAATATCAAGTGATTATATTGTACATCTGAAACTAATATAAATGTTATGTGCCAAATATATCAAAAAATAAAAAAAATTTAAGTAAATTAATAATTCAATTGTCTTATGGGTGACTCCCTATTCTTTTCAATTACTGACAGTATGAGCAAATATTCTAAATTATTTTTCTTGGTCTTATTTTCTGACTAATGGATAGTAATATTATGTGAGAAAATTTTGTATGTCTTATGTCAGGATCCTGCACTAATTTTTGCAAAGCAAACAATAGTTTACAAAAGAAGCACTTCTTTTTGTAGACTATAATTTTGCTTTTCAAAGATCTTTAGCATTTATTGTTTTGCAAATTATTCTTCTCAGTTTATTTTATTAATGGTTGTAGTGCAACCCTACGTAACTCACTTTGAGTTAGGAATAACATGTAAAGTGTATGTAGACATGTCATTTGGTTTATTTTTTATTTCAATGTCCTTTTTATTGAAAGTATTGATGGCTATAGTGATATTATATCTAGGATTTTTTTAGAAAATTCCAAAAATTAGGAAAAATGTTTAAAAATATGTAGACATACCATATGGTTTATCTTTGTGTCAATGTCCTTTTCATACAAAACTATTTATGGCTAAAGTCCTATTATGTCTGGGATTTTCTTTACAATGCTACGGAAGAAACTGCAGCCCACATGGGAACTAATGGCAGAGCGTTGTCAGTTAATGCAGTTGGGTGATGGCACCTGGAGAGTCAGTGCACTGTTCTCTCTGTATCATGGATATGCTGACATTTTTCATAATAGAGTTAAAAAACTAGAAAAATAAATACATCTGTTTATAGGATATAGACTCTTTCTTTGTAGTTCATTAAAAACTATAAACATTTTAAAAACTTACTTTAGTAAATATGTTAAAATTCCTTTTGCTTGCACTTACCACCTTACACTACCACTTTCACCATCTGTAAATCCTTGAGGATAGGGCATTGTGCTGAGTATTTCTTTTTGGCTTTCATAATTTGTTACAAATAGAAATTACTTATAAAAGTGGAATCTGATTTGTGTGTTTCTTAAAAGCTTTTCCGAAACCATTACCAGAAACCCCTGCAGCAGTTAAAGAACTTTGAGAGCTCAAGCAAGCAAGTGGAGGCGCACATCTGATTCACAGCATCTTGTAAAACTTGACGGGTCTCAGGGTGCTCACCAGAGTAGGGCAACAGAGAACACGGGGCTCTTCCCTACACAAGAGAAGTGTATCCTGATAAAGAGCTTGTTCAGCCAAAACCTCCTCCCACACTGCAACGCTTGTCCTTCCTTCCCTTCTCCTCTTATAAGGACGCTAATCCCAGCATGATGGTCCTCAGGGTCTCATCTAAATCTAATTAATTCCCAAAGATCTCACCTCCATACACCACCACATTGGAGATCAGGGCTTCAGCACATAGATTTGGGGAGACACATACACTCCGACTGTAACACATATCTTCTACATATTTGCATGCTTAAAAATATATATTTTTTATAAAAATACGACTATGTCATATTGTGTTTCAGTCTGTCAAGGTCTGGCAAGTCCATTATCGCTTTTGGGAGACGGAAGAAAAATCATCCTGCTGGTCAATACATTTCTTTATGATTAACCACGTGTTAATAATTGCTTTATGATGTCCCTATCTTTTGACTTTCTGTGCATATGAGTTCTCATTAGAACATCATGTGACACCACATTGATTATTAAAAAGCATGCAGTCACTCTTGAAATTCTCAGGAAACATTAGGTAACATGAGAAAGTGAAGAAGAGCTGGAGGTTACCAAGGAGGACCAGCAGCAGAGCACAGGAAAGCGTGAGTTCCTTCACACATGTCCCACAGCTCACAGCCAGGGAGGAATAATTAACTGAAGAGGGGAAATGAGCGTATTGGTAAATAAAACTGGAAAAAATGTATCAGTTGCAAGAACATCACCTAGCATCGTGATGAAATCCTGGCACATGGACAATCCTAAGGTGATTAAGAGCCACAACGATGGGAACTAATGTATGGACAGAAGATGCAGCAGCTGCCTCTGTGTATCCGCACCTTCTCTAGCTGCTTGCTAACACTTCTTAGCCCAGACCTGTGAATCACTGGAATGGCCGCGAAAATTGTCAAAATAATCTCTGAGAAGCAGATGGTTACGAAGGCTTCTGTCCAGATGCCAGAATCCCATGTGCTTGCCAACATGTGTTTCCAGCATGCACCATTATACTTAAAATTTTATTTTTCCTTTTCCTGCCACGCTTACTCTACCATAATTAACAAGGTTCCAATACTTTTCCAGAACAAAAGAAACATTGCAGCTTGTCTGCCTACCTTTTATAAATAGAAAGGTGAAAACTAAGTGTCAGTCACCCCCAAACCTTCAACCCTAGCTGCAGCTCTATTTGTTTGGGGTTCATGTTAATGGTCTTCATAAAGTCCTTTTACATTTTTTGTTTCAACTGTGTCATTTTCTCCCATGGGCTCCCCAGTCACCTCACTACTGAGAGGACTGCTCTCTGATTCCTTTCCAAGTCCACTAGCAAACAGACAAAAAAAAAGTTTCTTGAAAGAAACTAGTCACATATTTCTTATTCCCCAGAACCAGGAGAGGATGGTAAGGAAGCAGATTCTCTACTTCATAACAATAGTGGGGGTTCTCGAGCCAGCAATGCTAAGTAAGATTCCCCAGGCACCAGACATCATCAATGCAAAACCTTTGGCACCATCTCAGAAGCTGAATTTCCGGATATCGACAAGGCACTTTGATCAGCACCCGAGGCTGAGTCACAGGAAGGAATGAAATATTTGCCAAACCCAAGCAGACCCTTTTAGGAGGTCAGAGATGCCATTGTACAGAGCTCAGTCTTTTCAGCGATCAGTTTTTCTGTTGACCTGTTTATTTGTTCCTGCATCACACTGCCCACGGCCTCCACAGTCTGGCACCACTGGGTATGGAAAATGTCCAAAATGCCGTGAGTCTTCTATTTCTGCAACAGAAATGCCTCAATTTGCCTCAATTTGGCATATTTACATGGTGTTCCAACGTAGGGCTTTGAAGCTACCAATCATTAACAGCATTCTCTTACATTCCCTCATCCTATTTTCCCAGTAATCTGCATACCACACTTGTAATACTAGAAAAAGCCTTAACCTTTCATTAAAGCCTTAAATTCCTTAAAGTGAATATTTTAGAGTTGTAGAACAGTATGTTGATTTTATTAGTAAATCAGCTAACTGTTGGGTTTTTTGTTTGGTCTAGGGAGTCATGATGTTGTCAAAACACAGCTTACATTGTGATATCTGATTTTGAATCAGTAATTTTAAAATAAGAAGTATTACACTTTAATTACACTTTAATGATTAAATTCTGGAAGTGATGCTGATTTAAGTCAAAATGACTTCTGAAGGGCTTTTTCTTGCCTGAAGAAATCTAGATACCTAACAGAAGAGGAACAGAGAAAGAAAGAGTAAAAAGTGGTTTTCTAACCAGGAAGAAAAAGTGGGTTTTGGTTTTAGAGAGTTTTGTTTCTTTGTTTGAATTAGAGTTGAGAATTGCATGGGCAACATCTGGATGTATTTCAGCATGCAGGGCAGTATGTTTGCTTTGCAAAAGTCAAGATTAAGGCTAAAAAAGTAATCACAAACAGAGCAACGTCATTTCTGTCCAGGTGAATGCCCTGCCTCCCACAGTCACATGATCTAGGTTTCCATCCTGCTCCTACCACTAAACAAAAAGATTTTAAAAATTGAGAAGTTTCCTCATCAGAAAATTGAAATTGAAATTCAGGAAGGATACATGAAGATACTGTAACACCAGAACTTTCTTTTCTAGCATTTTTCCCCCAAGGAAGAAGTTGAAAACTAGAAATACACTTTGAAAACCTGACAATAATGAGTTAAAGGTAGAGTCCTCTTACAACACTCCCCTGAAACATGTTGGCCTTCAAAGAAAAATAGCGCAGGCGAAAATAAGTCCAAGTACAATGACCTAAAGCAAATCACAGAATATAAATACTACACTTTTGTTGGAGAGTGGTGTTTTATTTATGGTACTAATTTTCTTCATTGATTTTGTTACAGATTAAAACATTACAAAGATGCTTGCAATCTTTTTGCCCTAAACTTAAAGCTCTAACCCTCTGAAAAGTTTGCATTTCACAAAACACAGTGCCCATGGCCCTGGGTCTTTTCATGTGCTGTTTATTCTGTGGAAAATTTGCACTCCTTACAATGCCTGCCAGACAGAAGATTGGCCAGCAATGAAGTTTCTTGTTCAGATGAAATGGGAGAGAATCCAGATACTGACCTAAGTGTAAGATAATTTTCTTATAATATAAAGGTGGTAATTTAAATCACTGGGTTAATTATTTACTTTATTACTAGTATTGGAAACATTTGTTAATTATTTGTCAAATAAATAAACTTAGAACCCTGCCTTATGCCTTATGCAAAAGTAGATTTCAAAGGTTTACTGGTATGAATATGAAAAACAAAACTAGTATGGAAGTATTAAAATATTAATAGAAAATAATTTTATCGTAATCATGTGCAATGAGTAATTTTATAAAAAACATATACTATAAACCCTTCACCCTTTCCCCCCATTATTCCCTCCCCTCTCTCCTGGTCACTGTCAGCCTGTTCTCAATTTCAATGTCTTTAGTTATATTTTGCTTGCTTGTTCGTTTTATTGATTAGGTTCCACTTATAGGTGAGATCATATGGTATTTGTCTTCCACCGCCTGGTTTATTTCATTTAGTATAATGCTCTCCAGTTCCATCCATGCTGTTGTAAAGGATAGGAGCTCCTTCTTTCTTTCTGCTACGTTATTCCATTGTGTAAATGTACCATAGTTTTTGATCCACTCATTTACTGATGGACACTTAGGTTGCTTCCAGCACTTGGCTATTGTAAATTGTGCTGCCATGAACATTGGGGTGCACAGGATCTTTTGAATTGGTGTTTCAGGGTTCTTAGGATATAATCCCAGCTGTGGAATTGCTGGGTCAAAAGGCAGTTCCATTTTTAGTTTTCTGGGGAAATTCCATACTGTTTTCTATAGTGGCTGCCCCAGTCTGCAATCCCACCAACAGTGCACCAGGGTTCCCTTTTCTCCACAACCTCTCCAACACTTGTTTGTTGCTTTGTTTATAATGGCTATTCTCAATGGTGTGAAGTGGTATCTCATTGTAGTTTTAATTTACATCTCTCTGATGGCTACTGATGCTGAGCATCTTTTCATATGTCTGTGAACCCTCTCTATGTCCTCCTTGGGAAAGTATCTGTTCAAGTCCTTTGCCCATTTTTTAATTGGGTTTCTTGTCTTCTTAGAATAGATTCATGTGAGTTCTTTATATATTTTGGAGATAAAACCCTTGTGTGAGGTATCTTTGGCAAATATGTTTTCCCACACAGTTGGTTCTCTTTTTATTTTAATGCTGTTTTCTTTAGCCTTGCAGAAGCTTTTTATTTTGATTAGATCCCATTTGTTTATTCTTTCCTTTATGTCCCTTGCTCTAGGGGACGTGTCAGTAAAAATGTTTCTGCGTGAAATATCTGAGATTTTCTTGCCTATGTTCTCCTCTAGGATTTTTATGGTGTCACAACTTATATTTACAGGAACAATTATAAAGGACACATGGACAATAACAAGGGGGGTGGAATCAGGGGAGGGAGATGGGGAGGGCTGGCGGATATGGGGGGAAGGCAGAAAACTGTACTTGAACAAAAATTAAAAAAGGAAAAATAAATGAAATTCATCTAAATAAAAAAATACTAAACATATAAGAAGATGATAATTTCAGTCATCATTATATAAATGTCAATCAAAATATCTAATTTATATTACTTATCAATCATCATATTGTCTTAGTAAGCAAGGGAGTGAAAAATTACTCTCAAATATTGTGGATGAAATTCTAAATTGTTATAAGAATTTTAGAGGGAAATTAAACAGTAACTCAAAGTTCCAAATTTGCATAAATGTTAACCCAGAAATTTTAGTTTTGATGAATCGGCCTTATAGAAATACTCCTACATGTATACAAAGACACACACACACAGTCATTGCGATGTCATTTGCTATAACAACAAAACGAAAGCAGCAAAAGTCACCAATGGAGATTGGTTAAGTCCATTTAAATTCAACCATACAACAAAAAAATTGGACCACTATTAAAATGAATGAGTAAATCTGCATTTACCACAGGGACAAAAGCCCACCATATACTTTTAGATAAAAAAAAAGAATGTTTCAGAACAATATGTACTGTATGTTTATATAGAAAATACAAAAATACTTTGGATGTTTAAAAGTTAATGGATAGCTGTTAAAATTACCCATGTGTGCTTCAACCTGCTCATGCATCACCTTTCTTTTTGAAACATTCTTGGCCTCCCTACAAATAGGATCTCCACTTCTTGAGTTCATTCCACATCTTTATATACACCTACAACTCCATTACCAACATGCCTTTGTCGTTTCTGATCAAATAAAGAATTAAAATGCTTTGCAAGGGATATAGAGTGCTGAGCTTTCAGAAGTACGTGCAAATTTGCCACATCCCAAATACCAAAACCATGTTGGGGAAAAAAAATCAGAGGCTATCTTCCAACAAATACTTTGAGTCTGAACTGTTTGCGTAGCCCATCTCCAGATGTAGAACAAATGAACCAAGGCATGCCCACAGTCACGGCATTATCCACCCACGGAGGGCAGACCATCTCCTGGGAGGACTGGGGGAATCTCCTTTGCTGGAAAGTGTAGCCCTTTTAATGGTACTTGATTTTTAAATCTCTAATCAGGCATGGGCAAGTGGGAGCCAGAGAAGGAGAGAGTGTGAACGCTGTGTACACCCCAGCAACCCACAGCAAGGAGCAGCAGGCACCTCAAACAGATGTTCCACAGCAATGTGCCCAACATCTGCTCCCACAGCCCAGTCACCAGGCAGGGTGTTACAGACATCACAACTGTGCTAGTGACTATGAATGTGAAGCTCTGCTTGGACAGGGGAGGACTGACCTAAAAAGTGCATAGCTTAGGGAAAAGGAAACCAAACGTATAGATGAGTCAATCCAAAGTAACCATATATAACCAGCTTTATATGTTTAAAATACCATCAGTCTCAGATAGTAGACCATCATAATGCAGCAATACTTTCATAAAAAGGCAAAATTATTCAAGAAATCTGATGCCTTTACAATCTCCTATAGTTTTCTTACCAATTCCCTGTAAAGTTGATGGTAGGTCACTAAGACCAACCTGAGAAACTGTGTTATTAAACCCTCAGAAATTTTCCTCCAACTTCTAAAACTTTTCTAACTAATATCTCCAACTTCACATTCAAAATCACTATTTAGAAGTTTAACAGAACTTAAACCAATCCAGCATAGTATTTTGTCATATAGTAGAGCTAGACAACAGATATTTTACATTTATAAAAACATAATGCATTTTATATGTGTTACATGTGTTTGTTGGTATGTGGAAACTAGTGTGAAAATAAATGCTGACAGCAACTTATAGTGATGTTATGAATGTTAACATCATTTTTTTTGTGATGAGGTACAGATTTCAAAAATTCTAGCCCAAGTACAAACTTGGAATAAGACCAAAAATAATATCTTCTTAAAATTGCAGAGGCATCTTCTAAATGCAATGTTTCTCAAAATGTGGTTCCCAGACAGTAGCATCAACCTCACCTTGGAAACCGGAAACCCTTAGCGTGGGGCCGCGCAGCATAGATTGAATGAGCCTTCCACGTGGTTCTGATGCCCACTCACTCCAGTCTGAGAGCCACTGCGCTACAGGTCATGGTTTTGTAAGCTCTGATAAGCTCAGCTTGTGCTAAATTGGCTATTTGTGTTATCCAAGGTCTTCTTTCATGGAACTTTTACATTTTGCTGCCTTGGCTTATTGGGCTTACCCAATAACTGAGAGGGATCTTTTGGTCATTACAGACGCACACACATTTTTAAATGGGAAGGTATTTGCCATTATGATGACAGTGAAATACATGATCTAACTTTTTTAAATTTGTAAATGTTTAAAGGTGAAGTATGATAAAAACATGACAATCAAATCCATTCTTTTTAGTTAAAAATCATCTTTATTAAAAAAGTATGCAGTAACTGGGCCTATTTCCAAATATTTCAAAAGCTGTAGTTAAATTAAAAACTGGACAGTAACTCTCCTCCTTATAAAAGAAAGTGATTTGTAATGTGTTTCTTTCTTGACTTTAACTCTATTTCTACCACTTCTTCTCTGTCATAGTAGGTAGATGATTCTCTTTCTTGATACCCTTACCTTACTGACAGCCATTTATAAAGTGAGCATTTAATTATGATACAGGTTAAAACCCAGCACCTTCTTTACAGCAAGCATGTTGGGGAATAATCTTCCACCTCCTTCCACAGCATAGTGTGAGTTGTCAAAGTCTCCAACTTTCTAAGCTGCGGATGAATTCTATATAAAGCCATACTATAAAGTCAAACTTCATATTTCTTCATCAAATAGCTCAAAGGTTGATCAATAAGATAAAAGGTATAAAAATGTAAATTATAAGTATTTGCCATTGAGACTAACTGAATTTGAAATCATAACCCCAAAAAGGTCTTCCCCAGGCAATACAGTAATTTTGAAAGAAATAACTTCTATTAGCTCCAAATACTTTAACAGAAACACTGATTATATTGTAACTTAATTGAAGTGGCTCAGAAGTTTAGATGACTGTATTAAAGAAGCAAATAAAAACAATAATGTTCATATTCAAAACTAAATAATTTAGCCATTACAATTAATAATCTGTTTCAGCTAATATCTCAATTTAAAATGTATTTACAGTAACATTTATCTTTAGGGAAAGATAAATAAAATGTTTTGCATGCTTGGGATTGCTTAGATACTTGAATTCCTCAAACCCAAAAGGAAAAAGAAATCTGCCACCATGTAAATGTACACAGTAACTTAGAGGGCAGTAAATAACTTTAAAATATGATTTACTGTCCTCCTTAGCTTTGTGTGCCTCTGCCTCAGATTCATTCAGCAGCGCCAGTGCTGGGGGCTGGCGGCAGTAAAAGGAAAAAGCTGCCTTTGCAGTTTGTTACTCCTCTTGGCTCCCTCTTGTTCCTGAGCGGGACAGAGTTGCAGCTGTCACCAGCAGCTCAGGTAGCAGACAAACACCCGCCTGCTCTGAGACCTTGCCAAGAGCAGCAATTGTTCGGCCCCAGTGGGCGCAGGAGCACACCTGGCACCGCCATCAGAGCATTCTAAGTCAAAGACAAACCTCTGCTAATGGTGCATACTAATGATCTTTACAATTTAATTAGAAATGCTCGAGTTAAGATCACTCACTGAAAACTTAATGAGCAAAAGAAGGCCTGCCTCCTGTTCCTCTGCTTTTTGCCCACGAGAAAAGACAATCGGCTGACCTGAATCAGGTCAAAGCAAATATCCAGAAAACTCATTAGAAATCTGTGACTTAGTCCAAGCTGGAAATACCAGATATTTCCACTTCAAAGCCAAGAAAACATAGTGTTAGCAAAGGGAATGGTGTACAGAGTTCTCTCTCTTTCGTTCCACTCATACACAAACAGGTTTTATTTGACTTTGTCATACCCAATCCCTTCAATATGCAGGAACCAAAAGCCACATGCTATTGTCAATGTCTAAAGACTCTACCAAGTTTGAATATGTTTTTAAGCAATTTAAAGACTTTTATTTGCTTTCCTTGTCTAACAGCACAAAATATTAAATGTACTCAGAAAGATTTATTTCTTGATTATTTTAATAACAAAAAAAGTAGATTTAATACTTTTGGAAAACATTTTTGCAAGACTTGCTCTAAACTGAAGTTTAATGTGCTTCTTCTGAAAACAGACACAAGATGTAGGTAGTTTTTAAAGAGTATGTGATTGAAAAAAAAATTCTATGAGATTCAGCTCTCCCACTCCCAATAACTTCTAATAGCATCATCATCACCACAGATGTTTTCAAACTTTGACACTTAATAAAAAGCATTCAAATATGGAAAAGAAAGTATCATGTTTTATCTCCCCCAATAAATGCATAAAAACCAGATAAAGGTCAGCAGCTTCTCTCGACCATTTCGCTTCTGTGTAATTTTAAGTCACACATTGTCTCAGCTTCTCTCCCTCACACATGGGGAGCAGGTTTCATGAGGTGAAGTTTCCAGACATCTGTTGGTCCTCAGTGGTCAGTCACGTGGTCCTCACATAACATGAGAGTTTCAGAAGAACTAGCAGTGGAACAATCACATTAACAAGCATTTCAGAAACACAAGATGTGAAATAATTTGATTTTCACAGAAATATTTGTATGATAACTGTCATTTTCTAAAAAGTTGTAGGCACAACACTATGTGCGTTGATCAATTCTTCTCTCTTCTTTAGTGGACACAATGTATTTTTGCCTCTGCTAATGAATTTTTCTACCATTTATGATATATTTATATAATGGAAATTTAATATTTTGTATTCTAAATATCACACTAAGTCAATGCCGCCATTTGAATATTTGCATCAATGGCCCAGAAAGGGCTCACTGATGCGCTGACGAGGTGGGCCAGTTGGTTGGAGCACCAAAATGTTGGGGGTTAGATTCCCAGTTAGGGCACATACCTGGGTTGCAGGTTCAATCTCTGGTCTGGCACGTAGGAAAGACAACCAAACAATGTTTCTCTCTCACATCCATGTTTCTCTCTCTTTTCCTTCCTCTGTCTCTAAAATCAGTAAACATATTTAAAATTTTTAATTATGATAATCCTAAATCTAAATCTTAATCTCAAACATAACACTAAATTTATGAAAATACAAAATGTGTTTTTTTAAATAATAGGTTTTATTTTATATCTGCAGTCATAAATATTTATTACATAATTAGTAATATTTTATTCAGGTATTATATCATCTGCTGAAATGAGTTTCCAAAAAAATCCCTTTTGGTACAAATGAATTTTAAGAGTGTTCAAATACTTCACTGTAGGCTTTACACAATAAAAAGCCAACTGAATACTGAAAGTAGACTATTCAAGAAGCAATTTTTATGTAGAGTTTAGAAACTTATAGGTTAAAAATCATGAAATACACTATACATGCATTCCTTAGTTGGAATATGTTTAACTATTTTTTAAATTATATTTTATTCATTATGCTATTACAGTTGCCCCAATTTTTGTCCTGTTGTCCCCCTCTACCCAGCACCCCCCACTCCCTCAGGCAGCCCTCACACCATTGTTCATGTCCATGAATGTGTAGGTTCTTTGGCTACTCCATTTCCTGTACTGTACTTTACATCCCCATGGCTATTCTGTAACTACTTATTTGTACTTCTTAATCCCCTCACTTCCTCACCCATTCCCCTATACCACCTTCACATCTGGCACCCATCAAAAATAAATATATATATCAACAATTGAATCTAAAAAACAAACTAAGCAAACAAGAACAGAGACAGAATCATGGTTATGGAGAGTGTTTGTTTTACTATTTGTAAGAATACTTTGCTGAACCAATTGCAAAATGCTGATAGCTTTCTTAGGATAGCATTATATAATAATGCCATTTACTGGGAAGCAGGTAAGCAAAGTTTGCAAGTAGCTCTTTTAAAAACTATTCATTACACACATGCACTTATTAAATATTATAGTGTTGGAGTTTATTTGCAAGTGACTACCTAGGAACTTTAATGCTAAGATTATCCTAACTTCACACCAAACACTAATTTCAAGTGTCTCTAGTAACTCTACCACAAATTTAACTTTAATACAAAACTTAAACCAAAACTTAGACTAAACCATAGTCTCATGTAAATGCTACATTTTTAAACTAACCAAAATATTTATCTAAATCTGAACCTCAACACAAACCAAATCATAAACCTAAGTATAACATCAAGTCTAATGTTCCTACAAATAATACCTCTAAACAAATTTTAACACATAGGTAATTCTATGTCTTTCCCTAGGCTTAAAATTAATACCAACACTATCACTTTAATGTCAATCTATAAACTAGCTCAAGTCTAGAACTAACTCAAATTGTAACTTCAACCCAAACTTGCTCTCTAAAGTTAAGCTAACCCTCACCCTGGCCAGAGTGGCTCAGTCAGTTGGAGTGCTGTCCCGTACACTAAAACACTGGAGGTTCGATTCCTGGTCAGAGCACATACTTAAGTAGCAGGTTCGATCCCTGATCAGAGTGCATATGGGAGGCAACTGATCAGTGTTTCTCCCTCACATCAGTGTTTCTCTTTCTAAAATCAAATATAACTCAGGTGAGGATTTTAAAAAATAGGGTTCAATGATGATAATAATTTCTATAATGTAGAAAGTCATTCAGATAAAAAAGAATGGAACTCTGCTGCAAATATAGTATATAAATTTGTATATATTAGAACACGTAAATCTGCTGGTGTGATGATTTTCCATACACAGATGAAAAGGAGAGTGAATATTTGGAAATGAATGGTTGGAGGCAACAGCAAAACAATTAGAATCTAGCCAAATTCTATTTTCTATTATGAAATTTTTTGCAAATAATGACCTAAATCCATAGAACCTTCATTTCTAAAAATAGCAAAGTGACTTCTTATGAAAATAAGTTTAGTTAACACATTACAAGATTTAATAATTCTTTTTAATATTAAAGTGATAATATATGTTTTTAATATAAAATATTAATTTTGTTACCTGGCCAAAAAAGGGACTAAAACTAGAGTGGCATCAGTCGTGGTGGCCCATCTCACAAGGCTAGCTCTTTTCATTCTAATAGCTCATTTGTGTCTCACTGGTCTTAAATGCTTGTCTATTAAATTTGTGGTTTTCTGTTTAGAACCTAGTGTCATCTACAGATAATGACAGTGGCCTCTTCCTGTCCAGTAGTTCTTCTTTCTTATCAAATTTATTGTTTGGGTGGAGTTCTCAAGTGCAGTGTTGAAGAGTTGCACTAAAATTTAGTATCTTTGTCTTGGTCTTGACTTTAAGAAAACTTCAAAAGTGGTACCATTTTCTATGATGCCTTCTGTAGTTAGCTGATAGACACCCATTAACACTTTAAGGAGCTTCCTTTCTCATTTCCAAGCAAAGAATTTTTAATATTAATAGGCATTAGATTTTATTAAATGTTTTTGAAGGGCATCATTTGAGATAACTACATGGTATTTGGCCTTTTAATCTGTTTCTATGGAGAATTGCACTAGATTTCCTGATGACAAATCTGAATTCCTGAGATAATCCTTACTTACTCAAACGTTCTGTTCTTTGATGCATCTATGTTTATAATTAGAACAATACTAATAGTTTGCCTGTTTGTGTTAAAGTTACTCTGTTTTGGTATCATTCTAAAGCTAGCCTTGGACATTAATTAGATAGCTTTCTACTTTTCTTAATCATCTGGAAGAAGTTCTAAAACATGAAAATTAACTCTTCCTTTAATTTTGTGAAACTTAGCAGTAAACCATCTGGCACCAGTTCTTTCTTTGGGAGAGATTTCTAACTACATTTTTAATGTCTGCTATGGCTATTGATGGTATTAAGTCTTCTATTTCTTTTTGAGTGATTGCTATTAATTTATATTTTCTTAGATAAATATTTTTCTCCTAGAATTGTAAAATTTATTGGTCCAAATATATAAATAACATGTCCTTCAAAATTTTTCATATACATAGCTCTAGTGAAAGGCTCTTTTCTTCTTTTCTATTACTACTCTATTATTTATATTATTTTCCCCTTGATCAAACTTAGCAAATGTTTAAAAGCATTGAATTTTTGTTTTTTATGCTCAATAAGACATATATATGTATATTTCAATGTTTATCTGTATCAATTCTTCCTTCTTATTTTATTCATCACTTATCTAATATATACAAGAATTGCAATATAATTTCACTTTAATACATTGATAATGATATTCACTTTGATCAGCATGGGATCTAGAGATCTTGTTTTTTATCAAGATTTTATTTTATGTATTTATTTAACTTTATCATCATGGACTCATGGTTTTCTAGTCTACTGGTGGGTTATATTCTATTAAAATCATTGATTATTTTGATATGCAAATTGAACTTGGTTTGGCTTGTCAGAACCCCTCCAACAAGGTATTGAGTTCTTTTTTTCCTGCTACAAGGTGATTTAGGCTTATCACATGTCTTCTGCCCCCGGCCTGAAAGCAGCATTTCTCAAAGGAGCCCTGGATCTTTTTCATGGAGAATAGTTGCTCCAAATTCCTCTCAGTGGACATAGTTAGAAAATATATGTGTGTGTACACTTAACACATTTACAGACACACACTTATCAATATTCAGTGTATTTATAAAAACATAACTAATTTTTATTATTATCTATCTTTGTTGATTTTTATTAAAACCCGTAAGTTCACACTAATACTGTCAAATCCAAGGTTCACTTAAGTTCCCTTGCCTTTTCCAACTGTGAAAAACTAACTCTCACTATCTTTAGTATATGTATTTATTTGACCAATTTCTCTGAATATAGCAAATACCCCATTTTTGCTACCACCCATTCCTCATCCAGAGACTTAAAAGCCAACATGCATGTCCTCCTCACCCCACTTGAGCTCTTACTCTCCATGGCAGCTACTCCCTCCAATGTACACACAACAGCCTCCTCAACTTGTTCTTATTCTGACACCCTACACCCCTCATCCACACAGATTTCTCCCTCCCCCTGCTTGGGTTCTTCATGCTGGGCCGCCCTCATCGGTAAATGGCCTTCTCGCCCTACTAGAGCTCTGAATGCCACCCACTCTGGGCCACTCCAGCTCCCTATTCCTAATACCTAGACAACTTTTTATACCACATTTGAATTACTGAGGAAGGAAAGGGAAGTAGGAAACAGGGGGAAAAAACTATTTTCTATACTACACTGAAAACCCAAGAAAACTTTTTATAAGAATAAGTATTTATTAGTTCATATCAATTCATCAACAAACATTTATTGAACCCCTGTTGGGTGCTCAGCTGAGGTAGTAATGAAAGAAATATGAAAAGGTTCCTGTCATGTAGCTAATTAAAATTAGATTGGAAACTAAACAAGAAATGGGATAATAAAGGTACATTATATTTTTCATAACAACAATAATACAAAATGAAAAGTACATAACTATTAGATTCTCAAATATCCAGAACACATAGCTAGCTTTGAGGTAAGATTCCCATGCCTGATGTCTGTGCTTTCCCTCTGTCCACTGAAGTCCACTTCACACCCAGCTTTTCATTAATGCTTCAGATTGGATAAAGGAAAAGACTTTTCCTCTATTAATTACTGGAGCAGACACTATTGTTCTTTTGGTAGCACTGTCATCAGAACTAAAGTGTAATAAGGTCACAGTATAGTATAAAAAAATAATCACTTAAAAAGAAGAGAAAGTAAAAATGCATTGCAGAGTAATTCTTAAAATGTGCTTGCTGTAGGTTGGTCTGACTCAGAAATGCAATTTATATTTTAATCATTTCCATAAAGTCTACATTTCATTTTACAAGCATAAAGCATAGCTCCATGTCGTGACTGAGAGTAAGGAGGCTATGACTGTAGAGCCACACGGTACTCTACAGAAGTATTAAAAACCAGAACAAGTACCACAGGGAGAGGAAAAGCAAGGAGCCCAGGGTAACAAAGGAAAGCACGAGGCCTGCTGGGAGGTCCTGTGAGCATAGAGGGAAATAGGAAGTCTTGCTGCCAACTCTACTGTCGCCACAACTATCGTCATTTTTGATGGTGCAAAGGGAACTGATATCATTTGTGTCGTATTCTACATGGATTTTTTTAAAACATAATTACAGTGCCTGAGAGTATAATGTCACAGCATAAGACCAAATACTGACTGATGTTCACAGAAAGAAGTGACAACTATTATTAAAATAATTAATTTTTCCTCAGATATTGTTTTGGGCAAGATAAATGTGTAGAAATGATTATGGAAGCAATTATCCATGCCTCTCAATTTCACAAGTATGTTTGAATTGCCTTCTTTTGCTTTCTACAGGAGTAACTTTGACCCATTACTTCTATATAATACCACTTGTGTTCAAGGCACAGCATTCACTAAGGTACAAAATACTTTTCTTCCCTCTATAACCAAAGAGAAAAAGAGAGCTAGGTCCTGAATGTCTGGTCATCCTTCCCTGCAATGGTTAAACATCCCACATAGTCTTCACTTACTGAACACCTGGTTGATCCCACACTTCTTAAGATCTTTATGAATACTGACCAGGCTCTGCCCTTTTCTCTAAAACCCTTCTCTAGCAGTCAACTTCCGGGACCTTGCACATTTTGCTTAAATCATTCAGTTAGGGTACATTCTGACCCAAGGTGGAAAAATTAAAAAATTTTCCCTCCTGGGAGGTTAGCTTTAAGGCTCCTATATTCCAGTCACCCACCTAAGGACACTGAATTTTTAAGGACATCGAAATATGGGGACTGGGGAAACATGCCTCATGTTGGTATTTGTAGTCCTTACATGAAGAAGCAGAGAAAAGTGATCTACAAAGACTCTAAAAAGCAAAACAGACAGGTTGAGAGAAACAGAGAGAGTCAACAAAGAGGTGGAAGGAACCCTTCAGTTCTGAATCCACCAGCTTCTCTTTAATTTGGTGAAATTCCATTAGTTCCTTATAAACTATCAGATTGAATAGAGTTGAGGAAATCTGTTGTCTATGAATGATGTCTCTATAAGAGGTTCATAAATTTTACCCCTTATCATACTTAAATGTATGGACATGAAAATACCAGGTATTTTTTTATATACCTATAGGTGGTAACCTATGGATTGCCGAGCACCCAGGGATCACAGACTCATTGTTTATGGCCTCTTTCCCACCTAAATTCAATGCTTTCAGTCCTAGAGCAGATGATCCAATTAGCAGGGGTGCTAGATTGGGAGTTTCTATCAATAGCTCAGAATATGAATAGACACTTGAAATACTTAACATGAAGATTTTAATGTTTGTTTCCTGGGTCTTGAAAAGTCCGATTGATTTTACTAATGCTATGGGATATGCTAACTAATTTATCTGGTCCCTCAAAAAATTGCCTTAATATCCAGCGTTTGAATTATGTCCAACACAGTTTGCACAAAGACTTTTAATGTTCCCTTACAGTGAGTGTCTGAGATCACTGTAATCAAGCTAAGCTTTTTAGTTGTCTTTTACTGTGACTACTGCTAGTATTTGTTCTTACTGTTTCATTTTAATTTTCATGTTTCTGTGTTGTTGCTTAGTTGAATTCTTATTATTTGTTTTTATTGTTGCTTATTTTTGTTGTTCTGTTCAGTATTATTGTACCTATACCTTTTATGGTGAATATACTCAAATTAGTCTTGAATAAAATAATAAAAGTATAATAGTAAAGTCAACATGAGAGGAGAAATTATTTTCAGGTTCATCGTCCTCACTGACATATCAGCCAGACACGTGGAGGCACCAGGAGGTGAAGCACCATTCAGACAAGAAGCCACTGGACTCTTTCTTACCAGGCTAACAATGCTGTGTGCTTCCAAATGTTTGTGCCTCTTTCAGGTCTCTTACTTACGTTTATAATTACTGAGCATTCACTCTCTATACAGGAAAGAGACAGAAGTAAAGAAGAAAAATTCCTTGTACTTGAACACTTTACAATCAATAGGAAAGATAGACATGAAGAACAAAATAAACTCTAAAGCACAAGTATATTTGACTGGTAAGATTGAGGGCAGGACTGGCCGTGAAAGAAGAATGGGTTGAGAAAAACCAAAAGGATATTGGAACATCCCAGACCAAAAGAACACTCTGAGCCTTGGGGGAAGTGTCTAAAGGTTCATCTCTTTATTTTGAGAAACAGTGAAAACCTTATCAAGAGAATCTCGACTTGTTAGGATTCGTCAGAAGCTTGATCTGTTTGGAAAGTCACGTTAGGGAGTTCAGACTTGAAATACTGTGTAGCAAATAATACACACTTCACTCATAAGGCTAAGCTTTTGTCATTTTGAGTGCTGCTTAAATAAAAAATAATCTAAGAAGAAGGAATAAAACGAGGAAACTGAAGATGTGATTAATGGGCATAGGGGTGGAGAAAATATACATTATGCCAAGGACTTGAAACCTGTTGTTATTGTCATTGCTGTTTTGGGGGGTCCCAACGTGAATTCAACCATGCATTGAATAGTTTCATGTTTTACCAACTGAAACCTGTTTTTAAAACACCCTCTACTGTATCCTTTATAAATCTGTGCTTGAGATCAGATGTCTCCAAGGTAAATGACCTTCTCCTTTATCGTGTCAGATGATAGATGTATTTATTGCAAGTCTATACTGGTGCCACACTGTGGTTCTGAGCCTATCTGGTGTTATAGGCCATCTGAGAGTATAAACAAACATAAATACGCAGAGTAGCAATTTCCTTTGGGAGAGCAGAGCATGTGTAAATTTTTACTGACATGAGTGAGATTGGTGTTAACATAGTCTATTTTCACTAATACTTTATGGGAAATGTGTGCATAATTAAAGGATTGACATTTAATGTTATAAAATCGTTCATTAGTTTTCTGTTTGAAACCCTTTGCTTCTTTTTTCCCCACCACCCAAAGGCAAATCACCTTCCATCAAAATATATTTGGCCCCTTAACCCTTTACTACCGCCCACCCCCTTCCCTCTGGTGACCACCATACTGTTGTCCGTGTCCATGAGTTTCAGCTTTATATTTCCCCTTTCTTTCTTATAAAACATTTTTCTATCACATAGAAATGTCTCTCAATCCAACAAGAAATAAATTAACTCAAAAATAATTTACAGTTTTTGTCCCAAGAGCTACTTCCTTCTTTTTCCTACAGGAATTATATTTAGCAAACTACATTTCTTCTTGTCAGGATATGTATACCAATACATAACTTAAACTGTCAAAACTAAGCTACAACAGCACCTTTGCATGCCAGGGTGGACGTAGGTTGGTGCACTGTGGTAACAAAGGCAACTAGTCAGAAGGCCACCATAGGAAGCTGTTCTCAACCCAACAGAGACAATTCTTATAGGGCAAGAAAAACACATATTATTAAAGGGAGATTATGTCATGGTCTTATGCTGCAATTCTTCACATGTATTCACTTAAAGGTTACCTTAGAATACTGTATAATTTAGGATATGGTGGAGCATTGAGAGATGAGGAGAGCAAAATTGCACTGTCAACCAACTGAAGAGACTAGGCAATAAATTCAGTGCAAAAGAATTTGCTCTGCAATCCTCACACAAGGCCCTCACAGGCCTTCTTTCCCCTGCAGCCTTGAAGAGTAGACAGGTCTGCCAGAAAAACCTGTTCTCCACGCAAGCTGCAGGAGTGGCTTCTTTAGTTCTTATCATTTATTCTATTTTGGAAACCACAGGGAAACAACAAACATATCATATCTACTGGAAATCAGTACCACTTTCCCCTTTTTGGTGCAGCATCCTTTGATCACTCGTGAGTTAATATATATATATATATATCTATATATATGCATATATATAGTTTTCAGGA
Source organism: Trachops cirrhosus (assembly GCA_028533065.1). Taxonomy (NCBI): domain Eukaryota; kingdom Metazoa; phylum Chordata; class Mammalia; order Chiroptera; family Phyllostomidae; genus Trachops; species Trachops cirrhosus. Next base: position 142,922,372 of record CM052539.1, read on the forward strand.
GGAAACTTTAGGGAAATTAATTACTAAAGTGTTTGAAGGCAGATATGAAGAATTTCCAGTTCTTTTTCTTTTTTTAATCCCCACCTGAGGATACTTCATGGATTTTATTTTTTTTATTTTTTGGAGGGGTGTATTTTTAGTAGTTTTTACTGTGTTTTTTCCATTACTATTTATTCCCCTTACACCCTCTTTCACCTCCCCAAACCCAATTACCACACCATCGTGCCTGCCCATGAGTTCTTTTTTCTTTTTTGCTCACTGCTTTTAGAGAGAGAAGGGAGAGAGAAACATCAGTGTGAGAGAGAAACATAGATCTACTGCCCTGCGCAGATACCCTAACCAGAGACGTGTGCGGCCAACTGGCAAAGAAAACCGCAACCTTTCCGGAAGACCTTTCCGGAACAACGTGCCAACCAACTGAGCCACACCAGCCAGGCGGAGAATTTCCAGTACTTGCAGAGAATTTGTGTGGTGACACATTTATGATATTAAACAGAATGAAAACAGAATCTCATAACACAGCCCTGGAAGGCCCACTGTTCTCCTGCCAGCTGGCTGCTCCCTGCTCCTGCTGCAGACGATGACACTGGGGCGCAGGGGTGCTTCTAGACTCCTGACAAGAACGGCCCAGGGAGGAAGGCACTCTGCCCTTCGACCAGCGTGCTGTCCGTGTCACTAGGCTGTATGCCATCATTCTTTCCTCAGAGACTTTCCAGGCATAAATTTTTAAAAAAGGAAAACAGGCTCTGGCGGTGTAGCTCAGTTGGTTAGAGCATCCCCATAGGCCAAGGTTGCAGGTTCCATCCCTGGTGAGAAGACATACAAAAATCAACCAATGAATGAATAAATAAGTGGAACAACAAATCAATGCCTCTGTCTTTCTCTGTTTATCTTCCTCTCTGATCTCTCTCTTTCCCCTCCTTCTCTAAAATCAAATTTTAAAAAATTTAAAAGAAAAACAGTTCCACCCACAATCTATTATTTACAGGCCTCGACTTTCCCAAGTTTATCACTGGGGGTACCAGATGCCCATTTAACCCCCTTATCTCTGAGTTCTTCCCTAGATAAACAGCAATTACTTGACATTCAGACTTCTAGCCACTCAGTGATTGGACACACCCTTATACCTGTATTAAACAACAATGACAAGGAAAGTCTTACTCCTTTTCTATAAGAAATAGGCAGCAGAGCTATAATAAACATCCCTTTGCTCAGAAACTATTGTTTTAATATTGTACATAAAATTAAGATTATTGATTTAATAAGTTAGATTACATCACTCCACCCTAACAAACAGAGGTGCCCACATTAGAAATGCCAAAGGTTGACAGAAACAAAACCAGTTGCCTTAGGAAGAAATGATATTTGAGAACAAGAGGGGTGAGGGGATAAACAAACAAACTTAATACTTAAGAGTGCAGGGTCCAGAACCAGATTTTCTGGGTTCAAATCTATATTTACTACTCACTCCTTTATGAATTGAATGGGGTACTTAACTTTTCTGTGCCTCAATTTGCTCAGCTATAAAGTGGGAGAATAGTAGCACATGCCTGATTGGGTTGTTTTGAATGAGTTTAAATGAGCTAATTCCTATAAAGTGCACAGAACTGTATTTGGCCCTTGGGGAAGTCCTTGGGGATGGTGAGTTGTTACAAAGGTAGTATTAGGAAAACACAGTGTTTACGAGCATTTCAGTGAGAGTGAAGGGTCTTACACATCAGAATAGAGCCAGAGGGAGTCACCTTGTTACGGTCTACAACAAATAGTGCTGAGGATTTATCATAGAAGTCCTGAGTACTTCTGTTTTTAAGAAGATAGGTTATCAAAGTGTACATCATGTCTAGTAATCTTTTGTAATCTGTTTTTTTTTTCTTAAAAGTTGATGAAAATTTTCCAGTGAAATTAAACATACAGTTCATCCTATGGCCATATCTGTTATTTACCAAATTCTTATTATCCTGCACTTAAGTTCTTTTCAATGTTTTGATATTGATAGATGTAGTAAGAAGAAAAAAATATCAATATTTAAAACAAAACAAAAAAACAATACTAACCATAGCTATTTCCATATAGTGGTGGAGATACTTCTTTGTTTAAGAAAATATCTGGGAGAAAAAACTTTTGAGCATGAAAAATAACAATCCCTTCATGACAAAAAAAAGAAGAAGAAGAAATTACAAAGAGGAAAATGAGCTGCAGTGCGCAGTAATAGGGAAGAAATTGTGGTTTCCCGGGGTCTCCTAGGGCAATGAGGTGAGGTTGGGCTGGAGAGGCTGCACAAGGGGGAAGCAGCTGCGTGGTGGGAACACACGCCATGTGCTGGGCTCTGAGGAGGACACACCAGCAAGAAGTTTCCCAAGGGGTAGGACCATTTAAGTAAAGTTATGGTGAAATTTGGCATTGACATTAAAGCTATTTCTGGTACCACGCTCTACTTTCCATTGGTTATTCCTAGTCCCAATTATCTCTCAACAATGCATTAATATCAGTGATAACAAAGGGGGTTAAAGAAACATAGATATCTAGTGTGGAGAACAGCAAGTTACATAAAAGTGCATCATTTCTAGAAGTGAAATCTTAGGAGTGCACATCAATTTCCATCTTAAAATGGAGAGAATGTCACTTATTTGATATAGTTGCAATGTAAAATTAAAATGTTTAGAAGATGGGGCTTCTAGCCAAGATGAAGGCATAGGTAGATACACTTCGCTTCCTTGAACAACCAGAAGAATGATAACCAATTTAAAAACAAAAACCAACCAGAACTGCCAGAGAATCAAACTGCATGAAAGTCTGACAACCAAGGATTTAAAGAAGAAACACTCATCCAGACTGGTAGGAGGGGCAGAGATGGGCAGCCAGAGCAGAGAGGATGCGTGGCAAGGCCACGGATGGGACCTGGAGGGCAAGGCCACAGCTGGTGGACCAAGCCATCCCATATTTGCATGCAGATAAGCCAGGAGGAACAACTGGGGAAAGAGACAGACCACTCAACCCATAGTTCCAGCATAGTAAGCTAAAGCCTCAAAACCTCTGACTTTGAAATCTATGGGGAATTCAGTGGTGGGAGAAACTCCCAGCCTCATAGGAGAGTTTGTTGGAGGGTCTAGAATGTATACAAACCCACCCACCCAAGAATCAGCACAGAGCCCATTTTGCTTGTGGGTAGCTGGAGAAGTGACTGAATGCTCGGTGGGAGCCAATCAAATGGCCTTGTTCCCTCTCTGACCTTACCCCCACATACAGGGCTAGAATGTAGTGAAGTGAGCTTCCCCCACCCTGCTGAATACCTAAGGTTCTGCATACAATGTAACAGATACACCAAGACAAAGAAATATGGCCCAAAGAAAAAACAGATCAGAACTCCAGAAAAAGAATTAAGTGAAGAGGAAATAGCCAACCTAGTAGATGCAGATTTCAAAGCACTAGTAATCAGGATGCTCACAGAAATGACTGAGTATGGCTGCAAAATAAAGGAAGAAATGAAGTCTATACAAAGTGAAATAAAGAAAAATATACAGGGAACTAATAGTGAAGGGAAGGAAACCAGGATTCAAATCAATGATTTGGAACAGAAAGAAGAAATAAACATTCAACAAGAATAAAATGAAGAAACAAGAGTTCAAAAAATAAGGAGAGGCTTAGGATCCTCTGGGACAACTTTAAATGTTCCAACATCTAAATATTAGGGGTGCCAGAAGGAGAACAAGAAAAGCAAGAAATTGAAAATTTATTTGAAAAAATATCGAAGGAGAACTTCCCCAATTTGACGAAGGAAATAGACTTCCAGGACATCCAGGAAGTTCAGAGAGTCATAAAGAAATTGGACCAAAGGAGGAACACACCAAGATAATCATAATTAAATTACCCAACATTAAAGATAAGGAGAGAATCAAAAGCAGCAACAGAAAAGTAGACAGTTACCTATAAAGGGGTTCCCAAAAGACTATCAGTTGATTTCTCAAAAGAAATCTTACAGGCAAGAAGGGGCTGGAAAGAAGTATTCAAAGTCATGAAAGACAAGGACCTACAGCCAAGATTACTCTCTCCACAAAGCTATCATTTAGAATGGAAGGGCAGATAAAGTGCTTCCCAAATAAGGTCAAATTAAAGGAGTTCATAATCACCAAGCCTTTATTATATGAAATGTTAAGGGGACTTATCTAAGAAAAAGAAGATCAAAACTATGAATAGTAAAAATGATAACAAACTCACAACTATCAACAACTTAAACCCCCCTCAAAAAAAAAAAAAAAAAAAAAACAAGAACAAGAACAAACTAAGCAAACCACTAGAACAGGAACAGAATCACAAAAATGGAGATCACATGGTGGGTTATCAGCAGAGAAGGGGAGAGGGAAGGATGGTGGAAAAGGTACAGGGAATAAGAAGCATAATTGGTAGGTACAAAATAGACAGGGGGAGGGTAAGAATAGTATGGGAAATGGAGAAGCCAAAGAACTTGTATGTACAACCCATGGACATGAACTAAGGGGGTGGGGAATGCTGGTGGGAGAGGGGTGCTGGGTGGAGGAGGATAAAGGAGAAAGAAATGGGACACCTGTAATAGCATAATCACTAAAATATACTTAAAATAACAAAAATGTTTAGAAGATGGTTGGCAACAATATGTGTTCAATATCTAATTTTAATTGATTTTAAAGTGCAGTTGTTACTAATAAGTGTTAATGACAATGTTAAATTATATAATATATATCCAATTTAATAAGGCAGAGAAGTAGAGTATCCTTTTTAAAAAGTTTATTCAAAAAGTAAATACCTCAGACAAGGGTTTAATCTCCAAAATATATAAAGAACTTACACAACTCCACTAAGAAGACAAGCAACCCAATCAAAAAATGGGTAAAGGACTTGAATAGACACTTCACCAAGGAGGACATACAGAAGATCCAGAGACACATGAAAAGATGCTCAGTATCACTAGCTATCAGAGAGATGCAAATTAAAACCACAATGAGGTTAGGTACCACTTCACACCAGTCAGAATGGCCATCATAAACAAAACAACAAACAACAAGTGCTGGAGAGGTTGTGGAGAAAAAGGGACCCTAGTACACTGTTGGTGGGATTGCAGACTTGTAAGACCACTATGGAAAACAGTATGGAACTTCC
>CM052539.1:142928004-142980167 GCA_028533065.1 Trachops cirrhosus
AAAAAAAATTTAAAAAAAGAAGTAAATATATTCTATGAAGAATAAGTTTTATTTGTTCAGAAAATTTGGTTATCTAGAAATCATGCTCTGAAAGTGACAGAGAAATTAAGTTCAAGTTTACTACTGTTTGGAGATATGACATTTCACTCTGTTAAATATGACACAATTACCTGTGAAGTTTTTTCAGCCAGTTATGCTTTCACTGTCTATAAGTATTCATTTGTCCACTCACCAGGGGATCAACATATACTTATTGTGTAGCTACGATGCACCGGAAACTGGGTACTGTGTAGAGATACACTCCAAGTTCAGTGTTTTGTTTAACTGAACATGAGGTTGCATGTATGTGCTACAGTCCTTTTGTGATGCCGACTGTGTCCCTTCTGTTTGCCCATGGTCATGAAGGTTTCCACATACTACAGTAAAGACTAAAGTATGTAGGGCCAGATACAATTTAAGCTTAAGGTTACACGTGAAGAAAGGGCACAGCCCCATCCTTTCTTGACCTAGCAGATGTGTGTGGTTTTACACACCATGGCTGAAGGTGCCCGGGGAGGGCTCTTTCCGCTGTGCTCATCTCCCTTCTTACAAGGCGGGCATATAAACAAACTTGTCAATGTGTGTATGTGCGTGTGTTAGAAAGAGAGAGAGAGAATTTGGCCAAAGGGAGACTGTGTTGGCCATAAGAATACTAGGACCAGTGGACCTTAAATTCTAGAGGCTTTTGTAGTAATCTGGGAAAGCCTGGAGTTTATGGGCGATGTGGGCTAAGCATGGTGCCTCCTGCCAGAGGAGGGCGCCCTAGCGCTGTGGACAGTGGAGCATGGGTGCCAGCAAGTGCATCACCTCTCCCATTGGCCCCTTTCCCAAATAAACAGGAAACCCCAGGGTCATCTTCAGACAAATTGAGGTTCCCCTGTGTGCCAGATATCATGCTAGGTATAAAGATATTAGAGTAAACAAATTGGATAAAAACCCCTGTTGTCATGTAACTTGCCAACTACTGGGAGATACAGAATAGTGCAATTAAGGCTACCTTACAAGTATCATCTGAACATAATATCAGTATTTTCTGAAATGTGCAAGAGATGAGTTTTCATTTATTTTCATGTATAATAGCAAAAGATATAACTAGTGCATCAGATTTTTGTAATGGGGGGAGACATACTTATTAAATAGTAAAACAGATAAAATCCAAATATAACATGATAAATTGATTGTATGGAATATGAATAACTAAAGTTAGGGAAACATCATTTCCTGCGACTGAATCATCACAAAATCCCACAAAGTAGGCATTAATATGAATCACTGTCAGAAATGGGGCTCAAAGAAATGTGGAACACTCTTCAGTACCCAAAACCCATGTTCCCAACAAGGTACTGCATTAATACCAGGAATGCCAGTGATCATCAAAAAATCTAATTCATGTACACTTCTTTTAAATGTTAACCCTGCACAATCAACCTTCTGTCCCACAGAACCACCTTCAGTCCTCACGCTGTGGGTTATGAAAGGAGCCACAACTTGCTTCGGCCCTCCGGGGATCAATAGCTCAGTGTTAGTAGCATTTACTCTGTCTGTGCCTTGGCAGCCCAGAAACCTGAAGGCAGTCACCTCAAAACTCAGGAAAACGTCGACTTACGATAGGTGGACCATGGAGAGGTTTTCCAGCAGAAGGAAAATCCAGCAGAAGAGGAACTAAATACAAGAGCTGAGAGAAAACTGCTGAGCTGGCTTCTATCGTCAAGTCATTAACCAACTTGGATTAGTCAGCCCTTTCAAGACCACATCTGCACTATTAAAGCTTTAAGGGCTGTATGCCAAAGTGAAAATTAAATAAAGCAACAAAAAGACTGTGTCCAAAAATTTTGCTTTTATTTTTACTGTACAGAGTGAGGCTGTGCACTCTAAAGCAACCACAGAGAGCCTTTGCCAAGTTGTGGCGGTTTCCCAGAATGCATTAAAAACACAGGAAGTCGCCACCATCTCTACAAATGATGTTGACTACTGGGTCATAAAATGCCTTCTATTCTGACTTTTAGGAGAAAGCCCATTAACTGAAAATTTCATCAAGTAATGTGAAATTGGCACATCAACTTCAGCATTGTCTGTTAGGCATGGTTTTAAATTCTGCAACAATAAAGATTTCAAAATCCCTCACCATAATCAAAAAACCTTATTTCTGTCTCAATTGCCTCTTTTTCTTCCAATATTACTGAGTATTTCATTCCATACAAAAAAAAATCTTGGCTCTAAATTTAGTAATGGACAAAGGCTCCATGATTAGATGATACATTCAAATGCTGTTATGATTGCAAAGACTTTGCTATGCTGCTCATTGCTAGTGGAAAGCAGCGTCAGAAAACTGTAGCCCTAAGTAATGTTTATTATTACAAAGTTACTTCAAGTGTTGATGTTTAAATTGTTTTACAATTATTTTCTTAATATAAATATAACTTTGTATGTCATCCCCAATTTTGGAGCATGCTACATCTGAATAATGGAATATTTGTTTTGCTTCTTGCATCTTTTTTTCTTTCAAGTATATGTAGTCACTCAAACCAGACCAACAAAACATTCCTAACACCCTGTTTCAATGAATAAGAGTAATAAAATATTTTCTAATTATGACAATAAGTGCTTGTTCTCAAGAGCCAAAAATGGTTTGTTCACCAGATTTAAAAGACTTTTTTAAGCAAATTATCCTTTCTTATCATTGTTTCATATCAGTAGAAAAACCAAATTGGTGGACTAGCACATCAAAATCTTTCAGTATAAACATTTAGAAAAGCTGGATAAAATATAACAAGTTTATTTTGCAATATATAGCATAACTTGACAAGATAGTAAGGAAGGAATGTCAGGTTCTAATCCTCAAGAGAGTCCTGAAAACCAGTGTCATACGTGTGAAATAACACTGAAGATTCCCAGGGACAGAGCATCGGTACTGTTCATCTGGAGACTGGGGGTTATAATGTTGATATAGGGACTGAAATTAGTATTGGAACCATATATTACTTGAGACCTCACCAAAAAAGCCATACTTCTTGAATGGCTGCTCACTCCATAAACTTGTGGCTTTGGAGTATGCGGAAAATTATCAAGTACCTGTGGAGGGACCTGCTCACAACTCAAACCACACAAGACTAATGGATACTGCAGATCTTGCTAAAACTTAGTTTGCAACCAAAGTTAACATAATAAATGAGGCAGGAGTCATAACAAATAAGATTTGATCCTGTAGAATTATATGTCCTAGAACAATAACTCAGTTTCTAGACAAGCTAGAGTCTTCTGTGGCAGAACACGATTCCTTATGAGGACAATAGAAAAAGCTGAACAATAACAAGAATGGTATGTTTGCAGGTATTACTAGAGCACTACAGATCAGTGAAATTCAGGGGAGATCTGGATTGTAGAGATGGAAGAACGATGGAGAAATGAGATGACTATTTGCCGCAAGTTTTTCCTGGACCCAGTTGCTGATTTGGGGAAGCAGACAAAAGGCTAAGAATTTAGATTTCACCTGAGCAGGAAATTCCACCTACAAATAGAAAAACAATCAGAGATTTTAGTGGCCTAAAAAATGGAGAGAGAAAAGTGTAGATGGTTTTCTTCTCTACACATTTGCTAAATTACAAAACTGCATAAGGGAAGAGGCTGGAGGGCTGCCAAGGAGGGAGCTCAGAAAGGCAGAGCAGGATTTTTGGAAATCCATCGGGCCAAAGAAGCAAGGATTGCAGTCCAGGAATAACCAAGGACAGGAGTTCCAGTGCACACAACAGCCTCCCTGCTGACTTCTCTAAAGGGCTATGACCTAGGGCAGAGATGAATGAGAAGAGTAAACCTACCAAAACCGCATCCCAACTTGAGTCAGCTTACTTTCTGATTGCATTAATGTGCTCAGCCCCAACTCTGACTTGCAGAAGAAAAGACTAAATCATCCTGATGAAGAAACGTAATATCAGCTGGACCTCTACAGTTTAGTGTACACAGTTTCTGGCATTCAATAAAAAATAACTTGTCTTTTTCAGTTTTTAGAGGCTGCCCACATTCCTTGGTTTGTGGTCCCACAATATCTTCAAGGCTAGCGACCACATGGTTCCAACATTTGCTTCTGTCTTCACATCTCCTCTTACTCTGCTGTCTCTCTTTTCCATCTTTTAAAGGCCTTTGTGATTTCGGTGGTCCCACCTAGATAATTCAGGATAAACTTCCTATTGCAGAATCTTTAATTTCATCACATCTACAAAGTCCCCTGTGTAATGTAAGGCAATATATTTACACAATCCTGGAATTAGGACATGGACAAGGTTAAGGGGCCATAATCTACCTACATCTTGTTGTTTATACTAGAGAAGATATCCCATGTATACAAAGAGACAAATTCAAAATTATTTATTGCAGCTCTGTTAGTAATAGTGAAAAGGGGAGATAATATCTGTTAGTGAGAGAAAAGAAGTAACCAGGGTTTATTTGTACAATGGAGCCCTATACATTGGATATAATCAGTGAAATATAAATATATTAACATAATATCTTATAAATTATTAAAGAATATTAATAGAAATATATAAAAATATAAAAACACACAAAAATATTAGGTAAATTTGTGGAAAATCATGGTAGAGCTAGCACCGGGCACTAGAGAGCCTCCAGGTCTCTCTCTCTTGTCCTCTCATGCCCCTGCTCTTGAAATTTTATTTGCAAAATTTTGTTCTGTGTATGGCAGAAGATGTAAAGAAAAATTTATTAACAAACCTATCCTAGAAGGTCAATGTCAAGTAAATTTCCTGTCACAATCAAATCAGGTCTCACAATACTTGCCTGGCTCACACATCAGATTGTTACACCCTTTGAACTTGATTCAACTGCCAGATCGTCCCCATTCTGAGACACGCCTCTACAGTTGGTTAATTTCCCTCCAAGCCAATGCCTTGAACTGTGTGCTGGCTTCTTCTCCCTCACTACAAATCTTCTAGTAATTCACCCATACATAACAATAATAAATGACATAACACTCCCAATTGTAGTATATATTGCCTCCAAATCCCAAGTTATAGCAGCTTTTCCTTTACCTTTGCAAAGATTTTCCTGCAAGCCCCAGACTGCAGGACCTCAGAAATTTCAATAAGAAAACAAGCCCCTCTGTTTTCATGGAATTGATGTCCAGTCTCCTGGCACGCATTTTACCAATGTGTCTTGGTAGGAAATTTGCACTTGGTTTTCAATGTCACTGAAAGGAGAAACATGAGGAGCTGCTCCATGGTTCATTACTATCATAACATCTGTCACTCACAGATTTAGGAAGCCATTGTGGAAATATTATCATTTGCTAAGTATGTTATAACAATAATATACACAGAACATAGAGAACAGCCAAATAATGGTTTTGAAACACCAGTGAGCTATCCATGAAATTGAAACAGGTCAAAATTCCTTCTACTGATCCACATAAGTCGTCGTTCTAACTGATAGACAAAACTGATGGTGTAGGACCCAAGGAATTATGTCTGTTCGAGTCCAATCCCAACAGTGCCTAAAATATCCAATCATTTCACTCTTCCCAGTTCATAGATACTCAGGCCAATGGCCACATGACATTTTAGAAGAGACTTAAGAGGTTTTCTGTGCATACTTGTGATTTGCACCTGCTCTTTCCTCAAGAAATCCTTCCTTTATTTTAGGAAGCCTATAAACAGACTGTGGTTTGAGATTTAGATGAAATGCTATGACTCTGAGTTACGTTTCTATTCACAGGAATTTTCTTGTGTATGTGATAAGAATCCAGTAGGATCTTGGTGGACTTCTCATTTTCTTCAGGACTAGGGTTCATTAACTGATTATCTGCCACTGTAGATCATTGTGAGTCAAACCACTCTAATAAACACACCTATCCCTTTACCAGTTACTCTAGCCATGTCCCTGCCTCTGGCATCAAGGACTGCTACAAACAATCTCCCCCTCCAGGACCCTCCCTGTCTTTGCTTTGAAATAAAGCATCACATTTCAGTAGCAGTTCTCCTACCAGCATCCCAACTCAACAGAGAACATTTTCCAGAGCACTTTTCAAAAATGATGGGACTGCTGTCACCAATAGTTTTTGAAGGGAGCCTTTTTTAGAGTCCGTTTGGCAACACAAGGGGTGGGGGTGTGAATGCACATGTTATATGTGAGCAATCCATTTCAAGTTAATATCTCCCTAAGTATTTAAATTCCTTTTCAAAGCTCCAACTTTCACAGAAGGTACCTGACAAGGCTGTGAAGTTAACTGCAAAATAGTGGCAACTGCAGGATCAAAAGCTGAATCTGGTTTTTATGTATCTCAGCCCTATGACACAATTGGTAAAATATTTTGCAGCAGAGAAGTGGCTTGCTTTCTCTCTGTTGAACCACGAACTTTAGATTTTGAGCTTGTAATTCTTTTTAAGTTGTCAGATGTCATGTGCTCCCTCTGTATTCTTTGAAATCCTACATCCCTGCATATGGTTCTCTGGCTATGGTTTGGTTCCCTCAAAGACTCTCTTTCTGTGACAACTGCATTGCAAGTGACCACCAATGAGAATTAAAGGGCTGTTTCACTCTGCTTGCTAGAGCCTTTCACATTAGCTGGATTTCAGAGTCTTCAGGCTGAATCAGACCAGATAATCAGTTCAGATACCTATTTGCCTGAGGTTCTGGTTTCTAATATGACTTCTAGAGTCACTGTCCATATTAGTTAGAGTTATTGGTTGTAAGCCAAGGAAGCTAATTTTGATAGGTTAAGCAGAAAATGAGTTTCTTATAAGTGAGGGAATAGTTACTGCCACCAATACTGAACATTTGATGCGAAAGTTTCCATGACTGCCAGTGATAGAGTTTATAGCTTCTGAGACTGATGATTCTTCTGTGCCAGGAATTCATTCCTGGAGGCAATTCACCACTGAAAGCCAAATGCTTAAGTACTGTACTGACTAGTATGGCTAGTAGGATGGATTCTTCTTGGAGCCCCCACTTTTATATTACTCACTTCTGAACCAGTCTGGCATCAACAAATTTAAGCGAATTTACCTAGATCACACACTTGTGCCTTAAGTCCAAGAGAGGCTGACAAAATGAGTTTTCTGGTTCCTACTTGGAGAATGCTGAAAATGTAAGTAGGAAATTCTCCAAACAGGAAAGTTGTCAAAAATGGCAGATAACCAAAACATATAACAAGTAGTAGCTATTACTGTTGTATACTCTTTTTTTTAGTCTTCTTCAGTGAATAATTTTTGTCTTAAGAATGTTGACTATAAATTGTATGATGTCTTCTGTTTTGGTCTTATTTTGTCTTTGTTTATTTTTCGGTGTTTGTGTTTTCTTTCACTTTCTTGCTTTATTTCTCTTTTCTGATATTGCTGTATTATTCAAGTTTTCTAAATTTTTTGTCAAGTGTTTTAAAGTTGTTGTTTTCAGTGTTTACTATTAAATTGACTTTTAAAATATTTTATTTCTTTTTAGACAGAGGGGAAGGAAGAGGAAAACATCAGTGTTTGAGAAAAACATCAGTCGGTTGCCTCTCACAAATCCCCAACCAGGGACCTGGCCCACATCGCAGGCATGAGCCGTCACTGGAATCTAACAGGTGACCTTTTGGTTCGCAGGATGGTGCTCAACACACTGAGCCACACCAGCCAGGGCCCATTAAATTAACTTCAAAAAACTGTGCTATTACCCTCCTATTCCAATCAAAGAAAAAAATCACCCATTAGCAAGATAGGAATTTTAACCTGTATTTCTGTGTTGCATTCCAATCTACTCATAGTTTTTATTAAAATAATCTGGAAATTTTATGTCTGAATTATTTTACTTTTATTGTATACTCTCTTTAAAAATAACATCTTGAGCCTTGGCTGATGTGGTTCGGTTGGTTGGGACATCATCCCACCAAATTGTTGTAAGGTTCGTCCCTGGTCAGGGCACATACCTAGATTGCAGGTTTGATTCCAGTCAGGGCACTTATGCCTGTCTAAAGTTTCTTTATAAAGTATTCACTCAAGAAATACAAACTTATAGGTTTTAGAATGCTTTGGTGATAATTATTGTTTTAAAACTCTGAAGAAACTATTCCAATGTTCCTTGCATTTAATGTTGCAGACAGTGTAATGGCACCGTGTGTGTGTGTGTTTCTTAACTCCTTGTCAAGAAACTTGTTTTAGTTTAGTAAAGCCAGGAAGAGCTGTTCAACACCTGCAAAAAAAGTGTGTGCGGAGTTCCTTTTGGTTTTAAAAATTCAAATTTTAACAATACATACTTTAGACGTATATAGATGTATATATTTAGATTTTTCATTTTGCCTATTATTAAAATCTGAAAGTTTAATAACATTTTCTGTCAATGAACTTATGGAGAAGTGGGTTTTCTCATATATTGCTCATATGAATTAATAATACATATACCCTGGGAAAAATATGAAGTCATTTGCACAAAGGTACTCATTGTGAAAACCCACATGTCCTTCAATAAGACTAACTGAAGTATGTTTACAGCCACAAGGTAGAATACTGTGCAACTCTGAAATGGAGTCAGAAAGATGTCTAGATACTAATATAGAGTGATCTCCAAGAAATAGCTAATTTAAGACAAGAAAAACAAGATGAAGAAAATTGCATATGAAATGCTATCATTTAGCTCAGAATGGAAGAATATGATCCCAAATATGCATCTTCTTATCTTAAAAAATAAACAACAGAAAAATCAACCATCAAATAAAAGGAGCAGTTCCCTTAAAATGAGACAGAATAGAAAGAATCTACATTTCTTTCAATATATCTTGGTTTTTTAGGTTTTACATAATTATAAATGAAATTGCTTTTAGATCAATCTCTGAAAAATAAAAGTATGGGAGTAAACTTAATGTGCATTTAGTTAATAGCACAGAGATTGTTCCATTGGATTTAAAGGACAGTGTTTGGATATAACCTAGCAGAATATAACCCAAGGAGTAAAAGAAATTAAAAACACATTTTAATATCTCCTAACTCTGAATGTTAAAAAAGGCAAGAGAAAACAACCAACCCATTTATAACAAATGCCCTTAATACCTAGATTATGGTCACCACATGCTATTTCTCATTAAAAGGAACCAGGAGAAAGCATTGATTCCAGGTCTAGAACAGAAGTTGTATGAGGTGAGTATAATGTATACTCACCAGTATAATGTGTCATACGACATAGCAAGGAGACTGTAAGGCGACCAGGGTCACATAGAAATGACTCAGAGTCAACTTAATGAGGTTCACATGGCCAAAGATGTACATTTTCAGCATTAGTAAGGTAATAAATGAAGTGGTTTGAAACTCATTATAAATACTTACACCTGAAAGTCTCTATGATATAAAAAATTAAGCATGTAAGATATTAGTTAACCAACTTATCATTTTGAAAACTAATAAAAAAGAAAAAGAATCATACACTTATTCTGCCCTTCTTATACAGCTATACCACAGAGTAACCAGGTGGTAATGAAGGCAAGTTTCTTTGAGAAGTATTCTAGCTAATAACTAAGAAGTGAGTGATAGAATTAGAATATCACTATTTTTCCCACTGTAATGGGTCTAGGCATTGATCATCAACTGCTTTTAATATCACAAAAAGACAAAAACCAAGATATTGTGGGTATCCTGACAGAAGAACAGACTGCTACTTACAAAATAGCTTCACACACACACTCACACGCACACACACACAATCAACCTTCTGTGGTCAAGCCTCTAGTTCCATTTGTGAATATTTAGGAAATATATAGGGTAGAAGATCTTTTTATTCAACACACCAGGGAGACAATTTGCAAAACTCAGACTCGAAAATTCCAGAATTAAAAAGTATTTTTTAAATATCAAATTACTGTGAAAACAAAAAAAATGAGATGGAGGGAAAAAGACAAAAAGACATAAGATACATATCAACCAGTTCCTAAGCAAGGACTTTATCTGAAACTAATTCAAATAAATGGTTTTATATATATAATGACACTTATGGGACAATCATAAATTCAAACAAACTCAATATTTGATTATATGAAGGAGCTCTTATCAATTTAATTTTTTAATTATAATACCTGTGTTTTTTGAAGTTTTCATTTTTTCTAAATAAAAAAATGAAATATTTACAGAGGAAATGACATGGTATCTGGGATTTACTTCCAAATAATTTGAACAAAATTAATTTGTGTATAGATGAAATACAATAAGCTAAGAGAGATGTGTACATGGGGGTTCATTAACCTATTCTGTCTACCTTTGTATAGGTTAGCGATTTTCCATAATAAAAAGTTTAAAAGACATCTCTTACCTCATAAGTCTTTTAATTATGAAGATGTAAGTCTGTATTTGAGCTCAACTAATTTACTATGGGTTTTTTTTGTTCTGCCTCCTTAGTCAACTTATACATTTTAGATCTACTGAATCTGTGTATATACCTTTTTGTTTTCTCTTATGTTCTTCTGTTTATGCTTTTTATCTATTGGTTTCATTTAAACTATTAGAAAATTAAAATTGGATTTTCTTTAATATTCAAATTTTATTCACTATTTTTATTGCATATTGAATTTTCTACTGCATTTGTCATCTCTAAAACAATCAACTTTCAATTTCATTGAAGATATTTTTATTAAGTAGTTTAATAGAAATAAAAATAGTTATATTAAATGATGTTTCAGACATTATTAAATAATTTCATCAAATGCTTTCTATGTTTTATATGATTTTCATGAACTATACCTTTAGATTTTTCATGTTTAATAGATTAGAAACCGGGGGTTTATAAAGCTATAGTGACATCACAGAGATCCAGACTGGACTTGGTTGGGCTTGCTTAAGAGTCTGGGTCTTGGATAGAAGTGAGCTGATCTATGTAGACTTATCTAAGGTGGTTCAACTTTGTTCCATGTATCTCTCCTCCGTTTTTCAGTGACCAATGAGCCAGCCTATGTGGTCCTTTCATGAAGATGACAAAGATGCAAGATGGTAAGTTGGAACATGCAAGGTCTCTGAAGGCCTATGCTGGAAACAAGTGCAACATTGATCCTTCAAGTCACGCAGCTAAACTTAAAGTCAAGAAGCAAGGAGATACATTCTACCCCTTTAATGGGAGGAATTTCAAAGCATTAAGAAGGGGAGGAAATTTCAGGGGAACTTCAGGGGAGAATGGAAAGGGTATACAGGAACAAATATAAAGAACATATGGACAAATCTAAGGGGGTTGGAAATGGGAGGGAGGAGGGAAGGGATGGGAGGGTTGGCTGGAATGGGAATAAAGGATAGAAACTGTACTTGAATAATGATTAAAAAATAAATTAAAAAAAGAAGCAAAGGCAATGAATTTGGAGAAGCTAATAAACAATTATTCAATAAACAATTGTGTGCATATTAAATGACAGAACCAGAACCCTGGACAAAAATTTGTGCTCTTAACCACTATTCAACAATAAAATTTTTTAAGTTTGTCCTGATTTTTGCAGTATCTTTCTTCATGGGAAGGCATATTGATTGATGCCAATGACTGACTGTGTTGGAATCTACTGAATCTTTTTATGTCCCTGTGATTTTTTTTCTCTTTTCTCAAATAGAAGGATGAAGGACATATGTTTATGTACAGTGGGAACTCAAGTGGTCTATTAGATTTTGGGCATGTCCCTGTCATTTTTCACATCAGCTAATTAGAGACACTGCAATGTATCTCATAGTATTATAAAAATTAAGTATAACATTTGGAAGTAGCTAGCATATAGCAGTTACTTAATATTTAGTCCCCTATACCTCCCAAGTCCCTTCCCCTCCTGCATGTCAACAGGCACGACACTTTTTTCAATACTCCTCAAATATTCATCAATACTACTTTTCATTCATGTTCCCTACTTTCTCATGTCTCAATTATTCCTCAATCTGATTTGTCCCCGCCTCCATCTCTTAGCCATCTTGACATAGTAGGCTCTCAAGTGACACTGGTAATTCAGTTTTCAATTCTCGTTCATTCCTTAGACAGCTAACATTTAATACAATTGATTTTCTCATAATCAACAATATCCTTCAAATTGCCAAGCCCAATGATAACATTTCTTTTTTCATACTACTAAAACTCTTAACAATATTTTACACAGATGGTCACTCACTCCTTCCAGAAACACTCTCTTTTCCTGCCTCATGACATCATGCCTTTGGAGATTTTTTTCTTACCTCTCTGGACATTCAATCTTACTTGCTTTTGCAATCTCATCTCCTCTCCCCAGTCCCTACATGAGTTCCCCAAGGCTTACACTGGGAACCATTCTTAACTTCAATAATGTATTTTCTCATTAGATAATTCCATGCTGTCCAATGGCTTTAGAAGTCTTCTGGATGCTAAAAATCTCCAACCTTGTATCTGAGCATAAACCTCACCTTTTAACAGTATGTTCTTACCTGACATACCTACTTAAACATATTCATGAACAAATTATTGATTTCCACTGCTGGTTCCCTTGTTTAACTTTAACAATCATTACTTGAAGATTTAATCTAAACAAACTTTCCCAATAACCTTATTTCACATCACTTTGTTTTACTGTATTATGAACCTAAATGAATCTGAAATAATATTTTCCATTCTTTGCTTCTTATTTATGTTCTGTCTCTCTGACCATCAGCATAAGCTTCATGAGAACAGAAACCTTGTCTGTTTTGCTTAGTGCTTCATATTTGGTACCTAGAATACCACCAGACACATAATAATCACTCAGTAAATATTTTTTGCATGAAAGAATGAATTTTTGTTACTTTGTTGGTTTTCTTGAAATAAGATTCAATATAGTAAGAAGTCTATTAATTATTAATCACAATTGCTCACTTGTGCTGCCTTATGTTTTGCAAATCTCTTCATTTAAAGTGTCTCATTTAATGACCATAGCAACTCTGGGAGTAGGGATTATTAATCTCATCATAAAACCAAAGAATATTGTGACTGAGACGGTTCACACAGCTGTGAACCTGAGTTTTGATTCCAGGTTTTCTGATATCAAGTTTACTGCTATTTCTATTTTAAGGATTCAATAAGCAAAGGCAATTAAAATGCATTCTCTAAGAAAAAAAGTTATAAAGACATATGTTCATACTCAATAGCAATTCACATGAATAGAAGCCAATAAGTCAATAGAGTATTTCCTAATGATGTATTTTTTTGACTCCCCAATAATAACTTATGTGTTTAGATTACTATCCTCAGTAACTTAACAGCATCATTTTTCACCTGGAAATTTTTTAATTATTCAAAGAGAAAAACTCATCAATTGATATGATTGGGTTTAAATGACAACAGCAATCATGGTCATAATAATCGTAATAATATTAATGCCTTTGCACGGTATTTCATATATTGTCAGTGTACTTAATGATACCTGCCTTCATGTTCCACACAGTCTGTAATGTAAGATTATTAACATCCTTTAAAAAATATTTTAAGCATTTTAAAAACATATTTTAATATGACTATGTAAATAGCCTAGTAAAATACTCTTAAAATGAACTCCTTCTTAACTTTTTTATTACATATGAAGTAGGAATTATCTGTAAACATCCACAAAATTTTCTATCCATCAACTTACCTGCTAATACCTGTCCCTCTCACAACATAACTCCCTTATTGTCTTCTTTAGTGCAATGTGCACCTTCTAACGTCAGATAGAATTGTCAACACAAGAGAATTTGTTGGCAGGAGCCATCTCCATACATTCTGCTATTTGCATTCCCTTAGTTTCCCACAAAATTTAAATAATTCAGACCATTTAGCATCTTGTATGCTTCTTTGCACTCTCTACATCTTTTTTCCTCTGTACTAATAAGTAATTGTAAGGAACAGACACACTCTGGCTTACTTAAGCAAAAGAGAAGTTATTGGAAAGTTACTGGAATTTCATAACACAATTTGAAGATAGGAGATAGTATGGAAATTGTGTAGGGAACAAACTATGCCATGACATGAAAAATCTAGGCAATACACAACCCCAAGGATGGTAGTTACCTCCAAACACAGCCAGCTGCATTGTTTCTTTGGTCAAGATTTAAAATAGTACACAGCTCACCTATCTCAGGGTCATGTGCTGCCCCTTGACTAAGAGAGGACATGAACAATTAAAATGGATCTACAAGATTATATTCAAAAGAGAGGTAATTACTCAAGGAGTAACAGGAATGCTGGTTTTTTTAAAAAAGGAAGTTATGCTCTATTGACAATAAAAAGCAAATGATGCTACAGTTCACTTCTTTGACCATGCAATATTTGCACACCCAAATGTCACCTATTCACTTCCATCAATATCCTCATATAACAAAAATTTACCTATTCCAAAGAAACAACCAAAATTTATTCAAATCCATGTCCATTTTCTGACATTGTAATAGTCTTACATTAACTGTTTCTTCTCGCCACACTCAAACAAGATGATACTTCAAATAGTCTCTTAGGTTCCTACCATCATCTTCCTCTACCCTCAGTATAGGAGAAACCCTACTTCTCCTTGATAAGCAGGGCCAATAACCCTTATTTATGCCATAATTCTGTTTTTCACAATTTTCCAGTTCCATGGCAAAGGCCAAATTACTAGATGGTAGTCCAAACTTTGAACGCAATGAACTCGTTGCTATGGTCACTGGAGGGAACATTCTCCAAATGAAAATAAAATTAAAACTTGAAGGACAAGAGCCATAGTGTCAGAAAGCAAACATCGGCTCCCTCCACTTATTTTCCTTAGTCATTGAATCCATATTTTCTGGCACTATGGAAACACCAAATTTCATAAGATGATTTGTGCCAAATGGAATCATAATTGAACTCTAATGAATCCCATGGACATTAGCCTGTTTCTGTACTTCTTTGCCTTAAATCAAATGATTTGGTCAGAAGCAACACAATAAGGAATAGAATGACAGGATGTAGAGGATTTTATCAATGTATAGCCATGATGTGATGAGGAAACAAATGTAAATTTAGAAAAGATAAAGCACAAGCAGTTCCACGGTAATCGATCCGCTCTCAGAGGGCTGGATGCTCACAGAGGTATAAAACTGCGGGGGCTGGCAGAAGCAGCGCCTGCTTGAATGCGGTTGGTGGGGTAATAATATGGGTGTAATAATTTATAGTTTTAATTTGAACATTTCACTTAAAATGTCATATGGTATGCTTGAGTGTGATATTGTTATGTTAAAGAATTATATGCTTATGATTTTGTAATAAAAAGGGGGCATTATTTGTGCTGGACCATAAAGCCCCCGGTTAATCATCACTACTTTCTTGCAATTTGAACTCTCAGTGGGGATAGCCAGGCCAGCCTTGGTGAGAAGTGAGTGTTCCTGAGTGCTAGTATGAACACCATACTCTACCAATATCATCACTTTCTTTATGAGTTCATTGAGCAAGAGTTAGGGTGACAGTGGTAAATGGCTAACTGTAAATTAGAGTGGGCATCCTATCCAACTGGTATTTAAGAACTTCCTTTATAATAGGTGTTGAGATGAGCATTGAGGACTTAGTTTATAAGTTTCATCTGCATTTCCCTTTCAGAATTTCATGTCACAACTTCTCCCATTATATTCTTTCCAATTTTCCAAGCACGTGACCAGTTAGCTATTACCCATTAATTTATGTAAATCTCTCTACCTCATGCCATAATTCCTCCCAGGCAAAGTGAAGCAGGTCGACACTGGTTTCATACAGAACAATCATACAATGTTAGGCTGGTTACTGTTGGGGAAAGAGGGCTGTCAGGCAGCCAGCCACACAAGCTGAGGGGTTGTGCTGGGTATTTGCTAAGTATGTTTTATTTCAGTATCCAAATCTCCCTTCTAATATTACCCCAAAAATTTCCTGCAGAAACTATTTCCAACTGAATTACCTTGAATAACTTTTTAAAATAAATTTTAAATGAAAAAGCAAGAAAAATGTGCTAGTAGCTTTGTAATTTCCTGTCTTCCCATCTAGCTTGCTGTATAGTAGCAGCATACATGAGAATTGCGTGGGGAAGCCTCAGACTGACAGCGAAGGTTACTTTGTGGCAAGCATTTCAAGTATACTGAGAAACTCCGGTATAGTAATTAGCAGTTGAAGCACATCAAATTTATAAAAATCATTTTAAATTAGACAAAATCAGTGGAATGGAACTCTAAAACATGAGGAAGTCCAACAACCAAATCCCAAAATAACTACCTTTTCAAAGGTATAATGTTGATTCTTAACTGCTCTTGTTCACTATTTTATGAATATCTTTTACTCTTCCTCATTTTCATTGGTTTCTCCAAGACTCAGGGATAGAAAGTATTGGAAATTGCACAGTTCTCATTATTTTTTTATATTTCCAGATATATATATGTATACACACATTTTATTCTTCTTTGACTTTCAAATAAATTATATTTTTATCTGTTTTTCCATTTTTTATTTTTGATTTTAGATTGAGGGGAAAGAAGGGATAAAGAAAGGGAGAAAGGAAAGAAAGGGACAAAAAGAAACATCACTGTGTCTCATCTGTGAGAGAGAAACATAGATTGGCTGCCTTCCTCACATGCCCCAGTGGGGGACTGAACCAGCAACCCAGGCATGTGCCCTGACCAGCAACTGAACTGGTGACCTTCGGCTTGTGGGACATTGCCCAGCCAGCTGAGCCGCACCAGCTGGGCTACATTTTTAATTGTTTTAAGAGCACTACTATGCTACCATGAATTGGAGTGAGAACATTTGTGAGTGACCTTTGAGTTGTAGTTTCAAGAGTACATCTGAGACAAAAATTTCTTTAGGGAAGCATATGTTAAACCTCTACAAAATAGGAACTGCATTATAAATCATGATTGCCAGTGGAAGTGTATTACTACTGCTGCATAAAAGATGCCACACTTAATACTGCTGCTGTGCATTCAGGTCCTCATCCAGGAATGGAGTTGAAATTCCCCAAATGTAAGTAGGTTAATCTTGTAGTCTAATCAGCACATTTTTGTAGCTGTCATTTTTATATTTATTCTCATCTCCTATAATTATGAATTATTAATTTTCTTAGGCATTAATCCATCTGCCTTGAAGTTAGTTTTACATTCTAAAAATCTTTCAATGACTGTCTTTGTTACAGAGTGCTGAAACTGCTAGAAAGATATTACATTTTTACCACTTTTCCCCTGAATATTTGACCTGTTTCTAGGAAGCTGAACAATTTTCACATTCTCAGTGATTTATATCTGTTCCTTAATTCTGACAGCGATGTGCAATTAGAATGGGGAAAATTTGTATCTACAAAATGGTGACATTTCACCCTGGAAATATTTCAGCATCCATGAACATCTGATCTTGTACATGAAAGCTGGTAATTAAAGAATTTTAAGTAGGCTCAAATGATTAAATGGTTAGACTTCAGTTTTTTAACTAAGATTTAACTCTCATGTTTATGAAACTAAGAAACTCACAATTAAAAAAATATATACTAAACGAAATAAAAACAGCTATCCTCTGTCCCCACTACAGGTTATCCTTGTGAACAACTAATTCTCAGTCATGAGAACCAGTCACTTTAATCTCTTTTAGCTTTTTCATAGGGTATTTACATCAATATTTCAAAATAACTAATACGCTGCTATTAGTAAGTTAACTTTTACACAGAAGAGGAAGATCAGCTCCCTTATGTGTCATGCTCCTTCCACGGGAACACATGCACTCACACGCACACTTCCCGCATCCTTCAGATGCGGTTAAATCACCTTTTTGAATTAAATCAGTGCTCAGTGTTTACATTGTTATGACCACGTAAATACTGTCCATAGTTGAGCTGCTAAGTATGCCAGTAATAAAAATTTCTTTCTTGCACAAACATCTGCTTCTCTACAGGTGTACTTGCCTTATATTTTGTATGCTTTAAATGTATTAAAATGCATACCCAAGGCGAATGTATCACAAGTATGCCAACTTCCTCTAAATGTATTTATTCAGTATGCTAGCAATGTTATTTTTATTAAAATATCCCTACTAAACCCTCCATCTACCTACTTCCAAATGTGTCATTTGATCTGCAGACTTTTTTCTAAAATTTGCCTAAATTATTACTTTTTAAATACCCTTCATCTTTTTTAGTAGCTTTCTGAGAAAGAGTGTTTGGAAGGAAAAATGTTCAAGGTTTTACATGTCTAAAAATGTCACTATTCTACATTATTGATTGATTTTTAGTGTGGCTGGGTAGCAGATTATTAGTTCTAAATCATATTTTCTCATGATTTTGAAGGCATTACTCAGTTGTTTTCTAGTGTAGGTGTTGGCAGAAATGTTTTTATGAAGAAACAGATATTACATTTTGATGGTTTGCAGCCTCTTTGATCTTTGTTGAAACCACTTGACTCTACTGTTTGTAACTCAAAAACAGACATAGATAATCTGTAAATAAATAGGCACCACTGTGTTCCAGTAAAATGTTTTTATGAAAAGAGGCCATAGTTTGCTGTTCCCCACGCTAGACATCAGAGTTACTTAATACCATTATAATTTCTAATTCATTTATATATGACATTTTCTTTTTTTAGAATCTTTGAGTTGTGTTCTTCACTTTGGCCCTGACATTGCAAATGTCCAGATGACATACTTTGTTGGGCACCTCAGATTTGTTGCTGAAAACTCGATGGGCTTTACAAACTGGGGAATCTGGAAAAGGTTTTATGTGTTTATAATTTTCTCCCACCTCTTTTCTTCTCCTTCTGTAACTCATTTTAGCTCAATGTCAGATCTATTGGATTTATCATTTTTTATTGCTTTTACAATGTTTATTGTACTTTTTGAAGGATATTTTAAAATTTACCTCTCAATTCTTCTATTTTTTTCATTTATGTTGTGATTTTTTACTATCTAAGAGCTCTTCCTTATTATCTGACTTCTCTTTATTTTATGGTCCCTTGTTATTATGTCATGTGTACAGTAACCACGAGAATTTTAATTAAGATATGTATGAATGTGATTGTAAGTATGTATGTGTGTCTTAGTCTGTTTTGGTGGCTATAATAAAATGCCAAATATCTGTCTTATAAACAACAGACATTTATTTCTCATAGTTCTGGGGCCTGGAAAGTCCAAGATCAACGTGACAGCAGATTTAGTGTCTGGTGAGACCATCTTCTGGTTCACAGATGGTTATCTTCTCATTGTGTCCTTATATGGTGGGAGAGCCCTCTGGAGTCTTTTATATGGGTATTTATCCCATTCATGAGGGCTTTACCCTCATGACCTAGTCATCCCAAAGTCCCCACATCCATATATCATCACACCTGGGGATTAGGCTTTGAGGAGGACTGGAGTTTGCCACCCCAAAGTTGCCTTTTAATATACTGATTATTTTAAGCTAGTTACTTTCAAGAAACAAAAGACTTAGAAAGAATCTTTCACTCTCCCCCTCTATCTGCCTGAAGAAATCCATATGTAAAAACCAGCTTCAGGAAGGGAACCTTAGCATATCCACCTTAGCATGTATGAATTAAGTTGGCAGACAAGGAGAAATCTAACAAAGCCTGTTTGGTGGATTCCACTCTGCTTCACACTTTTTCTGGGTGGCCCAGAAAGAATATGTTTACCACAAGTTTGCTCTTTCTTATCTACCCAGGAACTGCCTAAATAGGTGGTTCACTCCTTGAAATCTTAGGCCCATGTCTCCCTGTCCTTACTCCGGAATGGCTTTTGAACCTCAGCTGCCTAATGTGCTTGAGGCCCTCATATTCTTATGGAACCCCTGTATAAATGTACGTAACAGATTCAGTCATTTTCTCCTGTTAGTCTGTCTCATGCTAATTTGATTATTAGCCCAGAGAGAAGAATTCAGAAAAGTGGGAGAAATATGGGACAAACATATATATTCAGTCGATAGCAGTGGTTGTGTGTGTGTGTGTTTGTCTGCTATCTGTATTGTCTCTGTTTCTTCTGACTTTATTCTCCTTCCTCCTCCTCCTCCTCTTCTCTTCTTTCCATTCATCTCTCATTACAGAGGTTTCTGTGAAAGTCAGGTGATTTGGGCTGTTTCTTCACATTTAAGAACAAGGCACTAAAATGACTACTGAAAGTCTATATATATGATTAATCTTGACAAATGCTGGGTTTTATTGTAGCATGATCAAATTAAAACCCTGAAATTTTATTGAGGTCCCTAACTCAGCATAAAGGACTTTACACTAAACCAAGGAGTTCCTTTAGAAAGCAATTTTCCAACCTCTCACCTGGGGAAATCACCCAGCTGAGAGCATTCAGAATGTAGCAGTCCATGAAAAGAAGACTATAAAAACTAGAAAAGTGTGACCCAGGTGACACACACTGACCTGGACAGGTCACTCAATAGCATCATCATCGTGGGTGACAGGCAGGGCAGGGGAGCCGCTATCCTGTCTCTGGATCCCACAGCCATGTCAGTGTCTTCCTTGACAAAAGTCGTTAAGCTGATATATTTAGAGAAGTAATCTAATGACCAAAAATATTATAAGGACAATTTCAAGTCAATAAGCAGATTATCTTTTCATCTTCAATAAAAGCTAGGGATGGAAAGAGTTGAAATTAAAGATCCTGAAAAAAAAATAAGTGGTATTTAGAATTCAGGAATAAACAGTGGGCAAAAGATGCCCGCTTTAACTACCCCTTATCTATCGATTGGCTGGTTTGCCTTCTCTGGGTGGTAAAGCACCACGGATCCCTCTGGGCACATCCCGCTCATTTACCTATGCCATTTACCTCAGGCTCAATGGTATTATGTTAAACTAGCAAATACATAGAAGAAAATGAATCCCTTTCAACACATATTGTTCAGAGCCATATTTTGTCTCACGTTGATAGGTTGGAGAGAGTGCTGCTTCCCAATTTTGCATGAGATGCTTAATGTTATGCTGCATCAGTCAAATAACATTATATCGAGTCACAGAGCAGGCCAGCACAAGTGGCCGTGTTCAAAGAAGTCTCTGACTTCCTGCCAAGCCATTTGGCGCCATTCAAGTTGTCATCAATTTGAATTACTTGTAGAGCATTTCAGGAGATATTAAGATAATCACTGGCTGTTCTCATAAAGGTAGGAAGCCAGCAAACTACTCCCTCAACCTCTGCATCCATCTATAACTTGAGGAACAGACACTTTATATCTTAACACTAAGTAAATCATGTTGTTAATATATGCACCATTTCGGTTTATGTTCTATTACCCTACCCTTAAATTATATATTTGGTTCATTTACCCAGTTGACATTAGAATGCACGCAGCCATGCTGTATCTGAATTATTTCTCTCAGTCCTTTGCTGAACTGTTTCACTGAGGAGGGATTAGAAGATATATGGCACCTGTTATGTTACAGTCAAGGAACAATTGAAAATTAAGCTTTGAAACTTCCTTTTTTAAAAGAAATATGTAAACAACAACTGATATGACATAAATACTCCCCATTTATAATGAATTACATTTGAAAATTTCATCTGAAGGCTTGTTGTCTGAAATGACATTTCATATAGAAACAGACAATTTAGAGGGGATAAATGGTGATGGAAGGAGACTTGACTTGGGGTGGTGAGCACACAATACAATATACAGATGATGTATTATAGAATTGTACACCTGAAACCTATAATTTTATAAAACAATGTCACCTCAATATAAAAGGAATGCAATTATGGACCCCACATTCTGGTTACAGTTCAATACTGTGTTAATAATAATGTTTTGTGTAAATGTTGATGCTGTAAAGAAAACCATTCCATCCTAGAGGAAGCCCTGAGACATCTCCTGGAATAATGTTCTAACAGAACAAGCACACTCAATCTCTGTACCTTCCTCATTGACTTTTCAAGGTGTCAGCAGTAGGAGAGAAAGAATCTGTTACCCCCAGAAAATCAAGCTAAAGTGAAACAGAGTGAATATTAGCTCCAGGTAAAAGGATTCATAGCCTTAACAGTAAATTTCTCATGAGTAATGGAAATAGTACATAACTAGTTAATTCCTCTCTCAGTTTCAACACTTATTGCACAGCCTCCCACTCTACCTCTCTAAACTTTATTCCCCCATATCTTTTCTCCTGATATGTATTCCAGTTTATCGAGGAGAGGCTGTATGGTAGTCAAAAGCACAGCCTAAAGTCAGACCACTGGGACTCAAAATATGACATCATATTGGAAGGCAGTTCTCCATGGGTCTCTCACATTTCTGCACATCCTTCTAGCTCAGACACTGACAGTCTTTATTCTGGGATTTTTTTCCAGAGTTGTTTGTACAGTGAACAACCCTGGACAGCAGAGCTACAATCCAAGTGTCTCTGGAACAAAGAGCATATTTATTTGTGTTTCAGTATAATAAAGATAATTCATCCACCCAGGGCAAATGTTGGACAAGTTGTCATGCAGCCCATTACAAAGACTGGATTTTCTAAACCTGGAGTTCCTCAGCTGTGTTGCAAACCCACCGAATCAATCTCACCATCCACATTCCCATCCGGGAGCTCAAGGTGCAGGGGTAACCAACAGCAACATAAAAGGCATGCTGCCACCTGTGTCCTTTGTCTTTGATCCAGGAGTCACATGTCCTTTGCCAACGTGCATGAAACTGTGAGAGGCTAACATGTTAGCTTGTAAGTAGGGTAAAATCTCAGGCCTGGCACTGCTGCTCAACAGGCACGTGACCTTGAAAAGGAAACTTCAGCTTTCATATCTAAAACAACAAGGTAACAGTGGTCTTTACCTGACAGGATTGCTAAATGTTTCAACAAGATAATACACAAGAAATATTTAGCGTAGTCCCTGGCACTATAAATGCTAAAATGTAAGTTAATTATTATTGATTCTTATTTTTTGTTTCTTTTTCTAATATTTTTGGCTTTTGAAAAAAATTTACATGCACAATTCATATTTTGGAAGTACATATTCAACTTTTCTTGTTTTTTTCTTAACCATGAGAGTATTTGCATGAAAGTGGGAGGCAAAAGCATTCAATACAATACAACAGAACCTGGGAATTGGATATCTAAGCACCATCCTCAGATGGGCAGAGGCAAACAAAGGAGCTTACCGTTTTTTGCTCTCATAGCTCAAAGTTGTGGGTTTAGCTCTAGATATTTATTATAGAGAAGTTGATAATAGCAAAAAGTCACAAACAGATAAAATCAGAACAGCTTACCCTGGGGCCCCAGACATTCTCACAAGTAACCCTACTATTCAGCCAAGTTGAAAACTCCTGTTGGTCGAATCTTGAGAAGCATCTGGAGAGCTTTAACAAATACATATGGATGCCTGTGCCCACCTCAAAAGTTCTGATGTGATTTGTTTAAGCCTAAAGACATTAAAAAGTCCCTAGCTGATTTCAATCTACAAACAACATTCTAAGCACAAAAAAAAAAAAAGAGCAGCGAGAAGCTAAAGGCTTCTTTAAACATTCCAAGGAGAAAGGACAAGTGATGTAATAAAATCATAAAAAAACAGAAGGGATGAATCCACTGTTTCTCGTACTTCAGTTTTTAAGGTCCAAAATTAAGGTGAAGACTCTCAAAATTGTAAGTCCGTATCAACTGGCTTTGCTTTCAAGGTGCTCGAAGTGGTCCAGCACTTCTTTCCCAACACAAACATTAAAATGTGGCACATTATAAAGGAAACATTGTATATTTCTATGTTGACGACTCAGACATTGCTGTAGCCAAATGAGCTGCAGACATCAGTCAGACCGGTTGTGCAGACAAGTCTGTAGCTGCTCGTCATGATTTTAGAAGGTTGTGTTTGTGCTAAATGCAGGTGTCTTTGTTTTTTACATCAGCGTGATTCACTCACATGTTTGTAAAATGTGATACTATCCAGGGTAGGAAAGTCCAAACAGGATTGTGACTGAATTAAAAAAATAAACAATTTCATCTAAAACACTCCGTTTTAGACCACCCATAGAGAAGGATTTTTACAGGGATCCTTCAATTTAAACATGACTGTTTAAATCACGAAAATATGGTTTAAAAGCAAATGCTGTTTGAAAATAAGGAAACTGTGAGAACAATTTGGAAAAAAAATATCATCTAAAAGTTTCATTGGTGAAAAATCTCACAGTTCTCTTCCCTTAAAATTCAAATTTAATGATCAAGACAAGTTAATTGCTATTGTATTTTATTTCTTATCAGTGGCATTGAAAGAAATAGGGCATTAATATTTAAACATTTTTTCTCCTTATGGCAGGCACTTTACCAAAGTCATTTCATTTTCTCGAACACAGCAGCTCTATTAGGCGCTGTTATCACTGTGACTCCCAGAGGTTGAGTTGCCTACAGCAGTGTAACCACTGCGTGGTGAAGGTGGGAGTGGATCTCCTGGTTCTCGCTCTTTCCCATTACATCATCTGGCGCTAATAGTGGATTCAGCTCACAGTGGTCTCTAATGGTGTTGTCAACTGCAGAGTGTCCCTTGAGAAGGCAATTATGGTTAAATGAGGTCATAACAGTGGAACCCTCATCTGATAGGGCTGATGTCCACCTAAGAAGAAACACTGAGATCTTTTCCTCCCTGTGTAAGTGCACAGAGGAGAGGCCACAGGAGGACCCTGTTGGCACCCTTTTCTTCGCCTCCCAGCCTCCAGAACTTGGGAGAAAGCAAATGTCTGTTACTTAAGCCATTCAGTCTGTGATATTTTGTTATGGCAGCAGGAGCAGCCTAATGCAGAGGGAAATGGTGCTCTAATTAATTTATTATCCAGCTATTGTGTTGAATAGTGAGGAAATCCCTAGGCCAGGGTTGGAATATCTCCTCCATCTCCTCAGTACACCAGCCAGTGAACCAGCACATGTCAAAAACTACTTGAGCCCTAGTTCTCTTTGTAAAGAGAACTCTGCTCACACTATCCCTCCCAGTTATTATGATGATGAAATGACTAATGCTTTATAAATTGTAAAGAACTAAGCAAGCATAAGGGAATATCATCAGTAAAATTTTGAGTAGATGAGACAAGTACCCAGAAAATTCCAGTTTCCTTCAAATAGGCATGGAAAATACTTAAAATATGAAGACATTGAGTAGAATTACACTCGGAAAAGATTTCAAATGGCCTGTCCTAGCAAGTAAAATTTAAATTTCTCTGCATAGACAGAACCCAGGAGACCTCTTAGCACTCCTCGACTGAGTAGCTATAGGTGCTCAGAGTTACAGCCCTTCATTATACATTGACGGCTCTCACATTCCCTTACAGTTCCTTTCAAGGGATTTCTCTTCTACCTGCAACATATTTTAGGGGTTTTTTCTAAGTACCTCGAAATCAAAAGATCTGCTTGCTATCCCAAGTCAGCCAGATAATACCTATGGATACCAGCACGCCTTTATGTAAGAAACCCCAGAAAGGCTCACCCCTTCTGCCATTTGAGGAAACATTAAGAAGAGGTCAAATAAACAGAAACCAGGCTATCACCAGACAACAAATCTTCTAGTACCTTGACCTTGGACTTCCCAATCTCCAGAAATATGAGAAATAAATGTTTGTTTTTGAAGCCACCCAGCATATGGTATTTCTGTTATAGTAGCCCAAAAGGCTAATCAAGCACTTATTTTGAATGGGTCACTATTTTAAAAAGATATTAGAGTTTTAGTCATCCCACCATTCTATTTTACAGATGAGAAAACTAAGGCCAAGAAAGGTTAAATAGCTGCTCAGTATTTCTCTCAAGAATAGGCAAAGTTTGAATTTGTACCCAGTTTCTGCATCCTCAGAACACAAAATATTAAGCACATAAAATTGCCCCATAATTTGGTGATGGAGTAAGATATATTGACCATTGATAGAGACGTTATCATTTGCATGATTTGGTTTTGTTTTGGTTTTGCTGGATTTCATTTGGACTTAAGCCAACTGTCCCAAAAGAAAATATTTGAAATCAACATTTTGGTTTAAACAGCTTTATATGTTTTACCTCAAAGCAAAGATATTTTAGCAAATTTAACTTGTTATCAGAAACTCTGTAGATACTATTTCATATAATAAAAAAGTAAAAATATTGACATAAATAATGATTAGCAGTTGTAAAGTACTTCTCATCTAAAGAGCTTACCAGCATTCATTCAGTCTATTCATTTTCTCAGACCCGTGCAGTTATTCTCACAGGTGGTTGAGGAATCAACTTTAGAGTGGAGAAAAAGATAGGTGTGGGAGAGCGAGGCCTCACGGGTAGCCATCCCCAAAGGTGCAGTGTGTCTGTGCGCCTGGGGCTTGGCAAAGGCTGTGCAGAGTGAAGTGGCACCTTGGTCTTTCTGCACCAGGTCCAGCTGGACTGAGACTCATAGGGACAGCGCAGCAGTTAGAGCTGCACTTCACCAGTGGACGTGGGGGAGACCCGGCACTCAGTAGTCATTTCAACACATGTATAAGCAGGAAGAATACACACCACTGAAATAGACAGTGTTGCTGCAAGGCAGAAATTAAAACATTATAAGCAAATAGGGAAACTGTTTTTAAAATTTCTGAAGAAGAAACCATTTTAATGTGAAGAGTTTGGTGGGAGACCAAATCAGCATATGTTGGTTTTACTTGTATATAGACAACGCTTGGCTTTGCTAGATTATACTGTAACCATTAGGGAGGGTGGGAGGAGTGCTGAAAGCCAGCAACAAATCAAAGGAAATAATCTGGAGATGAGCAAATATTGTTAAGTATACCTTGGTAGCAATCATGTAAGCACATTAATAAAAATCTAAGCCAAGTCGTGAATGAATCTGGGACACTTTGTTTTCCTAGTGTTAGCACAGATAACAACTTACCTGCAGTCCAAGAATTAAAAAAGTAGGATATTTTCACACCACCATCTGTGTGGGTCTAAGTCAGATATCTGGGTCTTTAAATTGGGGAGGGGGAATAAAATAAGTAGCAACCAAAAGTAAAAGATGGTAAATTGGACTTATTCAAGAGTCATCAGCAATTTCTCATCAAACATCCACATTTGGAACTGTGGATGTTAACAGGTCGGGTTGTAGTGCATATCCAAGACAAAAGCTCACACGTTATGGATGCTCCAGTTCCTACAGATGCATTGTGTTCACACTTAAAATCACCTAATGAAACTGTTCATCGTGATCCGGGCTCCAAAGCTTGAGAACAGCCACCCAGAGAGACTAGGCTCGGTTCCAGGCTACTATGCAGGTGTGTTCCAGAAAACGTCTGCTGCCCCTAGTATTTTGTTATTTCTAGGGCCTCCGAGGAAATCTAGAATAATTCCTTTTCATCAGATATGAAATCAGGCCGGAATATTACGCAGCAAGTGCACTATGTTTGGATATTTTAAACAAATGGGCTACCTACAATCTCTTTCACAGATATTTCTAATCAGAGGCTAGTCTACTAATCAATGCAAAATTGGCTCAGATAAGGATGATTGTGGGGAGATTTCACTGAATAAATAACAGTAGTTAATATTCTATGTCAACTTGCTCCTGGCATTTGTATATGGCAAGTAAGCAGAGTTTTAGAAATTCAGCATTGAGGATAAGTGAGCTTCTTCATTTAAGGGGCAGAGATCACACAAACCAAATTCCCTGGACAGTGCCTCCAGCTGCTGCAGACACCCCGAACTTACCAGATAGAAAGTTTAGCTGGTCTTAGTCCCACCTAGACTCCAAGATTGAAGCCAGTGAACAGAAGCAAACTAACTACAGAATGGAAACCCCTATAGTCTGATTAATTCATTTTGAAAATGACTGGTTTTGAAAAGGAAACTAAATTTACCATTTGTTCAGTTCATAACAGGATGTTTAGGAGCGAAACTTCCTCTAAAATGTGTCAACTGCTGCATTTTTAAAGGTTATGTGAAGGTTGTTTTGCTTTGTTTTAAATAATCAGGAATGGCTTACAGGGTGCAGAAATCTTGACATTGAAGCTGTGTTTAGTTAAATAACACTAACCTGCTGGGAGAGAATGTGGTACTGGGAGAAGCCAGAGCGTTAGCAGTGGACAAGAAGAGCTGCGTTACCGAGCACAGGCGGAGGCGGGCCAGGGGTAGAGGAGAGGGGCAGAGTACAGATTTTCAGTGGATCAGAGAGGCCTATGTCCAATATTATCCTATGTTCAAAATATAGAAGTTCCTTAAAACTTGGGAGTCATATATACACAAAAATCTGTGATTTAGATTACAATCACGCAACCAGTCCCTGTTATCAATGAATTACAAGATAAATTTTTTTAAAATAGAACATTTGGCTGCCCAGGCAAAATAGAAATGAATCAGAGAAACTTGTAGGATTGATTGACAGGTTGTGTGAAGACAAAATCTAGTAAGTCAGTAATTATTAAAGAATTGCTGAAGTGAACACAGCTAGTCGTGGTAAAGCTTGTAAAATCCCATGAGTCTTGCTGCCCAGGCAATTCAATTCAATACACCTGTTCACTGCTACTTGGTGTCAGGTACTTCATACTTTATTTTATTCAATCTATAAAGTCAACTTGTAGAGTAATATAATATATATTATATCATATATAAAGAAGCTAAACCTCAATTTTTTTTTAAAAAAAAGGACTATGTACCTGGTAAGTAACAGAACTGAGTTTGCTCCAGGGGACTTCTGGTTGCAGGCCCAGTTCTCTTTCTTGCACACCTCACTAAATAGCCAAGAAAAATACCAGGCTGTTATAGAAGTCTAGAATAACCAGCCCCAAAGAAGTCATAGCAACAGTAATACAGATCACTCCATCTTTTGGCTGTTTTCTGATCAGGTTGAACTTCATCCACCTGAAAACAAGCTAAACTATTTCTAGAAGAGATGCTCTGGAAAATGTCTGCTTCTCCCTGAACACAAACTGTAAGTATTTCTTCCTGCCAGACATCGGCTGGGCACTGTCAAGTCAGAAGGGCACCACAGCTTCTCATCAGACATTCCCTGGGCACGTTCATCTCTGGCCATGGCTGGGACAGTCCTTGATTACATAGATCTGTTTAATAGCACATCAGTAACAGGCTTCAGTAGAGAACAAGGATACTGCCAGTGAGCAGAGGGCTCATTAAAATAGCATAACCTACAAATTCAATCATATCACGTTCCCATTCACAACCCTTCAATAGTCTCCAGCTGCTTGCAGAATAAAACTTCAACTTCTCGGCATGGCATACTACTGTCTAAGCAGCCCTCTAGCTGCCGTGGCTCCTTCCCATATTTGTCAATCAGGACGCCACCATGCTCTCCTGCCTCAGGACCCCAGGTTCCCTGCCTTCTACACTCCCCCCAAATTTGAGTACCTATTTATCTTTCAGGTTTCAACCCAAGTGTTTGCCTCCCTGTCTCAGTGCATACTTGCTCTACCAGGAAAAACAACTCACAACCCCCCTCCAGCACTCAGTCACAGCACTTTTTATCACTTTGTGTGATCATTGTTGGCCTTCATAAGACTGTAGGCTCCTGGAGAACACAGTCCATGTTTAATCTTCTCACTTACTAATTGAGTGACTTTGAGCAAATTACTAAACCACTTTGTAGGTCAGTTTCCCTGCAGGAAGGTGGCAACTTATATCTTATATTTCTTGTTCTTTGAAAAACAAAAGGATAATGTCCAGCCTGGTGATTCTGAGTGTAAAGAGTCTGCACATGGAATTCATAGCAGAGAAAGATTCATAAGACAGGACTCAAAACTAAAGTGAATAAGTGGACTTCTGGTCAAGATGGCAGCATATGCAGACATGGCTCACCTCTTTGCACAACCACATCAAAATTACAACTAAAATATAGAACAACCATCACTCAGAGCCATCAGAAATCAAGCTGAATGGAAGTCTGACAACTACAGAATTAAAGAAACCATATCCATTCAGACTGGTAGGAGGGGTACAGATGTGGAACTGACTGGCCCCACACCCACATGTGGTGCATAAAAATTCAGGAGGAACATCTCAGAAGCAAGGAGTCCTAGCCCCACACCAGGCCCCGCAGACCAGGGTTCCAGTGCCAGGAAGATAAGTCCCCACAACTTCTGGCTGCAAAAACCAGAGGGGATTAAGTCAGTGAAGGAAACTTCTGGAGTACCAAGTAGTTCCTCTCAAAGAAACCACACATGGACTCACCTACTCAAACTCACTCCCTCTGAGCTTCAGCACATGGCTAGCAGCTTGAAAGGCACCAGTGGCATACAGGGAGAAATGGAATTGTCTGGTATCAAGGTGAGCAGAGGCCATTGTCCCTTTTCTAAACCCTTATCCACAGAACATGCAAGCTGGTGCCATATCTGAGACTCCATCAACCTGGCTAACACTGTTAGACCCACGTTAGAGATCTCCAGAGGCTCTGTCGCACCCAATTTACAGGTCTACCGAAGCTCCTTTTCCATATGAATGGCTGGAACCATTGGCTCATGCTCTACAACTTCCTAAATCGTATCAAACAATACCTGGCTTGAGTGAACCCCAGGCCTGGCACTAGAAGCAGCCAGCTTAGATAAAACAGCTTGGTTTTACCTGGGAATTTCCAAGCTCAGCACAAGTAGCAGCCCTCTCAGATTGTTTTATAGCTCAGGTAGGGTGCCCCGGGAAAAACACAAGTGGGGGCTGACTTTGGCCTGTATCACCCAGGAAATCCCAGGGCCAGCACATCCAGTACATAGCACCAGACCATGTCAGAGTACCACCACCCTGTGCCTGCTCAGCTGATCCTCCACAGAAGGCAGAGATTGGTGGTCAATGGTCACAGCCAATCCTTGGAGCTAACTGGCCCGCGTAAATCCCTCCCATTGACCTGCTAATAGCAACCAAGGCTAAACTACAAGAGCAGGGTATACTCAGCCCATATGAAAGGCACACCTCGAATACCCAGCTTGGGTGATGGTGGAGGCTGTGACACTGGACCCTACAGGACACCTCCTACATTAAACCACATTGCCAAGACACGGAGTCAAAGTAGCTCTACCTAATACATAGAAATAAACACAAGGAGGCTGTCAAAATGAGGAGACAAAAACACATGGCCCAAATGAAAGAACAGATAAAAACTCCAGTAAAAGAGCTAAACAAAATGCAGATAAGCAATCTATCATACACTGAGTTCAAAATACTGATTATATGGATGCTCAAGGAATTTAATGGGGACCTCAACAGCATAAGAAGATCCAGCCAGAAATAAAGGATACACTAATTGAAATAAAGAACAATTTACAGGGAAACAACAGTAGAATGGATAAAGCCAAGAATCAAATCAATCATTTGGAACCTAAGGACCCAAAAAACAACCAATCAGAATAAGAAGAAGAAAAAAAAACAAAAAAAATGAGGGTAATATAAACAGCCCCTGAGACAACTTCAAGAGGTCTTTCACATCATATGAGTGCCAGAAGGAGAAGAGAAAGAGCAAGAAATTGGAAATCTATTTGAAAAAATAGTGAGAGAAAACTTTGTTAATTTGGTTAAGGAAATAGACATGCAAGTCCAGGAAGCACAGAGAGTCCCAAACAAGATGGATGCAAAGAGGCCCACTCCAAGACACATCAAAATTAAAATGCCAAAGGTTAAATATAAAGAGATAATCTTAAAAGCAGCAAAAAAACAAAGTTATTTACCTACAAGGGAGTTCCCATAGGACTGTCAGCTGATTTCTCAAGAGAAACTAGAAGGGACTGGCAAGAAATATTCAAAGTCATGGAAAGCAGGGACCTATAGCCAAGATTTCTCTATCCAGCAAAGATATCATTTAGAATTGAAGGGCAGATAAAGAACTTCTCAGACAAGAAAGACCTAAAGGAGTTCATCATCACCAAACCATTATTGCATGAAATATTAAAGGGACTTATTTAAGAAAAAGAAAAAGATCAAAACTATGAACAATAAAAAATACATATCTATCAACAATTGAATCTAAAAAACAAACTAAGCAAATAAGAAGAACAGAGTCATGGTTATAGAGAGCATTTTGATGCTCGCCAGATGGGGATGAATGGAGAGATGGGTGAAGAGGTGAGAGGATTAAGAAGTAAAAACAGGTGGTTACAACATAGCCATGGGGATGAAAAGTACAGTATAGGAAATGGAGAGCCCAAAGAACTTACACATGACCCATGGACACAAACACTGTGGGGAGATTACCTGAGGGAGTGTTGTGTGCTGGGCGGATGGGGGCAAAGGGAGAAAAATGAGGACAACTGTAATAGCATAATAAATAAAATGTAATTAAAAATAAAAAATAAATAAAGTGAATCAGGAAAATAAGCTTCTGAGATCTCTGGAGGTATTAGGAATGGTCAAGGGTTGGGGTTCAAAGCAATCTGATTAAATCTTGAATAATAAGGTTATTCCAAGAGATTGAAAGATTTAAGGTTATCCATCCAAGTATGTGTATGTGTGTGTGTATAATTAAGAAATATATATATTCACACACACACACACACACACACACATATTCTCTAACTTATCCCATGCCTTCTGTCAAATCATCAATAGTTGTGAAAAAAAAGACACTGGTCAGGATCCCTCGAGTAATTGCAAGTGACTCGGACTAACTCATTGTAGTAGCAATCCCTTTACAGTCCACTCCAAGCACTAGGTCTGTCCCAGTACTTCAGGCACACAGAGGAATGAAGATCATCCTTTAGGCTAAAGACTGTAGCCTAGAACATCCCAGAATTAGAAACAGTAAATCCCAGTCTCCCATTTCTTGTAATACCTCTATACTTCAGTTTAGCATAATATTTATGTGAAAACTGGATATCATAGTTTGAGGTGGTTATACTGGTATTTCCAAACCCATGAAGATGATTGCACTTTAGTAGTTGTAGTGTCCTAAGAAGGATTATTAACACTATCTTATAGTTTCTGAACATCCTTAGAAGGCTAGTCATCCAGTCAAAATAGTAACCCTTGATATCTCTGGAAGAGAGGGATGCTAAAAATGCTGTTGTTGATCTAGCCTCATAAAAAATAACTTCATAATTGAGGAAGAGCTCAACCTAGGACCAATCCCTTACCTCAGAACAGCCTCTGCCAAAGTCTATAGTTCATGTTTAAAGCCTGGAATGTTGTGAATCTTGAGGCTTGAAGTCAGGTGAGGTCAAGTCTATCACCTAGAAATGGTAGCAGACAGGTGGAAGACTTACTGAGGACAATTTACTTTCATGAGTCCAGCATGGTCTAGGATTAATGTTTTTAGCTTTTAGGCTCAGACTTAATTTTGCTAGTACACTAAAATCATCTCATCTTAATGGAGGGTGAAAAGGAGAAACTCACATGAGCTAAGCTCACACTAACATTAAATAATGTAGAGAAAACATATTTCTCTTTTACATAAAATAAGTGCAGAGGTGAGACCCAGGGTTGCTGTAGTGGCTGCACTATCGCCATGAACCCAAGCTCTATCCTTACTATTCTTACCACTGACTTACATCATCAAGGTTACTTTATTATCCAAGATGGCTATTGGAGGTCCAATAATGATGTCCACATTCCAGGAAAAATAAGGAAGACGAGGTAGAGAGCTAAAAGGAGGCATGATATTTGTTGACCTGCTTTTTAAGAAACATTATGGAAGAACTACCCAAAAATTATTGCTAACATGCCCCGAATAACTAAAAAGGCCTGGATATTTAATATTTTACTGATCTAACCTGGAATAAAATTTGGGTTCAATTAGTAAGGTGAAGTGGAGATGATAATTTGGTGACTAGTATCTCTTCATGGAGGTATGAGTCAAAATATCAAGTTATTAATTTACAATGAAAAATATTACTATATTATTTTGTGGAGTGAGAAGAGGTGGGATGGGAAGTCAAGTCAAGCAATTAAGCAGGAGCTGACTGCAGGTATGCAAATGGTAGTTGCCAAGAACTGATGCCAATCAGAACAGGTGACTACAGTGATAGCACAAGACAGAGCACAGGTCAAAGCCAATACATAAGCAGGACAAATGGGAGAAGACATGTGAGTTCCACAGTACAGCAAGGAAGTAGAACCAAGAAAACCAAACCAGGTCAAAACTCAAAGAGTGCAAAAAGAGAATACATTTTCAGAGCTAAAAATAATTCTGCTATAACAGGATTTCTCAATCTCAGTGCTACTGACATTTAAACTGAATAATTCTTTGCTATAGGGGGCTGTCCTGCATTGCAGCATCCCTAGCCTCCACCTGCCAGGTGACAGTCATGACAATCAAAACTGTTTCCAGATACTGTCTGGAAACATTTCTCCTGACCCAAGGAGTTCCAGATCCCCCCCTGCTGAGTACCACTGTGCTAGACCCTTTGTTGCTGTGCACACAGGTTTTGTAGTTCCAACTCTGAAAATCCCTTAAAGACATTGAGTTGCTGCCTATATTTCATGTACCTTATCTCAGGAGATGTGACTGTCAAAGGCACTGATGGTGGCATCAGAGAGTTGCAGGTGACCTGAGAGAAATGTCACTAGGGAAGGGGTCAATAAAGTGGTGTGGGTACATGCGCTGGAGTCCTAGGCAGCAATTAAAACCAAAGAACTAGATGGATGTACAGCAACATCTGTATAACTTTAAAATAATGTTAAGTTTTTAGAAATTAAGGGAAATCTATAGAGTAATGTTTATATAAATTTAAAATAGATACTCACAAAATAACCTTACAGATTTTACAAGGATGCAGATGGTCTGAAGGATATATATCAAACATATTAGGGTGAATACCCATGTAGGGGAGAAGGCTGGAATTGAGAATAACGGGAGAAAAAGAAAATTAAATTAAGGATGAAGCCTTATGCAGTACAATGAGCTACCATGTTATGAAATAAAGAGTATAATTAAATGAACTCTTAGCACTTGCTGTTCAATAGAGGAAAAATAGTAATAACATTAGATATCTTAAGTTCACATTGTTACTAGATGTTTGACAGATTTTCATGGTGGAGCCTTCCTGGCACAGAGCCAGTACAACATTTGTGACTGTTACGCCACTTAAGTTGCTGATAACGTCCTATTATGATAGGCTGTAAGTTATGTGAATAATCAAGAACTTGTGAACTGAACAACAACATAAACTAAGCTCCATTTTGATCATTGTAAGTAATCAAGCTCTTTTGTTACCGTTCTTCTTGTAGAATCTGAGTTATTCCTCCTTGAACTGTGCATAGAACATTGGCGTATCACTCTGAAGTCTGGACTTACTATCAGATCTCGGGAAGTGGCCACAGAGCAAACTGTTAACCAGCATTAGCTCCTTTCAGGTTAATAGGTGATGGTGGGGTGACGTTTCAGCCACAGATGACTCAGGTGTTCAAGCTTCTTGTTTATTTATTTACCCTTGTGATGCTCCTTCCTTAAGCCATTAGTTACAAATGATCAAAGGAATGCAGTCAAAAGGCATTGTTAAATGGCTTTATAATCAATTCAACATGCAAAATAAACAAATGAGGAAGGAGTTCAGGGCTAACACAGAGGTACTTTGACAAGAGGGACATTAACATCCACAGTAAGTTTTGATGATCCTTCTGTAAGTTAAGCCTCTGAATGGTAGCTGGTCGTGGCAGACATCAAGGTGCACCCCTCAGTTCTCTTTAGGAAATGACTCACTGGCCAGCTGCAAAGAGTGTGATCAGGAGGTAGCCTCCAGCTCGTATGTCAATTTCCCAGTTCTGCATAGTGATCGGATGCCCCCCACATGCCCATCCCCACTTCCTCCCCTTTCAGGTCTCTACAAGCCTTACCGCCAAAAACCTGCAATACTTCTAATTCCATTTTAGGTCTGATGCAGAAAACCTGTGTGTGACACTGGCAGTGCTGATGAAAAGTGTCATTTACATGTTTTCATATTCCTGGGGAACTTGTTCAGATTTGGCAGAAGGGGAAGTCTGCAAAAACCCTAAAATTATATAAAATGTTTGTGTGCATATGTAAATTTTTCTAAAAGGGTCTTAGATTTTAAAAAGATTCTTAAAGGCATCTGTCACGTACAATGATGATTGTCAACTCTTGCAGTATCCATTCTTCTCTTGACTTTTAGCGAAGAACAGAAATGTCGGAATAAAGACTCATTCTCCATTCCAGCAAGGCCTCAACAGGGGGCCGTCCTACTAAACAGGAAGAAATGATCTCCATCTTTCTGCAGTCAACACCCTGGCTGGAGCTTGACCAGCCAGCTTGGACTACGAGGTAGAAATCAATTGTTCAGGACAGAAAAATAAATTAGAAGTTTATAGCCTTGAGTATCACGGAGGTGACGTTCTAGTCACAGACTGCCCGGTTTGTGGAGAGGTGAAATAAACTACTACTTTTTGTCATAGTTACTTGGAGTTTTCTGTCACTTCTGGTTGCATCTAATCCAACCCATCCAAAGTGCACAACCCCAAAACAACTGGTAATAGTTTCTTAAATGAATCTAATTTGTAAACTTCTTGCAGTCAGGACTGTCTCTTATTCATACTGTACGACAGCATACCTGACACCTATTTGAAATTTAATATGTATTTTGATTTTAAAACATGTATGGTAAATGTCTGAGCCCCATATCATTGGGTTGGGAGCTGCACATTTCTGCTCAAGTCTTTCCATTTACTTTGTTCCTAAATTGAATAAAAGCTTCTCAGACTATAAATCCCAGGATGTGAGCTTTTGTTATTGAACTGTTGAATATGTCCCATGATATCTGTTTTAACCTCCGAATATGATCTGGTTCCAATATTATTTCAGGGTTGATTTAAACTCTATACAGTTATCTAGCTTTTTAAAATGAAATTACCTTTTTATAATGGAAAAGATGCTTCCTTTATTGAATCTCTGTGAAAGCACTAACCAGATGACAAGCAGTCTGCCCAAGATAGGGCCTTGACTGGGGAATTACTATACATTAATGAACGACCCCTTTTTCTACACTAGCCAAATCATAGCAGTATAAGAATTCAAAAGGGTTATAATAAGAATATTGAAAGTAGATATTTTATGACAATCATAACAAAGAACATTTCAAAGTTTTCTTTTAAGTTTTGGTATTCACCCATAACGTATTCTCAGTCTATTTCTCTCTATCCCTCTAAATACCAGGTCTAGGTTACATGAGAGGTATAAAATCTCCCCAGTTTCCTACTGTTGAATCCCCATATGTCATTAAGATAAAACAAGCTCGATTTTAACCAAGAGCCTCTGGCTAGTTTTGTATCTTGCAAGGAAAATCTGAAATTTGAGTAAAGCAATCATTTCAGTAAAGGCTTTGGAAATGAGTACTTTTCCTTTTATGGCAACTTATTCCAGTCACTTCTCTGTTCTCTGGCAAATCTAAACAACAACTTAGCCACTTTTGTACTTTGTTCAAATCTTAGATAGGAGAAGTTATTCAAGGACATGGATCTAACGCTTGAAGTCCCATCACTTCCCCCAGAATGAATTATAGGCTGTGCTGGATGCGCAAAGAAGGACACAACCCCTGACGTCTTAACTTCCTCGTGCCACCCTGGCCACCACAGAAGCCTCTGATGCTGACAAGCTGTGTCAGCAGAGCCACCAAGTCTTGCCAGCGCTAACTCTGCCAAGGACTCTCACAGGGCACGCACTCCAGACCCTCACCCGTTGTCACACTTGGCTGGGGTGGGCCCTGTGCTGACAGACAGGAAGGTGTGCTTGCTGGCCCAGGGCTTTCTTGGAGCCTCACACTGTGCTTGTGAACAGCCTGCAGAAATCACCAC
This sequence comes from Trachops cirrhosus, assembly GCA_028533065.1. Taxonomy (NCBI): domain Eukaryota; kingdom Metazoa; phylum Chordata; class Mammalia; order Chiroptera; family Phyllostomidae; genus Trachops; species Trachops cirrhosus. The sequence continues at coordinate 142,965,588 of CM052539.1, forward strand.
AGGAAGCCTCGCACTTCAGTAATATTTTTAAAGAGAGGGAGAGAACATTGTCCTTTTGTGCCACGCAGCCTGGAGAGGCAGCGTGGAGCCAGGCAGACTGGGTTTGACCCACAGCTCTGTACTTACTCAGTGTGTGATCCACAATAAGCCACTGCTTCCCCAGGCCTTGCTCTCCCGGTCTGTACACGGAGGGTAATGGGACTGAACTCTTAGGACTAATGAAGACCGAAGGAGTTTAAATTTGTAAAGCACTTGGAACTATGCCTGGCACGTGGTAAGAATTAAATAAATGTTTGTCACACACTTTTTTCGTTGAAGTTTCACCCAATAAAGGATCCAAGTTTTAGTTTCTTCCATAGAAATGGGCCTTTGAATGTATGGATGTCTTCTCACAAGACTTTTGTCCTGTTTCTATTTCCAATATAAAATTCATCTCACATAAATAAGATTCAGTCGAGCTCATTTCAGCTGTCTCACACAGCGCCATCCATGAACGAGGCACCGGGCACTGCAGAGAGTGGCGTGGCAGGTGAGCCACTCGCCCACACTCAGGGCGCGGTCATCTGAGGGAGGGAATAGGACACTGTGTGATCTCAGTCACATCTGTCACTCCGAGCTTGGCTGCACTTGCCCCTGTCTATAACTAATTAATCTCAGAGCTATCATCCAGCGTTAACAGTCTATAAACAAATAATTTAGAACAAAAGGCTGAATGCAAGGAACTAAAGAAGAAATGCAAAGCATTGTGAGGGCCCCAAGGAGGGAAGCTTATCTGTTGGCTTTTCTCTCTCTCGGTTTAGTTATACTGTCTCATCTGAAATCATTGTCTTTTCTCTACCAATTCAAATCATTTAAGGCATGCCAATTAAGGTCAGAGAAGTATTTTCCTTTTGTAACAGTGAAAGGGAATATTTTGCACCTCGTTTGAGTCATAGGGAATCTAAATTGCCCCACTGTTGGCTCCCGCCAACTGAAGCAAGAGCTCTGACCCACTGCAAACTCTCTGTCCTGTCCGAGGTGTCCTGGAAAGGGCGGTCTTGCACATGTTCAACCACCAGCCTACTCTTCACCTCCCAAGCTCTTCCCGCCAGGCACTCAGCACTGCAGCTCAGCACTTCCACAGTGCCTATCTGGGAACCACGGTCTCCCTGTCAGACAGGAGTTGGGTCCTCAGAGTATGAGCTTTACTTATGAAGCCAAAACACCTTTATTCTCAAAGGAATGTGACAAACCAGTAAGTAAATGTCTCTTCATAGACCTTTGGTTTTCATAATAAAATTATTTTTACAGTATTCTTCGTTTGTGTCTGTGTATATGTATATTTATTAACATGGCTAGGTATTACTCATTATCAGTTTTCCAAAGAAATTGGGTGATCCTTTTTTAAAAAATTAAAATAACTCAGAGACTTATTATAATAACACTTTGATTATTTTTATGCCTGTAACACTTTTTATTTTTATTCTTAATCATTTTTTTCATTGTTATTCTATTGCAGTTGTCCCAATTTTTCCCCCTTTGCCCTCCTCTGCTCATCCCACCCCCCGCTCCCACAGTCAACTTCCACACTGTTGTCCGTGTCCGTGGGTCATTCAAACATATTCTTTGACTAGTCCCTTCCCCTTCTTTCCACCATTATCGCTCCTCTGTATCCCCTCTGATCACTTTCAGTTTGTTCCATGCTTCCATGCTAAGTGAAATGAGCTAGTCGGTGAAAGACAAATACCATGTGATCTCACCTATAAGAGTACGCTAAAGGACAAAATAAACTAAGGAACAAAATAGAGCCACAGGCACGGAAACATGTTCCTTCATACCTCTTGATCCCTTACTACTACACTGGACATGTAGTAAATGAGATTCTTCTGTCTTTCTTGTTACTGTCCCTGATGCATCCGTCTGCATTTGCTGCAGTGATGCAGCACGGACGCGGCATGTGCTGTGTCAGAAACATGGCCTTTCATCTGAGCGCACAGCACTGACCTGTTCAAGGAGATTCATGTGAAAGGAAATAGGGAGGGAGTCCGCTGGGGCAGCCTTGACACTCGTGGGCGCATCTCTGAGGAGGGAGCCAGGCTCCATCATTCCCCTCCCATCAGCCTGTGGTGGGATATGGGCTCTTAACTTTTTTCTCTTCTTTCATAAAAGATGCATTTCACATGATGGCTACAAAGGAAAGGGAGAAAATTATCCATGAAAAAGAAAGAGGTTGAGACCTGAAGATTCTGCAAAACTCTGAATTTTCTTAAAAGCTTTTAATAATCTTAAAAAATGTGGGTTTCATGACTAGCTTTCTGTTCCTTTTTTATTTATTTATGACTGTCATGCTACTCAACTGACAGAGTGACCTGACAGTTGGGAGGAGGGGCCCACGGGTGTGCTGGGCTGGATCTGGAAAGGCTGCACTAGGAGGGTATTTAAGGAAACCCAAGGAAACTACTGATGATGTTTCCCAAGTAGGAGATCTCGATGTCGGCCCAGATATGAGGAATGAGCAGGAGGAGTGCCCCCCCTGGGACCAACCCCAGGTGCAAGCACACCAGGTGCAGCCGTGATGGATGTCTACTCCAGCCACTCACAATACATGAGTGTGTGTGTGTGTGTGAATAGATGTGACTGTGTGAACGTATGAATGAGTGCATATGACTGTGAATGCATATGTGTTTAGTGGGTGTGATGGTGTGTGCATGTGTGTAAATGTGTGTGACTGTGTGCATGTGAATGTCAATGTGTACAAATGACTGTGAGTGTCTGTGTGTGAAAGTGTGTGTGTCTGTGTGTGTGCTCCAGGAAGGGAGTTCTTTTACTGTAACCTCAAGGCCTTAAATTTAGACTTTTGGTCTCTTTTTCAGATAAAGTTAAACAAAATCACAGTGAGACACTGACAGACATGAACAATGATGCCACCTGCCTTTAATCTATGGACCATAGTGGACACATCACCAAAACAGCACCATGAGTTAGTACTTTAGAAAGTAAATTCTACAATTTTCTTTTGATAGCACAATCAGCATATGGAATCAACTATTTGGGTTAAGCTCTGACTGGTGGGGCTTAGCAGGTTGGGCATTGTCCCACAAAGTGAAGGGTCGCTGGTTCAATACCTGGTTGGGGCACATGCCTGGGTTGCAGGTTTGGTCCCAGTTAGGGTCCTCCCCTCCCCTGTCTTTGAAAATAAATAAATAAAAATTTTAAATTATTTGGAATTAAAACGCTGCAATGAATGCAAGAGTGCATATATCATTTTAAATTAGTTTCAAGTTCCTTTAGATATATTCCCAGAAGTGGGATCACTGGGTCATAAGACAGTTCCATTTTTAATTTTTGGAGTGTCTCCATACTGCTTTCCACAATGGCTACACCAATCTGCATTCCTACCAACAATGTATGAGGTTTCCCTTTTCTCCACATCCTGCCAACTCCTCTTGTTTATTGATTTATTGAAGATAGCCATTATTACAGGTGTGAGGTATCTCACTGTGGTTTTAACTCGCATTTCTCTGATGATTAATGACGTTGAGCATCTTTTCTCATATATATTGGCCATCTTTCAATGGGTTCTCGATCTCCTGCTGTGGTACCTCTATGATGTGGATGTTGTTATGCTTCATGTAGTCTCAAAAGTCCCTTAACTATCCTCATTTTTTATAATTCTATTTTTTCTGCTCTGATTGGGTGTTTTTTTCTACCTTGTTTTCCAAATTGCTGATTTTACCCTTTGCTTCATCCAACTGACTATTCTTTCTAGTGTATTATTTCAGATATTGTATTCTTAATTTCTGGCTGGTTCTTTTTCATGGTTTCTGTGTTCTGTTTCATGCTTACTATCTCTTTAAGATCTCACTGATTTCATCCATTCTTTCTCTAAGTTCTTTGAGCATCCTTATAATCATTGTTTTGAACTCTATCTGGTAGGCTGCTTGCTTACACTTCATAACTTTTTTTCTGGAGGTTTTTCTTGTTCTTCTATTGGGGCATGTGTCTTTGTCTCCCCATTTTGGCTGCCTCTTTGTTTTTGCTTCTATGTGTTAGGGTAGATCTGCTATGACCCAGGTTTGGTAGGGTGGCCTTCTGTAGTAGGTGTCCTATGGGACCCAGGGGCACAGTGCCCTTGATGACCTAAGCTGGGTACACCAGGAATTTCCCTTGTGTGGGTTATGCGGGCCCTCCTATTTTAATTGAGTATTAATTGCTACTAGCTCATTCATGTGTGAGGTTGACCCTCAGGCTGGATGATTGTGAGAACCAACCCCTACCATAGTGCGTGAGGTGCTGACCACGGGGCAGTATTTGCCTCGCAGGTTCTGGTGCCTGCCAAACTCTGCCTTTGGATATGCTGCTTGTGAAGTTAATCAGATGCTATTTTGGTAGTGTCAAAAGCTGGCCACTGGGTGTGTTGGTTCTTGGGTCTCTTGAGAGGGACTCTGGTGCAGACCAATGTAAGACTATGCCTTTGATTGGCCCTGAACAACCTGTTTGGAGCTACAAAATTATGTACAGCGTGTGGCTGCCTCTGCCGGACCAGGGTGAGCACAGGAAGTTTCAAGCAGTGCACCAATGCTGGCTTTTACCAGCACTGGGCCTGGGAGCATGTTAGCAAAGGTCCCAAGGCACCCCAAGATCTGCTTCCACTTGCCTCCACGTATTAGAAACGGTCACTGAAAGAGCCTCTGTTGGCACTTGAGTTGCATGAAGTAGGTCTTCAGTGAATCACCAGGTCACCAGGTAGGGATGAATGGTGTTCACCAGATTAATACTGGTTCAAACTCGGTGTCCGTGCTGGATCTGACAAATGTCCTGGGGTATACTAGATCTAGATGCCACCTGCTGGGTGCTTACACACCTCTGAGCAATATACCAAGGGTCTAGACCTGGCTTTTTTTCTAAGAGTGGAATTAAAAAGTCAAAACAGACACATTCTAGAACTTAAGGTGTCAGCATCCCTAGTCTGAGATCAGCTGTGTGAGCTCAAGGGCTCCTCAAAGGGCCCATGGTTCCTCAGAGTTACCTGGGATGCGGTGGGAGAGCAAATGCATGGCAGGGCCATTCGCTCTGTCACCCTCTGCCAACTCAGTTCAAGGAACTGAGTTGTACCAGGAACCTCTTCTCCCACCCAAAAGTATCTTAAATGTAAGTGGCTTAGCTGGTCTCCAGTCACTGTCTAGCTTCAGGCATCTTTCAGAGTCTGCACCTCCAGGCCTCCACTCACAGGCCAGTGTTGGCGACTGCCGTGGCTGTCCATAGGCCCCTACTGGGGGTGGGGTGTGTGGCCTGCTGCTGGCAGGCCTGAGCCTCCTGCCCTCCCCTCCTCCCATCCCTAATGTCCAGGGTCAGACTTCCAACCACAGCCAGGAAGGAGAGGAGATCAGTAGGAGTCACTTTTCTGCACATTCCTTCCCTTTTTTTTTGGAATGAATCTTCCCTCCAGAATCCCTTGTCCAGCCCAGCTTACCACTCAACCCCTCCCCAATTTCTGGGGGTGGGGGCCCCCAGTACAAAATCATTGAGTGGTGTTTAAAAAATATGAATCATTCATTCATAGCATTCATTCATATCATTCATTGTGAATGATCATATCATTCTTGTGCCTAAAAAACTTAGTGTTTTTGTAGCATTTTCAACCCACCTGAGAGATTTTCACTTGCCCACTGGCCCTCCCCTGCATCTCGGCCAGCCTGGCTCTTCCTGCCCTGTGGGCACTTGCTGTCCCTTTGGGCGTGGCTTCCCCAGTTCCTCATGTGGCCAGCTCTGTCTCAACAGGTAAGACTGAGTTTAAATATGACAAGATCTTGGGAAGCCCTTCCCTGATAGCAGTCCCTGAGACTGCTGGGGAGTCACTACAGAGGTCCCATCCCAACACTGTGGGGCATCACAAGGCAGCAGGTCACTGTGGTAAGACTAGTCAGAGGTAAGCTGGCACCTGTCCTGGGTCAGCCAGGAGGGCCAAAGTAATCAGGTGTTCTTGAAAGTGGGAAGTGGGCAAGACGGTGGGACAGAGATGCCATGGGATGGACTCAGCCCATGTTGTTGTGGGCTTTGAGGCTGGAGGAAGGCATCATGGGCCAAGGTTTGCAGGGCTACTCCTGACAGCTGGGAGTGGCTTTGACAATAACACAGAAGGGAACCGTCCCATAAGGAGCAGATTCTGCCAGTGCCCCAGTAGCAGGTTATGGGGCCTCTGGGATGGGGAGCACAGCCCAATGAAGCTGCCTCAGGTTTCTGACTCACAGAATTTAATAATCACACACTTTGTGGTGGAGGCCACCCCTGCTGAGGCCATTTGTTAGGGCAGCAATAGAAAACCAGTATGGTTCGATCACTCCCTAGTCACATCACCTAGATCTGTTTTCTTCATGGGTCTTAATAGCTTCTGAAATAAAGCACTGTTCCTGTGCACCTGTCTCCCAGCCCATCTCAGCACCTGTGAAGGCCCCACCCCAGAGACCCAGGTCCAGCAAAGGCTACAGAGGAGCAGATTTCACACTTTTGGGGGGCACACACATTTTGAATGAATTTGGGACTGAAGGGCTCTTTTCTGATTTCATAAAATTTTATTTTTGTAATAAAATGGATTCATTAACATATAAATACATCATTTCTTAAACCTCTTTAGGATATCCCAAATTAATTCACAAATGAAAAAAATCTTTTTATTCATTTGTTTTTTTTCAAGACCTGTGTCTCCATATTTGGTTCAGAACTGCAGTTGCTGCTTTGTGAGCTGCTTCATGGAGGGAGAGGGTCCTGACTGCAAACCAGGTTCACACTAGGATTTACCTCCTGTCCCCCGCCCCTCCAGGCCAGCCCTGTGGCCTCTGGTGGCCAGTTGACCCATGGTGCTCCCAACACCTCATTTCATGTTCACCTGCCACGTGTTGCTTTTGGTGGGGGATGGGGCTGGGGAACTCCCATCCCAGGGCTGGAAGGACCCTGGTGATCTTGGCTCCTCCAGCCCTCGTTCATTCTTACTTGGGCACCAGGAGTTATAGCCACCGGAAGTGGTTGCTGCTCAGATGCTGTTTGGTTTAGGCGTCAGGCCTGTGGAGGAGCAGGTGGTGTGAAGCTGTAAAGCCCTATGTGGAGCTTTAGTTTCTTTAGCTATAAAATGGGGCTGGCAACCCAGCTAACCTCTGGGTCACTGTGATGAAAGGACATGGGGGAAGCTTCTGCTATTGCCTCTGTTCCAGTGTCAAGTCTTCCATTGCACAATATGCCATTTGGGTGGAGCACCACCTGCTGCAGGGCTGGAATGAAGGCCGGAGGTGGTGGTGGTGAGGGGCGGTTACAAGGCACCAGAAATACTTTCCCACTTCTCCCTTTGCCTAGGGATAAGCTGACAGTTGCTGCTGCTTAGTCATTTTTAGAATCTTTTGTCCTCCTGTCCTTGCCCAGGGCAGGGCTCCCATGGCAGCCGGTCTCAGACACTTGCACAGAACGCTCTAGATTGTCTTGGTGCCTCAGTGGCTCCAGGCCAGCATTTCAGGGGTAAGTCCCAGCTGCACTAGAGCAACTGTCCAGGTTGGCCCAACTCATTCAAGACCCAGTTCACGTGCCTCCTCTTCTTGGTGTCATAATTATTTCTAAGGACTGTGGGGTCCTACCTTTTGTGCCTCTGTGTATTTCCCGCAGATGCTGGTGGTAAACCAGTAGTGAGCCGTAACAATGCTTCAGGTCCTGCAGTTCCATTCTCTTGGGCTCCCAGCCCACCCATCTCTGAAGCCACGCGGATGTCCCAGACCAGCTGGCACCCGGGCCAGGTGGGCCTGGATACTGTGGGCATGCAGATGCCCAGTTCCACAAAATGTGTATTCTTCAGTATTCTTGTGGATTTTGTAGCTGAATGAGGAGACTCATCCTTAGAAAATATTTTTTAGAGTGAAACATAATTATTATTAGAGGCATTTTATTTTTCTAAATGTTCCCAACTAAAGACTGAAAATGTAAAATAGCTACTCTTAGGCCAGAAATTATTTTAGCTCCAACCTGTTAATTTTCACTTCAAGCTTGTGTACCTGCTATGTCCTCTCTATTTAACCCAAACGTAAATGATCTCTCCTTCTCGTTGTGCCTCCGACTATAAGAATGGCTGCCTCTCCCAGTTCTCCCGAATTTTGCATTTTATCACCCTACATCCTTTCCTCTTGAAGAACTGCGTTAGCTGAATCACCCAAATTTTAACATTATGGGTTTTTTAAGATTGTAATTTTTCCTAAACAGCTTCATTAAGGTATAACCAATATACACACAAAAAACTGCTTATATTTAAAGTGTACAGTTTGATAAATTGTGACATATTCACACATGAAACCGTCGCCACGATACAAACAATGAACATAGCCAATACCCCCAAAGTCTCCTCTGTGGCCCTCAGTAGTCCCTCCATCCCTGCCAGCCATCAAGGTAATCCCAGATGTGCTTTCCATCACTGTAGTTTATTTTGCATTAAAAATTATCATAAAAATGTAATTGTATATTATGTACTCTTTTTCCGGCATCTTTTACTCAGCATAGTAATTATTTTAGAATTCATTCATGCTGTTGCAAGGATAATACTTAGTTCCTTTATGTGTGTGTGTGCAAATGCTCTACTGCAGTTTGTCCATCCTCTTGATGGACATTTGGCATTTGGGTTGTTTGCAGTTTGGGGCTCCTACAAATAAAGCTGCTGGAGCACTCATGTATGTGTCTTTGTATGAACATAGGCTTTCCTTTATCCTGGGTAAATGTCCAGTTGTGGAATGACTGAGTCATATGGTAAATGAAATTGACACGCCTTTCTAAAATGATTGAGTTGTTTTACATTTCCATTAACATGTATGAGAGGTCCAGTTGTTTTGCAGTCTAGCCAACATTTGGAACAGTGTGTGTGTGGTCTTTTTAATTTGAGCTACATTAAAAGATGTATAATGACATCTCATTTTGATTTTATTTTTAATTTCTATGATAACTATGATGTTGAACATAATTTCATATTAGTGAAGCATTTGTTCAAATATTAACTTGATTTTTAATTTATCTTGTTGAGCTTTTATTATAGAGATATAATTTGCATACTATAAATTCACTAGTTTAAGGGTGCAATTAAGTGACTTTTAGTATATTCACAAGATGGTGCAACTATCACTACTAATGCTAGAACATTTTGATCACTCCCCAAAAAACCGTCATGCCCTTTAGCAATCGCCATCCATTCTGTTGTAAAAATAAGCACTCTAACAGGGGTCTTTTATGATATATTAAGCCCTAGCGGCTTTTAAGATACATTCCTAATGGCAAAGTATTGATCATCATGCAAACAGTGATTCTACAGCCAGGCATTCAGAATTCATAGGAAGCACTAGCTCTTGCTACACCCCATCAACCCGTCTCTTCTCCCCACAACCAGACCAAGTTTTTAGGCTATAAAAGTTTCTGCCTTGAAAGGTAACTTTTATTATTTGGCATATATCTGTCTAGTGATTTAAAAAATGGAAAAAAAATAAGCTCTAGATATTCTGGAAAGTTGACTGACTAAGTGTTAGTTTGCTTAACTGTATATCTGTAAACATATTAACTGAACAGAAAGAACACTAAAGAGAGAGGAGGGATTGTAATTTCTGCTGAGAAATCTAGGCCATCTGAGAGATGGGGGAAGGAAACTCTATGCCCTTCTCCCACTGAGGAATGCTTGGATTGAAGGAAAAACCACAGTGCAATCCTGTTTTTCTTTTCGTCAATATGGTCTTCTAGAAAGGGTAGGTCAGTGTTAGAGGAAAGGAGGGAAGCAACATCCTAGGATGTGCTTTGAAGCTGTTTACCAAAGTTGGTGAAGCAGAAACATGTGTTGGCTGGTTACACAAGGTACCTGAACAGCAGTGCTTCACACTGAATGGGTCTCTTCATTCTGGCCTGTTTTTCACAAGGAAGGGCGCACACGAAAGCCAACAAACTGAAGAAACTTTAAAGTAGTGACGAGGTAAACAGTGTACGGGAAGTTAGCATCTGCTCTTGTTCTTGAGCATAGTAGTCCTTAATAAAAAGAAACAACTATCGTAATTGTAGAGAGAGGCTTCTTTGTTCTCGTAAGGAAACTAAACAAAGACACTAAGAGATGAGGGATCAGAAACGAACGGATTAAACAACAGAACATGATGAAAAGGGAAGCTCACAGAACTGATAAAAGAATGAAGGGACAATAATCTTGCAGAACCTAAAACCTCATTGGCAACAGCAAGAAATAGACAGATATGGAAAATAAAGACCTGTGAGATGCAAAAAGGACAAAGAAAGAATTAGCAGATGGTAGACACAGAGGACATTAGCAAAGACTGGGGATGGGGGGTACAAATCAAGCAGGACACAGTCTCAATAATTAAAGGATCTTGAAGTAATTCAGACCTAGATGGCATTTCGAGAGAGGAAGTTAAATGCCATAATAAAAACTCTATGAAACTACTAAAACGTTCAAAAATGAAGAAAGAAAACTATGTGTGTGTGTTGCCCCCATTTGAGGCTGAACAGGTTCACTCTGGATTCGGGCAGACGGAAGAATATTGACGGAGCCATTGGGATGCCTTTATTCTAGGGTGGGTGATCCACACACGCTGCAAGCTGCGTGTCCCCCTGCATGTCTCCGCATGTCACCAGTCTCCCCTACGTAGCACCCAGCAGTGAGTCCCGACCTCCTTATATACCAGAGACAAGCAGCTGACAGAGAGCCAAAACAGGTTATATGACATAGTGAGATTCTATGCATGAGAGCCCACTCAGGGCAATAGGAATACTTATGGGACTCAGTCTCAAGGCTAATGGGAACGCTGATTATCCAGCCCCTCCAAGGCTATAGGAGCACTGCTTCCCTTAGTTACCGAGACACCTAGGTGAGGAAGCCAGACTGCCCCTGCTTACCCTAAAGTGTGACAGTCATGAAAGGATTTGAGTTAAAAAATAAAAATTATTTTGACCACAGACTTCAATAACAGCAGTTACCAGAAGAAAATGTATGCTGTCAATACAGAGAATATTGAGGGGAGAACATGGTTGGGGAGGTGAGAGGGGGCGGGATTTGGCCAAAGTGGGCATTTGAATGCATTTAAATGTTTGAATTGTGTCTGAGTAATCAGGATAATGAAGTTTAAAAAACAAAAATTGTTATCATTATTGAAAAAAGTTATATAATGTAAAAATAATGTAATTACTGAAAAAATATATTAAATTATAATCAACTTGGAAAAGGTTCAGGAATTTTTATTCAAATTTTGATGGTAATGTGTAGGGTTATTTAATATAAGGACAATGAATGTATCATTTAAAGTTGACAAATTAAGAACTAGGTTTAAGCATTGATTGTGCATGTGTAGTAAAAACATATGCATATACCCTCCACATATTGCAGAGTCATTGCTGGACAGATATGCAATAAATAAAAACAAGAGCAAAACAAAAACAAACTCTTAAATATTACATTTCTTGTAAAATGGAACTTAACCTAACAAAGAAAACAGATACCTAAGTCTACTATGGCCAACAATATACTGGATTCTTAAACTCCCATTCTGTTTATCTGGGAAGTATTCGAAAGCTCTTTGGCAGCTTCTACAGTGGATCAAAAAGCTATAAATTCCAATACATCTATCTTTATGTAATATGCCTAAAGCAAAGGAATTCAGATTTATTACTGTCATTTATCTTTAAGAAGTTACTCTTGTTACTTTTACAAAAGAAATTGAATGCTTGTAAGAGTCTTCTAGACACTACGGCTACAGCAATGATAAAATGGTCCTCATGGGGTTTATATTCTAGCAGAGAAAACATAAAATAAATAGTGATTACGGAACAAGTAATGTGGTGCTGGCCAGAGTCCAAAGTAGCAAGAGGATGTAACACTTGGGAACTTTACCTAATTTGGAGGGGGGGAGTAAGAGGGGTAGAAGGAAATGTCACAGAAGACTCATCTGAGGAAGCGAGGTTTAAGCTGAGACCTAAAGGTAAAAGAATATCTTTAAGGAAAATGGTTAGCCATTTGCATTAAAATGAAATAGAATTCCTGCTTTACTCCTTATTACACACAAATAATTTCATGTAAATCAATAATTTTCATAGAAAGAGTTTAAAAGAAAGGCTTAAATCATGAATGAATTTTTATAATCTATGGATATAGAGAAAGATCTTTTAAAGCTTGATATGAAATCTAGAAATCACAATGGGTTGCGAGATAATTTGCCTACATAAAACTTAGCAGTGGCACCCTGGCCGGGTGGCTCAGTTGGTTGGACCACCATCCCATACACCAAAACGTTACAGGTTCAATCCCCTGTCAAGCCACATACCTAGGTTTCAGGTTATCTGTGGCAACTGACTGATGTTTCTCTCATTTCTCACCCACTCTTTTCCTTCCTCTCTCCCTAAAACAACAAATATATCCTCAGATGATGATTAAAACAAAAAAATTAAAAGTTTCAATTAAAAATCATTAAACAAAGTTGAAAGGCAAGTTAAAAACTGAGGGATGAAAGCAACCCATGAGACAAAGGGCTATTTTCCTATTTACTTACTGAACTCATAAAATAATAGTAAAGATCTTCAGAGAAAAATATATGTTCAACCTCACTAGTAAGGAAATGCAAGTCTAGATATATTTTCCTCTATCAGATGGGCCTAGATTTTAATCTAGGGTTGTTTATATATGGAACAGCAAAATGTCCCTCAGTATTAGATTAAGTAAATTATAGTAAATACCTATTATAAAATATTATACAACAATGAAAAACAAAAATGTAGACCTATGTTCATTGACAAATTTGCCTAATATTGATTAGTAAACAAAACAGGATATTAACCTGGAGTATAATATTACTTTTATGAAATTATAGGTACATGTGTATATTGCTGTGTATGCATAGAATGCTGCCTAGAATTTACCCCGAAGTATTAGGAGTCACTAATTTTGTAGACTCAAGTTTGGGTTATAGAAGTTTGTGTGGTCTTGTGAGCATGAACATTTTTTATAAAAAACATAATTAAACAATTAAGGTTTACCTATTCATATTTAGTGTTAGCTCCATATGCTTTCTATTTAGAAAAAACCTAGCAACCTAGGCTTTCTCAGAGATGAAATTTGTAGGATATATTTTGATTAGCTGAATCATCAAGGGTAACCTTAACTTTATATGAGTTTTCCTTTTACAATGTGTTGACATTGTGATTGATAACTTGATCATTTCATTGAAACATACTGCAGCCAAAGTATGTATTTATAAAAAGATATGTATTAGTCTTAGGAGAGTTCATTCTCATTTGAATGATTTTCTAAAAGATTTTACTATATCTTTTTCTAAAAGAAAAAGTGCTTTGACGTGAAGCCTAAACAAGATCTTCATTAAAATTGTTGGAAATCTCTTATGAGTATCGATTATTTTTAATCTGAGAACTTTGTAAAGAATGTTGTAGTTATTGAAACCTAGTCTTCACAAGTTAAAAAGTAATAGGCCAGATTCCACACTAATATTTTTTCACTATTATTTTTGGTTTATTAATGAAGTGTCCAACTACCCATCTTTCAACCCACATACAAAATATGTGTTTTGATCACCCTACCCTGCAACTAATTTTTTTGTCCCCAATGTCTCTACAAGTTATGAGAAGATCTTTGTATTGTACCACAAGCTTATTAAAGAAGAGTAGTGACCCAGAACTGGAGGGACCACCTCTGACCAGTTGTCCCACGGTAGGCTGTTTATCACCTCATGGATTCACAGCTCCTCCAGGTATACAGCCTGTGTCCCTCTATTGTCATTGAGCCCTCTTGCCCTGCAGGGGTTTCTGAGGCAGCTATCTTCCCTTACACCAGAAGCACAGCCTCATTTTCTGAGTGTCCTTCCTGGCTGGCTATAATGCCTGATAGCACCTTCAATACTCCCCCTGCCTTAGAATTTTTTTAAGTTTATTTTATTGATTATACTGTTACAGTTGTCCTAACATTTTTCCCTCTGCCCACCTCTTCCCAGCACGTCCCTTCCCTCCAGCAATGCATACCGCCCTTAGTTCATGTCCATGGGTCGTGCATGTAAGTTCTTTGGCTTCTCCCTTTCGTATACTAAACATTCCCCTATTTTGCTCCTACCAATTATGATTCCTGATCCCTGCAGCATTTCTCCCCTTCTCCCATTTCCCCCTTCCAGTGATAACCATCCAAATGACCCCCATACCTACGATTCTGTTCCTGTTCTGGTTGTTTGCTTAGTTTGTTTTTTATTTTGTTTTTATTTTTTAGATTTACTTCTTGATAGTTGTGAGTTTGTTTTCATTTTAATGTTCATAGTTTTGATTTTCTTTCTTTTTCTTTTTTAAAATATTTTAATTTTTTATTTTTATATTTTATTTATTTTTAGAAAGGGGAAGAGAGGGAGAAAGAGAGGGAGACAAACATCAATGTGTGGTTGCCTCTTGCACACCCCCAACCAGGGACCTGGCCCACAACCCAGGCATGTGCCCTGGACTGGGAATCAAACCCATGACCCTTTGGTTCATAGGCCAGCACTCAATCCACTGAGCCACACCAGCCAGGGCAATCTTCTTTTTCTTAAATAAGCCCCATTAACA
>CM052539.1:142980667-143000888 GCA_028533065.1 Trachops cirrhosus
AGGTAACTCTCTGCTTTCTTCTTGTTGCTTGTAAGATTCTCTCTTTACCTTTGACTCTTGGCATTTTTAATTATGATATGTCTTGGTGTGGTCTTCTTTAAACCCAACTTGATTGGGACTCTGTGCTTCCTGGACTTGAATGTCTATTTCCTTTGCCAAATTAAGGAAGTTTTCTTTCATTAGTTTTTCAAATAGATATCCAATTTCTTGCTCTTTCTCTTCTCCTTCTGGCACTCATATGATGTGAAGGTTGGACCTCTTGAAGTTGTCCCCTGCTTATACTACCCTCATTTTTTTTTAGATTCTTTTTTTTTCTTATTCTTCTGTTTGGTTATTTATCACTTCCTTATAGTTCAAATCATTGATTTGATTCACAGCTTCATCCACTTTATGTTGTTTCCCTGTAAATTGTTCTTTATTTCAATTAGTGTATCCTTTTCTGACCAGATTTTCTTATGTCATTGAAATCTTCATTAAGTTTCTTGAGGATTCTTATAACCGGTGTTTTGAATTCTGCATCTGATAGATTGCTTATCTCCATTTTGTTTAGCTCTTTTTCCAGAGTTTTGATATGTTCTTTCATTTGGGCCATATTTCTTTGTCCTCTCATTTTGACAGGCTCCCTGTGTTTGTTTCTACGTATTGGGCAGAGCTACTTTGACTCTGTGTCTTGGTAGTGGAACCTAATATAGTAGGTGTCCTATAGGGTCCTGTGACACAGCCTCCCCTATCACCCAAACCGGTTATTTGTGATGTGCCCTTCACATGAGCTGAGTATACCCTGCTCTTGTAATTGAGCCTTGGTTGCTATTGGCAGATCAATGGGAGGGATTTACCCAGGTCAATCAGCTACAAGGATTGTCTTTGACTATTTACCACCAACTTCCACCCTCCATGGAGAATCAGCTGTTCAGGGGAAGGTTGATGAGCTCCAAAGTCATCTGTAGCCACTGGGTGTGCTGGTCCTGGGGTTTCCTGAGTGGTGCAAGCCAAGGTCAGCTCCCACCTGTGATTTGCCCAGGGCCACCCTTCCTGAGCTATAAAGCAATCTGAGAAGGCTGCAACTTGTGCTGGACTTGGAGATTCCCAGGTGAAACCAAGCTGTGAATCTAAGCTGGATGCTGCTAGTGCCTGGCCTAGAGCTCACTGAGGCTATTTGTTGCATGTTTGATAGGATTTAGGAAGTTGTGAGGTATGACCCAAGACTAGGCATTTATATGGAAGGAGGTTGCGTGGGCCCGTAAATTGAGTAGGGCAGAATCACTGGGGATCGCCAAGGCAGGTCAAACAGTGTTAGACAGGTTGATGGAGTCTCAAATATGGCATCAGCCTGCCAACTCCGTGGCTCTGGGGGAGAAAGGCTCAGAAAAGGGATAATGGCCTCTGCTTGCCTCAATGCCGGACATTTCAGCCTCTCCCAGTATGCCACTGGCGCCCTTCAAGCTGCCATCCCAGCATTGGAACTCAGAGGTAGTGAGTCTGAGTAGGTGAGTCCACGTGTGGGTTCTTTAAAAGGAACTGCTTGGGACTCAAGAAGTTCCACCAACTCAATCTCCACTGGTTTTTGTAGCCAGAAATTGTGGGGATTTATCTTCATGGCTTGGAACCTTAGATTGGGGGGCCTAATGTGGGGCTGGGACTCCTCAATCCTGAGATATCCCTCCCAAATATTTATTTACCACACATGGGTAAGAGACCAGCCCATTCCACATCTGCACCCCTCCTACCAATCTGGATGGATATCATTTCTTTAATTCCATAGTTGTCAGACTCCCATTCAACTCAATTTCTGATGGTTCTGAATGATGGTTGTTCTATATTTTAGTTGTAATTTTGATGTTGTTGTGTGAAGAGATGAGCCATGTCTGCCTACACCGCCATCTTGACCAGCAGCCCACATTAATATTTTTGTTGATTATACTGATTCATAGATTCAAAGGGTCTTTTTCCTACTGCTGTCTCTTTAAAATATTAAAACATGTATTAATATCAGCAACCATGTCTTAGCTAGATTAATGGGAAATATTGTGCTAAGTATTTACCATTATCTCCTGTAAAGCCATTTGTAGTTTAGTTGAAACCTTGGCATGTCGTGCCTCTTAATAACTTAAATAGTGAACTAATGTACTTTTGTATATTTAGATAGGTGTAATATATAAACTATTTAATATATAAACATTTTAATGTATACTTTTTGTTTTCTCTCTCCTCCCTTTTCCTAGTAAATTAAAAATTATTTCAAAACATATTTAGAAAGCAATTTTGTTTTATGAAATAAGAGGCATGTAATAATTTCATATTTTAAATGATTTGTGGGGGAAGGTGTGCTTGGTGGCTTACTTGTTAATATATATAAACTGATATAACTAAAATTATTAATAAAATGAATTTATTTGTAAAAAGTATAGCCTAGTTTTTTTTTTAATAGCATTATTTATCATAAGGTACCACTAGAGATAGCACAACTCTCATCCTTAAGTTAGTTGTAGTAGCATTAATATACTAATAGCTTAACTCCCTAGGATAAAAATAAAAAATATCAAAATATCAACAAAAATTCAGTCTGTTTTCATACTTACATGTTTCCATTTGCTACATTTTTTTTAATCCTCACCTGAGGACATTCTTATTGATTTTAGAGAGAGGCTAGGGGAGAGAGAGAGAGAAACATTGATGTGAGAGAGAAACACTGATTGGTTACCTCCCAGACACACCATGACTGGAGACCAAACTGGAAGCCTAGGTATGTGTCCTGACCCAGAATCAAACCTGTAAACTTTTGTTTTATGAGACTACACTACAACTGAGCCACAACAGCCAGGGTCATTTGCCACAAGTTATAGCCACACACCTTATTTCCTCTGAGCAAAATAGGTTATTTTAATTGGTATATTTTAATTCAGTTCATAACTTTTCCCTATAGAAAACCAGGTTTTTGGAGCACTCTAACAGTGTGTTATCACTGGGCTCTCGTCCTTTCTATTTAAATAATGCAAGTACTTTGATGGAAACCTGGAGAAGCTCTTTACTGAGGGCCATGTAATTAATCCAAGTAAAAAGCCTCGAACATGCCAGATGAACATCAAGGTCATCAGCACAAGATATGCCTTGTCAGATCTGCTACTTAAACTACCCTAACTCAGGGAGCATCATGTAGGTTTAGGGTTAGCCCTGACTCTATTTCAGAGGATAAATCACCTTTCATTACTCAAAGGAGGATCTGGGAGACTGGAATTGTGTAAAGCAGTAACATGTTAATATATTAAGGATAAAAAGAAGAAATAATAAGAGCCTATTCTAGCCCCCTTCTCCCCAGTTTGTTTTTTTAAGCAGCAATTTATCCAAGTTGTCATTTCATATCTCAGTTTTTTCTGAGCTTATTTTACCACATGGGAGGATTGGGTAATAGGTAGGCAGTGAGTAGAATTCTTTTTCATCCAAATTAAAATAGATTTAAAACTAAGTTTTTAAAATATATCAATATATCCAAAGCACTTAGAAAATGTCTGTAATACTAGTTCACCAGGGAGATTTCAGGGTTCTTCATAACAGAAGATTTTCACTTCCACAGATCCATTCTAATGGAGATTCTTAAACACAGCAAGTACATGTGCCATGGTTGGAGCAGACACCAGACTAACTGATGTTTCTCTTCAGTAAAAGCACGCCTCTTAAAATCTGTTTAATTTAGATGATTTACTATAGCATGTCTAGTAAAGAAGTTTTAGATGTAAATAAACATAATCTTCCTATGAAGGCCTTGTTTTATTAATAGCCATAGAAAAATTATATATATGACATAAATATATATAGTTACTTGGAATTTACTACTTAAGATATTTGATGATATCTAAGAAATCACTTAAATCTGAAATAATTATAACTATAAGCAACTCTTTCTAATAATTACTCTATAGAGATTTATGTGCGTATCTTTAAAGAGGCCCATTTGCTGGGAACTAATTTGTTCATTTCTACAAGTTCTTAGAAAAGAAGTTTTAAAACAAAGTTAATTAAGAACTCTGAGAAAAATGGAAAAAATCGTGTGTTAAAATAGTTTAGTTGATAAAGTGTTGAATTGATTTTTAAATTCTCAAGTTTTGATCATAGCTCTAATACTAGGTATTTGACTTTGGGTAGTAAATCACCTCCTTTCATTAGGTTTCAGTTTTATCTTTTAAATGGGTTGAATGAGATATTCTTTCAAACCTTTCAGCCTGAGAATTTTAGGTATTCCCTCTCCTTAAATCATAACTCTACCTTGAGTATTAAAAAAGACAATTAAATTCATGTTTTAACCATTTCATTATCCTTCTTTAACAGATTCTCTTTGCCAGTTGACATTTATATAGTGTTTACAGTTTATAAATGTCTGTGAAGTGATGTTTAGATGCAAATAATTTGTCCCACGTTATAGAAGATTTTCTTACTCCTTGGCCTTTTTCCTCCTGCTCTATTATAGCCAGCTCCTCCTTTGTTTAAATCTAACTGCAATTTCAGTACTGAAGCTACCTGTTTACAAATATCCCCTGTAATTTTCTTAGTGTCTTTGGTTTTGTCTAATAGTCTCAGCCAATTAAAACTGAAAGTCACCCTTTGTGACAGCATGGATGGAACTGGAGAGCATTATGCTAAGTGAAATAAGCCAGATGGTGAGGGACAAATATCATATGATCTCACCTTAAACTGGAACATAATCAACAAAAGAAAAAGGCAAGCAAATATAACCGAGTCACTGAAATTAAGAACAATCTATCAATAGCCAGAGGGGAGAGGGGAGGGGACAGTGGAGAGAAAGGTTTTCAGGAACTACTATAAAGGACACATGGACAAAACCAAGGGGGAAGATGGAAGCAAGGGAGGGAGGTGGGTTTGGAGGGGGATGGGGAGAAGAGGTGGGGAGAAAATACAGACAACTGTAATTGAACAATAATAAAATACTTTAAATTAAAAAACAAAGTCATGACTGAAGACGTGCAGTATAAAATTTGCTTGCACTTGTAACTGACGATGGCAACTCACTATTCATTCATTCACTCATTCATTGAACACAACAGGCACTATTCTGAGTGTTACAATCACAATGGAGAATAAAACTGTAAATGCCTGCTTCAGATAATACACAGATTAGCTGGGTGGATAAGTAAAATCCCAGGGCCTGGAATTTAACAGGGCCTGATGCTGCGGGAACCTGTTGAAGAGACCTGTAGCCCCGTTTTGGATCAGGGAAGACTTCATGCAGGGACTGACTCTGAGCTGTGGCAGTTCGGAAGGCAGCTGTGCTCACCGCTGCACCACCAGTGCACTTGGTAGTTAGTAAAAGGCAGCAAGAAATACAGAAGCCAAAGGAAGAGAATACACTTTCAAGAATAGTGAACAGTAGTAAAAGCTTTAGTGAAAATAACTGAAAAGTGAATTAGGATTAACATGACATTTATTGATGATCTACAGAAGTTATTTTTAGTGGTGTGGTAACAGTGTGGTAAGATGTAAAACCATACTGCATTGGCTGAAGAGTCATTCATTGATTTGATGGCGGGAAAGGAAGTGCAGGAAGAAAATACAAACCAGTTACTCTTTTTAGAAACAGGGCGGTGTGAATGGCAGGACAAGAAAGCAAACAGAGCAACATGGGTTGGAAAGTAAGTTAAAGAGTTATGGACACTGCCAAGCATTGTGAAAAATATAATCATGATGAAACTAGGACTTCTTTTCTCATAGTTTTTGGAGTAGTATAGAAGGAGAATTTTCACCTCTTTGGTTTGGGAAGGAAATGTCTCCTGAGATTCCTCACTGAAGCTTTGTTAGCTGCACGGGTGATCTCTTTCCTTGTGTGACTCCCGTGTCTCCATTCCCACTGCTCTCTCCAAACACCGATACTTGGGTTTCATTAACATACAATATGTATTTGATACCTTTACTGTCCTAGAATGCTACTTTAGCTTTATACAGTGCCACATGAAAATAGTTTTTGTTTTTATTTTTTTCTAATCCTCTGATAGCTTGGTTTATATAACCATTTGGAGTTAACTATCCTGAATGGTCAAAACAATCACCCAGAACTTTGGAGAACTTTTTTAAGTTGATAAATCCCCTCACTCTGTACTGTGGCAACGTTATAATAATGTTTTAAATCAAATCATTAAGATCTAGCTCCACTAACCCCTCACTCCACTAGAAAATATAGATAGCTTGGGCTATAATATCTCACTTTATGAAGTAAATAATTTGTCTTTTCTCATTGAAATTGAGAACAGGCTGACAGTGTTCAGAGGAGAGAGGTGAGGCAATAATGGGAGGGGAAGAATGAAGGGTTTATAGGAACAAGTATAAAGGACACATGGACAATAACGAAGGGGTGGAAATGGGGGAGGGAGGCAGGGGGGCTGGAGTGGTGGGGAGGGGTGGGGGGAAAGGCAGAAAACTGTAGTAAATAAAGAGAGAATTTGTCTTTTCTAGGAATAAGATTTGTTGGATAGATAAAGGCGGCAGCGTTGAAGATCGTAAGGGTAGTCTACCCTCCATCCCCACCCAAGCACCTCTGAATCTTTTTCTCCTGAGTACACTGAAAATGTGTGACCTAAGTCCAACTCTATCTTCTTTTTACCTCCTTCCATTCTACGGATGAGGTAATGATATTCTGGTTATTTTCTCCGTTTCTGTGAACAAAATAGCTTCAACTTTAGAGATTATGCATAACTTCTGATGCAGGAAAGATAATTCTTAATGTTCTCAGTGCTTTTGGACATTAGTTCTGTGTACGTGAAATGGCAGAGATAAATGAAACCTTTAAGTGTGTGTGTTGTTCCCTCAGTGTTTTTTTTTCGGGACCATTAATTTTTGATGTCAGCAATATTTCAAATATTTTTAGTGTATTCTTGGTCATATTTATTTGTGATATAAACAGAGATAAGTTTGATGAATAGATTATCTGATCCCCTGAGTCAGGGAAAGGCCCAGGGAGCCACGCAGGTAGGCATAAGGCAGTGAGGGACAGGTGTGTCCCAGGAGGAGGAGGGAAAGGGAAATGAGACAGACAGGCGCACGCTCAGATGTGTCCACGACAATGACGCAACTCAGGAGCCCAGTGAATATGTCTGTAGGCCACAGGTGAGCTTTCACTGTATCTTTAGACATGCATGTGTGATTTATTTTTCTAATTTATTTTGTCTAGTCTTACCTATTTAGTTAGCAAAGTTACTGAAAAAAGTCTTTAAAGAATAAAAAGCTTTCTTTTTATCTTGTGATCTTATATGGGCCCTGGTATGAAGTCTCAAAGGTAGAGATGTGGCTTCTCATGATCACTTAGTGACCATCATGACCTTTAATCTCTCAGTCTTAGGGATTCTTCCTGAAAAATAATAAAGCACACGAGAATGTGTATGTTTGTAAATTATGAATAAAATATCTTAGAATTCTTGATACATCACTCTACTATATTTTGTCCTTTTACGGATGCCCCTTCACAGCCTTTAAAATCAAATATGCTTCCTCAGTGATCTGGTCACAAGCCAGCGCCGGATCTCCGTCCCTGGTGGGGCGTAGTGAGAACGGATTCTTTTGTGTCTCAGACCTTTTTTCATGGACGAGAATATTGATTTCCCAAATATTTACCTTCACTTTTTTTCTCCATTGAGGTGTCTTATTTGCATAATTATCCGTTCTGTTTTTGTAAACAAAATGCTTCAACGTTAGAGATATATGGGCAACTTCTGATGCAGGAAAGATAATTCTTAATGTTCTCAGTGCTCTTGGACATTAGTTCTGTGTACGTGAATGGCAGAGATAAATGAAACCGTTAAATGTGTGTATTGTTCCCTTGGTGTTTTTTTTCGGGACCATTAATTTTTGATGTCAGCAATATTTCAAATATTTTTTGTGTATTCAGATTCATCTCTAGAGAAAGAATCTCAAAATTTTCTCTTGCTTCTTTTCTCCTGTTTTCTTCTTGTTTCTTGATGGTCCACGATGCCCACTGTGGTTGTCAGTACACTGAAACCAAACTGACTAGGTGGGAGCAGGTTGTTCTGCCATTTTTCTATCAGGGGTGTCAAACTCATTTTCACCGGTGGCCACATCAGCCTAGTGGTTGCCTTCAAAGTGCTGAAATAATTTTAGGACTGTATAAATGTAACTGCTCCTTAACTGTTAAGGAGTTGAAATTACATTTGGCCCTTTGAAGGCAACAGGAGGCCAATGTGGCCCCCAGTGAAAATGAGTTTGACACCCCTGGTCTAGATCTTTGATTTGCACAGCAGATCAAAGTGGGGCTGATCAGCGCACACTGGTTTACCTGCCCACGGGGTTCACAGCAAACGTCCTAGCTCTGTGATCATCAGTGATTTCAGATTTGCCAATGTAACCCTGCATCATCTTCACAGTTAGAAACTGAACGATGACTTTGGAGCATGACCTCATGAAAACCTGGTGTTTGCCTCTCTTTTCAGCATTGTTGATACTCTTGAAAGCATCAGCCAGGACATTATGGTGACACCACAAATAAAGAAGAGAAAAGAAATAAAGAGGTACCTTTACTTGTTTTGTGAATGAGTTAGAATAGTTGTCCATCTAAATAGCACCATATTTTAAACTTGATAAATATTTTCCTTTTCATTTGGTCTGTAAAACCAGTCTCAGGAATCTGATACGTTTTCCTCCACGGTTGCTTCTAGACATTTTTTATGTAGCTGATGTGCTATACTACAGAATTTTGTATTCTGACGATTTGCATCCAATGTAAGCAACATCAGAGATCCCAGAAGCATATTTTGAATAACAGCTAATTAGAAAACATAATGTAACAATAAATACCACTTATAAGAGCCACTAAAAGACTAAAAGAGCTAGGAATAAACTTGGCAAGAAATGTAAAAGATCTATATCTATATGAAGAAACACTTTAAAATATTAAGGGAAAAATTATGACTTGAATATTTGGAAAGACAGAATAAATAGTAAAATGTTGGAAAAGGACAATAGATGGATGGGGAAGGGAGAGAATTAATTCTACCAAACACAAGAATAGGCAGGGAAGTGGAACAGGATAGAGTCAAATATGCATTAGGAGAATGCAGTGTATTTAGAGGAGGCATTTCAGCTCAGGTGGATTATTCCGTAAATGCTGTAGGAGCAATTTGGGAGCCATCCGGGGTGGGATTGTAGATTTCTCCCTAATTCCTTATATCAGAGTTAATTAACTTAGAAGCCATAAATTTTAAAACTAGTACATTTTGCTATGAAATAAAGAGCATCTCACAGCAACATAATGTGAACATTCAAAATTGAAACTGAAAGAAAATACTTTCCATGCTTATAAATGGCCAATTTTCTAAATAAGAAAAATCCCCACTAAATCATTAAGAAAAACAATAGAAAAATGTGCAATATAGGTAGAGAGTTCATGTAAAGAAATATGTAGCCCTAAATCTTGTTTCAAATGATTAAACTTCACTCATAATTAAAGAAATGACAATCAGAACTAACGAAGTTGGTTCACCTTCACCTGTTCCATTGGCAAAGATTAAGGAGTCAGGTAGCTTGCCAAGTCGACATGGCGGTGAGAAACCAAGTTGTGTTGAACATGATAATTGCTACAATTTCTTTGTGTGGAGTGTGATAATAATTTGTCAAATTGTAAATGTATACCTGTTTATATGTGTACAAATTTATCCTAAGATACAATCATGTGGTCACAAAGATATATAAATAGTTCAGTAGCACAGTAGGCAAAAAACAGTTTAAATGTCCACTAAATCTATTAAATAATAGCAATTTTTTAAAACTAAGATGCAGAATAGAGTGTGTGGTACTCTTAGTGAGTGTACCTGTGCGTGTTAGAGCATTTCTGCAAGATGATGTAAGATATTGCAAATAGTGAACACTTCTTGGTAGAAAAGGAGAGGACAAGGATGGGAATTAGGGAGACTTATTTTTTAATGTAAACTCATACCCTTAAATAATTGTCTTTAACTATGAGCCTGGATTACTAATTCATCTGAAAATAATTTGTTAGTAGATATTATAAAATATTCTTAAACTAAAATGTAGTAACCACTATTTGTCTTTTTAAAATACAGTCCTCGAGACTCTCTAATATTAACGTACTTGCTTCATATCCCATTACGGAATATAGGATACTTCATTTAGCCATCCTTCAAATTAATAGTATTTCAGATCATACTAAGTTATGAAAGATTAGATTAAATGTTACTATTTTTCTTAGCTATCTGAATAAATCTTTTGATTTTCATAATATTTTGTTAATTTTCTAGTTTAACTATATTCCACGTAGTCCCATTAGGCTCTACGTTTGTGTGATATATTTTTAATAACAGCCTTGTTGAGATAATTCACGTATCATACAGTTTCCTTATTTAAAATATAGCCACAGTTTGCACCTATCGCCGCAGTTAACTTTAGAACATTTTCATGACCACAAAAGGAAACACCGTGCCCTTTCACAGTCACTTCCCCTTTCCCCCAGCCCCCGCAGCCCTAGGAAACCACTAATCTACTCTTGTTCCTCTGTGGATTTGCCTATTCTGAACCTTTCATGTAAATGGAATCAAACAATATGTGGTCTTTTATGACCGGCTTCTTCCACTTGTGGTAATGCTTTCAAGATTTATTTGCATTACATAGTATGCATCGATATTTTATTCCTTTTTATGACTGAATAATGTTCCGTTCCATGCATAATCTACATTTTGTTTCTCCATTTGTCAGCTGATGGACATCTGGGTGGTTTCTACTTTGGAGCTATTGTGGGTAATGCAGCTGTGTATATAAGTTGTTTATAAGTTTTTATGTACACATGTTGCCACTTCCTTGGGGTACACAGCTAGGGGTGGAGTTGCTGGATCATATGGTAACTATGCTCAATTTGAGAAAGTGCTTGAGCATTTTCCAAAGCTCCTGCACCATTTTATACCCCACCACAGTGTATAAGAGTTCCAATTTCTCCACATGTTTTATCAACACTTGTTGTTATCTGTCTTTTAGATTATAGCTGTCCTAGTAGGTATGAAGTGGTGTCTCACTGTGGTTTTGATGAACATTTCCCTGATGGCTAAGGATATTGAGCATCTCTTCATATGTTTATTAGTACATGATATATTCTTATTTTAATACAAACTTGTTCTTTCCTAAAATTATAAATATGTACTGCAGATGCACTTCTCATTAATTTAGGTGTTTTGTGTCTAGTGTATTTGTATGTCTAGATTGACTACCTAGAATTTCATTTTTGGAGGCTGTCTAGTCTTGTCAAAATGGACATTTCTGCCACTATGAGAAATAGGACCTAACAGAACCTTATTAAGTCACCATGTAATATAGGGATTTTTCTGATAATATATTTCAAAAGGCCATGTACCATATTTGTTGCAGTATTTCACTGGCCTTAACTGTGGACATAAGTTTTGAACACAGTGTTGGAGGGAATATTTAACTACCAAGATAATGGAGAAAGGCATGGGATATGCAAAGAAGCCATTTTTTAAATTAGTTTTGTTGAATTTCCCAAAGTGTTTAGACTCTTGTACAGATATAAACAGGTGAAGCATGCAGGATTATGAATTTCATGGGAACTTTTTTCTAGATTAAAACAACTAAAAGATAATTGGGGCTTTTTTTCCTATTTGCAATGTGACATGCCAGTTAAAGATCCAATTCAGATAACATTTTCACAGTAGGCATTATCATTTGTGCATATCAGGCACAACTTGGTAAGCAATTTTGTCATACTTCTTGTTCTTCTCAAGTTTATATTGAAAAACCAATTTAGGTCAGCAGTTCCCGTTACTTTACAGTGATAAACACACTCATACAGATACATTTCCTTTCATAGAAAGAAGGCAATTAAGATCCCAGAAATGTTGAGGTATTCTCAGAACCTAGCAAAATCTCTGACAATGGTAAGCATTCAGTAAATGACTGTTGAATAAAGGCAGTTTAAATTTCAGTCTTTTTCAGACTATTTCACATCCTGCTCATCGTTGTGATATCTTAGTGGATGACAACAGAGTTGTATAAGTATTTTCGATAGATTCTGCATGTTAAATATTGATTGATTCAACCAAATTAATTTTCGTTCACTACCTCAAAAGAGGTGAAATTTTAAAATCTAAAGAGATTTTCTAATCTACATTCCTTTGTAGTACAAAGGCCCATTTGAAACTTAGTTTCATGCCTAGTCACTATTCTGGGACACTTGGCAATGCACGATGGACTTCAGTTAACCTTGGGAGTGGAGAATAGGGTGTATCACTGCGTCAGCTGAGTCCCTCTGGGAAGCAGATGCCAGGCAGTGTTATAAGGGACAGAGGTTTACTGCAGGACCAGCATCCACGCAGGATAAAGTGTCCCTGCTACATCACCGCTGAGGGAAGATCAGTACCCTTGGATGCAGACAAAAACAAGTCGCAGATGGACAGGGAAACAATGACATTGAAACAGATGCCCAGCAACAAGTGGTTTGGGGTCAGTGGAAAGTTTTTGAACATGACAGTGTTGAACTGAACTGCAAAACGAAATTTGTTATGACTGACCGCCAGAGGCAGAAACTGGAAAATGCCCTGCACTATGTCAGCTATAAGGTTTTACGAGTTTAGGACAGAATTTTATATCAAAATCTGGTCATCATCGGGCTGCCCTAGAACATGGCCTTGTTGTCATTGCTCCAGATACCAGCCCTTGTGGCTACATATTAAAGAAGAAGGTGAGAGCGGGATGTGGGCACCGCTGTTGTGTTTTATGTGGGTTCCACTGAAGACCCTTGAAAAACTACCTACAGAATGTACTCTGTGTGACAGAGGAGCTTCCCCAGCTCACAAATGCCATTTTTCCAGTGGACCCCCAAAGAATGTCTGTTCTGGGCACTCCAAGGGAGACCATGGAGCTCTGGCCTGTGCTTTGAAGACTCCTGAACAATAGAAATCTGTGTCAGCATTTGCTCCAATTTGCAATCAAGTGCTTTGTTCTTAGGGCAAAAAAGCATTATAGTATTTCCAATTTAGGTCAGTTTTATAGCTGTAGCATTGAAATTTTATTTTATGAATGCTGAAAATACCCTTGGCTAAAACGTCCTAATAAACTATTTTTATTCTTGCTTTCAAGTACCTGATCACAGATTCAAAAGTTAAGGTATCAGTGTCTAAAAACAAAGAGCTTTGTCAAAGTAAGTGATTTCTCTTAAGTTTTCCATTTTGATGAAAGGAGTTCTACGTATTAAAAGAAATATTAATTTTTACATAAAAATACTCTGGACAATGAGGGACGCTTTCACTGTAATGTGGGTTATGATGTTGCTGTGATGCTAACAACAGCTCCTCCAAGCATGCAGGCTGCCTCGCTGCCACCTGGAGGGGCCCCTCACCGGAGTTCCCCAGGCTCCACACGCCTGCCCAGAAGCACTCCTGGGTCTGCAAGGTGCCAAACTGTATGGTCATTACAGCAAGATGGAAGGAAAATGGCTCTGCCTTCCCATTCACTTAAAAAAAAAAACTATTCAAAGATTCCCAAAAAACAGTGGGCCTTGAGTCCAAAAATGTTTCAAAGTTTGGTAAAATAGTTCTTTTGGATGTTAGTTACACCTTGTTCTTCTCCCCAAGGACCCAAACCTATTATCAGTGGCCAGATGACCGTCACCCTCCCGCACTAGCTGCGCTACTGCCTTCCCTGCAGAGGGCTCGTCCTCGGGCCGGCTGCCTGGCAGGCTTCTTGCCTGAGGATGAGATGCCCTCTGCACACAGACTTCTGTCATCAGTACTGCCCATACCTAGAGGCTTTTTTTTTTTTAAGCTTGGCAGTAAACACAGGTTAAGTCTTTTCCCAGGCATATCTTCAGTCCTCAAAAAAAAAAAAAAAAGCTTGAAATAAGAAAGCTCAAGCTTTGAGAAAATCCACTTGATATAAGCCAAATCATAAATGTATAGAGAGGTGGCTGGCCAAAATTAGGTGGAAAGAAAAATATACAGTGTGGAAGCTTGCTAGTTATTCCTCCAAGACGCATTCCCTCCTTCTTCCAACTTATGAAAGGTCAGATGGGCATGAGGTTGCCCAGCCAGGACTACATTGCCCATATTCCCTTGCACCCATGAGTCACCAGGGGTCTGAATTCTCGCCAATAGGACGTGTGCAACACTAGTGCCATTTGCTTAAAATGAAATCTATGCTTCCTTTTTTCCCCCATCCCCACTGAGTGACCAAGCTTCAACTGAGGGAAAATAAAACAAAGATGTGGGAATGAAGGAAGAGAGGAAGTAAAGAAGGGAGGGAGGGAGAAAAAAAGGGAAAGAGAGTTGCCTTCTTAAGCACCAGAATTTGTGGACTGAGATGAATACCTACCAACCTAACATAATTGCTTGTTATGATACAATGTTAACAATACTGTATGATATATTTGAAAGTGCTAAGAGAATGGATCTTAAATGTCCTCACCACACAGGGACCAAAAGGTAGTTATGTATTAACAGTTAATAAACTACTGTGTTAGCTAACCATACTAAGTTGTTAACTAACCATATTATGGTAATCATTTCTCAATACATGCATGTATCAAATCATTGTGCTGTGCCCTTAAGCTTACACATGTTATATGTCAATCATATCTCAATAAAACTGCAGAAGGATAAAAGAGACAACAATGGAGTCACAACAAGCTAGATCAACAAAAGTAGAGGAACATCTACTTTTTCAAAAGTAGAGGAAAGAAAACCTCTTCCTGGAAGCCAAATATGTTTGCTATTAAATCTCAGACTTCAATGTGAGTGTAAATTGTCTGAGGAGATTGATAACATAGAATCCAAACTCCATCTGGAAATTCTGATTTCAATTCATCTTTAGTGGAGGTACTCGGATGACATTTTTAAAATACTGCTCTCAGGAGGCACCGCAGCACCATCTAACACCCAGATGTGTCTGAAGTGGCTAGACTCACCCACTGTGAAGTGGAATAAAAAAACGGAGTTCTGGCTGGGTACCTCGGTTGGTTAGAGCGCCGTTCCAATATGCCAAGTTTGCAAGTTTCATCCCTGGTCAGGACACATACAAGAGTTAATCAGCGAAAGCATAAATAAGTGGAACAACAAATCAATCTCTTTCTCTCACGTCCTCTCTCTCACAAATCAGAAAAAAATATTTAAAAAAAAACTGAAGATATCTTGAGACCAGTAGAAATCTATAAAAAGCCTCAGAAAATAATAGGCTCATTTATTATCTTCCAGTGAAACTTTGCTTCTAGGTTGCTATTCTGCAAAAATAGTAACATTTTGTATATTTCCTTGTTTAAAAAACATTTTATAGGGTACGAATTAGCATTTCAGTCTTTCTCTTATTTGCTTATTTACAAGTTTTGCTTATGATAAATGCTAGAAAGAAACTTCCTTAAATCATCTCTCCAATTTATTCTACATTCCTAATTACAGAAGTCTAAATTAATGAGGTTCCCTCTACCTTCCCCTGCCTCAATTACTGTATCATTCATGGAAAATAAAACTTGGTTGTTTAGAACATTTTGATCTTAGTCCATATTAGAATTAGACACTTAGCAGATCATGAACTTCCTACCTGACCACTTGTTTTGGTACAACTTTTTTATATCTTGTTAATAAGAGAATCTGCCTATTCAGTACCTGGAATTCTGTAGTTTGTAGAATAGACTTAAACCACCACCTACCCCAGGCTGAGCCCTGCAAGTTACTAGACCAGAGTTTCTTAAAGTGTGGTACCTAGACTACCGGCCGCCACAGCAGCTGCAGCTGCAGCAGCTCCTGGGGATTTGCTAAAAATGCAGACTAAGCCCTAGCCAGAACTACTGGGGTCCTTTCAGGTAGTTCTTTTGCTCACTGGTGTTTGACAGCCACAACCCTAGATGTCTCTTCCTCTCTCCTGCCTTTTCTGAAAAATTAGAATAGCCCATCACTATACCTCCCCAACTGTTTCTTTTCTCAGTCCCCTTCTTTCCTATACCTCAGTCTAATACTTTATTGTATTTCATCCATGCTACAGAAGAAGCCTCTTTATGGCCAGCCTCCCTGGCTTTAATCTTTCTCCCTTCCTCATCCACCCTCCCCACATAGTCCAGAGTTATTCTTCTAAATGCATGCTAACTTGCCCATGAATTTTCCTAACTAAAATCTTTCAAATGCCTGCAGAATAAAAATCCAAATGCCCTAACCTGTCATAAAAGCCTTTTATTATCTCTGGCCTTTTTCAAGGTTTTATGCCTTAATAAGCAACAACTCTTCTGCCATTCTAATATCTCTAGGCCTTTGCATATGCTGTTCCCTCTGCCTGAAATGAGTTGCTTAAACCAGAAACTTTGAAATAAAAAATAAAACTGTTCTCACCTAGTTACAGAATCAGAATTTCTTCTCCTTAATCTTCTCTCCTTCAACCACGGCCTTCATTTCATGCACACCCTGTAAAAGCAAATTCCTACTTATCCCTATAGACTCAGTGACATCTCACTACCTCCAGGCAGCCTTCCATGATCACTCCTGGCAGATTCAGTGCTCCAATGCACTCTTAAAAGAGCTATTCTCAGGCCTCTGATGGCTCTATTACAATTTATAAATTAGATGTTCTTTCTATTGAGGACAAGGACTGTGATTTGTTCCATTTTGGAGTCTCAATAACTCCAGCACCTAGTATATTATGTGGTCCAAAGACACCAAATGATGTTGTTAATTGATAAAATCAATGAATAAATGCAGTAAATAAATATCAAATAATATGTGGTAAGGAAAACAGCCTGGGCTTTATTCGCAGAGTAGATATCAATTTTTGGCTGCATCACTTTCCAGGTTGCAGACCAGTGACCAGCAATCACACACTCTCAAAGACATGTCATCTTTGGTTACCACAATGTTTAAAATCTTTTAGTGACTTCACTTGAAGACACACTGGTGTGTCTCTCAATCCAGTATTCAGTCCTGCCCATCCATTTTTGTCTTGCTTCCACCACACTCATGTATTTCTGTGACCATCTGGGCTCAGAAAGGCATATGAGTCAGCCACCAGCCTTTCCTGGACTCAGATCCTTGCCTCCTGTTTCTCAGCTACTGCACTCATGCTGCCTGCTGCCCAAGACCTCCCCTCCATCTCCCACAGGCATCCTTAGATATATAAATATATACATTCCAGAACCCTCAGCATCTCTCTTTGGCACTCACCTTGGGCCTCTCTGACTGAGTTGAAATCTATTGCTTTTCTAGCTTGGTGCCTTCTCAGGGTCCCAGGTCGGAGTCTCCTATCTCCCCAAGGCTCACAGGATTGTTAGGGCACAAACACCAGTCTGACACATTCAAACAATGTGACCTTGGAAGAGACTCTATTTCTAAGCTTCTGTTTCCTTATCTGTAAATAGAAAATCATACCTTCCTTGATTTATTGGAAGAATTAAATGAAAAGAATAGCTTAAAACATATTATGTAGTTTTGGTGAACTAGCAGATCCTTATTAAATTCTATCTTCTTCAAGTTGGTTACAGCAAAGTAGCTCCAAAAACAGAACCAGTGTTAATTAACAGTGAGCTTCTACTGTGTTAGTCTTTTCGAATGTTATTCGATGGACCCTTACACAAGGACAACTACAGACTGTGCATTAGGTACTATTATTCCTATTTTACATTAAAGGACACTGAAGCTCAGAGAAGTTAAATTATTTGCCCATCATAATAAATGGCATACATCTGTAAGGAATGCCTTTGGCTACAAGCAATGAAAGTATCTTTTATTGCATTACAGGGGATTGCAAACCTGATGACCCTGGGGTTGGGTCAGCAGCTCAGTCTGGTAGGGGCACTAGGTTGAGGCCCTGGCCTCCGATCGTGCTCCCCCTCTTTGGCAGATGATAACTACAATTGTTTTATCCATTTGCAGATGCAATATAGAAAGAAGTAGAATTGTGGCGAAAATAAAATGACTTTCTCCTCATGTTGTTCTGACTTGTTAGGAAAAGCATTCCTAGAAATGCCCTGGAGACTCCCCTTTGAGAATGGCGGACAGAACTGGGGCACATGGCCTAAGCTGGAAGGGAAACTGGGAAAGTTAGAGTCTTGCTTTCTCGTCCTCTCTGTGAAAAGCTAGAGAGAGAGAAGGAGGCTGATTATGGGGGTTAGATGAGCTCAGCGTCTGCCACAGGCTGGTTGAGAGAACCAGGATTCCAGTGCAAGCCTGTCTGAATTCAAAGAACGCATCTCTTTCATTACTCTATACTATACTTGTAGTTACATGCCTGTAAATTAATTTATAGGAATTTACTACATTAGTAAAAAATCCAAACTAAGGTTTTTATTTCCATTCTAACCTCTTTCAAAGCCTGATTTCTCTCTCTAGTGACCCATGATAAAAATACCATATATAAATAAACCATTTACCTTTATGGAATAGGGATAATTACTCTCTTGAAAATATGTTTTCTCTTTGATATCAAAGATATGAGTGATGTTAGAAAGCAGGAGTCATTAAATTGGCAGCAGACTTCAGATATATTTAAATTAGAGGAGGATGGATTATATGCTTTTAGAAAATCCATTTTAGATTTTTGATCATAAATTCATGTAACCTAGGTAACATGTTTCTACTATGCCTTTCAACCAAATATGTCTTCAACATTTTCAAATTTCAAGCCAGAATCTTATCCCAAAGGTGTTTTGTGTTTGTTTAAAGACTAAAGTCACATGTCAATTTATTTTAGTAATCCATTGCTGTTTATCAAGATATAAATAAAGACTAGAATATGTCAATCAAAAATTTTTAAGATAAGTATTTGCTTATTAAATTAATTTTACTATTAAAATGCAATTCAGATCCAAGTTTTATTTCAAAGTTAAAACAGTTATTCAGTTTTGCAAGAAATAATTGTGTTTGCTTTATTAAAGGGAAAAAGAAATGAATATTTATATAAAAATTAGCAAGAAAGTTATTTTAGGGCATAAAAGAACAATCCTCCTCTGTTTTAGTATAAAAATCACCATGATAAACTATATTATCTGTCAATGATGGAGCAGTTTGTCTGGTTTAATATTTCACATTTTGATTTATGGAATCACCTACTCTCTGTTATTGGTATATAAGGAAGGGGTAGATTATAAATATTGTTTTCAGATTTGTCATCTGAAAACAAGACATTTCTAAAGAAACATCAAAGCAATATTATCTGTAAGGGTTCTAAAAAATCCCCCCTTAAAAAAGCTTCTAGTACCTGATAGAAACAGAGCTTATACTAGAGACGGTTACAAAGTGCTGGGAGCAGCACTAGTTCAAGGCTACATTCATTGCAAATGCATTCAGCTCTTTGCAACAGAAACCCAACTAAGAGTAGCTTTGCCATGTGAAAGTGTATCGTTCCACACAACAAAACATTGAGAAAAAGCAGTCAGGGCGGGGATGGCACCTAAGTGGCATCAGGGGCTCAGCTCCACAAACCTTAATGTGCGGGCTTACATCCTCATGATCACAAGGTAGCAGCCTTCACTGCAAGGTAATCAGTCTTATTCCAAGTGGGATGAAGAAGGAAGGGGCAGGGAGGGGGTGCTGTGCAGGTGAGGTCTGACTAGTAGTCCCAGAAATACCACTGTGAAATTTTATATCATAATTTTAAAACCATTGATTCTAGTCTTCTCCTTTTTAAGTGAAACAATTAAAACACCATGAGATCAGATGGTGTTCTCTAAGTGGCCCATCTAGTTATATTTAGAACAAAAATAAGTCCTTTAAGTCCTGGACTAGTGTCATTTATATTGCATCCACCACTTTCTAGCTGTTGGGCAGGCTTCCTTTGGAATACCAATGATGATGGCATTGGGTACTGCTCTATACCCTGAAGGAGAAAGGTTAGCAAAGGTGGGTCACTGACTCATAAGAACCTTTACAATATGGATACCCAACTAGCGAAGCATCTTTCTCTACCACCCACCGAGTCAGCTCTTGGATCCTTGGCATGAAAAGGTCAGAACATGAAGAAATCTGGGTGAAGAGAGCAGTGCTCACAGCTCTGATGATTGTGGTGGTAAATGTGTTGGAGGCTGCACGATGAAGGGAGAGGGAGGTGAGGGTTTTGACTGGAGAAAAGAAAAAATAATTTTAAATAAAACAACAGACAACAAGTGTTGGAGAGGTTGTGGAGAAAAAGGGACCCTAGTACACTGTTGGTGGGATTGCAGACTGGTACGACCACTGTGGAAATCAGTAT
Organism: Trachops cirrhosus; assembly: GCA_028533065.1. Taxonomy (NCBI): domain Eukaryota; kingdom Metazoa; phylum Chordata; class Mammalia; order Chiroptera; family Phyllostomidae; genus Trachops; species Trachops cirrhosus. Next base: position 143,000,864 of record CM052539.1, read on the forward strand.
GGAACTTCCTCAGAAAACTAAAAAT